>CM053603.1:164921770-164940894 GCA_028646535.1 Procyon lotor | reverse complement strand
GCCACTTGCAATGACATGGATGGACCTAGAAGATATCATATTAAGTGAAATAAGTCAGGCAGAGCAAGACAAATACCATATAATTTCACTTACATATGAAATCTAAAGACCAAACAAATGAACGAACAGAGACAGATTCATATAAACAAAGAGATAAACTGGTAGTTGCCAGAAGGGAAGAGATGGGCAAAATAGATGAAGGTGATTAAGAGGAACAAAATTCCACTTAAAAAACAAATAAGTCACAAAGATGAAAAGTACAGCATAGGGAATATAGTCAACAATGTCATAATAACCTGGCATGGTGACAGATGGTAACTACATTTATCATGATGAGCATAGCATAATGTCAGATCACTATATCGTGCACCTGAAACTAATATAACATTGTATGTCAACTAAACATCATAATAAAACAATTTTAAAAGATAAGTATTGTTGAGGTGTGGAGAAAAGGGAATCCTGTGTACTGTTATTGAGAATATAAATTGATACATTCACTATGGAAAACAGTATGAAGATCTTCCCCAAATTTTTTTTAAATGACTACCATATGATCCAGGAAACCCATTTCTTGTTATATATGCAAAATAA
Source organism: Procyon lotor (assembly GCA_028646535.1). Lineage (NCBI taxonomy): Eukaryota > Metazoa > Chordata > Mammalia > Carnivora > Procyonidae > Procyon > Procyon lotor. Next base: position 164,940,300 of record CM053603.1, on the reverse strand, counting down.
CTGTAATCAGGATTTTTTTTTAGATTTTATTTATTTGACAGAGAGGAGAGAGATCACAAGTAGACAGAAAAAGGAAGAAGCAGGCTCCCCACTGAAGGACCCTGAGATCATGACCTGAGCCAAAGCCATGACCTGAGATCATGACCTGAACCAAAGCCAAACCCACTGAGCCACCCAAGTGCCCCTGAAATCAGGATCTTGAAGAGATACCCGCACTCCCATGTTCATTGCAGCACTATTCACAATAGTCAAGATATGCAAGCAATAATGCAATAATAATAATAATAAATGTGCACCAATGAATGAGTGGATAATGAAAATGTGATATATATATATATCAAATAAAATATTCAATCATAAAAAAAGAAATCTTACCATTTGTGACAAGATGGGTCAAACTGGAGAGCATAAGGCTTGGTGAAATAAGCCAGATGCAGAAGGACAAATACTACATGAATCCACTATATAAGGAACCTAAACTACTTGAAGTCATAGAAGCAGAAATTAGAGTGGTGTTGCCAGGAGCTATGGGGCTATGGGGTGGTGGATATGGGTAGGTATCAGTCAAAGGGCCAAAAGTTTCAGTTACACAAGATGAATGAGTCCTGGAGATCTACTATTCAACATATTGACTCTAATTTATAATACTATATTATTATTATTAAAAATGTATTGTGAGGGTAGATCTTATAATAGCAACAATAGTAATAATTAAAAAGGACAGGAGGAAACTTTTGAAGGTGATGGATATGTCGTGGCATAGATTGTGTGGATGGTCTCATGGATGTGCAATTGACCCTTGGATCAATGCTGGGGTTCAGGTGTCGACCACTCCCATAGTCAAAAATCTACACATAACTTTTGATTCCCTAAACACTTAAGTACTAATAGCCTACTGATGATAAGAAGGAATCCTTATTGATAATATAAATAGTTGATTAACACATATTTTATATGTTATCTGTATTCTCATAATAAAGTAACTTAGAGGAAAGAAAATATTAAGAAAATCTTATGGAAGAAAAAGTACATTTACAGTACAGTATTATATTTTTAAAAATCCACTTATAAGTGTGCCTGCTCAATTCAAACCCATATTGTTCAAGTATCAGCTGTATACTTATTTCCAAAATCATCAGATTGTATGCCATAAATATGTACAGCTTTTTTTTTTTATGTCAATAATACTTCAGGAAAGTGGCTTAAATAAGTCATGAGGAACAGGAGCTGATCCAAAAGAGTATATTGGGGGCACCTGGGTGGCTCAGTGTTTTAAAGCCTCTGCCTTCGGCTCAGGTCATAATCTCAGGTTCCTGGGATCGAGCCCCACATCGGGCTCTCTGCTCAGAAAGGAGCCTACTTCCCCTTTCTCTCTCTGCCTGCCTCTGCCTACTTGTGATCTCTCTCTCTGTCAAATAAATAAACAAAATCTTAAAAAAAAAAACAAAAAACCCAAAAGAGTATATTGAACTCTTCTTTAACTGAACCAAGAAGTATAATTCTATTTTAGAAACTGCAAGAAATCTTTGGGGGAAGGGACTATAACAAAGAAACTATTAGAGTTCAGAGTTTATTTACTTAGAGAAGTAGATTACCTCCAAGTGTGGGAAACTTTCCATCTATTTCTTGGGTTAGATTTGAGAAATGTTTGCTTCTGAGGATATTTCTAATTGATCAGTGAATATATCTACCACAAAAGAGAGCTTCAGATAATTAACTATCTTCTTGTTCTTCAAATGTTTCCCCTTTGAATATCATTCCCTTTTGATATACTAACTGATCTCAAAAAAGATATTGGAGCATCTTATCTGATGAGATAACAGTGGACAGAGTGATAAATAGTGCTTGAGTGTAGGAGCAATTACTTATAAAAAGCAGATTTTTGTATTTTTTCAGCTTTACCGAGGTATAATTGACATACAAAATTGTAATATATTTTAAGTGTACAACATGGTAATTTGATATATGTATAAATTGTGAAAGGATTTTTCCCATTTAATTAACACACTGTCACCTCATATATTTCTCCCCCTCTTTGTTGGTAAGAACATTTAAGTTCTATTCTTAGCAAATTTTTATTGTACAATACAGTGTTCTCAACTATAGTCACCATCTGACACACTATTCAAACCTAATTTATGATATAACTGGATGTTTATACCCTTTTACCAATATTCCCTATTTCTTCCACATCACTAATCATCAAGAAAATGTAAATCAAAACCAAGAGGAGATATCACCTCACACCTGTTAGGAAGGCTACCATGAAAGAGACAAGAAACACAACAAATGCTGGTGAGGATGTGGAGTAAAGGGAACACTATACACTGTTGTTGGAGATGTAAACTGGTTGAGACACTACGAAGAACAGTATAGAGTTTCCTCATAAATTAAAAATAGAACTAGAACATCATCTACCAATTCTATCTCTGGGTATGTATTCAAAGGAAACAAATCATTGTCTTAAGGAGATATCTGTACTTCTGCATTCAGTTTAGCATTATGCATAACAGCTAAGGTATGGAAATAACTTGTGCCCATCAATGGATAAATAGATCAAGAATATTATACACCCATGAGAAAAAAGGAAATCCTGTCATTAACAACATGGAGGGCAGGACATATGCAGGGCATTATGACAAGTGAAATAAACGAAACAAAGAAAGATAAATACTTCACGGTAATGCTTATATGTGGAGGGAAAAAAGTTAAACTTATAGATTTCTGCATTTTAACTAAACCCAAAGTTAAAGTTTACCCCTATTTACTGCTAGTATAAATGATTATGTATTTTGGTTGTTTTAAAGGTATAAGAAATGTTCTCCTAACATTCCTCACAGAGAAAAATTCTCTCAGAACTTTACAATTATAGTGAGACCATTGTGGCAGGGATATAGAAGTTGTATAATTTGCTTTGCTATCACCTATAGATATCTTTGGAACTAAACTCAAAGAACTCTCTTTCACTTGATAGAGCCACCAGAAAAAGTGTGTGTTATAACTGAAGAAGAAATGAAGGCATGAGAGAAAAAGTACATTGAGATAGAGCAAGGAGAAAATAGGTAAAGTAATATAAGGTATATATTCAAATTTTATGTGGTTTATAATAAATGAAATTTTTTGAGGGTAAATAATTTACGTATCTATTTCAACCAGTGGACAGACTTAGTATCATAACCAATTCTAAACTTTAAAGAATGCTTAAAATGCTGCTCAAAGTGTCTTAAAATTCCATTACATGCAATGATGAGCAGAGCAACAAACAAACAAAAAAAAGAGAAAAAAATAAAGTAATAGTATATAAGGCAAAAAAGTCACTGAAGGCAATGATCTAGACAAGGAAGATAAGAGGCTGCTTACATTCATTTTAAAGTGTTTTACTGATCCATGGCAAGGTGAAGCCTTTAATGAGAGACCCATCATAAAATAACCATTCCAAAAAACTATAGCTTCACTGAAAAGATGAGTAGCAGACATAAACCTTGTTCCCTCACCCCATGCTTAGTGTACTCAGAAAAATTGCTTATCTAGTACCGTGATGCTGAACAGGTGGAAAATGACATTCCTGAAAATTGTTTATGGTACACATTACCTCTCTAACATATTATAAAACTGTTCATTAAACACTAATTCTCTTATCTTATTCTCTGTACAGAGGACTTTGGGATTACCATTGACTTTGACATTGTCATGTGACTCTATTTGACCAATAGAAAATGAGAAGAGGTGTGGCAACTGTGAAGCTCCTTACGTCCACCAGAACTACATGGTCCAATGTCAATGCTCCTTCAGGCCAGGTGCAAGATGAAGAAGACATGTTCAGGCATCTGAACTTGACCTATCACCTGTTGCTGAGCATTCCAGAACTTTAAGATTATAAGGAATAAATTATTATTGTTCATAAGCCACTGAATTTACAAGACATTTCAAATGCATCATTATTAAAAAAATGACTAATAAATATTCTTGTAGATTTAAATTCTAAAATCTCACTCCCTAGGCAGTCTGAAAGTTTCAAGCTGAAAATTTAGTCTAAGGTTATCTCCAATAAATGATGCCTGAAGGAGCAAGAAATAATCTTTCCTAAATAGCTCATAGTTATCTTTATACCCTAAGTATTCTCATAGAAAAAGCTCCCAGGAAAATGAGCAATTTAAAGCAAAAAGCACACGTGCACACACACATACATGCACAGATGGAAACAAGATACCACAAACAACAATCACTCATCAGACACAGAATATTATATAATTATGTTTTAATTTTAAAAATAACTTTACTTCAAGTAAAATTTACATAAAATAAAATACTCCCATTTTAATTGCTCTGTTTAGTTTTAGCAGATGTATTCAATCCCATTAACATCATCACAAATGATATAGAATATTTCCTTCATTCAAAAAGTTACATGTGCCACTTTGTGCTCACACTCCCCTTCAAATCTGGCCCTAGACAACCACAGATCTTCCTCTGTCACTATTGAGAAGATTCACTTTTCCTAGAATTTCATATCAGTGGTATTATAAAATATGTTCTTTTTGGTCTGGATCCTCTCAGTCAGCATGTTTTTGGTTTTTTTTGTTTTTTGTTTTTTAAGATTTTATTTATTTATTTGACAGAGAAAGATTACAAATAGGCAGAGAGGCAGGCAGAGAGAGAGGGGGAAGCAGGCTCTCCTCGAAGCAGAGAGCCCGAAGTGGGGCTCGATCCCAGGACCCTGAGATCATGACCTAAGCCAAAAGCAGAGGTTTTAACCTACTGAGCCACCCAGGTGCCCCATCAGTCAGCACATTTTTGACTTTCATCCATGTTACTGATGTCAATTATGTATCCTTCTGTTATTTCCCAATAGTGTTTCATTATATGGATAAACATCAATGTGTCTCATGGAAATATATTGGACATTTTGTCCAGGCTTTTAGCTATTATGAGTTCAACTGCCAGAAAAATTCATGTCACAGTCTTTGTGAAGGTCAAATATGTTCATTTCTTTTGGGTAAATACCAAGAAATGGAGTTGCTGGTTCTTATGGTAGTCATGTGTTTAATATTATAAGAAATCACCACACTATTTTCCAAAGTAATTATATCATTTACAATTCCACCAGCAATGTATGAGATTTCAATTGCTTCACCATATTGCAAATACTTGGTGTTGTCAGTGTTCATATTCTGTTTTGGCTTTGTCATTTACATTTCCCTAATAACTAAAGATGATGAGAAAAAGTTTTGAGTTCTTATTGTTTATTTGTATATCTTCTTTTATACAGTTTTTATTAAAATATTTTGCATGTTTTTATGTTTGTTTTCTTACCGTTAGATCTGGTGGGGTTCACTGTGTATTATAGATACAAATTTTTTGTCAGATTTTTCTATTGCAAATATCTTCCACTAATATGTACCTACATTTTTGTGTCTTTCTAATACAGTCATTACAAGAAAAGCTTTAATTTAGTTAAAGCCCAATTCATCTTCACTTTTAAATTTTATGAATCTTATTTTTTCCTCCTGTTTTCAAAGTCACTATCTACTATCTCAGATCACAAAGATATTATCCTAAGACTTTTTTCCTACTACTTTTATAGTTTTAGCTTTTATATATAGGCTAATAATAGTTTCCAAGTTAATTTTATATAGAAAGTAAGGTAAGGTCTCATTTAAAAAAAAGAAGACATGAACAAGTGGTTATACCACAGTTTGTTAAAAAGTTTTCTCTTTCCCTGATAATTCATCTGATACATTTAAAGGAAAATTATATATATCTGTCTTAGTGTGGACTTTTTCCCACTAATTGTCATTAAAACATCTATCCTTCAGCAAATAGCACAATTTATTTTTCATATTTTTATTTATTTTTATTTTTTTTTAGATTTTATTTATTTATTTGAGAGAGAGATAGCGAGTGGGAGAGAGAAGGAGCAGGGGAAGGGGCAGGGAGAGAGGGAGAAACAGACTTCCAGCTGAGCAGAGAGCCAGTCACAGGGCTTGATCCCAGAACTCTGGGATCGTGACCTGAGCTGAAGGCAGACTCTTAACTGACTGAGCCAGGCACCCCCAATAGCACAGTTTTTGATGAACATATCTTTAAAATAAATCTTGGAATTATGTAACACATGTCTTCAAAATGTGTGTGTGTGTGTGTTTGTGTGCTTTAGAGAGAGAGCTTGTGTATGCAGGGGAGGGACAAGAGGAGAGGGAGGAAGAGAATCTTAAGAATGCTCCATGCTGAGTGCAGAGCCCACATGATTCAGGGCTTCATCTCACAACCCTGAGATCATGACCTGAGCTGAAATCAAGTCAGATGCTTAGCAAACTGAGCCATCCAGGCACCCCTAAATATATTTTTTTTCCAAAATAATTGAGATTAATCTAAATGTTTTACATTTCTATGTGAATTTGAAGATTTTTTTACATTTCTTTAAAAACTTCCTTGGGACTTTGAATCTTGTTGAATTTAGAGAATGAATTAATAAGAATTGACTTCTTAACCATATTTAATTACCCAACCAATGGACAGAGCCAATCTCTCAACTTATTTGTATCTTCTTTAATTTCATTCAGCTGTACTTGGCAGTTTTCAGTGACAATGTCTTGCACATTTTTTGAAAAAAAAAAAACCCAAGTATTTTATGTTTTTAATACTATCATAAATGTTAATTTTAAATTTCCTCTCCAACTATTTACCTCAAGCATATAGAATTAATGTTAAAATGTACTCCATGCATTATCATCAGCACTGAAGTCACAATCCTGTAAAATCATTAGCAAATCCATTCTTACAAAGTATTTCAAAAGATAATACCTGTCTTTGTCTGATAATCCAGAGCAAAAAAGCATGCATACTGACTTCACCTTGCACATTTGAGACATCAATGCCAGTATCTAGATTGGTTCTCTGTACCTTCTGGTGGAATGATGAACACAATGACTGAATTCCCACTAGGACCTGTGTTTATGATATAGATTTACACCTTCAAAATGAACACGTAAATGGGCTCTTCTAAACAGAATGTCCATCTTCCAAAAGCTACTTTGTAAGTTGGCCAGTGTCTTATCCAGGCTTACTGTCATTTAGGAAGTACAGGGAAGTCAAGAAACATCAGCCACTGCCTGGAAGATCTTCTAAAATAGTGCAAGTTTCCTCCAGCAGCCTTTCTTTGGCTCTTTTTATAGGTTATAATTGATATAGCTTCTTGATGGATTGATTCTTTAATCATTATGTAGTCCATCCTTCTTTGTCCATTGTTACAACTCAGTTTTAAAAAAAATAGTAGAAGAATTAAAACTTTAGAGTAAGAGCTTCAGAATAGCAAAAAAAAAAAAAAAAGAAAGAAAGAAAAAAGAAAAAAAGAATGACTAATCAAATAAATATCATTAGAAAACAAGGAAATCAAAATTAAGATTTGATTATATATTTGATTTTTATATATTTTATGTATAATTTTATATATAAAATTTTATATATATAATTTGATTATATATTTGAAAATATACAATTTCATAACCATGCAATTAACACATTTAAGAGGTCTATAATGTCAAATGTTTGCAAGTATATACAAAAGGATAGCATTAATACAGAGCAGGTTAGGAGTAAATTAGGAAATATGCTTTGCATAGTAGTTTGGTAACTTTTAGTGAAGTGGAGCAATTCCACTTATGAGTATTTAGTTTAGATAAATTCATTCATGTGCACATTATTGGATATGCAATAGAATGTAGTATGAGCAACAGACTCGGAACATCCCAATATCCATCAAAACTAGAATAAAAAAGTAATCATGGTATATGGATAAGAAAGGAGAGACATATTATTAGAAAAAAAGGACTCAGGGTTAGGTTTAGCTCAGTCATTAAGCATCTGCCTTTGGTTCCTGTCATGATCCCAGGGTCCCAGAACCAAGGCACACATCCTGCTCCCCACTCTTCAGGAAGACTGCTTCTCCCTCTCCCGCTCCCCCTGCTTGTATCCCCTCTCTCACTGTCTCTCTCTCTCTTTGTATCAAATAAATAAATAAAAATCTTAAAAGAAAAGAAAAGAAAAAAGCACTCCTCAGAATAAAGGAGCTTGCAAGTTATAAATAATGTTGTGTATCTTAATTTGGATCTTCTGCCCTTTGGTGTTCATTTTGTTGTTATTAACTGACTCCAGGATGAACACAATTTAGCAAATTTAGCACCTTTTCAAATATAGATTTGGAGTTTGAAATTGAACTCAAATACTTCAAGTTTCAATTCCATTTATTACTAGAGAAAAATCAATTCCTGGTTCAAGAGGAAACAACTGTTTCTGCTAAGATTCCATAAGTATTTAACACATTCTACTCAAAAAATATATATATTTGATAAATTGAATTAAGTGTGATGATTACAAAACTCAAAATATTTAGATCAGAGCTAAAAAAAAAAAATGGCTTTAAGACTAAGTCATCTGAGATTTAACTGAGGTCCAGCAGTTGCCAATACATTAAGACAAGTGACAATGGAGGAGGGAAAAAATAAACATTTTAGATTCTAATTTGCATATCTAAGCCTTATTCTCTTTTTTTTTTAAAGATTTTATTTATTTGACAGAGAGATTACAAGTAGGCAGAGAGGCAGGCAGAGGGAGAGGGGGAAGCAGGCTCCCCGCTGAGCAGAGAGCCAGATGCGGGGCTCGATCCCAGGACCCTGAGATCATGACCTGAGTAGAAGGCAGAGGCTTTAACCCACTGAGCCACACAGGTGCCCCTAAGCTTTATTCTCTTAATCATCAAGGAATAATAGACTATAACACAAGTTAAATATATTATATCTTCCTGAAGAAAATTATTTTGTGACTTAATATCAACAAAAATATTCAATTGTCAGCATACAAATTGAACAGAGAAAGTAATTATAATCAGCAAATAATTTTAGAGAAATTAAGAAAATTTCAGTCATTCTCATTCTAAGGAATGCATCATAAATAAAAAATTCAAAGATTCCTTCTAATAATTATATTGATTTTCCCAATATTTTCATCCCTGCTTCACAATATATTTAATACATCCCAAAAAAAAGGAGTTTTAACAATGACTCTCATATTCAGAAACTTGAGATATAGGGCTCTTATAAATACTATATAGATAGATCTGTAAGGTATATACAGGCCGTAGTTATAAAATAAATTATAACTTAAAGACTGAAGAAAAAATTATAACCCAGAAGGGAAAACAAAATTCGTAAAGATCAGTGGAGAACTGAACAGCAGATCCAATGTGAGAATTCTAGTTCTAAAACATTAAGTTATAAGACCGATCAAGGGAAAAATGTTATAGGGTATATAAACGTAGCATGTTAAGACTGTAGAGAAATTAATCTTACTGGATGCTGGGTACCTGATCCAGGAATGAGCCAGCTGGCTAGAATATAAAGGGTCAGGACTGATCTCAAATACTGTTAATGAAAAATTGGACGTGGCTCTTAATGCACTTTCATGTAGTGATCACCTCTTAGTGCAATGATCTGAGTTAGATTTCAGATACATGAGTACAAAACTCAGCCTTTACCCTCAAAACTGTCATGGATTCCTTAAAAAATAATTTCTCACAAAATAACAACTAATAGAATAAACAAGAGCTAATATACTGAGTGATTTGAAATTCAAATCATTCTAGGCTAGAGGGTGAAAAACAAAGATATGAGCCTTGAGATACAAATGTAATGGTGTCTACAGGTGTGGAACATGGAAGTCATGACTACTTAAAGTATATATCGTGCAAAGTCAAGAAGATAGGAAAAAAAGTGTCCAGAAATGGGACATGAACAGAAGAAGGGGTAACATTTTTGGAAATTGGCAGATGATAAATATGATAAAATAGAAAGGTCCAAAGCATGAAGGTTTTTGTATGAAACTTCATAGGCTTCAAAATTTATTTTGAAAGGAATATGGAACTCCTGGATAAGTTTATGTAAGAAAGTAAAATGATTGAATTATTATGCCAAAGAGACCACTCTGCCTGAAACATGGTTAATGGATTAGTATTCTGGGAGACTAAAAGATGCAGAAAAATTTAAAGAGAAATGGAAAAAATGTGTCTCCAACAAGAAATAATGTGCTCTTCAAAAAAGATGGAATAATTACACATATTTAAAATAAATTTCAAAGGCAAAATCAATAGAATCCAGTGACAATTTAGAGGGGGGTGATGAGAGAAAAGATAAAGGGAAGAATGATTTCAAGTTTCTGGCTCTCTTGACAAAAAATTTAAACATATTCTCCCCACTCTTCCCCATTGGATATACTGACCTCGTTTCATTTAAGAAATAGTCCCATATACAGGGCGCCTGTGTGGCTCAGTGGGTTAAAGTCTCTGCCTTCAGCTCAGGTCATGATCTCAGGGTCCTAGGATGGAGCCCCGCATAGGTCTCTCTGCTCAGCGGGGAGCCTGCTTCCCCCCTCTCTCTGTCTGCCTGTCTGCCTACTTGTGATCTCTCTCTCTCTCTCTCTGTCCAATAAATAAAAATATTAAAAAAAAAAAAAGAAAGAAATAGTCCCATATAAGACTTCACTCAGTGAAGTATACAATTTGATGGACTAGAATTGGGACTTGGGACTCTCAAACATTATAGTCAATGGTTGCAATGTTTTCCAGGATTTACAGAAGACCATCACTAAAGTCATTATCATGTTTCATCCCTGCTTCTAGGCTAATGTGCTGTCGATAAACATAGAGCCAAATATTCTAAGACTGCATTCACAGTAATGAAAATTAAAATTGCTAATACAGGTCTGACTCCTGGTATCACCTCAGGTCATGATCTCGGTGTCGGGATCTGGCATTGGGCTCCACGTGCTCAGCATGGAGTCTGCTTGAGATTCTCTCTCCTTCTCCCTCTGTCCCTCCCATTCATGTTCTCTCTCTCTCTCTCAAATAAATAAATAAATCTTTTAAAAAATAAAATAAAATTGTTAACACATATTTTGTATCATTCATTATTCTAAACTCTTTATATCTATTAACATACTTAATCATCCATATGCCCTATTAGATTAGTACTATTATTATCTCCAATTGACAGGAGACACCAAAAGCATTGTGAAATTCCAGAAACACTTCCAAGAGCATATGACTGCTCCTAGGATTCAAACCCAAACAACTAGGCTTCAGTGTTCTTTCTCTACTTTGTATACTTGGTACCTTTGTTTCATTGGGATGTTTTCTTGTCAAAGAAAATTTTAATCCATAAAAATTATATATTCATGACCATAAAAATAGTAGGGAACTTCATGACTATTGAACTATCTGGAACAGCTTTAATTTGTTTTTGTTTGTTTTCGGTTTATTGGTCAAATTTTGCTCAGTATATTTAATAAATGTAGTTTAAGTAAAATCAGACATCTTGAAGCTGAATATATCATTCATATTAAAAGTGGAGAGGAGGAAAAAAGGAAAAAAAAAAGTGGAGACGAAAGGTAGCTTGTGTTCAAAGAAATACACTTGCACAAATTGGAAAAGTCAATAATTGCTAGATGTTACACAACTATCTGAATGTAAGTGAAGTTCAGAACACCATGGAAAGTCGTTTTCCAGCTGGCGACAAAGTGGCTCAGCTATGCTTATATTTGTACAGAATCAAAATCTAGTAGAAACTGACAACCCTAGGGAGACTTGAATACCTCTTTTATTTTGTTTTTTTTTTAACGAAGACCCCATGAATTTTATGTATTCCATCTAAACTGAGGTGAATTCCTGCAGACTTGATGCAGCACAATTAGAATATTTACAGATTTATTCCAATTATATTTATGTCTCATAGTGGGAAGATGTTTTAGAAAATACAGGGAAGCAGTGTGTTGGGGAATGTGACATCAGTCTGCTGGGTCTTTAGCAATTTGATTTTTTTTTTTCAACTTGTATTTTTGGGAATAGCCCTCAACATGTTTTCCAGGTCTTCTGTCTGAATTTCCAGGCTTCAGAAACCATTTATCACTCAGTTTTCAGTAGTGCTTTGACAGAAAGAAAGTGTTAATAAATGACTAGAAACTTCTCTCAGATCAGTGCTGACAAATGCTTTTCCCTCACTTCTCAGTAAAAATGATGCAGACTTTTTAAGAGACCTCATTCCACTATTTGAAGAGATAAGTTTTAAGCCATTTCTGAAAGGAATGGAAATTTTGGTGTGATGCAAAAGATAGAAACAGTGGAGAAGGGAGATAGACACCAAAGAAAAGTTGCCTACAGGCACATTTGGGTTTGCAACATACCCAGCACTCTTGAAGTCAGTTTCTTAATTAATTTGGCAGCATGTGGCAATTCAGCCTCTGAGAAGGCTGATACTGAATTTTTATCTGACAAAATATACCCAGAGGTGTGCTTCACAAGAAAAATATAGCTTGAGGAATCATTGCATTCCTAAGTAGATTTGAGAAATTCCGGGTTGAAATGATCAAAGTGACAATTTCACTTAGTGTGCTTTGTAAATGACTGGCATAATAAAATCACAATTTTATTTTGTTTATAACTTTCCACAAGCTTTTTTTTTGAAATCTCTGACATCACAGTATTACAAAGACTTCTCCAATAAATATCAAATGTTTTTAATAAAAAATTTTGCCATTTTTGAAGTCTTTATAAAATATGAGAGCTACCAGCTGTAAAATCTTATTACCTTCTTGCTGTTCCTCATTCAGATGCATAAGTTTTGGTATTTAAGAGACTTGCCTGTGTAAGTGGGACTAATTTTGAACCAGAAAGAGGTAATAAACATATCAATGCTAGAAGATGCTTTTAGAGTCACTACTGGAAAAAATGGACTCCAGATATGCTATTTTAGATAAAATATTATCTCACTAAAACCAAAAGTAAAAGAGCTATTCAGACATTTTCTTTGTGAAAAGATTCCATTTGCAAGAGTACCTGGCTGGTTCAGTTGGTTGAGAGTGAGACTCTTGATCTCAGGGTTTTGAGTTCCAGTCCCATGTTGGGTGTAGAGATAACTTAAAAAATAAAAATCTTAAAAAAAAAGTCCCACTTTCTCTCAAAATAAAATAATATAGTCTATGTTTAAATTAAAATAAATTTACCTTAGGGGTGCCTGGGTAGGTTAAGTTCCTGACTTTGTAGGAAGGCTCAGTGGGTTAAGCTCCTGACTTTGGCTCAGATCGTGGTCTGGGGATCCTGGGATCCAGCCCTGAGTTGGGCTCCATGCTCAGCGGGAAGTCTGCTTGTTCCTCTCCCTCTCCCTCTGCCCCTCTCTCCACTCTGGCTCTCTCTGTCTCTTATTCAAGTAAATAAATAAAATCTTTAAAAAATAAAGTTACTTTATTCATTCATTCAGGGGACATTTAATAAGTACTTCTTGTTTATTATGAAAGGCCGTGTCTTGGATTAGAAAAATAAAATCTTTCTACAATGGTGACCAGGTAGATTTTTAAATATATAAAATATTAATTATAGTACAAAGTAGAATATTACAAATAGCATTATAGACATATTAAAGGTTCCGTGGATGTCTCAGGAAGGAATAGTCATCTTTGGGATCTTTTAAAAGGTAAGAAATTACACTGAATCAGGAAGAAGCATTCCAGGCTTAGTTAATAAATTAAAATAAGTGCTTATCTAACAGAACAGGAAAGATAGAGGAGTGATTTAAGCTCTACTTGTTTAAGACATAAGGTGTGTGTTTATCATATAGGATGGTTAGTATCATAAGGAAAGGTGAATATCAGACTTTCAGGAACAGAATGAGGAAATTGAACTTGATAAGGAATGAAAAGCCACTACAGGTATATGTGTGTGTCTGTGTGTGTGTGTGTGTGTATGTATGTGTAACATTGTGAAAATATATGATAAAAATTACAATATTAAGGAAATTAATTTGGTAAATATCTAATAAAGTAATAGTGGATTTGGATGGGAAAAAGAGAGAAATAAAGATAAAGTATATGTTTGATGAGTAGTACTCTTGTATTACTAAAAATTAATTACTTTTCAATTCTGAATTCAATCATCTATCACTTTCTAAAATTTTTCAAAAATATAATGCTTTTAGGGATGCTTGGGTGGCTCAGTGAGTTAAGTGTCCAACTCTTGATTTTGGCTCAGGTCATGATCTGGGGTTTGTGAGACCGAGGCCCATGTCAGGCTCTGTGCTCAGCTCAGAGTCTGCTTGTCCCTCTCCCACTGCTCCTCCCACAAGTTGCACTCCCTCAACTCTCTCTGTCCCTTTATCTCTAAAGTAAATAAATAAAATCTTTGAATATATATATAAAGCTTTTAAATATATGATTATAGGTGCATAAGAAAAACCTACAATGGTGAAGCTAAGAATCATACTATTTATAAAATCGTGTTATTCAATATTTTTCTTCCTTGTTAATTAATTAGACTTTTGACTAAATCATTAGAATTAGATTATGCATATACATATCACTTTTTTTTATTATTTCATTTTATTTTTGTAGTAGCTTAATTCCACTACCAACACACATTGTCATGTCTCCACTACATTTGAATTATCTGTATGAATTATAATAGCCTTGACAGCCATCTAAATAGTAACATTTGAATAAAGGGCCTAAATAATCATTGTAAAGCATGTGTTTGTGCAGTAAGTTTATAAACCATTTTAAAACTAAGGCACACAAGAAAAAAATCTGCAAATACAAATATCAGGGCTTCTTAAATCCTTAATTTTTAATACTAACTTAAGTACCATTTGGTTGGTTCTCAAAACAAAGGCTATTCTCAAAGTATCTCAAAGTATAAAATAGAAAAGATCCTCTTTTTTTATTAACATATAATGCATTATTTGTTTCAGGGGTACAGGTCTGTGATTTATCAGTCTTACACAATTCACAGCACTCATCATAGCACACATCCTCCCCAATGTCCATCACCCAGTCATCTCATCCCTCTCACCCCCTCCCCTCCAGGAACCCTCAGTTTGTTTCCTGAGATTAAGAGTCTCTTATGGTTTGTCTCCCTGTCTGTTTTCATCTTGTTTCATTTTTCCTTCCCTTCCCCTATGATCCTCTGTCTTGTTTCTCAAATTCCTCATATCAGAAAAGACCCTCTTTTATGAATTAGTCACACCCACTGTTTCCAATTTAAAAATTATCGATAGTGGTATATAGGAAATGGTTGAATTTCCCCAAGTCAGCAACAACATTTGAATCAAAAAATTGACATCACCTGATTAATAGGGTCAATAGACTAGCAAATTTAACACATATATTCAAGAAGTAGATGTCAGTTGTGTCAAAAAAAAAATCGTTGACCCAACTGTCCTCCTTTACAAATGAAATACCTGTTAACATGTCTCTATCTCTCTCTCTCTCCATATATACATATATTTTGTTTGTTTGTTTTGTTTTGTTTTATTTTAATTACCATTCTTTGGTGGCCCTATTTAGAAAAATCAATAATCTAAGTTCTGACCTTTCAATTCAGACACGCTGGAGGAATGAAAGCAGATATATAAAATTTGGCTTCACCTTGAATTAACAGAGGATGAAGGGCACTGACCAGCATGTGGCCCTGAGTTAATGACTTGATCACCTATCTTCTGCTTTATGAAAATATATTAGGGGACAACTAACATGCCTTATCAACTTCTGAACAAATAAAGAGAAGTTTCTTAAGGAGGAGTCACTTAACCTAGTGCTGAAAAGCAATTTGAGGTAAATCGCCCTACCTTGAGGCAGTTACTAGTTCTCCAGTCTCCAGGGCAGAAGCTAAACCTTAATGGAGAAGGTGTATTAGTCCGGGAGGAAGTATAATGACTCTACTTGGTGAGTCTGTGATTGTAGGAGCAATGATCTGTTAAATGACACATAATCCTCCAGAGGGGAACTCCCTGATTCAAAACTCAGTAATGAAAGTTAGACCAGGGAGAGAACCATCCAAATGCCCTCCCCTGTGAACATTTCTAATATTCAGGGAAACCACAGAAACACGTGGTCTTCACTTTGAAGAACGTTCCGTAATGAATGAACCACACTCACCATAGAGGATAACAATGGGCTTAGTGGAAGAAACATATATAATAGATGACTCTTAGGAAACTTTCTGTGTGTGTGTGTGTGTGTGTGTGTGTGTGTGTGTATTCTTTGTCTTATGTGTGTATATATATATTCTTTGTCTTGTGTGTGTGTGTGTATATATTATATATATATATGTATACTCACATATATACAAATAAATCACAAATTATATAGTTATATACATATTACATATATCATATATATAACTATATATATATACATGATTGATCATCCAGTGGGAGAAGTCAGCTACATTTGTGATATATATGAAATATGTTATAATTTCATGTTATGTAATATTTAACATATTTTAAGAAATTTAATTTTGTATACCACTTCTAATATATACATGTTGAAGTATTATTTAAATTTATTTTGATGTACACAGGAAAGATTTTCATAGGTTCTCTGCACCAAAGAGATGATACCTTATTAATGTTTCTTGAGCACAATGTTATGTCTGTTGCCAAATAATTAGATCAATGGCATCAAATTCCTTCTACAGCTTCACCATTTATCTTTCACAAACATCTCCATAATGACTTAAAATGATGAACTGTGATGTCACTTATATCTTTGATGTCACCGTTGATTCTTTAATTCCCTGAGAACTAAATAATTAGAAATCACCATTTGATGAAGAAAATGATTGAAGGAGTCTACATTTAGGCAATAGTTTTTCTCAAATAGAGAAAAAATATGTAATTCTCTTTTTCAAATGAATTATTTTGCCTATTATGATTTTTATCAGTTTTGTGAGTGATATATATTATTCATATTTACAAGAAATATTGTTGATTGTATTTTATTCTTTTAATATAATTTAATTTTTGTGTTACATAGTTTTAAAATATATATCTCTACTAATTTATCTCAATATTATTTATGTGAGGAACTTAACTTTTTTTATTAAAACTCTACACTTAACTCCTTTACTATTTTAAGCATTCTTTCAATTTTTCATGTAACTGTAATTTTTTTTCTATTTGTTGACACTTTTCTGGCAGTCTTTTTGAATATTTTACTCAGACCTTCAACTTCTTTAGCTAACTGTATTTATTATTGATATTTTATTGTTTTGTTTTTGATCCAGTGACTTCCTCCTTTCAAACACACTTCTAAATATTGCTCAATTTATTTTATATTCTGAACAAACAGTAATTATTATAAATTCGCAATACTGGGTTATATCGGTAGTTCCATTTTTTCTCAAATTTGTTTTGAGTGATAAACATTCTAAAGGCTACTAAAGAGTAATATTAGAGGAAAAAATATGTGGTCTAAAAAGTAATGTTTCCTTAAAGGTTTTTAAAAGATTAATTTACTACAACTTTTAAGAACTTTCAATTTGCTGATTTGTAATATGAATCTTAAAGAGATCAGATAGTTTATGAGTGTTATACAAAATATTTGACTGAGGTACTCAGTAGTGTCTTATAGGATGTACTGTTTTTATAGACTAAATGCACTTTATAAAATTATATGGATTGGGGTACCAATTTTTTAAATAGTTTAGGTAATATATTAAATAGCATAGTTATTATTCTCAATTATTCTTTGAAGTTTGTTCTTATGATATCAATTTTATGCTTTTTCTACGTGATTATTCTATACTCATTGATTCTTTCCTGGGAACTGGGGATACTGAGATGAAAAATATTTTTACCTCAAGGAAATTAAAAAGAAGTATGCATTGTATTACTTACAAATTTGAACAATTTGGGAGATAATATTCTTGGTAAGTTTTTAAGTAAATATTTTTGAGCACTTTTGTAAATCAAACACTATTAAAGGACCTGGTGACAAAACAAGAAGCAAAACTAGACATGGCTACTGAACTCGTGGATATAAAGATTTGGTAGGGAAGATAGATAATAATCAACCAATCATACAAGTGAACTAAAAATATTCTAAGTTTGAAAAGTGTTCTTAAAGGTGATGGGAGCAGAGGAGGAGGGAAATTGCATTGTTATCTGAGAGCTTGCAATCAAAATTTTTGAGTTAATTATTTTTAACTAGAGAGCAAGACAAAGAATATTTTTAGCAAGATGCAGAGGGATATTGGAAGTATAGTTAGCAGTGTTTTCTAAAACAGCATGTGTTCAGGCTTTCTGGTAGGAAGAAGCACAACATAATTGAGGAACAAATGTAAAATGCGTGCAGGTGAAGAAAGCTGCAGAGAATAAAATATAGCTTGGTCACAAAATCGAATTGTTGAAATAGTACTTTGAGCATGGGAGATTTTGTAGGATGCTAAGGACTTGTATATTTATGGTAAGAATCAATTGTAAACTACTAAACAGGTTTAAGTAAGGGTGTAGTGTAAGGGATGGACTTGATCCCATTATTACTTTGGTCCCTTTGAAAAGGTCTTCCTGATCATCTTTTGAAGAAGAGCTTTAAGAAGAGAATAAGGAGGGTGCCTGGGTGGCTCAGTGGGTTAAAGCCTCTGCCTTCAACTCAGGTCATGATCTCAGGGTCCTGGGATCGAGCCCCGCATCAGGCTCTCTGCTCGGCGGGGG
>CM053603.1:164886045-164921270 GCA_028646535.1 Procyon lotor | reverse complement strand
CATTCCCACCAACAGTGTAGGAGGGTTCCCCTTTCTCCACATCCTCGCCAACATCTGTCATTTCCTGTCTTGTTAATTTTAGCCATTCTGACTGGTGTAAGGTGGTATCTCACTGTGGTTTTGATTTGTATTTCTCTAATGCCGAGTGATGCGGAGCACTTTTGTGTTTTAAGATTTTATTTGTTTATTGACAGAAAGAGAGATCACAAGTATGCAGAGAGGCAGGCAGAGAGAGAGGGGGAAGCAGGCTCCCTGCTGAGCAGAGAGCATGATATGGGGCTCGATCCCAGGACCTTGAGATCATGACCTGAGCAAAATGCAGAGGCTTTAACCCACTGAGCCATCTAGGCAGCCCCAGATTAGTTTATAACAAAGATAAATGTAGCTATAGTGTAGAACAATAGTTCCCAAATTGTGGACCATAGACCTATACCTATCTCTAAGAACCTTCTAGACATCTATGAAGTCAAAACAATTCCCAAATGTTATTTGCATTTCTCACTGTGTTGAAATTTCCAGTAAGGGTACAAAAGAAAGGAAAATTAAAACTGCTGATGTCTTATCATGAATCAAGGCAGTGGTACCAAATTATAAGAAGAGTCAATGTATTCTTCACCCCTACAAATGCCTAAGAAGAAAGAAAAAAAAAAAAAGAAAGAAAAGAAGAAAAAGAAAAGAAAGGGAAAAAAAAGAGAAAAGAAAAGAAAACCCTGCCCTTTCACTTAAGAAGTTCCTTGAAAAAACAGAAACACTTTATTAGTTTTATTTAATCTCAACCTCTGGGTATATGCCTTTTGATATTACATGTTATGAAATGAAATATGTACATAAAGCCCATGTGGTACATACCAACATATATTTGTCTTGAGAACAAGCACTTGTATGTTACTTTTAGCTGTGAACTAAGCTAGCTGCTTGTACAGGGCTGAGAGTTTAGCTAAACCACTCTGGAATATTACTGTATACACATCTATTTTGTATAGTCTAGTGCCCTCAGAAGTCTTGACCTTCTGAGGTCAAGTCCCATCAGGAACTTGTCCTATCAGGACACTAGTCCCATCAGGAACACACACTCTAGGTACCAGTCCTCAACTCCAAGTAAATGTAAGTTCCTGTTATGACTCCTCCAATGGCTCCTATGATAAGCACTCTTCTCTGCCTCTCATTGCCTTCCCTTTATGTGCCCCTTAGATAAGAACTTTGGAAAATTTTCCCCAAAGCGTGTTCTTTTGAGTTTGAAATGACCAGTCTGGCCTTAGCCTTGTAATCCAAAAGTGCTCACCCTCAGACCCTAATAAAGTTGCCCCAGCTCTCTTCTTGCACCCTGCCTTGGCCCTCTACAAGGCCTGCCATGTAACTCTTCCAGGACTTGTGAGTAATAAACCTCTATTTCACTTTCCCTTGTGGTCTTTTGTTGAACCTTGGCTTATCATCTAACATCTCAGCAGTTTAACAAAGTCACAACATGCAGAAAAGAGATAACATAATAGACTCAAGACTTCCTATCCTTAGTCCTACTTACAATATTGGCCCTTGCATTTTAATGGTGACATTTGGAAACTTTGATTTGGGGAGTGTTCTCATCATTTATTAACATTCTGTACAAATAACATGGTTTATGCTGAACACCTGCTTTCTTTCTGGGAGTCTGGAATTTTGATACTTCCTAGGCTGATGATGCCTAGAAGACCAGCTCTCAATAAAAACCTTGAGCCTTGAGTTTTTAATGAGCTATCCTGGTAGACAGCACTTCACACATTTCACAACTTGTGGCTGGGGGATTTAAGTGCATCTTGTGTGACTCCACTAGAGAGATTCTTGGAAACTTATACACAGTTTCCTCCAGATTTCACCTTTGGATCTTTCTCCTTCACTGATTTTGCTTTGTATTCTTTTGTTGTAATAAATCTCAGCCATATGTATGACTATATGCTGGGTCTTATGAATCACTGAGTCTTATAAGTCATGACTACCTTGGGGTAATTTTGGAGACTTCCAACATACCACTTTTTTTTTTTTATAAAACACTTTTTAGTATAAAGAATGACTAACAATGCTAATTCAAATTTGACTCTTTGGAAGAACATTTTCTCAAAAATGAATCAAATGATCCCATCACTTTGAGGAAAACCATTGATATAGAAAAAAATGATATAAAATTTAATATAATAACACCAAATAATATAATAAGGCCCAAATAAGCAATTTAAATGGTGTTTCCCTGATTGACAGATCATTTTTCTTAAGAATATGAGAAGGTCACTTTAACCTATGAAAATCAGAAATTTTATTCTAACCCCTCTTTGGTTAGAATAAACCAAAAACACTGAAGAATCACATCTAAAAAAAAAAAAAAATTGTATCTTCTTGGCAGGGCCATTACTTTCTTAATGTGGTAGGAGCATTCTGCAGTTGATTCCCACGTGAAATTACTAATGGTGTTAGATGGAAAGAAAGGTAAAATTAAAATGATTTCACTTCAGACTAACAAGATATGAAATCAGAGATGTGGGAGATTGATGGATTTAAACTTTATACCTTATTTTCAATATAGAAAGATCACAAACACCTGGGAAATGTCTCGTGTTCAGGTGGAAAGTAAAAATGCAATATGTTTAGAGGTATCTGGAGGCCTGATTGCATTTATTTTTGGAAGGGCAAAGTGCTGTTAACACCAACACTGATGTATTCCCAGAGTTTCAAAGCAAGCATTAGGTGGTTTCCCATATGAAATATGTCCCACATCCTGAAATGTCCTACTTTGATAATAAATAATAATAACAAAATGAATCTTGTACTGAAATGTACATACCCTTTGTAAATATCTGTTAATATTTAGCTTGGATTCTATACCTTGGCTGAGAATAAAATTTTGATCCTGTTGAGTCAGGCCATAAAAAAAAAAAAGGAAAAAGTTGCTTTGCCTAATGCATGGTATATAACTCCCAATGTTTTGGAAAAGAATATAGATATTTTCTCTGTATTCTGATCAATCTCATCACCTTGATTGATGCTTAAAGTGAAAAGAAGTGGGAGGATGTAGGTGGTTAAAAATATGAAAGATCAATAAATTAATATAAACTGCTTTAATGTTCACTTTATGGAATATAATTAGCATTCACATCATTGTCCAATAAACCTGTCATCTTAAATATTGTGTCTTTAGAATAATAATTAAAATCTAATATAGTAAGTAATTCAATATGCATGCTTCTAATTTCTATGTAATGTGATTTAGTTGATCACATAACATCATTAAAGATTATGATCACAATTTAAAGTAATTAAACTATTAAAACACAATGATTTAATATGTATATACAGATACACAGGCATATACATTTATATAATATTTCTCTGACATTCTATTTTTCCTATCTGTATTTTATAGATAAAATATTTAAGTCATTAAAATCATACTTACACTTAAAGACACTAATATAGTGGTGAAATATTTAGTTAATCTGTATAGTTTGAGTCTTCTCACCAACTACCTAAATGAATACTAGTATAAAAAACAAAACAAAACAGGGGCGCCTGGGTGTCTCGGTTGGTTAAGCCTCTGCCTTTAGGTCAGGCCATGATCTCAGGGTCCTGGGATCAAGCCCTGCATCAGGCTCTCTGCTCAGCAGGGAGCCTTCTTCTCCCTCTCTGTCTCTGCCTGCCTCTCTGCCTACTTGTGATCTCTCTCTCTCTGTCAAATAAATAAATAAAACCTTTAAAAAAAAAAAAAGGAATAACAACTTTCACCAACATGAAGAAATTGTCTTTCTTCCAGAGTAATAATTTTACAATTTTCGAACAAAAACACTGATTGAGGAAATTGGGCCCGTTGCTTGTTGAAATAGTCAGTTATGAAGTGGTATACTCATTAGCCTGGATTGGATTATGGATTAAGGGACTAATTTCTTGATGTAGCAGGGAGGTTTCCCCAGAGGCAGAGTATTGATGATCTATTTGTTCAATCTAGAGTTTACTGTAGAGAAGAAAATGATGGGTGTCAAAGCCAGTGCAATTGGTCTGTTATATTTTTACTGATGTTTCACAGAACTAGGACAAAATTATGCTGGAACTAGTAATTACAGACCAAGATTCTTCTGGCTTCATTATTATCTGTATTTTAGAAGTTTCTATCATCTTAAGATATAACCCTAATATTTCTCTGAAATACCAACATCTAAATCACGTGCATCCTATGAGCCAGTATTTTTGGTCAGCATTAAAATAAAATCCACAATATCATTTTTTGCTGCTTAAATTCTCTTTAAAGATGTCACTTTTAATGACAATATCCAAGGCAGTACTTAAGCCATCACTGCCTACCAAAAGCTCTGCCCACTGGAAAAATGAGTGTAATGTCAAAGTCCTTTAGTGATATTGAGACTTCCCATACTCTATGTAAGGGGTGCAGTGTCTGTCCCAAGCTGTCACATCTTCCATCTTTGGCAAAACTGCTTCCACCAAAGGTGGTGACGCCAATCAGTGTCAATATCTAACGTAATAGAGGCAATAACTATTCTTTCTAGTGAAGCACTAACAGAACTTTATATTTGGTCTTAGCAGGTGAAAAGACATAGTAAATAAGCAAGTACTGGGGACAGCAAATGCAGACCAGCAGAGCCAATCAGTCGAGGTCCTATCTGGACAAACACTGAGAATTTTTTCCTTTATCCCAGAATAAAAGGAAAGAACAGTTCACTAAAGAAAATGTAGATGTGGAAATTGGGTGCAACTGAAGGTGTGGCATAGAACTTGGAATACCAGAGTGAAGTCTCCCTAACTCTGACATTTGTCCAAATAGAGAGAGACACCTCCTTAAGCTGCCACTCTCACTTACCCAATAATATGAAGTGATACAGTATGTCTGAATACAGCTAGTTCTCACTCAGCTCTCCTCAATCAAAGGAGGAATCTTTCCTCCAATCTGTGAAGGAAAACAAAATCTCATGGCAAAGGCTAGAAAACCTGCAATACTTGCCTATTTTAAAGATCTGTAACCTCATCTATAAGTATGATTGAATACAGAAAGATCATCAATATCTAAGAAAAAGTAACAGCATAAGAAGTAGGATCTGAATAAAGAAACAAAGAAATCAGAGAAGCGGTAAATTTAGAGATAGGAGAGAACTTAAATCAAGTAGAAATAAAAGTATACAGGCTGGGGACAGAATTTGGATTTTTAAAATATTTTATTTATTTATTTATTTGACAGAGAGAAAGAGAGAGCATGAGTAGGCAGAGTGGCAGGCAGAGGGAGAGGGAAAAGCAGGCTCTCTGCTGAGCAGGAAGCCTGACACGGAGCTCCGTCCCAGGACTCCAGGATCCTGACCTGAGCTGAAGGCAGCCACTTAGCCGAGTGAGCCACCCAGGAGCCCCTCAATTAAGGCAGCAGAAGGACTCAAGGAAATCTTCTAGAGTGCAGAGCAAATACTGAAAGAAGTGATAAGCAAGTGAAATTTTAAGAGAAACAAAGATTATTCTAGGAAATCCAACATGAATTTTTCTTTAAGAGAAAAAGAAGGGAAAATAATTAATACAGATAAAGATATAAGTGACTAAAATGTTCCTGATCTCTGAAGAAGATACTAATTTTCAGATTAAAAGGTCCTACAGAGTATCAGAGTGGGGAAAATGCTGTAACACCTAGAAATGTTACTGTGAGAGTTTGAAATAAGAATAAAGATATACTAATAAATGATAATAGAAATAATAATTATACAGGTTATAAGTAAAAGTTATAAATATACAGTAATCTGATTGGCATCAGATTTATCTAAAAGTAAGATGTTAGAAGAAAATTATCATTGATTTATGTTACAAAGTAGAATGAGTTTAACTTTACAATTTTATATGCACTGAAAATATTAATCAAGAGTGAATTTTAAATGAGCACATTTTCTGAATTCAACAAAATCCCAATGGAAAAATTAGCAGACCTCTTGTAGATCTCATCAATCCAATTCCAAAATCATATGGAAATGCAAAGTTAAAGAACTTACACTATATGACGTCAAAGCATACTATAAAGCTATAGTAACCAGGAAAAAATGATACTGGCCAAAAGATGTTAAATAGATCAATAATAGAGTATCCAGAAATAGAACCAATATATACACAGTCTATTAATTTTTGAAATAAGTTCTGGCAGGAATGCAAAATGATATGATCACTTTGGAAAGTAGAAAGATTTTGAGTTTTGGCTGTTGTCATTTCTTAAGATTTACTTATTTATTTATTTTTAAAGAGAGAGAGTGTGAGGAGAAGGAGGCAAAGGAGAGGGAGAGAGAAAATCTTCCAAGTGTGGAGCCCAATGCACGGCTGGATCCCAAGACTCAGAGATCATGGCCTGAGCCAAAAGTAAGAGATAGATGTTCAAGTTACTGAGCCACCTAGATATCCTATTGTTGTCATTATTTTTAAGAAATTAAACATAAAGCTACCACCCTTAGATATTTACCAAAGAAGAAAGAAAGAAAGAGAGAGAGAAAGAGAAAGAGAAAGAAAGAAAGAAAGAAAGAAAGAAAGAAAGAAAGAAAGAAAGAAAGAAAGGAAGGAAGGAAGGAAGGAAGGAAGGAAGGAAGGAAGGAAGGAAGGAAGGAAGAAACCGTGTATCCATAGAAGCACTTGTACATGAATGCTCATTAAAATTTCATTTATAGGAGTTAAAAAACAGAAGCAACCACAGTGAACAAAAAGAGATGAATGGACAGCAAAGGTGGTGGATCTATAAAATGGAGTACTACTCAGCAAGAAAAAGAAAGAAAACATAGAACCATTTTGTTGATTGAAATAAGTTACATTTAAAAAGTATGAACTATATAATTCTATTTATTCCATTATTCTAGGAAATGCAAACTAATGCAGTGACAGAAAGCAGACCAATGTTGCCAGAGAGCAGAGAGGTGGATTGGAAAGGACAGGGATGGGGAGGTGTGAGGACAGAGTAGTATTACAAAAAAAAAAAATCATATATATATATATATATTACATTGAAAATATAACCCTGATCAATTATTTTGTACCATTTATCCTGCACTTACTTTATGCTACCATATTCTCGATGACAATTTTTAGATTTTATTCCATACCAAGAATAAAACTCTCAACACCACTAGGGCAGAAACCAAGTCCTGTATTTCTTAATTTCTCTAGCACATAGTAAATTCTCTTGCAAATAAGAGACAACTACTCTGAATTAAATGTGATGGTGAAACCAATGGAACTGGGAAAAAATTACATTTAAGAACTAATTTACCTTTTCTAGCATGATGCTACTGAGAGAATGAAACAATTTCTACAATGGCAAAGACTAGGATGCTTTCAGCACTCTTGGAACCCATTCCTGATTTGTAAAAGAGTTTTACAGGGAAAGAGACACAGAAATAGAAAGTGAGAAAATGAGGCAGGGGAGGGACGTAAAGAAGATGATATTAAGGGTGGAGGTGAGAAGTGTGGAGAAAGCAGAGAAGGAGTAAGAAAACAGCAGTGAATAACATCAAGGGATTAAGAGAAATGGGTTACTCTCCATTACATCAATACCTGCTCCCCACTGATCTCTCCCTCTGGAAACATTGTTATGGCATACTTAACCTGCTCAGAAGATTTATATCATCCCCCAAGCTTGGTTCTACTTTATGCCTTACATGCCTTATTTAACTGAATTTTAACCTTTGTGTAAAGGCAGTCTTCAGAATTGTAGGACAGAAACATTATGCAGTCGTCCCTGGGATAATCCCACAACAAGGCTGATTTATACCTACATCCTAGAGACAGGTATAGTTTGAAGTATCACAGGGAAATACAGGATCGCAAGGAAATCAACCGCGGTGGGTTTCAGAGTCAGTAAGGGAAAAGTGCAGTCGTGAATAAAAGTAAGTGTGGAATCTTTTTTTTTTTCATCTCCTCCCTTCCAATTTCTGAAAACGGAAACATCTGTATCTGGTCATTTACGCTGCCTGTGGAGGTCTAATGACTGCTCTGCTAAGGAAACCTAGTGAGCTGGAGGTAGAAAATAATGACTATCCGGCAGAAGATGTCATCCAGAAGGTCAAAGAGCAAAACTTGCAAGGCTTCTATAGCCAAATGAAATGCCATCCCTGTGCAGTTATTGAGGTAGATTCAGTCTGGCAACAAAGTAATTTGTCTCTGAGCAGCTTCTGCTGGAGTAGGGGAACTCACATTACAGCACTGGAAACTGAGATGGGTTCAAAGGGTCAGTGATCCAATTGCGGTTACAAATTTCCCATGAATTCATAGAACTTGAAATCAAAACTCTACATCACAAAGGCCAGGTCCATTCTATTTGTTCTGTTTTTACAAACTTGCAAACCACCCTGTAATATTTAAAGCATATTTTCCTGGTTCATATATAATGGTATTAAAATGGCAAAGTTGGTAACACTTAGAAGTCTTCAAACTTAAAATCTAAGAGAAAGAATGCATAACAAAGAAATCAGAATGAGTGGGTTTTGTAAACATAACACATTATGGATTTTTTGCATTCTTTTCATTACATCTGCTCAGTGAAGATTATTATGAAATAGATCTCTTAATTCAGCTGTACTTCTGCTCAGTGAAGATTATTATGAAATAGATCTCTTAATTCAGCTGTACTTCGGCTCAGTGAAGATTATTATGAAATAGGTCTCTTAATTCAGCTGTCTTAGATGAGAATTCACAAATCTGTTGTTACACTAAATTGATCATCAATTTATGGACATCTCCTTGCATCATCTTTTAAGATGGCAGGATATTAATCTCTCAGGGGCAAAAAAGGCTCAACATACTGTCTGTCTCCTTAGGTCATAGAAAGAATCCCTTCTCTGTCTTCTCCTTGGCCTCTAGGAACTAATGAAAACAGTTTGCATAGACAAAGAATTTTTGTCTGAATCTGTTACATTTACATCAATTCATGGACAAGCTTAAAGATGAAGAACAAAGGGATAAAATAATTGGTTAAACACATCGCTACTTGTAGAGGAGATAACCTCTTCATAGCATCCTTTCTCAATGTTAAGAAAGTCAAGGAGAGGGAAAAATTGAGATTGTCTAAAGCTTTTATGCATTTCTTTTTCAAAATGAGTGTATATGTATTGATTTGAGTGATTAAAAAGCACTACATGCTCCTCATAAAATCTGAAGTAAAATTTATTGGAAATGCATCAAATAATAATAAAATGTTACAGTATATAAAATTTATTAAGAGCACAGTGTCCTGAACATTGCTAAGTGTTGTATATATACTAACATTTAATTCTACAATGATTCTCTGACATAGGTATGATTATCAGACCTATGTCAGACCTTTATAGATAAGAAAATTGAAACTTATAAAACCTAGGATTAAATAATCTGACAGAGACCCCTCAATTGTAACTGAGAGCCAGGCTATAGAACTCCTCAAACTTTATCCCTGACCATGACCCTCTGTTGCTTCCCAAGGTTGTGACTTTAAGTTTATTATAATAACGTCCCCATGGAGAACAATTACAATCCTTTATTAAGCTTGTTATACATCATTCCATATTTTGTGATTTATATATTATTATAAATTGACATATTAATATAGACAAATAGACATATCTTTTTTTAATCTAGGTGAAATATATCACTAAGTAAAATATAAGAGGTAATGATATATCTCTTTCAATACCTGTAGTCACAGCCCATAATTTCACTGATTGCATATCGAAAATTCCAGTAATGCATGAATGTGCAATATACGTTTAAACAAAGCCCTGTAAATAAGTACTTAGACTGTTTTGAATCTTTTGTTAATAAAATTCTATATATATGTATATTTATGCACTTGTGGATCCATTTATAAATTAAATAACTATTGCCAGGTTGAAATTTTAGAATCTACTTTTATTCATAGATTTCAAAATGTGATGGTTTTGTTTTCTATAACTGATCTAATATTTCTTATGAATATGACTAAGTAATGATATCTTAGGCTTTTCTGGTTCAAATCATCTGCTTTTTATGACCAGTCTAGACTAAGCTGTATTTTCCCAAAATTCATAGGTTGAAGCTTTAACTTCCAATGTGATTGTATCTGGAGATAAGGACTTTAAGGAGGCAATAAATTCAAATGAGATCATAGGGTAGGGCCTTAATCTCATAGGACTGGTATTTTTATAAACAAGTGAAGACATACCAGGATTATGTACTTACAGCAGAAAGGCCATGTGAAGACATAGCAACACAACAAGGAGGTGGCCATTTGCAAACCAAAGATAGTCTTCACCAGAAACCAACCCTGCTGGTACCTTGATACTGAGCTTCCAGAACTGTGGGAAATAAATTTCTGTTGTTTGACCCACCCAGTCTATGGTATTCTGTTGTGATAGTCCTAGCAGACTAACACAGATGACTTAGGTTCCTTCTGATAAATACTCCATATTTACTATGTCTTATATTTTCCCCTTTCCTTTCCACAAGTGATATGACATATTGGGGCATAGGAAATAGAAGTTTATGTGATTTGGTCCCTGTAGGAAATAATGGGGCCTCGTAGCCTAATATTTATCTAGCTTTGACTTTGAGTGGTTGGTTGAATACAGTTCTTGCCCTGAGGACTGCTGAGGTTCGGTGGCTCTGATTTTTCATTTGGGGATTATAACCTATTGGGAAAGACTGAGAAGAAATTTTAAAAAATCTAATACAAAAATATTTAACTAAAGTTATCGTAAGTGCTGAGACAGGTACTATAAGCGGAAAAAAGGGCCATTTGGGAAGTCTTCCATGGAGAAATGACACCAGAGTTAAAAACCCAGGAAGCAACAACTGCAAGAGTCCTCAGAAGAAAGAGGAAATGGTGGGAATAAAGAAAAGCAGTGGTCAGGAGGGAGCACAGTGTACCATGGAGGGGAAGAAGGGCAGTATGAGTTTGAAGAAGTCTGCAGAGGTGAATAAATAATTCAGGGTATAGATTCTACAATGTGTACCTCATTTCTACAGGGCAATGGGAAGCCAAATTAATTAAGCCAAATTAAGAGGTTAAACTGAGTAGTGTCATGATATTATTGTAATTGCAAATGATTTCTGTGCGTGTGGAGGGCACGAGGGGAAGAAGGAAGCCTGGTTATTAGATTCTTGCCTATGCATTAAAGAAATTCTGGGGGTATACAGGAGCATGGGGGCCATGAAGTTAGAAATACATGTGTGTGAAGCATGTTTTGAAGGTGAAGCAATTAAACTTTGTAACTAACAGTTCATGGGTAAGAGAATTACTAGGTAAGAAAGAGTTCAAAGTTTTGGGGAAGAGGAAATGAGATGACATTGGTATCACTAAATAATAAAGGATATGCTGAGCCAAGAGCAGATTTAAATAGGAGGGAAAATGTTTGGGAAGCATTTAGTGAGAGGTATCTGTAAAGCAGGTGTGGAAATAGTACAGAATTTGCTTATATTTCACAACATGCTGGAAATTTTAGTAGATTGTGTTCAAAATTTGTTACATATTGAAAGATTTTTGTAAAAATAGTTTCAGCATATGGGTCATCCTCTTCTACATACCCTCAATACCATTGACGGTATATTCTTTTTAAAGTTGTGTCTATCTGATAGATTAAAATTAATTTCTTGTCCTAATTTGCTTGTATTTGTTTCATTGGTGAGTTGAAGATTCTCATGATTATTGACCATTTGTATAGATTTTTTTTATGAAGTTCATGCTGGTATATTAATTTCCTTGTTGTGTTATTAATCCTTGCTTTAATCTTGACAAGAAAGCAGCATGATGTAATCATAGGTCCACGGGCTTTGGAGCCACACTGTCTTGGTTCAAATCCTGGCCATGCTACTTAACAAGAATGTGCCTTTGGGCATATTTTGAAAATCTTTGTGCCTGAGTTTTTTGATATTTAAAATGGAGATTATACTAGTCTAAGACCATTATAAGGATTGATTGAGTTAATATAACAGACCACTAACAGCAATGCCTGGAATAGTAAGTTATATAAATTGCATTCTCTCATCAATGTCACATCTTTTTTACTTATTCTTCCAGTTTTAAATTCAGTGTCATCTTTTATTTCAAGATTTTACAATAATGCCCAAACCCAAGCAAGATATGAAACTAAGTTCTGGTTAGCTATCACTCCCCTTTGCTTATACAGGCCTCTACCTTCTCTATCCTATTTCGCATCAGGTTGTTTTGTAATTGTTTATTTAACTCTCTATCTCAATCATGAAGTCTGAGCCAAGTAAATAATTGCAGTATAGTCACCACACAACAACAATCTGTGAAATAAATGAGAGAATGGTGCACTTTTAAGCTAACTGCTCTTTCAGTTCTCTTTTGAAAAATTTTATCTAGGGGCGCCTGGGTGGCATCTGCCTTCAGCTCAGGTCATGATCTTAGGGTCCTGAGATCAAGCCCTGCATCTAGCCCGCATTGGACTCTCTGCTCAGCAGGGAGCCTGCTTCCCTCTCTCTCTCTGCCTGCCTCTCTGCCCACTTGTTATCTCTCTCTCTCTGTCAAGTAAGTAAATAAAATCTTAAAAAAAAAAAGAAAAGAAAAATTTTCTCTCTCTAGCTCCATACTTGGGATTTGTAAACACACAGGACCAGTTAACACTGTGTCTATCATTGGAACTTAAAAATGTTGGCTTTTTTTAAATTTAATTTTATTTTTTTCAGTGTTCCAAGATTTATTGTTTATGTACCACACCCAGTGCTTCATGCATTACATACCATCCTTAATATGCACCACCAGGCTCACCCAATGCTCCACCCCCTCCCTTCCAAAACCATCAGTTTATGTCTCAGAGTCCACAGTCTCTCATGGTAGAAATGGTTCTTAATCTTGTTAACGGATCATAAGTAAGTTGAAACAGGTATTATTATTGACTCACATTTAAGAAATGAAAAGATCTGATCTGGTTTTCCCAATCCCATTGCCAGTCCCCTACAACGGCTCATCTTTGACTCTAAATTCATTTATCTCTAACCCATCCTTTTATCATCTTACTTGATTTTACTACTGGCCCCTATGATCCTTTCTTCTTTTTTTATCTCCCACTGACATCAACACCAACTTTGATACCTTTCTCATCTGCCGGAACTCATTAACTCATTCAGAAAATATTTATGGCATCCCAACTCTCCAGACTTCACAGTCTGCTCTGGGTTGAGAGGACGTAAGTGAAAATTAAAACAGAGAATGACAAATATAAATATATTTAAATATTATTACATATATATACATATATATTAAACATATATAAATACATTGAAATATTAAAATAGAGAATCACATATATATTATATATATAATGCATATATGTTAAAAGATATGCACAGTGTCTAAAGATAATTCATAGAAGAGGAAATAGCACCTGATTTAACTCATTAAAAAGAAGTGGAACTTATCTATGAAAGTAAATGTGTGGCTAATAAAAACAGTAGCATAAACAAAGGAGTGGTGTATACGAAAGGCTTCCAGATCATTAGGTTCATGACAGGAAGTGGTCATGGTTAAAGCCAGATTGAGGAGAGCCATGGAAAGCATTATAAATCACAATCAGGGTCCTGGCTTGATATACTGTAAACCACAGAAATTATTTCAAGTCTTAGGCAATGAAGTCTTATGGCCAGAATGTATTTAGAAAAATATATTAGAGAATAAATTTATTTTGAGAGGGAATTTAAAAATGAAAGCAAGGACATTAAGCAGAATAAAATTTAAAATACAAGATAAAATATTGGGGGATATAAATTGAGATAGTGTTGATAAGAAAGATGAGAAAGATGAAGAACCTCAAAATGTTTAGGAAATTAATTAGGCTCAATTTTGTAACTGGTTTAGAACAAATGGTTTGAAATAAATAGTTTAGAAAAACTCAAATATTTCTGTCTGGGGTAAATGAATGAATGACATCATTATTAATTGTAAGTAAAAACACAAGAGTCATAGGTTTTAAGAGGAAGCGTATGTTGAGGGGTTTGCTTTTGTGCATTTGATAGATATATCTAGTAAATAATTGGTTCTATGAGTGTAAAGGATAAAGGGTTGAATACTGATATAAAAAAAATTTACAATGCTAATTAGGGCTCAGAAGGGGAGATAACTGATGGAAGAATCTAAGAAGAATGATAGTATGATAGCTAGGGTTTCTGACTGTATGAATTAGAAAAATCATATTGGTTGTTTTAGGCTAAAAAGAGCAACAGAACTGAAGGGACACTGGAGAGAAAATAGTCAGTAATCATGAGGAGTTTGGAGGCTAGGCAGAATCATGTGAATCTGGTCTGAGGGATACTATCCCATGTTCTCTTGTCTCACCCCCAACTATATGGCTGCCTTGGAATTTATGTAGCTGACAAGTTCTGTTAAAAGATACACCAAGGCATATTAAAATGTTCAAGTTTACTTGTGCAAGTATAGATTTGAATGGGCAGTCTAAACCAAAAGTGGTTAAGAGGGCTCTGCGCACAAGCTAGGGGGAAGGCTTTTATAGGGTAGATGAGTAAGCAAAGCAAGAAAACTATTTGACTGGCTATTGCTTAAGTAGTTGCCTTATTTGGGAAAGCCTGCTGGGCTGCTAGTGATTGGTTGTTCTTACATTTCATTTTCTCAGAGGAATTGACTCTGGCTTAGGTTTTGTCTTGCTTATGTAGGCTACTAAGGCATTAAAGTCATCTCTGTTTAACAGTCACATGTTTAATTAATTTAACAGCACTAACAATCCATTTGATTTGGACTCAATCAGTCTAGTAGCAAAGTCTGCAGTCAACAAACTCAGCAGTCTAGGTCATTGGTCCACATCCTTATGCCCAGTTACCATGGAACTGTGCATAGAATTGACTTTGCCAATCTTTACCTCTTTCAACAAGTGTCACAGAAGGATTTTATTTCAAGGGACCAAAGAAAGCAATGGGAAGAGATAAGAAAAGCAGGAGCAGGAATTGTTATTATTATTTTTTAAAGCAGAATGGTTTGATAGAAATAAGTAGTGAATTTTTGTATTGGAAGTAAAGAAAAACTATGAGGGTAAACACACACGGACACAAAGATACACACTCCATATGTGCACATGTTTCGGGAACATGAATGAGCAAAGTGGACTTAAAGTTTTCAACTGATTTATCCTTTATTCTTTGTAGATTGTCTTTTCATATCTAATATAACCAAGTGAATTTTGTTATCTTAACAAAAGAACCTTACCTTCAACGTTCTGACATCTTTTAAAACATATATTTTAGGAATTTTTATCTGAAACTACCCATGAATGTATTTGTTAATTATTTCCCTCCTGCTATTATAACAGACTTCAACTTTGATATGCAAAACCTTCAGCAATTTCTTATTTCTTCTACATGAAGAAATGGATAATTAGTGAGTTAGTAAGGCTGATTAGCATTTTTTTAAAAATCTGCCCATTTAGCTGCTAAATTTGTATCAGTTTCAACATAATTATGTTCATAATAAGGTATGATTTTCTGGGAGTTATAAAATTTCAGAAAGCTGAAATTTAACAGTCTCAGAATAAAAAAATTATCTGCATATGATTTCATTTAAGTTTGCATATCATATTTAATTATTTTAATAACTCATCTTGGCTTACTTTTCTAAGATCCATAATCCTACACATATTGTGGTTAAAAAAATTTTAAATAAATAAATAAAACCCAAAGAACTAGACTTATATATTTTATAATAATACCAGATGTTCCATCTCTTTAGCAGTATGAAACATGTGATGATATTTTGTCAGTCTGAAAATTATAAACTATATTCAAACTAGGATGTAAGATTGCAATACTAAGAATATCATGCCTTTCACTGTAATATTTTGTATCTTCACCTTCATTTTCAAATCCTTTCCTAGTCTTCCATTTCTATCACAGCAAATATTTCATTTTCTATGCTCTTCTTCAGTTGTTTCCTTTCTTTCATTTTATTTAGAATAATTTATGGAAAAACCTTAAATAAGCAAAAAATAATGTATCAAAATATATATTGGAAATGATTGATAGGGTCGCCTGAGTGGCTCAGTCTGTTAACTCCAATTCTTGATTTTGGGTCAGGTCATGATCTCAGAGTCCTGAGATGAAACTTTGTGTTGGGCTCCATGCTGGAGGTGGAGCCTGCTTGAGATCCTCTCTCTCCCTCTCCTTATATTCCTCCGCTCACTTTAAAAAACAAAAATACCCAAGATGATTGGGCTCTATTACAAAGCTGTAATCATCAAGACAGTATGGCACTGGCACAAAAACAGACACATAGATCAATGGAACAGAATAGAGAACCCAGAAATGGATCCTCAACTCTATGGTCAACTAATCTTTGATAAAGCAGGAAAGAATATCCAATGGAAAAAGACAGTCTCTTCAACAAATAATGTTGGGAAAACTGGACAGCCGCATGCAGAAGAATGAAACTGGACTATTTCCTTATACCATACACAAAAATAGACTCAAAATGGATGAGAGATCTAAATGGGATACAGGAATCCATCAAAATCCTTGAGGAGAACACAGGCAGCAAGCTCCTTAACCTCAGCTACACCAATTTCTTGCTAGACACATCTCCAAAGCAAAGGAAACAAAGGCAAAAACGAACTATTGGTACTTCATCAAGATAAAAAGCTTTTGCACAGCAAACAAAACAGTCAACAAAACCAAAAGACAACCAACAGAATGGGAGAAGATATTTGCAAATGACATATCAGATAAAGGGCTGGTATCCAAAATCTATAAAGAACTTATCAAACTCGACACCCAAGGAACAAACAATCCAATCAAGAAATGGGCAGAAGACATGAACAGATATTTATGCAAAGAAGACATCCAAATGGCCAATAGACACATGAAAAAGTGCTCAACATCACTTGGCATCAGAGAAATACAAATCAAAACCACAGTGAGATACCACCTCACACCAGTCAGAATGTCTAAAATGAACAAGACAGGAAATGACAGGTGTTGGTAAGGATGCAGAGAAAGGGGAACCCTCCTACACTGTTGGTGGGAATGCAAGCTGATGCAGCCATTCTGGAAAACAGTATGGAGGTTCCCCAAAAAGTTGAAAATAGAGCTACCGTACAACCAGCAATTGCACTACTAGGTGCACTACTAGATATTTACCCCAAAGATACAAATGTAGTGATCTGAAGGGATGCTGCACCCCAATGTTTATATCAATAGCATCCACAATAGCCAAACTATGGAAAGAGCCCAGATGTCCATCAATAGATGGAGATACACCACACACACACACACACACACACACACACACACACACTGAAATACATCAAAAAAAAAAAAGAAAGAAAGAAAGAAAAGAAAGAAAGAAAACTTGCCATTTGCAATGAGGTGGATGGAACTAGAGGGTATTAGGCTAAGTAAAATAAGTCAACCAGAGAAACACAATTATCATATGATCTCACTCATATGTGGAATTTAAAGAATAAAACAGAGGATCATAGGGGAAGAGAGGGAAAAATAAAACAAGATGAAACCAGAGAGGAGATAGACCATAAGAGACTCTTACTCTTGGAAGCAAACTGAGGGTTGCTGGGGAGGTGGGGTGGGGAATGGAGTATCTGGGTGATGGATATTGGGGAGGGTATATGTTGTGGTGAGTGCTGGGTGTTGTGTAAGACTGATGAATCACAGACCTGTACTCCTGAAACAAATAATACATTATATGTCAATCAAAAGAAAAAAAAAAAGAAAGATATCTGATGCAATATGATAAATAATAAATTTTAAAATTCTAAAAAAATAAAAATAAAAAAATAAATTTTAAAATTCTAAGTTGTCTTTTAAGAGAGAAGGATCATGAAAGGTGTACAAAATAGCAAATTAATGATCCTGTAAAATAATTACAACACAAAAAATTTTAAAACACTGTATAAAATATTTTTAAAAAGAAGTGTTAAATTCATGACTGACCTGATAAGATGAAAGAAAAATTATCATGTCAGAATAAGAGAAGGGAAGGACTTCAGAAATGTAGCCAGGCACTGGAGCTGAAGACTGACCTAGGGTGTGGGCAGTACCAAGTGATAAATGTCTTTGTTTCAGTAGCCTAGGGGAGAGAAGAAGGTAGACAGGAGACAGAGCCTCAGGCCTTGCATCAAATTAAGACCCCAGAGTGCTACAGCTTTAGGGTAAATTAAAACCTCCGAACCAAAGGAGATGGAAAAAAAACTTGTCTATTTGGACTATTGCTATGGATGGAAAGAAGAAGAAAAGTAGAATTTATGACAGTAAATCCTCTAGGTCCATATAGAACTCAGTTAAATTCACACTTGCTGTGTGAGTAGGCAACAATTTCGAGTGCCATAATCTGAGCGCAAAACATTGCTATCAATTAAATATTTACTGATGATATGTTGGTAGCATTACCGGTAAGATTATAAAAAAAATCTCAGGCAGAATGCCCAACACCACTTTGATTTAATATGTACTTCCAGTCTTAGCCATGATAGGGAAATCAAGGTGAATAAATAAATACAGAAGCAAAATAAAATAATGTAAGATAAAATAAATATTGTATGGGTGCCTCAATTGGAGCACCATACAACCCTTGACTGGGGCTTGTAGATTCAAGCCCCACATTAGGTATGGAGATTACATAAAAATAAAAAATCTTTTAAAAAAAGTAAACATTGTAAACTCTCAGAAAAGAACAACAAGAGATTTTTGTGACTACAAATTACATGGAGATTAAATAAGACATTAAAAGCATTAGGTGAACATATACATTAAAAAGGGGGGGGGGAGCCACAGGAAGGAATTCAGACTATGACAAAAACTCTAAAGAATATAAACATAAGGTAATAAAAATATTTGTTGCAAATATAGGAGCTATCTTCAATGATGTGGGTCTGGGGGGAAGAAAGGATTGACCTCAGTAACTTTGGGAAATTGGATTTGAGTGAAAAGTTTGTCTTAAACCACAAGGAACTGTGTATAGCTGCTCTAAGTTGATTAATTTGTTTCATTTGGGAATCTGAGTAAAAATCCTGAAACTGCTATTTCTGAACACTAAGGTCAAACCCATTAGTCAATGAACGATGACAAATGATGGAGATATGCTCAGTGGACATAGAAACTACACCTAAAGAGCTTCCACTGGCCAAAGCTGGAACAGTTTGAGCAGCAAAATAAATAGTGGAGTACTGCATTACAACCCAAAGTACACATAATTAAGTCTAATATGAATGAATAAATGAATTTTAGTATAAATAGATGGACGGGTGGATGGATGGATGAATGGATGGATATACAAATGAATGAAAAGCTGAGGGGGTAACAGACAAATCTTCCTTACAGAATAATTTCAAATATTTATGTAGGTACTCCCCACTCCAGGGGTATATGGGGTATAACCCATCTTTTCTTCAATGTAGGATGGACTTAGTGATTGCTTTTAAATAAGTGTGAGAGGGGGTGAAAAGTAACTTTACAGATAAGACACCTGATAAACTATATTTTCACCAGTGACCAAAGTTAACATCATCAGTGGTAACTAATGTGGATATAGTCTTACTGATATGATGAAATGAGAAGGCGCTGCATCTCTGTGTGATTCTTCTCCAAAACCCTAACCCCAGATTAATAATGATACAAACATTAGAAAATCCAAATTGTAAAACATCCTATAGAATATCTGATCAATATGCCTTAGAACTGTTAATATCATCAAAAACAAAAAGACAACAAAAATGTCATAGACCAGAGAATTTTAAGTAGGCATGATAGCAAAATAAAGTGTCATATCCTGGATTTGACTCCTGACAGAAAAAGCACATTAGTGGAAAAACTAGCGAAATTCCAATAAAATACGGAGTTTCTTTGCTTAATATAATGTACAAACATTTATTTGTTAGTTGTGACAAATGTAGCATAAGTTATGATTTTAGGAAAAAGGAAAACTCTTGGGAGGTATGTATGTCTTTGCAAGTCTGAATATAAACTTATTTATAAAAAGTTTATTAAAAATAGAAGTTTTGCCAGAAAACAAAAAATGTTGGCAAGGATATGGAGAAAGGGGAATCCTCTTATACTCTTGGTGGGAATTCCAACTGATATAGCCACTTTGGAAAACCATATGGACGTTCCTCAAGATATTAAGAATAGAACTACCCAATCACTGAGCAATTGCACTACAAGGTATTTACCCCAAAGATACAGATGTAGTGAAAAGAAGGAGCATGTGCACCCCAATGTTCATAGCAGCAATGTCTACAATAGCCAAATTATGGAAGGAGCTGAGATGCCTTTCAACAGATGAATGGATAAAGAAGATGTGGTACATATACACAATGGAATATTATTTAGCCATCAGAAATGATGAATACCCACCATTTGCCTCAGCATGGATGGAACTGGAGAGTATTATGTTAAGTGAAGTAAGCCAAATAGAGAGAGACAAATTATTATATGGTTTCAATCATTTGTGGAACATAAACAGTAGCAGGGAAGACCATAGGGGAAGGGAGGGAAATCCAAAGGGGGAAAAATCAGACAGGGAGATAAACCATGAGAGACTATGGAACCCAAGAAACAATCTGGGGGTTTCAGAAGGGAAGGGGTTAGGGGTAGGGGTAACAGGGTGATGGGTAATGAGGAGCACATGTGCTATGATGAGCACTACCAATGAATCACTGAACACTACATCAAAAACTAATTATCAGTGGCTAACTGAACATAATAAAAAAATAGAAGTTTTGGGTTACATGCAAATTAAAACTTCTGTTCATGGGGCACCTGAGTGGCTCAGTGGGTTAAAGCCTCTGCCTTCAGCTCAGGTCATGATCCCAGCGTCCTGGGATCGAGCCCCATATCAGGCTCTCTGCTCAGGAGGGAGCCTGCTTTCCCCCTCTCTCTCTGCCTGCCTCTCTGCCTACTCGTGATCTCTCTCTCTCTCTGTGTCAAATAAATAAATAAAATATTTAAAAAAAAAAAAAACAAAAAAAAAAAAACTTCTGTTCATGAACAGATACTATAAAGGATGTAAAATGCTACAAACTGGGAAGGATAGTTTGGACATTGCTAACCCACAAATCTTTAGTAGCCAAAGCATACTTTTTAACCATAAATAGAAATTAGACAAAGTAATGAAAAGTAGGTAAAAGACATCGACAAATATCTTACAAGTAAAATCTTCCTATAAATCATGAAGATTTGTGTAAAGATGCTCAAATTCACTAGTTATCAGGAAAATAAAAAAATCATAGTTATTCCCAATTCAGCCTTTAGCAGACTGATAAGGTAAGAGTTATGGGGCCCCTGGGTGGCTCAGTCAGTTAAGGCTCTGCCTTCACCTCACGTCATGATCTCAGGGTCCTGGAATCGAGACCCACAGCTGGCTCCCTGCTCAGTGATGAGCCTGCTTCTCGTTCTCCCTGTCTCTCCCCCTACTTGCGCATGTGCTCTCTTTCTGTCAAATAAATAAATAAAATCTTAAAAAAAAAATGTGGGAGGGGCACCTGGGTGGCTCAGTGGGTTAAAGCCTCTGCCTTCAGCTCAGGTCATGGTCTTAGGGTCCTGGCATCAAGCCCCGCATCGGGGTCTCTGCTTGGTGGGGAGCCTGCTTCCCCCCTCTCTCTCTGCCTGCCTCTCTGCCTACTTGTGATCTTTCTCTCTGTGTCAAATAAATAAGTAAAATCTTTTAAAAAAATAAATAAATAAAAATTTTAAAAATGTAAGAATTGAATAATAACAAAGGTAGATGATGACCTGGAGTTCCTAGAGACCATATTCTCCTTATGGAAGAGTTCATTGTAGAAATAATTTGGCAATTAGGTATTTTATGTAACATGGAATATGTGCATATTTCCTCGTACAGTAATTTTTTTCCTAGGTATGTAAATTCAGTGTTCATTATAGATCACAGTAAGATGTAATGTAGTAGAATTGTAAATGCAAAAATCTGTAAATAACTGAATTTTCAATTGAGAATAGAGTAGATAAATTTTATTATCCATACAACAGAAATTTCATTATCCGTACAACAGAATACTGTACAGTGATTGAACTATGGTCACATACATAAACATGGGTACTCCTACAACGTAGTCCTGAACAATAAAAAGCAAGTTGTATAAGGATTCACACAGGATAATCTTATTTATTTAATATGTAAAAACAAGCAAATAAGTCCGTTTGCAAAACTACAGTGGAGAAGATAATATTAAATAGAATAATGGGCACTATGGTTAGATCTGGGGGTTAAGCTTGGGATATGATCATGGAGAGGTTTCAAAGGTATCATTAATATTTTATATCTAAAACTAGGTGGTGATATATAGTAATTTTTTCCTAAAGTTCCCTACTTATTTTCCATGATGTATATGTGTGAGAAGGATTGTAATTAACGTAGTGGGGCAAAGTAAAACTAGGTACATTTGTGTTACACTTTTAAGATTCCAAACAATTCAGAAAGGTAAGTATTTCAAGCAAAATGTAAAAGTAATAAAAAAATAGTTATATTGTATATATTTACATTGAAGATCAAAAAATAGAAACAATGATTAGGAACTGATTTATCAAGAAAATAAGATTCAGAGATCA
This sequence comes from Procyon lotor, assembly GCA_028646535.1. NCBI lineage: Eukaryota > Metazoa > Chordata > Mammalia > Carnivora > Procyonidae > Procyon > Procyon lotor. The sequence continues at coordinate 164,898,737 of CM053603.1, read as the reverse complement.
ACCTTTTCTTCAAATGTGGAACTGAATCATCCTCCTGGCAGTGTCAGTGAAATTTTATCTTTCACGGATGTAGTTAAATGGGAAACAGTCCCTCATAAGTTTCCTGCTTAAAAGAGAACCTACTAATAAAGAGGAATAGCAAAGAGTTTTAAAAATAGTGAGCTCAGCAATAGCCAACTAAAACTATAAGTTTTTGGTCCCAAAGAATTTTACATGGTTTACTATGGAATAATAGTATTCCTGATCATAGGAATAGTAATAATAATGATTAATAATAATAATAACGACAACAACAACAACAACAACATAGCTAGATCTATATGCTTCTGGTAACTTTCCTAAGATGAGTGGTACTTAAAATATGTCAGAGAGGTGGCAGTAGGCTACAGAAGTGTACGAACTCAGAAAATTAACTTGAGAGGACTTGGTAAATTGGCTATCTCTAGTATGAGAAAATGAAGAGTCAGATTACACCCAGAATGCTGGTTTGTGCCTCTTGGTTGATGAGTCGTAGACTGAGTCAGACTGTGAATGAAGAGAGGAGACACCCCATTTTTAATATATGGAGTACAAAGTGCCTAATGATACCTCTTCATAGAAATATCCATAAAATAAACATCTAGAAATGGAGAGGAGAATGATTCAAAGTAGACAAATAAATATGGACCTCATCAACCATGAACAATGAAGCCATCGAAATGGAAATGATCACCCAGGAAGAGTGTGTAGAGCAGAAAGAAAAGAAGATGACACAGAGCCTGGACACCACTAGTGAAGGTAGGGTAAAAGCAGCCCAAAAGGAGGAATGAGAAAGGCCACACTCTCATACTAATATTAAAAGGTTAGAATATATCAAAGGAGAAGTAGTTTCAGATGTTTCCAGCAATTAAGCGCAATTCTGATAGTTCTATAAACTTTTCCAACGTAGATTTAATCCATCGTCTTGGAAGAAGGGGTCTGAATGGAGTAATGGGACCTGAGTGATTAAAGTGAGAGAACAGTAAGTGGTAGATAAGCAAATGGTGACAAGGTATATAGTAACTTCAGCCAAAATGAGTGTCTTCAACAGAAAAGGGAATTTCATCCTACCTTAGATTGTAAGTCAGTGAAGTGAGGGGATTCTTATCCAGAGGCCAGAATTCTAACAAATACAATTTTTCTAGTACTCAATATTTGTGAAACTTTAGTGAGAGCGAGGACAATTTGTAATGGTTGATAAAAGTGGACTTCAATGTCGTTTTTTGTTCGTTTGTCTGGTTTTAAATTTTTTTTAAATATTTTATTTATTTATTTGACAGAGGGAGAGAGATCACAAGTAGGCAGAGGGGCAGACAGAGAGAAAAGGGGAAGCAGGCTCCCTGCTGAGCAGAGAGCCCGATGTGGGACCTGATCCCAGGACCCTGAGATCATGACCTGAGTCGAAGACAAAGGCTTTAACCCACTGAGCCACCCAGGTGCCCTGGTTTTAAATTTTTTTTTAAAAAGATTTTATTTTATTTTGAGAGTGAGAGAGTGAGCTCAAGCAGAAGCAGAGGGAGAAAGAGAAAGTGAAAACAGACTCCTTGCTGAGCATGGAGTGCAACTCAGGGCTTGATCCCTTGATCCCTTGATCCTGAGCTGAGCCAAAATCAGGAGTCAGCTGCTTAACTGACTGAGCCACCCAGGCACCTATGGACTTCAAGGTTTTTATATCAATCATTTGTTTTACATCTCACTTTAATGTAAACAACTGCTTTGGAAGAAACAAATGTACTTGAGGAAGTTCTGTTCATTATCACACTATAGCATGTGAGAGTATTAAAATGTAAGTACAGTAAGAGTTATTAAAAATACTTGTGTATATAAATATTGTGTTGGTTATTTTGCAATTTAATAGGACTATGTAATAATAATTTTGATTATATTCCATACTTTATGTATGCCTGGCTTGTCCCTTAATAATACACTTCTTGGTAATACATTTTCTAATAGATTTATTTCATAAAGCCTTTTTGGACGGATTTTATGTTCTTGCTTTGCTATGTGGTAGTTCGTCTCAGTAAAAGTGACTACACTTAAAACTGCATAGTATTTTATAGATTTAGAAAGTGCTCTATTAGACATGCTATTTAATTTTCAATAGATAAACATGTGGAAATATTTGAGTGGTGATGATGAAGTTCAAGTTATTTTCCATGTTTTATGCCCTGAGTACTCGTTTGCACAGTGGGGATTTCTCTGTGTTCATAAAGATTAATTTCTCAGCACACAGGCTGTAGGGCAGTGTTTTCTTCAACAAATCTACTCCTTTTTAAAAGTGAGAGATTCATCCCCAGGTATATTTTATTTCAGCATGTGTGCATATGCCAATGAATGGCTGAAATCATCAATAACTACAGAGAAGGACCCTGGGGAAAATGTTAAACATGTTCACTTGAAGATATAAATAATAATAGCAAGCAAAGTACATTTGATCAATTCTTCACTCAAGAGGTGACTTGTTTGTAGCTTTATTAAGAAACAAATTATTGCCTTGAACGCTGTTTCATCATCCAGCTGGTCTTGCATTTTAGATTTTCTAAGCCATATACAGCTCAATAGAGCCTATATATATGTGAGCCTATAGAAAATTATGAAATAATAAAACGTAAAAGATCTTTGAAAATGTAACTATTTTAAAAAGTGTTTTTCTTTTTACCTAATGAAAGTATGTTTGTTAAAGAATATTTAGTAAATGTTACTCAGTAAGGAAGAAAACTAAGTTGTCTATGTTCTGTGTTTGCAACCAGAGATAACCACCAAAACAACTGACAATATTTTGTAAGATGTGTCCAATTATTTCAACATCATTATTTTAACATTTTTCTTTCAGGTGGGTGTGATATATATGTATATGTAAAACGTATATATGCCTTATAAAAATATCATGAAGGGGTGCATGGGTGGCTCAGTCAGTTAAGCATCTGTCTTTGGCTCAGATCATGATCCCAGGGCTCTGGGATCAAGTCCCACATCGGGCTCCTTGCTCAGTGGGAAGTCTGCTTCTCCCTCTCCCTCTGCCCCTATGCCCTGCTCATGCTTGCTCTCTCTCTCAAAAAAATAAAACAAAACAAAACAAAAAACAAAAAAAAATATTAAAATATCATAAAGAATGAACACTTTTGTGATCTGATTCATCTCTACACTTAGCATTTTTAAGGAAGTCTTTAAAATATTTTTATGGAAAATAAGCTGTAGGTAATAATAGGTTTTACTTGGTCTTGACTTAATAAAACCAAAAGGGAATCATGAGCCCTTACGTTGGTGAATGGCAAACACCACACTTACATTTAAAAAAAGAAATTTTTTTTTTGTTTCCTGTGATTTTCAGTTACACATGCCAATTTGAATGAAATATCATTTTCCTTCAAATAATATTAACATTTTATCAGTCTCTGAGTGGGTATCCCCTTACTCTGATTAAATGATTCTGTCCTCATTCTGTATACACTGCAGGAGTGAAATTTCACTCTAGCTGTTTAATAGTAATGGCTTTTAAAATCTTCCATTCTTCAGTTACGAGTCAACCTGTAAGAACCCAGTTTCTTGTACCAGAACAGCATAACTGGGTTAGATCATTCATAAAGATAATTCAAAACAGATTTCACAGAAGGGAAGAGAATGGATGAGTTTTTCTCAATATAAGTGCTTCAGATCCTGGTTTTTTAAGGTCAAGGAAAACAAAGCCATTTTGTAGACCAAAGTTTTATTTGGAGATGTCGTTGTACTGTATTTTAAAAATTACTTCACATTAAACCAATTCAATAAGCTTCCTTAGCCCCTATTCTGCTCACAAGCTCACATTCTTTGTCTCTCCACCCTTCCTCCCCCTAGATGCTTATCTGCAAAGTATGTACCTGAGCAATATTTGGAATATATTTATATTAAAAAATTATTCATTCTTTATCTAAAATTGAAATTTAATTGTGCATCTTGTATCTTATTTTATTTTTTTAAAGATTTTATTTATTTGACAGAGAGAGAGAAACCACAAGTAGGCAGAGAGATAGGCAGAGAGAGAGGGGGAAGTAGGCTCACCGCTGAGCGGAGAGCCCAATGCGGGTCTCGATCCCAAGTCCCTGAGATCATGACCTGAGCGGAAGGCACAGGCTTTAACCCATTGAGCCATCCAGGAACCCCGTGCATCTTGTATTTTAACTGTCAACTTTCAACCTACAGCATGGGAGACTCTAAGAAATGGTTTCTCAAAGACATTATTATTTAAAGTGAAATCAAAAGTGTAAATTAGAAATTGAGGAAAGACACAAAAAAGGCAAACATGTCTGCATAGATGGACTGAAATAGGAGTTTCTGTGACTGTAATGAGGTCTTTGTTACTGTAACATGAATTGAAGAAAGAGTGAAGTAGAAAAATGGCAAGAGATGAGTTAAGCTCTCAACATGAGAAATCATTTTCAGGAAGGAAGAGTGGATGGATAGACGAGCTTAGAGAAAGAGAAGTATAGAGATAGAGACTCTATTTCCCAATGGTTGCATAAAAACCATAGTTTGTAAGCATGTGAGGGCCATTCTGTGTTAGGTTTCCTAAAAATTTTGGATGCAATGTTTTGATCTCCTTGGAGAATTAATAAAGGATAAGTGAGGAATTGAAATGTAAAGAAAAATAGATTCTGCTACTCAATTATGTGTATTCATGAAATTCTCCTCAAATTGACTCATGGAGGCTTTCAGTGGGGGAAAAGCCCATGGATCTCCCATTATTCCTGTGACAGGACTTCTAGTTGTAGTCCATGACACTTAAAAAAAGAATTGTGCCCTTTGGTGTCACAAAGTGAAATGTGTCTTCTTTAAAAAAAAAAAAACAGAGTATCTGTACATTGTTCAGGGACAAGGTTAGGGCAAAATTATTTGCAGATTTTAAGTGTATGGAAATAAGTATTATTTGAAAGAGAATACAGGGGCATCTGAGTGCTCAGTTGGTGGAGTTTGACTCTTGATTTTGGTTCTTGTCATGATTTGAGGGTCCTGAGATAGAGCCCCGCCTCCAGCTCCACACTCAGCGGGGAGTCTGCTTGTGATTCCCTCCCTCCCTCCCTCCCTCTCTCTTTCTCAAGTAAATAAGTAAATCTTTTAAAAAAAAAAGGAGGTAGATGAATATATTATTGGTTTGGGATTAGAAAAAAAGGACCTAAGCTTTGCATACCATGCTGTGTATGTGTGTGTGTGTTACATAAATGGGGTTATGGTAACATAAAAGCTACTGTTTTTCATTGAAATGATTTTGGGGAACCTAGATCCTCTCAAGGAATATACATTGAATAGAAAATGTCATTTTTATTTTTTTTCTTAAGATTTTGTTTATTTGAGAGAGAGAGAGACAGAGATAGTGACAGAGAGGATAGCAGGGAGGAGAGGAAGAAGCAGGCTCCCCGCTGAGCAAGGAGATGCGGGACTCTTCCAGGACCTTGGGATCATGACCTGAGCAGAAGGCAGACACTCAACTGACTGAGCCACCCATGTGCCCACGAGTGTCATTTTTCAGAGCCTTTCAGCTTAAAAAAATTATAGACAAAGAAGGGCATTCTTGGTGGAATTAGCAGATTTTCTTTTGTAGCTACTGATACATTATTGTTTTCCTAATATAATATTATACAATTCTTATGTGAATCAGATTTTGACTCAATATAAAAAAGCAGAAATATAAAACAGCAATAGGCTATATGTGTACTCAGTTTACACATTTATTTATGTTACACTTTCTAGTAGTTTTTCCTGATCAGGGAAAGACAAAATCATTGTATAGTTTAGTTGTTTGTATTTTGTATTCTTTCAGGCACATTAACGATGGAAACGCTTGAATCATAAGTGGTGACTTTCTCCTTGTATCAATATCTTATCTAAATAAATAGCTTAGCTGGCCAAGGGAAAAGTATCTTGCACTTGTCAAAATAAATCAACAAAACGTATTGAGCTTTTATTTGCAGTAGAACACTACATAACCAAGAAAGGATTATCCAGCATGAGGAAAACAAAATAAATGAAATGACCAATTCTATGAAATATCCTGATTTCTAGTGATGGAATTTTATGAAATCAGCATTTCTATTCTTTTCTTTTTTTTAAAGATTTTATTTATTTATTTTTCAGAGAGGAGAGAGATCACAAGTAGGCAAAGAGGCAGGCAGAGAGAGAACGGGAAGCAGGCTCCCCACTGAGCAGAGAGCCTGATGCAGGGCTCGATCCCAGGACCCTGAGATCATGACCTGAGCCGAAGGCAGAGGCTTTAACCCACTGAGCCACCCAGGTGCCCCTTGGCATTTCTATTCTTACTAGATATCGATGAAATTAGGCAAGTGACATGAATCTTTTTTTAGGTTTTATTTATTTGAGAGAGAAAGAGAGAGAGGAGAGCGGGAGCAACTAGGGAGAAGCAGAGGGAGAAGACTCCCTACTGAGCAGGGAGCCTCACAGGGAATCCATCCCAGAATCCTTAGATTATGACCTTAGCCAAAGGCAGATGCTTAACCAACTGAGCCACCAACATGCCCCTAGGAAAGTGGAATGAATCCCATTTAGAAATTATAGGTAAAAAACAACAACAACAACAACACATGGTTGACACCAAATGGGAAGTGTTTGAATTTTAAGAGTGATAATTGTTTAGACCTAAAAAATATGACAACTTCCAAACAAATTGATAGATGAAATTTGGGAATCAGATGGGTAGAGATTAAATATCAGATCCATTACTAAAGAAATAATGTAAAACATGTCTTAACTTTGAGGATTATTGGACTTCAAAATGACCTGTACTTTTCCTCTCCCAAATTTTATTCATTCTCTGAGTAACAGGGAAGTCTGGACCCCTGAAAGATCCCTGTGTTTGTTAGTGGTTGAGCCCTGAGCCAAGCTCTCTGCAAATGACAGTCTGCAATGGGCATGTGGTACATGTTCAGTCCACTCTCCTAGATAAAAGAAAAAGTTCTCTAACAAGGAATGAGTGGCAAGTGAGTGACTTGTAAACAGAAGACGGAAACGTGCTTCCCATATCTTTCCCTCCGCAAGAATGGACCACAATGGCATGCTCAACCCCTCCAGGAAAAAGAAGAAAAGTTTGCTGTGCACGTCTGTAACTTTAGGGACATTTAGAAAGCTCCCTCTTCCTCTGAAACATAGAGCATTTTACCAGAAGTTTCATCATTACCCCATTACCTATTTAACCATTTTCCAAATACTTCTTTCCTCTCTCAAGAATATAGAAGAAAAAAAAAAAGAATATAGAAGAGTAGCCACTAATTATATTTGTTAATCAAGGGATAAATTTTTCATTTTGCTAATCTGAAGCTTAATTCATTTAGAAAGAAAACACTTTGCTGCTTGCATGAACTTTAAATGCCACATATTATTCTCTCTTCATTCTTGCCCCCTTCATTCATGGGCTATGTATTCTAATTCAAACCCAAAAGACTGAGAGGTGCAAAGGCCTCTTCAAAATCATGTTAAATGTATTTTGATCAGCACAATATCTACTTATATCCCTTGATTCTGCTTGTTTCCCAGGCAGAAAAGCTTTTGCACAGCAGATACTCCTGGTTTTGAACTTTAGTAAGAAAGAACACGCTGCCCGTGGAAACCTGGGTGGAAATATACAGGGATCCTGAAGTTTTGTTGAGTTACAAAATTCCAGGTAGTCTGGCCTATAAAATAAAAAACAGAATGTGAGCAATTTTTTAAATGTTCCTGTGAAATGTCTGTTCTTCTTTTAGATGGCTCCTATTTTTCTAAGAATGGCTTAGGGTTACTGTCCCTAAAGACATAGAAAGTTTTTCACAATTTTAAAGAAAAATACAACTAGGATTTCCATGCACTTCTATACTGCACAAATTGTATTCCTCTAAGCAGCTTTCAGCCACAAGGCATGTATCCCATTTCTTAGTGATAAATTTCTACTCCACTGCCTTCAGCTAACATTAGGGATGCTCTTTCTAAATTGGATACAGGGCTCAGCTATCAGAATCCCCAGATGTACAAAGCCCTTGAAAAATGGTGGGTACTTGTAGGGAGGTGGTAACAACTGACTCTTTCTCTGACTGGCTAATTACTCTAGTTTCTAAATTTCTGAGAATGTCAGGCTTATTGCATTCTGCTTATTTAACTTTTCTCTACACTCATCCTCCACTGGATATTTGCCGTATTTTTAGGTATTTTTTTTTCCTGTCTTAACTTTCCAGGAGTTATTGGTATTTTTTCTAATAACCATACAAAGTCCATTTCACTTTGGATATTTGCAACCTCGGTTTATAAGCCAATGAGCACATCAAGGGCAGGAATTAAAAGTAGCAAACAGTGTCTTTCCTACCATTGTCTGTGGATAGTCTGTCCAGGCTGAAGTATTTGTATGGTTTTAATGAAAGTGAAGGCTTTGTAAGCTAAACAAAAGTATGCTTGGTCAGAATAATATACCAATAAAAATTCTCTGCCCAACGCTTCTGTTTTACTCAAACATGACTAAGTACAGACACAGCGGTAAAGCGTAAAATACGGTACTAACATATTGTGATATTCCTAGTCTCTTCTTTCTATAATTTATCCCCCAAGTATACCTCAGATGATGCCCTCTGTTTCCTAGAACAAAAATAAGAGTTAATTAATGATTGCTGAACTAAATTAAATAGAAAATGGACACTTTTTTTGCCAAAATATGTTCATTTTGTCCCTAAGCAGCATAAAATTTCATCCTGTGTTCTTCTCATGATTTTTACTATCTTTTCCAAATCTTGACGGATCATTCTGGGGCATTCCCTCCACCACCTCCTACCCACAGTCATACACATCACGCAAACCTTTTTGAAAATGCTTACTTGCCTCTCATGATACCATGGCTTTTGTTCTTCCCATATCCCTGCACCAATCTGGATCTTGGCAAAAACACATGGCACATTCCCATGGTACAATTGAGAATAAATTTATAAAGATTCCATTAAAAAGGAAAGCCAAAACAGCAGAAAATGGTAAGGAACCTCACTTGTCCCCAAGCTCCCACCATTGAATACTATCAGCTGGGGAGAGTGAGGTTAATAACAACCGAAGACACACTGCAACAAGTCAGAAAGGATGCCACAGAAACAAACTTCTGGACCTCATTCTTCTCCCTCTAGCTAATGTCCCTTGGGCAAAGCCAAAGGGAGGCCAGAGAGTAAAGACATAAACTGGTCCTCATATTTTGATACTGGGCATAAGATAGTGCAGATTTGGGTGAGAAGTGGCTAGGGAGAAGTAGATAAAAAATATTCAGCTCAACTTCTCTATTCATCTCCTTTCTTCCCAGGGGCTTCTTTTAATCTACGTATTTCTACAACTATGACCACTATGCCTATGACATGATTGAACATGATTGACTTCATTCTGGAAATGAAGGCATATGGACCAGGGCCTTGGTGGTAGAGATAGAAAAGAAGAAACACAGTTTAGAAGTATTTAAGTGTTAATCCATGACTGATTGATTATTGATTGATAATAATAATAATAATATATTGGTATTCCCAGAGACTATCCCTGCTGATTTTCACCTCACTCTATTAGACATTTTATAGATGTTATCATATTTTGTAGTGATCTTTAGACTCATATTCTATTGATAAAATGTGCCATAACAATTTCAAAGCTGACTTTGCAAATGCCTCATCATTTCCCTGTAAATATTATTCTTCTCCTATAAGGTATAATTCAGTTGCTGCCATAAGAACAGATATATATAACTTTTCTCCTTAATATTTGATATTCAGGCAGGCATCAAGTTCCTTTATCCAAGCAATCAATCAGGCATGGATTAACACTTAAATACTTCTAAACTGTGTTTCTTCTTTTCTATCTCTACTACCAAGGCCCTGGTCCATATGCCTTCATTTCCAGAATGAAGTCAATCATGTTCAATCATGTCATAGGCATAGTGGTCAAAGATGATGAGGATTGGCAGAGTCATTGGATTTGGTGCCATGGAGAACTCTATGGATATATGAGAGATTACTTTTTAAAAAGTTGGGACTAATCTCTGGAAATTTATTAACAAATAGGTAAAGCCAGCATGGCTCTATGGTAATGGAGTGAGGGAGAAACTCAATTTGATGTAATAAATTGTTAGAGGGAAGTTTTATTGTTTTATTTGTTGTTTTGACTTTTTTTTTGATAAAGGAAACATAAATTTGGGGATTTATGATTTTTTATGTTTATCAATTGTTTATGATAAGCAACAACAGTGGGAGAGCATTTTTTGGGAGAAAATCAACGAATGATAACAATAATGAAGTTGCATTCTGGCAAAGAATGTTGAGAAGTAGAGCTGGGAAAATTAAGGCTAGTTTATATTTTTTTAAGATAAAAATTCAGGGAAAAAACCAAAAATTTTAACCAAATTTTCCTTCTTTTTTTAACCAAAAAGAAGGAAACAAAACACATTGATAATCATTTGGACATTTGCTTATTACTCCATGATGTAGATGAAACAATTTATTAGGAAATTCCCTCATATTATATATTTGGATATACACTGTATTTGTATTTTTTTTAATTTTGGTTATTATGGAAAACGCAGCAATCTATATCCTTACACATAGAGTCTCAAATAAAAGTGAATTTACTTTTAAAGGATCAAGTCATAAAATATATTGATAGGTAAAAATTTATATATGCTTTTCTAATTTTAATATGTTTCCTAAATGCTTTTCAAAAGTTTGAATCCATTCACATTATTCATCCTGTGTAACTCAATCTTTGTACCCTTTGACCAATATCTCCACATTTCTCCCAATCTCCAAACCCTGGCAACCATCACTCTATTCTCTGATTTTATCAGTTCAACTTTTTTAGGTTCCACATATAAGTGAGATCATGCAGTATTTATCTGTGCCTGGCTTACTTCATTTACCATAATGATCTCTAGGTTCATCCATGTTGTCCCAAATAACAGGATTTCCTTATATCTTAAAGCTGAATAATATTTCACATATATGTACCAAATCTGTATCTATTCATCTGAGCACTCTTACTTTACCCCGTGGGAGAAGTCACAGGCCAACAGAGCCCGTCTCAGAATTGAGTTGTGCAGCCTTAGGGGAGAAGTGACAAAAATAAAGTAAAACTAGATAGTTTTATCCTCTTCAAAGTGTTCATCCTTGTTTGTTTTTTTTTCCTTCAACACACTGTTGGGACCTCTCCACTGAACCCATGGGTTCTCAGAAAGATACTTTCATCTATGGGTGATTGTCAAAATTAGTGTCTCTGTGAGGGGATGAAAGCTGGAAACACCTATCCTGCCATCTTGTTGATGTCACTCCCAACTAATACTCAGAATAGGCACTTCAAAACATTACCTCGCCCGTCCCATGTCACGGTACTTCTTTCTATTGCTCTGACCTTCTCCATGCTCTTTAGTAAAAGTTTTTAGCTTTCATATTTAGAATGTGACCTTTTCAAACGTTTGTTCTTAAATGTGCTATAGTTTTATCCTTATTTAAAATGTGTATTTCTTCCTTTTAATTTCTAAATCCTTAATAACATAGAGAGAAATATTAATTCTTATGCTTTATTTTATTTACTTATTTATTTGAGAGAGAGTAGGGGTGGGAGGGGCAGAGGGCAAGAGGGGAGAAGGAGAGAGAGAGAATCTCAAGCAGACTCCCTGTTGAGAGTGGAGCCCAAGGCAAGTCTCTATCCCAGGACCTTGTGATCATGACCTGAGCCGAAATCAAGAGTCCACTGCTTAACCAACTGAGCCACCGAGGCATCCCAGTACTTTACCTTATATTAAGCTATTTTCTCAATTTTCTTATTAATGCAAATAATTAAAAACCATAATCGCTTCAATATTTTAGGTAGAATATAAAATATATACACTTCAGGGCACCTGGGTGGCTCAGTGGGTTAAACTGCTGCCTTTGGTTCAGGTTGTAATCCCAGGGTCCTGGGATCAAGCCCTGCATTGGGATCTCTGCTCAGCAGGGAGCCTGCTTCTCCCTTTCCCTCTGTCTGCTTCTCTACCTACTTGTGATCTCTCTCTCTCTCTCTCTGTTAAATAAATAAATAAAATCTTTAAAAATATATATATACATACACATTTCAAGGGGAATAAATATGTATAACCAAACTGATGTATTTTAGTTAATACAGTGTTGAATTTTTAGAGACGATTGTAATTTTCATTAGGTTTTTATTTTTTTATTTAGCCATTGATATCAATCCCCTTGCCTTCTCGACCTCAAGATTGTAATAATAAATATAAAAGTTGATGTATTTTTTTCTAATTTATTTTTAGGATCCAAACATAACTGATACACTTCAGAGAGTATGCCACTTTTCACAAAAATTTCAGTTATATTTTGTCTTATTTCTTCAAAAACTAAACTATTTGGCAAATGTAACTATTCTTATTTCCCAGTAACAGAACAAAGTTTCAAGAAATTTGAAATATGTGTCCATGATCATTCAGTTAAAAACTGTTAGAACCTACTTTTTAGTCCATCTTTGAATGTAAGCCCAGTGAACTTCTTATGAAATCCCATATTTCCAAGTTTATCTTAGTGATTACATTTAGCATCTCCACTTGACATATACTGTCTGAAAGCAGGGAATGTATTTTATACTTTCATTCATATATAATTAATTCATGATTTATTTCAGAAAAAATGATTTATAGAATTTGAAAATAAAACTGGCAA
>CM053603.1:164866336-164885545 GCA_028646535.1 Procyon lotor | reverse complement strand
GAATTTCTTAAAATCTTATTCTTTCATTAACACAAGAAGTTTTGTAGGGTATTACCTATAGATTTCATTTTAACAATTTTTCTTTTTAAGTTAAGAACATATTTTATAAGAGGGGAAGAGTTACTCTTGCTAGAAAAAGAATCATAGTGTATCTTGGTCTAAATGAAGCCATAGATCAGAAAATTGTTTTACTGTCACCTAATGAAAATAACTATAAAAAAACTTTAGAAAAACATTTTCCATTTTAAAATAGCCCCAGGTATTCCCTAACTCGATGAAAATATCTTAAGGACAAACTTATCTTAAATGAGCTAAGGTCTGTTTGTTCTTATTCATTTTTTCTATTTGAAAGCTTAGTCTGTTATTTTCTCTGGAGTTTTATTTGATGGAATGTAAAATATTGATGTTATATAATGAACACACTAATGAAAAGCACTAAATTTGAGCACCTAGGAACTTTGAAAAGTGCTGCATCATGAAAAGTATGTAGGTTTTATAGCCAGATAAATTTAGGTTTTAAACATGAACTTGGCACTTACTAGTTTGGCCATCCTACACGTATATTATTTAATCTTTCTAAGCTACCATGCTTCTGTTGAGCACAAATTAACTGCATGTAGTGCATTGATTCACTTGCTGGTAATAATCATTGAAAAATTTTTACCTGATAAAGAAGTTGAAAGCACAAATCAGTAAATGATCAATTGGGATTGAAAATAAACACCATGGGGTGCCTGGCTGACTCAGTAGAGCATGTGACTCTTGATCTCAGGGTTGTGAATTGAAGACCCACATTTGCTCATTAAAAAAGCGATGAAATAGGGGTGCCTGGGTGGCTCAGTTGTTGAGCGTCTGCCTTCGGCTCAGGTCATGGTCCCAGGGTCCTGGGATCAAGCCCCACATCGGGCTCTCTGCTCAGCGGGGAGCCTGCTTCTCCCGCTACCATTCCCTCTGTTTGTGTTCCCTCTCTCGCTGTGTTTCTCTCTGTCAAATAAATAAAATCTTTTAAAAAAAATAATAAAATAAAATAAAAAAGCGAGGAAAGAAAATAAAGAGGACTCCTCAAGAAAAACTTAAAAATAAAATAAAATAAACATTTCTTTTAAACTGCAAATCCCTCCCAACACAAACCTTGATGAGTCAAGTAACATTCATCTAGAACAGGGTTTCTCAAACTCAGCACTGTTGACATTTTTGGCAGATGATTATTTAGTATGGGGGCTACTGTGTGAATGGGAGGGGTGTATGGTTATATACATGGCTTTTACCTTCTAGATGCCAGTAGTAAACCCCCCAACCCCTTATGACAACCAATACTATCTCCAGATATTGCCAAATGTCTTCTGGGGGGAAATCACACCCTCTGAGAACCATTAATATGGAAAATAGAGTTTTGCCTTACTAAACAAGGACCTTGGAATGAGAAACATGATATAACTCTATTAAATCAGAAGCTACTTACATAATTTATGCTATTATTTTCTGGTTACTAAAAGTGAAAGCCAGTATGTCTTATTTCCTGGAATTGCAAAAAAAAAAAAAAATCTTATAAAGTTTCAAAGGAATTATTGATTTTTAAATCTTGCTTTCCTGAATCTACATGTTTAGAGAGTTGTGGCTAGCTCTGAAGTGATATACTTTATACGAAATAATGTTCTGAAAATTTGAGGCAAGATTGTGCTTCAGAGTGAAAATTAGTGATTATCATGCTAATTTTTTAACACTGTGACTTGAAATAGTTTTTTAAGGAAACAATAAATTACTAGCAATTTCACAAAACACAAAGCAAAGGACCTAAATAAAGATGGTACCCATTTTTTTTTATTTTATTTATTTATTTGACAGAGAGAGAGATCACAAGTAGGCAGAGAGGCAGGCAGAGAGAGAGAGGAGGAAACAGGCTCCCCACTGAGCAGAGAGCATGATGTGGAGCTAGATTCCAGGACCCTGAGATCATGACCTGAGCTGAAGACAGAGGCTTTAACCCACGGAGCAACCCAGTGCCCCAAGATGGTACCTATTTTAATAAAACTGACTTTTTTGGTTATAAATACATATATTTGTTTATTTTTAAGTAGGATTCACACCTAGCGTGGAGCGCAACACAGGGCTTGAATTCATGATCCTGAGATCAAGACCTGAGGTGAAATTGAGTCTGATGCTTAACTGACTGAGCCACCCAAGTACCCTTGCTAGATATATTTTTTATTGGATTGTGTAGTTTTCCTCTGCATAATGTTTTCTGCTCAGAACCCTTAAAAGAGCCATGTTTCTGCCCTTTTGCTGTTCTCTGTCATTCTTCCCCAGGGGGCAAGATGTGACTTCCCTGATGGTGAGAAGGAACTGAACCTGGGCAGATGAGCCCTTTCTCTCTCCATTTTTTGGTGCTCTTCCTAGAGCAAGCATGGACTTTCTTGCTGACACCATTAAATCTATAAAGTTGTGCAGTAAGCCTGTGATTGTCCAGCTCCACCAGTAATTGTCTAGATATGTATTTAGATAATAGGTGCCATGTTTGTAAGCAGAATGTTTATCCAGAAAAAAAGCCAAAATTTTTGTCTCCGTTTGGTTGGCACCTATGTCTATCACTTGACTTCGAACATGAGTTACATAAAACAGAGTGCTTTTTAATGATTTCAAGTGATTCTGATTAAGCTTTTTATCCTAATAGGAGCTACTGGATGAGAAACACTCTACTGTATTTTTTTTCTTAATTTGAGGATATAAAAAAGGATTGGTTATTGGAAATACATGAAAATTACATATTTTTATCAATATATATTGAAGGACTCAGAATTATATTTTTCAAGCAAGAATATGGGGATGTATGTTAGTGCATTAAAGTGAGCTATTGTTTTAAATCAAGACATTTGCATATCAACAATCACAAATCTTGTTGGTTTGGGTTTTTTAATTAAAATTTTCTATAGAAATAAATCATCATTAATTAAAAAAAAGGAAAATAGATATTTATAATTTCATTGTCTTAATCTATTCAAACAATACAAATTTGAAACTCTTAGTATTATAAAGTCATTTTATGCAGTTTGCATTTAACTTTACTTAGTGTTTTCTTCCTAATAATTATTAGCTAGATCATTTTCATAAATGGGATAATAATCACAGCAATACTGATAATAATAAAAGCAACTGGAGCCTTTACAATGTGCTCATCTCAATTCCACTTACTGGGCCTGTATTTGCTCATTTACTATTTGCACCAACCCTACAAAGTAGGTACTATTATAATTCCCTTAAGAAAAAAATAGAGGCACCGAGAAAACCTTGATATTCTAAACCAGGAAGGAGAAAATGTGTTTTTAATACCACATTTAAGTATGTATTGTTGAAACAGAATATTGATATGCTTAGTGGCTTAGTGGCCACAGACACAACTGAAATATATACATTCCTTTATTATAATTAAAAAAGAGGCTTTATGGAGCACCTGAGTGATTCAGTCAGTTAAGTGGCTGACTCTTGATTTCAGCTCAGGTTATGATCTCAGGGTCATGGAATCAAGCACTGCATTGGGTTCCATACGGGGTGTAGAACTGGCATAGGATTCTCTCTCCCTCTCCCTCTGCCCCTACTCTTCAACTATCTCAATCTCTAAAAAGTAAAATAAAATAAAATAAGATAAAATAAAATAAAATAAAGAATAAAAGAGACTTTACTACAAAGAACAGAGGACAAGGTAGACTTTTCGTTTGGTTGAGCAAGTTATTTGATTCAGGGTATCTTACGAAGGACAGATTCAGAAAGACTCTGTACTTGTAATTAGTTCACAGTTACTTCTATCATTTATATATTAAATGAAAGATTTGAATATGCTTGGGCCACCTTCAGACACACTTGGTTCAATGTACCCTTTCCACCTCCATGACTACACCTTACCCTAATTTAAAGAAAACCACTGGCACAAAGATTTTAGTCCTGTAATTATGAAGACTTCAATTCTCTGCCTATATTTACAAGCAGTAACTAGTTAAAAACAGGAGATTTAAAATGTGTTTACAAGGGCAAATGTATATATTCATTGAAACCAAAAATCTTTTTTAATTAAAAAGAGCTACAATTTAATGTAGAGCATATTTGCTAGCTCTCTTTCTTCACACTATTAAATATAGGTGAATATTAGTCCATTACCAATATAATTTTAACTCTACTCTTCTTCCTAAGTAAAAAGTTATGAAAATGTCCATTTTCATTCCAACTATCATATCATCAAGCTAAAATAGAGAACTGGATTGAAATATATTATATATTACTATATTTTTCATATGCATTATTAAAACAGTTTAAATTTATTTCTATACCATATTGATACTGAGATAAGTGCAAATAGTCTTTTAAATTATTTCTAGTAAAGATCAATTTATCTAATTATTGACTTTTTTTCTCAAATTTGGGTACTTGAAGAAAGATAAAACATTCCAAATAGAAAGCAAAGTATGTCTTAGTACCTATTTAAAGAAGAAAAAGGTATTTATATTATATGAGGAATAAATTTTTTTGATGGAGTCAAGTTGATAATTACTTCATCTGAACCATCAGAATTGTGGGTGTATTTATCAGTAGACAAACGTTCTCTTATATTTATTCTTCAAATCCTATTTAACAAAGAAAGATTTGGGTTTAATAATAGAACTTACAAACTGTCTTTGTAATTAATGAGATCAAAAACATGCAACTGCTATGTACTATATACCATAAGCAGGTCATGCATTATTAAAAGTACTTTACATAATGTGTGTATTTAATTGAAAACAATCATATAAGTTAGGCTATTACTCCATTATTCTCTGAAGATTGGGCTGATTAAATAATTCTCTAAGGTAAAAATGACAGGGCAATGACTGATCAATCTAAAGTCCAACCCAGCAACATGGAAAAGAATGAAACTGGCCACTTTCTTACACCATACACACAAATAAATTCAAAATGGATTGTAGATCTAAATATGAAACCTGAAACCATAAAAATCCTAGAAAAGGCCTCAGGCAGTAACTTCTTTGATATCACCTATAACAACTTCTTTCTAGATATGTCTCCTGTGGCAAGGGAAACAAAAGCAAAAATAAACTATTGGGACTACCTCAAAATAAAAAGCTTCTGCACAGTGAGGGAAATAATTGACAAAACTTAGACAACCTACTGAATGAGATAACATATTTACAAGTGACATATCCAGTAAAGGATTAGTATCCAAAGTATATAAAGAACTTAAACAATTCAACACCAAAAAACCCCACAAATAATCCAAATAAAAATGAGAAGACAAGAACAGATATTTCTTCAAAGAAGACACATCAATGGCCAATAGACACATGAAAAGATACTCAACATTACTTTTCATCAGGAAAATGCAAATCAAAACCATGATGAGATATCACCTAACACCTGTCCAAATGGCTAAAATCAAAAACATAATAAACAACAGGAGTTGGTGAGGATGTGGAGAAGTGAGAACCCTCTTACACTGTTGGTGGAAATGTAAACATGTAAATACTATGTAAAACAGCATTGTGGCTCCTCAAAAATTAAAAATAGAACTACTCTACAATCTAGGAATCACACTACTAAGTATCTACCCAAAGAATACTAAAATACTAATTCAGAGGGACACAGGTACCCTGATGTTTATAGCAGCATTATCTAGAATAGCCAAATTATGGGATCAGCACAAGTGTCCGTTGACTGATGAAGATGTGATACACATACACACACATACATACACACAATGGAGTATTTCTCAGCCATAACAAAGAATGGATTCTTGCCATTTACAATGATGTGGATGGAGCTAGAGAGTATTATGCTAAACAAAATAAGTCAGTCAGAGAAAGACAAATACCATATGATTTCACTTATATGTGAACTTTAAGAAACAAAACAAAGGGGAAAAAAGAGACAGCAAACCAACAGACTCTTAACTCTAGAGAACTGATGATTATCAGGGGGGCGATGCATGAGGGGATGGGTGAAATAGGTGATGGGGATTAGAAGTGCACTTTGTTGTGATTAGTACAGGGTGCTGTATGGAAATATTGACTATTGTACACCTGAAAGTAACATAACACAGAATGTTATCCAATCGGAAGTTAAATAAAAACCTAAAAAATGAAAAATAAGTGAAGTTCAATCTATCAGACACCACAGCATATCTGTATTTAAAGTTACTCACTGAACTTCATGTGCATTTCTCAACTAAATTATTGTTATTAATAATTTTGTTTTTATGTTAATACATATATTTTATGTATTTAATATTTGTTAATAATAACAAATTATTGTTATTATCACTCTGTGAACACAAGCCAATTCAGGATTGACTTCTCAAATTGTGCTTAATTTTGAAACAGCATTTCTTGGATGTATGTAAATGATATTGAACCTTTCCCATAATTCTGTTCTTTTTCAGTTTGTTATCCACTACCCCCCCCCCATTTGAGTTCACTAATTCTGATGCACTAACTAGAACCATGTAGGAAATGAAGAGTGGGCAACCATGTATAGAGTTCTGCTGACAGTCTGAAAATTCAGGAGAAAAATCTAGAAATTTGGAAGTTAAACCCTCAATTTGGGTAAAACATACTTTTTATGTGTTCTGTTTTATTGGTGGTGTAGGAAGGAAGTATTACATAATTTAAAAAACTTTGAACCTCTTTTCAAGAGCTAGTTCTGCCCTGGGCTTTTATTTATAAGGAGTTTCAAGAGGCCTTTCATGCTGAGCTAGAATGGACTGACTCCATTCAGAGCTGCAAAGAGCTGGCATTCACAAGAAAAATGATATGACTCTGTGGAAAAGAAATTTCACCATATTTCTGTCTTGCAATAGAATTCTCTCCTCTGGCCACTACTTATTTTTAATAGGTATGACTCCCAGGCCCCAAAACCAGGTGTGCAAGAAATATCATGTCTTTATCTTCTAAAGAAATTTGGCAACCCTATCCTGCTGGAATCACAGAAAATTTGGGGGAACTCCCTCCCCAACCTATGATTGTAAGCAGTGGTGTCATTTACAAAGTTCCGAGGCATTTGAAGAGATGGCTCTCTTGTCATCTGTCATCCAATTGTATAGTGACAACTGATTTTCCACCTTTTCACAGTATTTTTAATGCTGCCACCTTTATCCAGTTTCTGGGCCATAACCAGGAATCTAAAAATTTCTAGATTCTGGCTATGATTCTGCTTCCAAACAGATCACATACCTCTCTTTTTCAGAGCACTTGTCATCTTTCTTGGAAGCTTCCAGGAAGCAGGACTACTCCTGTAAAGACACGACCTAGAGGCCTTTCCCTAGTTGCCCAGCTAGGATGCTATCTATGTAACATGTGTGAATTCCCTGCAATAAGAAACAGGAAAACACATGCAAAAGTACCTATGACTATCTAAAACATTATCCAGAAACATTTTTTATGTAGTAAATCTACTAAAACAATTTTATTTTCCTGTTAGATATATTTTTCAAGGCAGTTGGACCAGTATTTCTTTGCTAGTGAAACTTTCCCTAAAGTAAGCTGTTACCTGGGTTCACACCTGTTTTTTGTTGTGGTGGTGATTTTTGCTTTTGTTTCCTGTGTTTTTTGGTACACCTGAGTCTGTGACAGACATTAGTACTTGCTGCAGCCTGATTGTGAAAACAAAAATTATAAAAATTGGTGGAGGTGATTGATGTTGATATAACACCCAAACAATAACAACCAAATCCATGTTTGGGGAATGTTATGGACTGAATGTTTGTGTCAGTCCCGAATTCATATGTTGAAATTGAATCCCTAATATGATGGCATTTGGAAGAGGGACTTTGGGAGATAATTAGTCGGGAGGGTGGAGTCCTCATAAATGGAATTAGTTGCTTTATCAAACAGGCAGGAGAGCTATTGCTCCCTCTTTCTGCTGAGGACACAATGACAGGTTGGCTCTTTGTAACCTAGAAGAGGGCTCTTACCAGAACCCAACCATCTTGGCACCCTGATCTCCGACTTCCAGACTTAAGAACTATGAGAGAGGAAATTCTGTTGTTTATAGGCCACTGAATCTATGGTATTGTTTTAGCCTCTAAACAGACTAGAACAGAGAGCATACATTTTACTTATATCATAAGATGGATAGGTAGAAAGGAAAAGTCTGCATGATTATCAAATTTCTTTACCATACCAGGCATATATTTTGAGAACAATAATAATCATAGATTAAGTAATTCAAAAATTTCATCACCAAATCTTCAGATTTATGTTGATTATTTTTGAGTACTACAAACATCAAAGTTAAAAAAGTATTGAACCACATATTGATTTTTAGGTATGCCTGGGGTAATACCTTCTCCTCTGGCATAGGAGTATAACCTTTTGAAAAACAAATCATTGAAAAAAATCTGCTCAAAGGCATGTCTGTTTCCCTTTTCTTGTGAGCCATCTGTGTTATCTGGAATGAATTTAGCTCACTCATTTTTTAGGATTTGGGACTTTGCCTCAATAAACTTGTAGGAATTTTTCTGGAGGGAGCATCTACAGCTAATCATTATCCACAGAATGAAAAAGGGTGTCCACCCCTACTTTGACAATTTGAAATTTTGTCACATGAGGTTATAAAGTGCCATAAAAGAAAGGGCACAATTTCAGAGATGGGAGCATTAAAGGGCATGGTAGGATAAAAGAATATAAACAAGATTTCAAAAGGGTAAGAAACATAATGGTTAAGGCCAGATTTACTTATTCAACAAATTTAATTTTCTAAGGAAAGCAATCTCATTCAAAAAAAGTTAGCAAAACTATTTCTAAGAAGCATGATAATAAATGAAATAAGAATTCAAATAAAAACAAATTTTTGAAATTTCAAATGGTTTCTGACAACCTAGATTGCAAACTTAAAAAAATTGTATGTGTAGCTCTCATCATATTTCTATTGGATAACGCTATTCTAGATTTTCTAAAGACTTTCCTCAGTGCATCATTTCTTTTTAAATTCTCTGATTCCACTCCTTGCAATGATAGCCTTACGCATGCTATAGCAGAAAGAGAAAAATGCTCATTTCACTTAAAATTTGAAAATCCTTTCTTAAGCTTCTTCAAAAAAATGTAACTGGGGAAGGAACTCATTTCCATTTTGAAAAAATAACTTCTTAAAATATTATACCAGTCATATCACATTGCCTAAAATGTAAATAAAATGCATCCATAGATGTAAAGTTTAAATACACAGATGTTCAACAGCATATGTGAGTTCTGAAACCTCCTGATGGGCTAAATAAATTACATAAATTAGTACTGTTAATTACTCTCCAAAGGGCAATGTCAAAATGATAGATGGATAATTCTGATTATTGAATGTTCTCTGTCAAGCCTAGAATGAGTGAGATCAATACAGCCAGAGCAATATTTTGATGTATGCAATGTTTTCAATATTTTCCTTTGGTCCTTTCCTTCTCTATTAGTTTCCTTATTATGGTAAGCATTAAAATAAGTAACAACTGTATCTTTTGGTTCGTATGCTAGATTTTGGAATGATCTTCATAAAAAAATGAAAAATAACCTCGTTAATTAGCATCATATTTATTCTACTAACATTATCCACAGCCTTTTGTTTCTAGCCATTCAGTTTGTTGTCTTTTAAGTATAGGAAATCACAAACAAAATATTTGAACTTAGCAACATATTGTAACCACTGCTTCTTACATACTTACCAGGGAACATTTCAATCAGTATTTCCTATATGCTGTGCTTATCATTATATGGAAGACAAATTATTATCTTTCACTGTTGAACAAAATTATGAAACTAATTAATTTATAACAAATAAAATAAGAAGTTATCAGGTCCCTACCTGGTTGAGGAGGATAGAGTACCTTAATTGCCTGCAAAGGAAGGAAGAATTAACAACTCTTACGCACAGCTGTCATGTAAATCTAGACCTTTTAAACTAAGAAAGTAGACTCCAGAAGTTAAAAGCAACATGCAACATATTAAAGAGACAGTAATTCAGTCCAGAAGCTACAGTGGCAAATATGAATGGTCTATCTAGATGAAAAATCAATTCCGAATAACTTACCCATCGTAGAATAAGCAAAAGAAAAGATGGCAACATTCTATGAGCTATTTTTGAGCTACTAATTGGAATTATTAGAATTAGTTATTAAACAGAATTATCTTTATATTAAATTCTCTTTATATTAAATTCTTGAGATTTTATTTTAGGGAATGGGGGTAGAATGGTATATCGTACTGGATGGTTAAAGAAATTTGAGTAGAATAGATAGATTTTTACTAAAAGATGTAAAAAGGAAAAGCTGTTTTTCTTCTCTACTCTCATTCGACTCACAGAATATCTTATTTCTGATATCCTGTGTGATGTTTATTTTTTGTTTTTCTCACACCAAGCAATTCTTTGACTCTAGCTGGGTATCCTACAATTCAATTTAGTTCTGATACTATCTACATGGAGTTACCATTAGATTCCATGGGTTAAATATAAAGCCCCGCAAGACTACCTCCCACATAAGCACAGAGACACACAGACACACAGACACACAGACACACACACACACACACTTCAGATGTCAATCTTGTGATTGTAATTGCCCAGGTTGTTTTTACCTGCACCTCTAACAATCAGATATAATTTAGAGGTCCCCAGGACCTCTTCATTAGGTTCACTAATTTGCTAGAGTTTCTTACAGAACCCAGAAAGTTTACTTACTGGGTGACAAGTTATTATAAAAAGGTATAACTCAGGAAGTGTTGGTACAAGATATACAGGAGGTAAGGTATATGGGGACAGGCTCAGAACTTTCATGCCCTTTATGGGTGAACCACCATCACCAGGACCTCCAAGGACTGACCAAACTCAAAGGCCTCTGAATACCCAGGAATTTTTATGGAGGCTTCATTATATAGGCATATTTGGTTAATTTATTGACCACTACTGATTAAGTCAATCTGCAGTTCATTTTCCCTGCCTGAAGGTCAGGGGTTATGGGGAGGCTGAAAGTTCTAACCCTGTAATCATAGAGGTGTTTCTTCTAGCACAAAGCCCTCTCATCCCTAGAGACTTTACAAGTCACCTCATTAACAGAAACTCAAGAGTGGTTGAAAAAGACCTTAAGAATTAACAAAAGATGCCTTTATCTTTCTTATCACTTAGGAAATTCCAAGGGTATGGGGGGTTCTGTGTTAGGAACTGGGACAGAGATGTCAGGGATAGGAGAATGAAGAGAGTAAGGAAAGAAAAGAGGCAGACAGTATTAAGAGGACTGGCTGGAGAGAGAAACTATATTAGAGCTAACAATTTCATCATATATTATTAGCAAGTGCATAGGAGAAGAATAGACAAGAATACTTTAAAAAGTGAGAAAACATTTTCTCTATCATTACTGTAGTTTTCATGTAGTTATTTTTTTAAACATCCATTCATTCATATAAATCATGTTTATTGGACATCTATTATTAACTCCCCACATACCACTGATCTTAATGTTCTGGGGGAGAAAAAATATTTTAAAAGAGTTCTTGCCCTCTAGGAGCATATACTTTTATTAACTTAAACTCAAAACAATCAGCATATGTGCTCAGTTGTTAATTACCCATTTCCCTTGAATAATTACTAATTTCCACTTTCCTATTTAATTGGTTAAATGCCATACAACATTCATTTGCTTGTTGCCATTTAAAAAATACACAGAGTAATACCAAATTAAGCCATGTCTCATGACACTAATGTGACAATTTTTATATCCTTCTGACTTGGTACAAGATGGTTCTCACCGAAAATATTGATTCTAAGTTAACATCAACTCTATTTAGGTTTGTTTCCTGGAAATTGTGGCATTTTCTTCAGCTTCACAATGAACTAAACATTTAAAAGTCTTTCATTCTTTCTTAAACTCTAGCAAATTCCTTCCTTTTTCTTTCCTTCCTTCCTTCCTTCCTTCCTTCCTTCCTTCCTTCCTTCCTTCCTTCCTTCCTTCCTTCCTTCTCCTTTCTTCCTTCTTTCAATTTGTTTAAAGTCTTACTCCATTTAATTAATTCCTAAAATTAACGGAGATTTTTAATCATAAAAAGAATCACAGAAATGGTTTGATAGAGGGATGCAGCCCATTGATTGACAGTTTATTTAGATAGTGACAAATGTGGTTCTAATTTGTAATATTCCACAAAATGTTAGATTTAAAAATCAGTATCATTAAAGAGATTTTTTTAATTTCCTTTTGAAAATTGATGATTATTAATATTATGGTGAACTTCAAATATACAATACTCTGCTGAAATTCTCTGTTCTCTCTTGCATACACACACACACACACACACACACACATTCTAAAACATTCATGCACACACATACCTTTCCTATAGCCTTCAGGAAATTCTACTCCATTTTCTGAATGCTGAGAAAGTAATGATTTATGAACTCACTTTTTTTTTAGGATTAAGGTCTTAGATTGCTGACACAATATAAGAGATTTTAGAGTCATTTTTAGAAGTATTAGGCTCAACTCCTTTTATGTAAAATTACAATACAATGAATCTGTTTGACTATTTGAAAGTGTATTTCCACTAAATATTATATGCTTCTTTAAAGACATAGAAAGATTCGTTTGCCCTATTTGATCTTTTGAAGAATATTCTCTATGGCCCAATTGATTTCTCAAGATCCTTTCTTTTTTAGAAGGAATATGTCAGCTCTCAAGTGTCTAGTAGTTCTTTTTATCTGATCTGGCCTCTTGAAAACCCACAAGCCTGTTTGGGTTATCAGATCTACTTTAAAATGCTGCCATTCATCTGTTCAATTTAATGCTTGCTCAGGAGGGAGCTGCTGTATTGACTAAGGGCTATGCCACAATGCAGTATGGAAAATGAGAAAAGAAAGAAAAGCAGGCCCAAGCTAAGTATACCATTAACTCTGCCTAAAACTGCAGTACATCAATAGAGCATTAGACGTAATCATGTTTTATATAGTTAGTCAACCACAGAAAAGAATCATCAGAGATATTTATTCAGAAAAGAACAAGAACACTGTTTAGTCTTTTAAGCATTTACTATTCTTTTCTCCCTTGAAAATGATGTGTAGTGATTCGTTTTCATCTCTACGGGCACTTTCTCTCTTAAAAATTAAAACATGTCTTATCGTAAAGAATAGAAATTAAGAAGAAAGATGTAGCTTTTGCTTTGTACAATGCTTAAAGGATGGTTATTAAACAGAAAATAAATAGACTAAGGCCATTCTTTCTGGCAGATAATATTTTTGTGTTATATATTGATTGAAGAAGAATGAAAATGTGGTTGCTTTTCAATACTCTATTGAATGGACCCACTTTGTACTCATTAATAACTAGTTAAGTCTCAGGGCAGTAGGACTTGCTTTTAATTTACAGTCAGCTTAGTAAACTACTAAATGCCTCTTCTGTTTGTATTAGAAAGGCATTTAACTTCCTTAAAAGGAGAGTTACCTAAATTAAGAAAAAAAAAAAAAAAGGAATGACAAAGAAAAGAAAGAGGAGGGAAGGAAGCTTGACTATGGTTTATACTTGGAAGACAAGCAGTTGGGTAGAAAGATCATATCATCTTACTCTCAGCTCTGAATGATTTCTCTACTGTTCATTGGGAAAACAATTTGAGATAAACCATTTTCTTTTGTGCCACATACTGCAGAAATAATACTTACATCAACAGATCCTTGTAAAGAGCAAAAGAAATAATGATTATATATATAAATACATGTTAAATATTAAATATGTTTATATATTACATATATTTATATATTTTTTCTATGAACATAAATGACTGTGCAGTGATTCTCAATCACTGCTTCCAGAAAATATAGGTATCCTATGAGCCAAGGTGAGCTGCTATTTCACTAAAATAGCTTCAGGGTAACATTTCCCTAATTCTCAGAAATAATCAGTCAATCAAATGTTCTCCATCTTAAGCTTTTTTATAAAGATTTTATTTATTTATTTATTTGACAGAGAGAGATCACAAGTAGGCAGAGAGGCAGCAGAGAGAGAGGGGGAAGCAGGCTCCTCGCTGAGCAGACAGCCGCATACAGGGCTCGGACCCAGGATCCTGAAATCATGACCTGAGCTGAAGGCAGAGGCTTTAACCTACTGAGCCACTCGGGTACCTCAATTTTCAACTTTTTAAAAAAAAAATATTTTATTTATTTGACAGAGAGAGACACAGCGAGAGAGGGGACACAAGCAGGGAGAGGGCGAGAGGGAGAAGCAGGCTTCCCACGAGCAGAGAGTCTGATGTGGGGCTTGATCCCAAGATCCTGGGATCATGACTTGAGCAAAAGGCAGACGCTTAACGACTGAGCCACCCAGGCACCCCATTTTCAGCTTTTTTTTTTTAAGATTTTATTTATTTATTTGACAGAGAGAGAGAGAGAGATCACAAGTAGGCAGAGAGGCAGGCAGAGAGAGAGGGGGAAGCAGGCTCCCCGCCGAGCAGAGAGCCCGATGCGGGGCTTGATCCCAGGATCCTGAGATCATGACCCGAGCGGAAGACAGAAGCTTTAACCCACTGAGCCACCCATTTTCAGCTTTTTAAGTCATTTTTTTCCGTACATAGTTGGCAATTGCCACTTCTGCATAATCCAAATAAATAACCAAAAATTATTAAGATGCTTTGAAATTGATAGATGTAGAACACACTGCAAACTCTCTTGCCTCTTTCAAATAAATAGAAATTAGAGAAACAATACAGGAAATAGTTTAATACATAACTGATTTCTTACTAATATGGATTGAGGTGTTACAGGAATCTTCGACCGGCTTCAGGCACATGCACGGGCGCACACACGCACACACACAAATGCACACACCCCTGCATAGTTTTTAATACAAAGTTAAACTTGTCAATAACGAAGGAAACACCTCAATGCAAGAAACAAAGAATGAATTCAAAATGGTAAAAATCAATAAGGACTGAAGTCTAAGGACTCATAAGGGAGGCACAGACACATGTACAAGTTTATGATTAAAACCCAGAGTATGCAGATTAAAGTCTGTAGGGAAGAGCTTATTCTCTAGTACTTGGGCTAACAGAACAGAGCTACCCCAAATAGCAAAGAGTCACTAGAGAGTAGGAAAAGCTTCTTCAGGTAAGTTTAGGAAGACAGCAAGTATATTTGTTATAAATCCTCCAAAGTGATGAAGTCAGGAAAAAAAATGCCTATAAGAGTGAGAAAGCATGTCTATCTCTGAATTGCCCATGTTTTGAGGCCTGAAATGATGATGCTCAGGTAGTATTGAAATGGTAATACATAGGGAATTTATTTGTGATTATGATGCAATTTAGTGGCTCAGATTTATTTATATTTTCCTGCATACTTAATCATGCACCACAATTTCTTAAGGAAGTGTCTTTTCTAAATGGAATGCAAATACTCCTATTGCAACAGATTAAATTTCCTTTTTCTCATTTATACTGAAAACTTTTCCTGAGGTCTTAACTCTCTTTGACCTTTTGCTTATTTAATTCTGGTCTATTCTGATGTTCCATTACTTGTGAATACTACAGTGCTATTTTCTCCTACGGAATCATATATACAACTATTAAAACCATGAAATTGATATAGATACATTATCACTATCTGATTCTAGAACCCCATTCAAGTTTTGACCATTGTCCCAATAATGTCTTTTATAGGCAAAAGGATCCAGTTGTAAACCATGCCTTGAACAGTCTGAAACAATATTTCAGTCTTAATTTAACTTTCATAGCCTTGATCCTTTGAAGTTTACAACTAGATATGTTGAGGAATATGCTTTAATTTGAGTTGCCTCATGTTTTCTCACAGCTAGATTCAGGTTATGTATTGTTGGCAGAAATATAGTGATGCCGTATTTTTCTCTTTGTCTTCTATTCTATTACTTACTGTTGGTTTTTTTCCCCCATTGCCCGTAATGTTCAATGTGATACTTGATGAAGGTGATGTCTATTAGCCTGCTTCCTGGTTAGACTCTAATATCTACTCTAGGCTGCATCCCTCATTCTGTTTAGATTTTGAAAACCTGCTTGGGGGCTTTCAGCCATGTAAACCCCTATGCTTGGGCTGTATGTACTCTGTGCTTGGGCTGAGGCACCCTGTTGAAGCTCCCCAGTATCTCCAATCCTCACCCTGCCTAGGCTCTCAATTTGCATACTAGGCTACTGTCTGAATTTAATATCTTCTTCACCCTTCAGGATTTTGATAGCCCACAAAGAGCTTTCTCTCACTTTCCCTTTTCATCTTGTTTCGTCTGTGACATCCCATGACAGATATCAGTCATCATTTGGTGCGCCCTCCATACCACTCGGTCTCTGAAAGTCCATACCAAACAAATTCTTCCTACAGAATCCCTCCTCTTTACACTCCTTCTCTAACATTCCACGCAGGATACCTTTCCATAAAGACACCTCCAATACTCCACTACACCTAAATGCTATAGAACTGAATTGATTAGAAAAATAAAAGGAAAAGAGAGAAGAGCTGGATTGTATCTTTATACAATATTAGAGTCTCTCTTGCTTTAATCTTTAACATATTTATAGATATCTATCAGAATTACAGGTATATCTGGAATTATTTCTATCATGTCATTTGCTTTCTTTTAATATACTATTATTTTTCGTTATTATTTTGTCTCCTACTATCTTCATGTTTTACTAATCAATTTGTTTTCTTTTTCCCAAAGAGATATGACTAGGAACCTCATATGTAATGCTTTATTATTATAATTAAGAAAAGTAGTTGAGATAAAATTCAGTGAAACAAATAGTTCTTAAGATTGTAATCTATGGAAAAAGAAAAAGATTGTAATCTATGGGTGCCTGGGTGACCCCATAGGTTAAGCGTCTGCCTTCGGCTCAGGTCATGATCCCAGGGTCCAGGGATAGAGCCCCGCATTGGGGCTCCCTGCTGAGCAGGGAGCCCGCTTCTCCATCTCCCTCTGCCATTCCTCCTGCTTGTGCTCTCTTCCTCTCTCAAATAAGTAAACATTTTTTTAAACCAAGATTGTAATCTAATGAGTTTAATAAATAGATAAAACATGTTATCAAAATTAGGGTTAATATATCAAACATTCCAATCATCCACTGACTTCCCTTGCCTTTTCTTTCAGTCAATGCTACCATCCATAAGCAACCATTATTCAGATTTATAACATCATAAAATAATTTTGCCTTTGAACTTACTCTAAACTGGAATCAATAGCATGGGCTGTTAGCACCTGACTCCTTTCTCTGGTGCAGTTTTGTAGATCATGGCAGCAATTGGTAATACACCTCCAATTTGGCCAGTCAGTGGTGTCTTTGCTGGGGTAACTCAGTTGCAGTAACCATTCCAAATGTCTCTCACCTCTCTTCTGGAATTACTAGAATTATCTAGTCATGTTCCTCTCCTGTAGAAGGCACAAGAGAGCAAAAGAGGAAACACAGAATCCCTGTTAAATACATGAATTACAATTGGCACATGGTCTTCTCTGCCATGTTTTACTGGCCAAATCAGGCCAAAGCTGAGAACCTGAAGGGATGGGAAATATATATCTATACTTGGAAGAACTGCCATCATATGGCAAAGAATATGAGCAGCATATTAGGGCCAATAATGGAAGGTACTAGAGTGTGCCATCTTGGCCATTGTTTCCTCCTATGTGTAAAATATGATCACCCACCCTATCCCAGGATCTCAGAAGTTTTGTTCAATCATTTCTGATCCAGAAATATGTGAAACTCAGACAAGTTATGTAGTCCTTTTATTCTCAAAATACAGTAGAGCAACAAAACCAGAAGTGCAATAAGTAATCCTATTTAAAAGAGGAAGAATGAGGGGCACCTGGGTGGCTCAGTGGGTTAAAACCTCTATCTCCAGCCCAGGTCATGATCTCAGGGTCCTGGGATGGAGCCCTACATTGGGCTCTCTGCTCAGCAGGGAGCCTGCTTCCCCCTCTCTCTCTGCTTGCCTCTCTGCCTACTTGTGATCTCTCTCTCTCTCTGTCAAATAAATAAATAAAATCTTTAAAAAAATTAAAAATAAAAAGAGGAAGAATGAAAAGTATAGCAATATGCTTTAATTTGAGTTGTCTCATGTTCTCACATAGCTAGATTCAGGGAAAATATTGCTCACTCAATTCTGCTATTCGGCTGGTTCTCAGCTGGGGATGATTTACTCTCAGGGGACTTATGACAGTGACTAGAGATATTCTTAGTTGTCAAAAATCAGGGGTGTGTGCCACAGATACACAGTGCATAGAAGACAGGGATGCTGATCGACATCCTATGGTGAATAGAACAGCTGCTTTCAACAAAAAATTATCAATTCCAGAATACCAATAGTGTTAAGAGTAAGAAACTCTCTACCCCATTCTAAGGGTGAGGATGGTTCTTTACTAAGCCTATGTTCTCTTTTCTGAGAGTGAGTCCATTGATCTCCTGGGCTCTTGGTTCCATCCTTGGTATATATTTCCATTTCTCTCATTGTCTGGCCATTTTTGAAAAGGGTTTGGAAATTATACTCTTCTTGGTAGACAAACAAATTTCTCAGACTACTTCTAATGTAAAAAGTGGGGGACCTAGAGGTCTTTTTACATATTGATTATTACAGCTAATATTGATATTTTTATATTTAGTCTGATCCCTTCTATGTGCCAAAAGTTAAACTCACAATACTTATATTCTTAAATACATGAAATCTCTAATATGGTAGCCTAATTGGCAGTATACAGACAATATAAATATCTTTAGAACAAAATGAAAATGTTTTAAAAGGAATCACACACACATACACACTATATATATGTAAACAGTACCCTTCTAAAATAGTATCAATATGTTAAAATGGCAAAAAAAAAAAAAAACAACATCATATTTTAAGACTTGTAAATCTTTAATTAAAAATAATTATAAGATACGATCATCCGTCTGGGTTAAAATAGACTACAAAATGCTCAAACTGCATGTTATCATCTTATAGCAAGAATGGAGTCAATACTTACATAAGTGGACTTTACCACATCTGACAGGGAAAGATAGTAGAAGCTATTGATTAGGAGAAGAGCTTGGGGGAGTGACATTTACAGTACAATAGATTAAGTTTAATGAGCAGACTTACTACTTATCAATAGAAGGCTTAACCTTATCCCCACATTAGTTAGGCATTATTGTGCAAAATAATTTGAAGTAGATTAAATGATTTATTGACTACATATAAATGTCTGGAAGAAGATAA
>CM053603.1:164844932-164865836 GCA_028646535.1 Procyon lotor | reverse complement strand
TTTCAAAGTGGCATTCTGTACTTGGCAAGTACCTTTTTTGACAGAGAATACACACGTTGAAAATGTTAAATTAATGGTATGAAGTGAATTTACCACCGTTACATTTGAAAACCACTTTTCAACTCACTTTATTTTAACTAACATAATTATCTAGAATTTAGAGGAGGATAAAATATAGGGATATAGAAAAGTTGCTTCTTTTGCACTGAGAATAAACTTTTCATAACTCAGACAAAAATGTGATAGCTGTAGCCTTGGAAGTATGGCTTGATAATTCCAGATTGCAATTTAACACAAAGATAGGAAGTAGGAGAGTGTATATGGCCCTGAAAATGGAATACAAGTGTAGGCAACTTAGAGAAGGAGCAGGAGATGGACGTGGCCCAAGGCATTAGTGACATTGTCAGTAGAACTGGTTCTTGCAGATCATGACACAAGAATAATTCAATGCCTTCAGATATTTTCTCCTTTTGTAGCTTCATTTTATATTAAATATTTTGCTTTTTATTTATTTTGTATCTTAAATTTCCATTTTGAAATAACTTTTGATGTACAGGAAACAAAGTAGAAACAGTAAAAAAAATTCCCAGATACGTTTCATACTGCTTCTCCAAATGTTAACAATGTTCACAACCACAGTGCAATGATCGGAAATGGGTTATAAACGCTGATGTAACAATATTCTCCACTCTATTGACCTTTTTCAAAGGCGGCATTTATCCTAATAAAGACCTTTCTATACATCAGTATTTAACTCAGGATCATGCATTGCATTCGGTCATCATTTCTTCTTAATCTTCTTCAATCTAGAACAGTTCCTCGTCTTATGTTTTTATGATATTAAAATGTTTGAAGAATATTGACTCAGTATTTAATAGAATATCCCTACATCTCTGCTATTTGTTCATAATTAAATTTAAGTTATACATTTTTGACACATATACCATAGAAGTGTATAGAAGTGATTCTATATAGAAGTGATTCAGAATAGAAGTGATTCTGTGTCTTTTTTGGTATTTTATATCAGGAGGCATATGATATTAATACATTCTATTACTGATATTAATTTTGATCATTTGGTTCAGGTCAGGTATACTGGAAACTTATGTTGTAATTATCATTTCAAAATATGTTTCAGTGGTTTCATGTCTATATTTTTTCCCCCATAAATCATTTAAAATAAGATGGCTGACTCCTGCAATTCAAAGTAAACTAACAGAGATAGGATTTTCCTGTCAAACTTAACAGACAACTGAACCAAATATATGAAACATTATTTTTTTTATAAGTGGGCAATGGACAGTGCAACACTATAATTACTAAAAGAATGGAAACAAATGCTGGAAGCCTTATAATTGCACCAGCTCAATTCCTGGAAAATTTTTCAGATTACTTCAAAAATGATGGAGAAAATAATTGGCCAGCAATTCTTATGTAATCAAGAAATAAATATTTACTGTTAGACACCAAAATTTGGGGACTTATTTGTTAACCTGCAAAGGTGACTAGTATATCAGGATATGTTTGCAAATAAGGATATCTTTTTAGAAAATTTGGAAATAGATTTTCATTTCTCACTTTAAAACCCCAAAGCATCATTTTGTCTAGAAAAATGGACACTGAGAAGGATAATAACAGAATACAAAGAATCATGAAAGGTATGTAACAAGAAATATATGCTAAGGGATGGCATACTTGTCATTCCTTTTAAAAGGTTAGTTCTGAATAATCTAATGACTAAGTTACAATAAAATTTATCGGAAATCTTGGGATCAATAGATTCTATGGCTCAGAAAACAATTCTGTCTAAACTTTTCTACAGTTTTCCTGCTGTTTCTTTTACCGCTTTTAATTGGCCATAAGATCTCCCACGACAACCGTATTGTAGATTTTAAAACATGGCAGAGGTGTGGTGAAGTATAATGAAACACACACACACACACACACACAGCTGCTTTATCAACAATTGTCACTAATTAGCAGTGGGTATTTGGTATATTTTTGAACTCTATTAATATGACAGATTCCTTTAAAATATAGATATATTCAACAAGTGAATTTTAATACCCCACTTTACTTTTACATAAAATTTATTTTTCTTTTTATGAACTGGTTTTGATGGATAAATTGCAGTATTAAAGAGAGGAGTTGACACATTAAAAGGAAATATT
This sequence comes from Procyon lotor, assembly GCA_028646535.1. NCBI lineage: Eukaryota > Metazoa > Chordata > Mammalia > Carnivora > Procyonidae > Procyon > Procyon lotor. Next base: position 164,863,665 of record CM053603.1, on the reverse strand, counting down.
GCACAATTCGTTAAAGAAGTAAATTTCTAAAAAAATAAAAAAGAAGTAAATTTCTAATCTTCTTTGTGTCAATTCAAATACAACTGTCAGAAGTTATCTCCTCAGCCTACATTGACTTTAAGGAAGTTAGGAAAACTCAGATCATCATAAGTAACCCTTGACTTACCACTGAAAGATGATTTCTAACTAGTGCAATCAATGCCCAGCTGTAAAGACACACAAAATCATAGTCAAAAGGGTTAAAAAATGAACTGTAAGCCATTCAAAATAAAGCATTTTAATTACTGGAGACAGCATAAAATGTCTTAGGAAAAATTCTATGGATTTGTTTATTTCATTAAATTTTAGATATAATAAAATCACTGATATATTACAATTTCCTGTCTACCATTTCTTAAAGCCATAAGGCAGGTAATTTCCAGAGATTGTACTAAAGTGCATTCCTAGAGACCTTAAAACTAAAAGTATCTAAGCTAACCTTCCTTCCTCCCAAAATTTAGGAAGAATGTAGGCTTTTATCCATTCTTCATTAAGGGTATAGAATGAAACCTCCTTTGCATTTGAATAAAGCTCCAAAACCTTTCTGGGGATATGCAAAAGGTATCTGAGTGACAGTGAAGGGAGAGGCAGGGGATTCTGTGAGAATTTTAACATATAATCCTCTCCAGCCAAATTGAATTTAATCTCTTCTACTGATTTTTTAATTAGCTAATTTACATATCAGTGGCTTCTTCTGTTGGCATTTTCTGGATATTTGTTATTTTACTCTATTGAACCACTTGCAGTAGCATCTCATTGAAAAGTATATGAATCTTCTATGCTATCTTTTCAACTTAATTTATTGCTCTTTTCTCTTTCTCTAGTTTACATTTAAATATCCTTCAAAATTTGGCTAAAGCATCACAGTTTTCAGGAATTCCTTCCAGAATAATTAATTTAGTTTAAAATTGCTCTTTCATACTCTGATAGTAACCTGTATTTACCTAGGTGATGATCAATATACTGTTTGTGGATCTTCTTTATCAAGGTTTAATTTACTCAGAATAAGAATTCCTAGTCTCTCCAGTTGTTGTTTTCATGAAAAAAAACTTAAAATTTTATGTTCTAAAATATTTACATAATTGAATATCATGGTAATAAAGCAAATCTTAACTGAGAGAATGACATTGTTTCTAGGCAAGATGTACTAAAAGAAGTGGATTTATACTCCTTCTCTGAATCAGTTATAAAATATGTGATAAAGCATATATTTTCAAGACGTCAGATCTCATTAAACCTAACATAGTGATCCTGAGAGACAGGAAATCAATCTGCGGAAACTAACGATTATGGTGTTCCTGCCTTGATAGAGTTTCCAGAATGTCGTGAAGAAGGATAAGAGAACTTAGAAGATATCCTGAATTTGTTTTGGACACAGAGCTGGGGTACAAGGGAGACCACTTTAGGTAGAGTTCATAGACCTGAGTGTTGGAGTGGAGAATTCAGCAGAGAGAGAGGGTGAGAGAGAGAGAGAGAGAGAGAGAGAGAGAGAGAAGGGGTAGAAGAGAGAAAGGGAGAGAGAGAAAACACGGGAGATCTGCAGGGAGTCATCTGTACACCTATATTATTCAGGAGAGTACTGATCATGAAGTGCCTGTGAGCAAACTCCTCGAGGCTAGGAAGAAGGAGGGAGGGAAACCTCTGAACAGATTACAGAGATTAGTACTCAGGGCTCTGGGAGAACAGGGAAGAGTATCTGTCTCTATCACACACACTGAGAACTGTATAATTTATGGATCATTGGTAGATTATTCGGTTCGTTAATGAAAAAAACTGGTGACAATGGAATAAAATCTGAGGTTTGGTTAACATTATTACATCAATATTAATTTCTTGATTTTGATAAATGTACCATGCTTATATAAGATGTTGATATTAGGGAAAATTTGAGGGAAAGGTATAAGGAAATTCTTTGTTCTTTAGCTATTTGGAAATTGTTTTGTAAATTTAAAATTATTTCCAACTAAATATCAGGAAACAAAGGGCCAAGCCCAAATGAAAATGAGCTTTTAAAAAAGACTTAAAATTTCCATCAAAAAATATGATATCCAAATGGGTAATAAACACGCAAATGTACACAATTTTATTAGTAATTACAGAAATGCAATTTAATACTAGTACAACTCCACTGGAATAGCTAAAATAAAAATTAATAATAATAATGGTAATGCAAATAAAGAAAAATTGACGATACCAAGTAGGAGCCAGGGTGTGGAAACTGAAACTCTTATTCACAGTTTCGGGGAATGTAAATTGGCACAATTGCTTTGGAAAATTGCCTGTAATTATCTACCAAATTTGAACATAAGCTCTCACTATATAGTATTAGGTAAAGTCCTAGGTGTACACAAAGCATAAATAAATATGTAGTATATATGTTCTTTGCAAGAATATTCATACGTGCATCAAAATTGCACATATTCAAGAAAGTACCTGCATATGAGAATGTCGTTTGCATTCATACCCAAATAATCATAGTGCTGTATTCAACTTTGATGAGATTCAAACAGGCAAAACAATTCCCTGATGTTAAGGGATTTGGAGAGTGGCTAGTATAAGCAGAATGGTAGGAGTAAAGTAGAAAGGGTTAGGAAGGGGGCTTGTAGGGGCTAGTAATGCTCTGATTTTTGAATTATGCAATAGTTATATGGATGTGCCAGCTTCATGATCTGTTAACAAGCCATATATTTTTTATGTCTGTCCTTCTTTCTATGTATGCCATAATGAAAAAGCTTAAATACACCTAATAAATAAACAAGATTCTAAATTATTTAATCGCATTTTCAGTTCTTTCTTTTTCGGTTTGTTTTTTAAGAGTACCGATGTACTGCTTCAAAAGGAATGAATATCTTTGAATAATTATAAGAACTCATTTTTACAACTTACTGGGCTGAAAAATTCTATTTGGCTTTATAAAGATATCTCCTCTGATTCCCTCCTGTAGCTCAAAAATATACAAACATCTACCTGCTTTAAATACATTGCCTATCAGACTGTATCCACAAAAACTACTTTTAAATGAGAGCCAGATAAAAGTGGAAACAGAATGCCTCTTTCCCTGACTCATTAAAATGGAACTTTCATACACAAACCTAATTCTTAATTTACATGAGACCATATTTCTAACTTGTTATTGGCGAAGAGGTCAGGGCTAACCGTTTTATGTCTGCAGAAAGAAATAATAGGTTGTGTAGGCAAATGATACCTCTATTTTATTTTTCTTCAAATACTTCTAGGTAAACATGATGTCATTAATTTGTCAGATTTATCAAAGACTGTCTCCTGGGAGATGGAAAAAAAAACCGTCATTAGAAATTTTTACTCCATTCTGATGGTAACTGTGATCAGAATTTCATTTTTACACAGCCAGTGTTGGATTCAGGTTTTGTGAGGATGTAATTTTCCAGGGATCTTGTCAAAAAAGAAAAAAAAATCTCATTTTTGCAGATTTTAAGAAATATAAGATGATGTGAATGCATTGCTAGAGCCTCTTCTGGGGAACTGGTATAATTTAAAGGAAACTTCTGTTTGATAGTAAATATGCTTTTTTACTCAGCCTAGAGCCTTGAGATGATCAGGTGTCAAGGGGAGGACAGTTACAAGGGAGAAACAAGCCCTATAAATAAATGAAATAATTTATGTGTAGAAAAATAATAATGCAAGTGTGATTACAAATGGCAGCTTGCAGCCTCATTGTCATTGAAGTGATAATAAAGAGTGATGTGATTTGACACTCTGACTAGGACAATGGAGAACTGCCAACATTCAAATCCGTGGAAATTCTCATGCAGTTAATTTTTCCGTATTGAATAAATCAAAAGAAATGTAGGTTTTTTATTATGAAAGTTTCCATCTTTTAAAAAATATTTAGCGACAAATTCAAATTAATTTTCCAAGGAAAGTATTTCCTTTTGAATGTAGGACATTGGACTTTGACCATGTCTAACACACGAAGCCAACTAGAACTCGCCAAACATGACCATTTGACTAGTCCCAGACAAGGGGTGAGGCTACAGTGGTGAGTTAGCCCTGAAGATTTTACTTATTATAATAATTTAAGTGAGAAGATAGCCAAGAAATACATATATATATATGAATACATATATATATGATATATGTATGGGACTTCTTAAGATCTGGAATAACTTAAATTTAGGGAATTGTGATGAGGTGGAGAAATTCAGTGGATTGCCATGAAAATGAAAGTATGTATTGTTGTTTGGTCTAGGCTTTCTCCCCCTTTGTTAGTGTTTTTTTTTTTTTTTAATGAATCCAAAGATATTAAATGGGTTATGAATCCTTCTGTCTTAGTACTAACCAAGAATGCATGGAGAGACTAAAGATCCTAGTGCTGTGTCCTGAGTTAGATGCAGGGTGACTTTAAATGGATAGGTACGACATTAAGAAAATGGAGCAGCAACAGTATTTACGACATACTTCACAGGTGACTTTTATTCAGGGGTAAAAAATAGGGTAAGTGCAGGCAGATGGATTCCAAAGAAATCAAAAGCTTGTTTAAATGCAAATGTTTCCAAGAAGAAAAAGCATTCAGAGAAGAAATGATATATAATTAAATTTCCTCTCAGCAGAATGTTTTCTTCTGCAGGTTTACAAGAGGCAACCTCAGGTGTCTAATGGAGATACACTGAAGAACTAAAAGTGGATACCTTTGCAAAAGGAGTTTTAGTGCCTCTAAAAGCCTGCCGTCTGAGGCACTTTATCTACTGAACTGAACCTGCAACCAAATTACAATCTTACGTCTCTGCATTTTGTACACCGATCTTGACTTCAAGATGAGTTGGCACTTCAAGGCATAAAAGTGTAATTCAGTCTCTTTTAATCCCCACTTAACTTCTGTGATAACAAGCAACTGCTTAGTGAGGTAATTAATGGGAAATTATGCTTTTCTATTGGCAACTTGGGATGTACTTTCTAGGACCAAAGCAGTAAGTGCTGAATCATAATTTGATATCAGTTATTTTCTATCTCAGCTATTTGGTCAGGCACCGATATTAATCAGTAACCTGAAAGGCAGGAAATGGAATACCTCTTGTCTATCAAGAGGTTTTTTTTTTTGGTGGAGGTGGGAAGGGGATAAGTGAAATCTATCCTTCTTATGAAGATATATGTTCAATGTAAGTTTTTAATTTTTTGCATATGGTATTATTATTGCATGTGATATGCATTTGTTAGATCATCTAATCTCATGGATTCTCATGGAAAAATTGCTTAAGGAAAAAAATGATGAAATCTCCTTACCTCACTCACACTTTTCTGCAGTGGATAAAATGAATATTTAGCAAAGCGAGCTAGCAGTTTGCAAATGTGCAATTAAAATCCTGGCTCTTCTCTAATTATGTAACACTTAAGTTAAATGGTCTTAATAGACATATAATGATAGCTTTATAAACCTACAGTTACTTATAATCAAATGTAATTTCTATTTCAGTTTTAAAGCACCCATTAAATGTCTATTATGATTTTTAAGTAATTTGGCAGACATTTAATGAATACTTTACAAACCTAAATAGTAATTATTTCAAGAGACAACTGTTAACATATAGGAGTAACAGAGCTATTCATTCGAATACGCAGTTTAAAACTAATTAGTGAAAGTATATATGCAATACCCAATGGATTCACTAAAGAAGAAAATTACAATTTTGAGCAATTTTTCTCTTAAAATAGAAACTGTATTTTCTAATTTTGTTCTGTGTCCTGTGACATAACCTGTCACATTATGAAAATGTAACACTGGAAAGATACACCTTCTCATAATTCCATGCATACTCTAGAAAAAAATGATTTCTGTGCCCGGCAGAGTAAGAATGCATTTTATACATTAATTCACTGTTAAAATTTAGGGATGTTGCTAGGAAACTAAAAACTAATATAGACAGTTTTTCACTGCAAGTCATAGGTAAGGAGGCAATTTCCAATTTTTCAGAATATTCCTGCTAATTTTAACAGAAGATCACTATTTCTCACTATATATAACAACTATAAGTTGGCCACATCTTTTCACAACTAAGATGCCTTAGATTCTTTGAAATGACAGAACAAAACTATGTTATAGTAGTTACTGAAATATCCTCATAAAAGAAATCAGTATTTTTGGCCAGTGAAGCTTCATTCATAAGCTCTATAGGAAGATTTTAAGGTGTATTTCATGGATGATGCACTTTAATTTATAAAAATTGTAATTGCTTTATTGTTTCTATGAGATATTGACATTTCAATAGTCCAAATTGCAAACTCTGAATGATATAATTACACAAATACAGATAATTATTTGAAGGTGAGATGCAAGTTTTAGTGTTAATGCTCTGTAATAAGTAATATATTTTAATTATGATTATAGAATTATAAGTTAATCTCATAATCTAATTGTTTTTATATACATGCTTCCTCAACATTGAGGTCATTTGTGACATTTCCTGTTCTAACCTTCCTTAATTCATATGATGAGAAAAACTAATGCGAGCATTTCTCCCTCTGTACTGCCACCCATGCCATAAAATGAAACATTTAATTATTAGAAACTACTATAATATGAAATAACACACACATATATACATGCATTGACTTATATATGAATACATTAATATATGGATAATTTGTAAGTATATATACTTATATATGAATATATCATATATAAGTATATATCTATCACACAAGGTAATATATAGTTACAAATATATGTAGTAACATATTTCTATTATAGATTCAGGAAAATCTATAAAATTTATCCTGAATTATATGTAAAATATTGGTTAAACAGTTTATAATTTTGTGTTAATCCTTATATGAAGAATATTATATGAAGTAGTACAGTGTGGCATTTAGACACAGAGCTAAACATTAAACTACTATTTTATTCTTTTTTATTCATTACAATATTACAGATTAATAGACATACTATTTGTGATAAGCCCAGTAATTAGGTGGATTCTCTCAGCAGAGCGATCTGCACCTGGGTATATCAATCTACCAGACATTTGGCATATAGATCGTGATTAAACCCATACAGTTATGTGAGACTAAATAGAAGTTGTATAGCTAGAGAAAAGAAGAATATCAAAGACTGAGTTCTGTGGTATTCAACACTAAAAGTTCAGGAAGTAAGGATAAACCAGCATGGAAGACTAAAGAGATGCTAGAGGAGTAGAAGAGACATCAAACAGAAATAGGAAACGAAGCCAAATGAAGCCACTCTTCCAGGACACAGGAGTTACAGTATATGCTATCAATATATAAATAGTAATAATATGTTGATATGTGTTACATGCTATCTTGTTATAAAAGCACAATAAATGTGCTTATGTGTTATTGATAGGTCAAGTTAAGCATTGCACATTAATCATTAGCTTCAACAGTAAGAAATTAATCTGTAGCTTGACAAAAGGAGGGTAGAGGGGTGAACATAAACGATTGATGAAGGAGGCTCAGGAGATAAAGAGAAATTAAGAAACTTAGGCATAGGGGCGCCTGGGTGGCTCAGTGGGTTAAAGCCTCTGCATTCAGCTCAGGTCATGATCTCGGGGTCCTGGGATCGAGCCCCACATCGGGCTCTCTGCTCAGCAGGGAGCCTGCTTCCTCCTCTCTCTCTGCCTGCCTCTCTGCCTACTTGTAATCTCTCTCTGTCAAACAAATAAATAAAAATCTTAAAAAAAAAAAAAAAGAAACTTAGGCATAAAGAGCTCTTCCAAAGTATGTCCTTATAAAAGAAAGTTAAAAAAAAATGGCTTAAGGTAGACTTGGAATTGAAAGAATTTTCTTAAGAATATAGATATAATGATATATTTATATGCTGATGGTAAAGATCCACTAGATTGGGAAAACTGAAAAGTGTATTAAAGAAAGAAGTAAAATATTGGAGCTAAAATTTTGCATAGGTAAAGGAGAGAAGATACTGTGCAAAGATGGAAGTGAAAATTTTAGCTAGGAGTTTCATAGTTTATCCGTATGAATGAGAGAGCAAGAAGAAAATTTAGACATGATTGCTGAGAGTTGGATTGATGTAGTGGGGAGATCCTGTAGAAGTTCTCTTGTGATCAACTCAATTTTCTCAGTGAAATTGGAAGCAAGATCATTAACTGAGAGTGAAGATGATTGAGGTGGCTCTAGATATTTTTGGGAAAAGGAGGAAGTGTGGGATAGCTTTGTAGTAGAATGAAAAATGAATTGAGAAGTGTAGTTTGATTTCTGACTAACAATAATGCCCAACTGCTCATAAGTTAGCACTTGCATATTTAAATTGAGAGCAATCAGCACAACTTGTGTGTGTGGTTTTTTTTTCCAGTAACATTCAGCTGCGCAGGCATATGGAAAAAAGTAGATAGGGAATTCAATTTTAAGATAGGATACTTACCAAACTTATAAGATAATGTGAAAAACTTGTGTGTGTGTGTGTGTGTGTGTGTGTGTGTGTTGTGTGTGTTTGGGTTGTTCTACATGCTCTATAACACTTTATGTTGTCAAATGTTTAGTATATTTATAATAAGATGTTCCAGAGGAAAAAATTATGGTAGTTAAAGTTGGAATTTTTTTAATTTCTCCAATACAACATATAGAAGAACATATTTGTTTACTAGGAATGTCATAACAAGCTACCACTATCTGGGTGGCTTAAACAATAGAAATTTGTCTCATAGTTCTGGAAGCTAGAAGTTGAGTAGCAAGGCATCAGCACATTCATTGGCTCCTTCTGAGGACTGTGAGGAAGGATCTTTTCCAGGCCTTTCTCCTGGGGTACCTTTATCCTGTGTCTCTTCAAATGACATTATTCCTATATATCTTTCTCTCTTCAAATATCCCCTATTTCTAAGGACACAGTTTTATTTGATTAAGGCCCAGCCCAATGACATCATTTTAACTTGATTACCTTTGTAAAGAACCCATGTCCAAACAAAGTTACATTACCACTTACTATGGGTTGGGACTTCGATACAGGAAAATAACAGAAGGAAAATGATATAGTGTTCCTTGGTTGTTTGCATTTCTTAGAAAGTCATTGCCTTCTTTCTGCCTTCAAGGCAAGTTGTAGTTTGAATGGAAAGCATAGCCTCTCAGATTGATCAACCCTTGTTCACTCATTCATAGATCTAATTTGTGCAGCTTGTACTTGCTTGAGTCTTGCTCAACTGTCATGCCTTATGAATCTGCTGGGATTCTGTGCTCATGGGACATTGTAAACAGTATATGTGAATGGAACAGCGAGAATAGCAGATGGGCATATCATACACATCTCCTCTGCTCACTGTCAGGCTCTAGTGGCCCAATAGAACTTCACTTACAAATCACAGATGCAAAGATCAAATGATTAAGAATTTCAAAGCATGACAAAGAACATTAAACCAAAAACAGGGCTCTTCTGAGCATGGAATCCTGTGGGACTGTGTGACAGGAAGTTGGTCCAAGATGAAACAGAATTATTTCCCCTTAAGTTCTGGAACAAAGCAGAGACGTCTATTCTTACAACTGCAATTCAATATCATATGGAAGTTCTAGCCAGTACAATATGAAAAAAAAAAATAAGTTTATTCAGGTTACAACCCATGCCATTAATAATACTGTCAAAAAACACTTAAGAATAAATTGAGCATAATATATGCTATACCTGTTCCCTGAAATCTTCACCACTTGGCTGAGAGAAAGGTCTAAGGGAATTAAGGCATATAGCATGCTTTGATTGGGAGACTTATGTTATTATGATATTAACTCTCCCCAAATTGATCTATAGATTCAATGCAAAGTCAATCAAAATCCTAGCAGTTTCCATACAGAAACTATTAGGCTAACTCTGAATTTTATATAGAAATTCAAAAAACCTATCATATCCAAAATGATTAGAAAGAAAAGCAAAGCTAGAGAGTAACATCTTTTTAATTCAACATCTGTATATAGTCTTTTTAGTCACCAGTCATCAAAGCAGTATGGCATAGATGGACATACACATTTGTGTGTAGGTGGACATAGACAATTGAAAAGAAAAGGAAATCCAGAAATAGGCCGTGACTTATATGCTTAATTTGTGTGTGGGGGGGAGTTTGATAGTGATGTCATGGTCATTCGATAGGGATATAATGTTTTCAGCAATTTGTCCTGGAAACAATGTAAACATATTTGAGGATGGAGGAAGAAGAGTGGTTACCTTACAGTATACATACACATGCACACAGAGAGACACACAAGAATAAATGGAAGATAAAGATGATGAAATGATCAACCATGGCCTACAGAACATCTATAGCAGTGGGGGTTGCATTTCTTGCCACTGATTCTTCCCTTGTAGATATTGTCTGCCTGGAAATTGTAACTAGCTATAATTTGAAAAATAGAGAAACTTATAGTGAGTTCCCCTTAAATGGGAAACTTAGCATGTTGTTAGCACTCCACTTAACATTCTATAGGATCCCTCTACCATATGTTTGCATGAAGCCTCCATGTAGGTTGTCATTCCCAGGAGTCAGCATCTGCAACTGTATCAGGTAACTGCACAGGTGGCCAGAACCAGATATGTCTGCACAAGCAGAGAACAATTGGCTCAGAAGTTTTGTCCTATGAACAGCTCTTACATAATGACGATGTGCACAGAGGCACAAATACTCAAAGCTCTAATCAGCCTTCTCATCAGGAAAAATGCTGAAGTTTTGTCCATACTTTCTACAGACCATCTTTGAAGAACTGAACTAAAGCCATTCTTTGTGGGCTTTTTCAAATATCTGCTCTTTTTGGACACCTCTCATTTCCTGTCTCATTTCCCCATCTGAGAATTTTTCCTAGAAACCATGTAATAGTAAATCACACTTGTCTCTGAATAAAACTCCACCAATCCTGATTCATGTAGGACAGATTTTATGCCTATGATCCTGGTATAACTACGATACCATTATATTTTCCCATTTCACTCTTAAAACTGCTCCACTTTGTATGGTAACTTGTATATGGTCACCATTTTATAATGGAAAGTTGTCACAGCCACAACCACATTCCACTCAGAAGAGTATAGAAAAATCAGTAAGGTACTCTAGGAAAGAAGGTGTGAGACTAAGTATTTTGACCTTGACATTTAAAAACAAAAACGTGTTTTGAACACACAAAAAAAGCCTAGTAAATATACCTTGAAAGAGCCTTCTTGAGAACATTAAGAAAGGATGAACTGTAGATAGAAAGGGTTGTTGTCAATCAAACAGATAAATAAAAAGAAAAATAGAGTTGATAGATTGGACTGTGAATTATATATGTTCTGACAATGTGGAAATTATCCAACACAAAATGGGAACAGATGGATCTGGTACATAGCTAGAAAGCAAAATTAGGTTGCAGATGGTCTCATCATAATTCCTAGGTGTCAAAGAGTATTATTTAAGGATAGCAAATCAAAAAATGAAATATGAAACATATATACAAAAACAAACAGAAATTAAAGTGATTAATATTGACTAAATGTGGGTGATTGTGTAATTGTAGGTGAGGGGAAAGAAAAGGATACAACTTTGTTTTAGTTAGATTTAGAATAGGGAATCAAAAAAGAAAGCATATTTCATTAATATAGAGTTATTAAAATAACTTCTAGAGCAAAATTTACAAACTTCCTTAAACATTAGAAACACAGTGAAAGAAGATAGGAAACAGATCCATACTGAATGCTTTATATATTATGACTCTTGATTTTATGTGTCAACTTGACTAGCTATGTCCAGCTGTTTGGTCAAACACTAGTCTAGATGTTACTGCATAATGAGATTAAGTCTGATAATCAGCAAACTTTAAGCAGGTTATCCTCCATAATGTGGGTGGGCTTTTCAATTCAATTTGTTAAAGGCCATAAGAGCAAAGACTAGAGTTTCCAGAAGAAATTCTGCTTCAAGACTGTGACATAGAAACCCTTCCAGAGTTCCACCTTGCTAACCTGCCCCACAGATTTCAGAAGTACCAGCCCCAACAATCCCATGAGCCAATTCCTTGAAATAAATCATTCTCTTTCATTTTGTCTCATATTCTCTCTCTGTTTCTCTGAATTTACAACTCCCACAAATACATATGTTGAAATGCCAACCTTCAATTTGATGATATGTGAAGGTGGGGCCTTTAGGAGGTAATTAGGTTTAAATGAGGTCATAAAGATAAGGCCCTCATGATGGGATTAGTGCTATAAGAAGAGGAAGAGAACAGAGCATTTTCTTCCTGTCTCTCTCTCTGCCACATAAGAATACAGCTAGAAGCTTACTGTCTGCAAGACAGGGAGAGGGCTCTTACCAGGACCCATATCTACTGGCATCTTGATCTTGGACTTCCCAGCCTCCATCACCATGATAAACAATGGTTGTTGTTTAAGCCACTCAGTCTATGTTTTTATTTTTTTTTTTTATAGTGGTCCAAGATAAGACATGTGTTTTCATTTTTGTTGGTGATATTATATTGTGGTTAGCAGATTTTCTCATTAAATATTGAAGAATTTAGGCACTTAACTTTAATGTTCCCAAGGAAAGAGAACTATGGGGATAAATATGCTCTACTCAACCATCACTTTTTGCTGGGACACTTCAAAGCAGAACTTACAGAAATAAGTACTATGAAAATTAAAGCAGTCTGAAACTTTGAGATCAAGAAAAGAGAAACAAAGAGACCATAGGGATCTAGCCAGAAACTGGGAAACAGTTTAATAAGCAGTCTAGATTTTTAAAACAGTAAGGAACAGATAAAAACACCTGTGTGTTGGGGAAACCAGAAAGTTTTCCACTGAGATATCAAGTATTTGAATATATTATTTACAACATTTTCTTTTAGAGTTTATGTGTGTACATGCCAATGTTTTTTATTCAGCTTCCCTGTTTCTCAAAAGAATTGTCTCAGTTCTTCCAACAGGTGTTTATCTTTAATTGATCTTGTTCCTTGTTCTTCCAAAGGTGACCATGCCCACTGAATAAAAATTCCATGAAAGCTCATGCTTCTCTTCACTATAGTTCATCACTTACAACTAGTAAAGACTGTAAAATGTAAGACTTTTATTCTCCACTTTTCTTAGTTGATCTGAATTAATAACTAGAAAATGAGCATTCTGCTCCTCTTCACACATGATATGCATTTAATGGGATAATTAAATCAACATCTCTCATATTCTCCTCCGTCATTGTGACTGCATTTGGTAGAAGTAAATGTGCCATTAGTAAACCATATTTTAGTAGATAAATGCAGTTTTTTATTTACACACTAGTTATGGAGCTATGAAACATATGCACTGTCAAGGAAATGCTAATGAACATGACAGTTATTCCTGACTCCATGTGCACTCAGATGCATGCAATCATTTACTGTTATTTTAAATATTTTCTTTATAAAGATTATTGATTGTAGTCTTCCTACAAAAGTTATGTTTTATTGGATTTATTTTGTAGTTTACCTTCCACATGTATTGTTAAAATCATTCACTTTGAAAATGTTTGTGTATTAAGATATATGTATATAAGAACAATAAATCTTTCATTATATATCAACCCCATATAAATAAACAAAACATAAACAATATGGTTGATGCTCCTTGACAACCTATTCTCAATTTAAGAATTTTATATTTCATTTCATGCATTTCATTATACTTTTATTTTATTTTTTAAAAGATTTTATTTATTTGGCAGAGAGAAACACAGCGAGAGAGGGAACACAAGCAGAGGGAATGGTAGTGGGAGACGCAGGCTTCCTGCATAGCAGGGAGCCCATTGTGGAGCCCAGGACCCTGGGATCATGACCTGAGCTGAAGGCAGATGCTTAATGACTGAGCACACCCAGGTGCCCTTCATTATACTTTTAAAATACTTATTGATAATTGATATGTTTTGATATTTTATATGTTGTGCTAATGCCATCATACTGTGTCAATTCCTTGGCAGCTTTATTTCCCGCAAGACTGTGATTATAATATTCATAGTTAGAGCCCTAGTTCATTCTTTTATACATCTGTTTTATATTGTATCTGTTTCATAATGTACATGTGAAAGTACCATAATTTATGTGGACATTTTTCAGTTCATGGAATTTTAAGTTATTTCCAGTGTTTGGTTATTACAAACAATGTAGATTTAGACATTATATATATGTATGCTAGGGTTCTAAAATTGACATTTCTCTAAGAATATCTGGAATTGCTAAGTCTTTAGGGATGGAATATCTTTTACTTTTTCAGACTTTGTGGCATTGTTCTTTAGAGTATTTGGGCCAATTTTCACTCTACCACCAATTATACAAAGAACTCTATTATATGAAGTTCTTGACATTTCATTAACTTTTGTAATAATGTAAGCATTTTACTTTAAAATAAACTTGCTTATTTTGATTAATAATTGATGATGGTGGGTTTAGAGTTAAATGCACAAAACTTGATAGTTCAAATGTATATGTATATATATGTATTGAGGTATGATTGTATGTATGTGTGTTTAAGTTCCACCCAGATTAAGATATTGTACACTTCCAACATTTGAGAAAAATTTGCTCATTCTCCCAACTCAGAGACTTTAATAACAATGCCAAGCTGAAGCAACTATTATTCAGACTTATACCGTTGATATAATGTTGTGCATTTTTAAACTTCTTAGAAATGAAATCATATAGCTGGTGCTAATAATCTATGTTATTGCATGTAGAAGTAGTTTATTTGTAATGGTGTATATTTGTGTTATATCCCATCACATGAAAATTCTAAACATATTTAATTCAGTATATTGCTGAAGGATATTTACATTATTTTCACTTATGGATATTATAAATAATGCTATGAATATTTTTGCATGTGTTTTGGTACAAATGAAAATATTTATTCATTTCTCTTTAGTTTATCTAGAAATACTAGTTTGTGGGTTAGACTTGTTCTTATGCTTTAGCTTTAGGGTTTTAACAAATATCCTTATTGCAGATTTGAGGATAGCTGGTTCTATATCCATATTTTTAAAAGACTAAATTTTTTAGAGCAGTTTTAGGTTTACAACAAAACTGAGAGGAAAGTATAAAGGTTTTCCATAGGATCTCTGCCTTACAACTGCATAACTTCCATGCATAGCTTCCCCCATTATTAACATCATGAACTATACCAAGGATGAACATATATTAACATACTACAATCACTAAAAGTCTCCACAGTTTATCCTAGGATTCACTACTGGTGTTTGCCTCCCATTGGAGTCATTAAAGTATAATAATATATGTATATAACATTATCATATAGGGCATTATACTGGCTTAAAAATCTTTTATGCTATGCCCATTCATGTCTCTCCATCAATCCCCTGGTGACCATTGGTGTTTTTACTGTCTTTATAGTTTTGCCTACTCCAGAAAGTCATATAGTTGGAATCACACAGTATGTAGCCTTTGCAGATTGGATGTTTTTACTCACATGCATGTAAGTTTCCTTAAGTCCTTTCATGAGCTGATAGTTTATTTAGTTTTTTTAAAGATTTTATTTATTTATTTGACAGAAAGAGAAAAAGAGAGAGAGAGAAAGAGAGATCATAAGTAGGCAGAGAGGCAGGCCGAGAGAGAGGAGGAAACAGGTTCCCCGCTGAGTAGAGAGCCTGATGTGGGGCTTGATCCCAGGACCTTGAGATCATGACCTGAGCCGAAGGCAGAGGCTTTAACCCACTGAGCCACCCAGGCGCCCCAAGTTTTTTAAATATTTTATTTATATGACAGAGAGAGACACAGCAGGAGAGAGAACATAAGCAGGGGGAGTAGGAGAGGGAGAGGCAGGCTTCCTGCTGAGCAGGGAGCCAAGATGCAAGGCTCAATCCTGGGACTCTGGGATCCTGACCTGAGCCAAAGACAGACGCCTGACGACTGAGTCACCCAGGCACCCCAATAGCTTATTTCTTTTTAGTACCAAATAATGGTTTATTGTCTGGATATAACTTCATTCATTTATCCATTCATATACCGAAGGACATCTTGGTTTCTTCCAAGTTTTGGCAATTAAGAATAAAGCTGGATGGAACTGGAGGGTATTATGCTAAGCGAAATAAGTCAGTCAGAGAAAGACAAGTATCACATGATCTCTCTGATATGAAGAACTTGATAGGCAAGGCAGGAGTTTGGGGGGGTGGGGGAGAGAAATGAAACAGGAAGGGATGGGGAGGGAGACAAACCATAAGAAACTCCTAGACTCAAGAAATGAACAAAGGGTGGTCGGGGGGGTTGGTGGGGTAGGGATAGGGTGGCTGGGTTGTGGAGAATGGGGAGGGTATGTGCTGTTAAGTGCTGTGAAATGTGTAAGCCCGAAGATTCACAGACATGTGCCCTGGGGCAAATAATACATTATATGTTAATAAAAATTAAAAAAAAAAAAAAAGAATAAAGCTGCTATAAATATCTGTGTGAAAGTATGCAAGAATGTTTTCAACCCCTGTGGGTAAATACCAAGGAAGTAATCATGACTGTATATTTAGAGTTTGTTCAATATTGTAAGGAACCACCCAACTGTCTTCTAAAGTGGTTGTCCATAATGCATTCTAGGCAGCAATAAATGAATCTTTATTGCTCTACTTCCTTGCTTACTTTGGGTGTTGTCGGAGTTCCAGATTTTGACTATAAATATTTTAATGTAAAATTTTCTTTTGTATTTTACTTCTTTTTAATTTTTTTAAAAATAATCTCTATGCACAACATAGGGCTTGAACTCAGGACCCTAAGATGAAGAGTCACATGCTCTATAGACTATGCCAGCCAGCTGCCCGTTCATTGTAAAATTTTCGTATTACTTCATGTTATTTCTTAATAATAATTTTAACAGGAAAAGAAATTTACTGTACAAATTATTTTAAAATATTTTTTAGAGTTAATATTCACTAATACCTTCTTATTATGTTAATGATTTGATAATACCAGTTTTCCTTTAAAAATTTTTTTTTAAAGATTTTATTTATTTATTTGAGAGAGAGAAAGTGAGAGGATGAGAGGAGCAAAGGTCAGAGAGAGAAGCAGACTCCCCGTGAAGCTGGGAGCCCGATGTGGGACTCGATCCCGGGACTCCAGGATCATGACCTGGGCCAAAGGCAGCTGCTCAACCAACTGAGCCACCCAGGCGCCCCTCCTTTAAAAATTTTTAAGATGTTATTTCCATATGATACGTTTAATAAGTTAAAAAATAGCCAACAACAACAACAAGAAAGACAAAACAAAACAAAACAAAACCAATAATTTGACAAATTTGGTGGTAAAAATCAACTTGTAAATCCAAGAAGTTCATCTGAACCAAGCAGCAGTAACACAAGAGAACTAAAATAAATCATGTCATAGTCGAAATTCTGAAAGCCACAAAGAAAGGAAAAAAAAAAAAACAAAAGCAAAACATAAAGCAACCAGAGAAAATGTTTATATTTGGGGCAAAAGATGATGAATGAAATTCAATCAAATTTTAATTCATTGAATTTCACTGAATTCAATGAAAAACAAAACAAAAAATGTGATGAATGACGTTTTTTCTTAAAAAATAAAGCCAGAGGACAATGACAGAATATCATTAATGAAGTAAAAGAAAATATATGTAATTCTAAATCTATTAAATATCCTTCAAAAATAAAGGTTAGTCATGGGGCACCTGGGTAACTCAGTGGGTTAAAACCTCTGCCTTCAGCTTAGGTCATGATCTCAGGGTCCGGGGATCAAGCTCCGCATCTGGCTCTCTACTCAGCGGGGAGCCTGCTTCCTCCTCTCTCTCTGCCTGCCTCTCTTCCTACTTGTGGTCTCTCTCTTCTCTGACAAATAAATAAATAAAATATTTAAAAACCTAAAAAAGCAAAAATAAAGGTTAATTAAAGTTATTTTAATATGAATGAAGCCAAGAGAATTTGTCACCAACAGCATTGAGCTATATGATTTATTCAGTCTCAAGAGAAATGACATGAAATGAAAACTAAAATCTACAATAAGGAGTGGAGAGCATTAGAAATCATAAAAATAGGTGTGAGTTTTTGTGTATGTATACTCATGTGTGGGAGTGTGTTTCTTTTCAATTTCTTTAAAGTAAGAATGTTCCTGAAGCTTTAATAAAAACAACTGGAGATATCAACTTTAGTAACATCATTCATTCATTCATTCATCCACTCACTCATTCATTTATTTTAAAAATTATTAATTAAAAAAATTTTATTAATGTATAATGTATTATTTGCCCTAGGGTACATGTCTGTGAATTGTCAGGCTTACATATTTCACAGCACTTACCATAACACATACCCTTCCCAATGTCCATAACCCAGCCACCCTATCCCTAGCCCCCCACCTCCCAGTCACCCTTAGTTCATTTTGTGAGTCTAGGAGTCTCTTATGGTTTGTCCCCTTCCCCATCCCATCCTGTTTCATTTCTCTCTCCCAAACCCCCACAACCCCCACGCCCTGCCTCTCGAATTCTTCATATCAGAGAGATCATGTGATAATTATCTTTCTCTGACTGACTCATTTCACTTAGCATAATACCCTCTAGCTCCATCCATGTCGTTGCAAATGGCCAGATTTCGTTTCTCTTGATGGCTGCATAGTATTCCATTGTATATATATACCACTTCTTCTTTATCCATTCATTTGTTGATGGACATCTAGGTTCTTTCCATAGTTTGGCTATTGTGGACATTGCTGCTATAAACAATTGGTTGCACATGCCCCATCAGATCACTACATTTGTACCTTTAGGGTAAATACCCAG
>CM053603.1:164718732-164836606 GCA_028646535.1 Procyon lotor | reverse complement strand
AAGATTTTATTTATTTATTTGACAGAGAGGAGAGAGATCACAAGCAGGCAGAGAGGCAATCAGACTCCCTGCTGAGCAGAGAGCCTGATGCGGGGCTCGATCCCAGGACCCTGAGATCATGACCTGAGCCAAAGGCAGAGGCTTTAGCCCACTGAGCCACCCAGGCGCCCCAGATATAGTTAATTTCATGCGGCTACTACTTTTAATGAGTTATGCTTGGTCTTATGTTTGTTTTGTCCTGGACTAAAAGGCTGGTACAAAAACTCCCCATATTAAAAACTTATAGCGATATTTAAAATAGAACATTGGCTGTTTAATTTCAAAAGAAGTTTTATTGGGGTGTCTGGGTGGCTCAGATGGTTAAGTGCCTGCCTTCAGCTCAGGTCATGGTCTTAGGATCCTGGGATTGAGCCCTGTGTCAGACTCTCAGTTCAATGGAGAGTCTGTGTCTCCCTCTGCCTCTGCCTCTCCTCTTGTGCTCTTCTCCCTCTCTATCTCTCTCAAATAAATAAGTAAAATCTTTTAAAAAAATAAAAGAAGTTTTATTAATAATTTTATTTATGAAAAGTGTAAAGAAAACTACCGTTAAACAATGACTCAAAGTAGGCTTTATGGTCCTAATGCCTGTTGTTACAATAGACTCTTTAGGTATTTAGAAAGAAAACCAAAGCCACGGTGATTATGCATAGTATTATATACTGTAGTATAACTATAACATTATACACAATCAAATATTTTCCTTTGGTAAAAGACATCTTCAATAATGCAGACATATTTAGCTGGATATAGACTAGTAGAACTGTCCAAGAAAATTATATGTCTTAGAATTTTTAAAAAATTTTGCTAATTATAATAGACATCAGTAACATTGAATGAAGTTATTTTATAACTACTATTAGAATATCTACTTAATGTAGTCTTCCATTATCTTTCAATTCTTTGTGAACTATTTGTGGTGTGTGATAGTCAAGTTCATGTGTCAGGTTGATTGGGTTAAGGGATCCTAGATAGCTGGTTAAACATTATTTCTGGCCATGTCTGTGAAGATGTTTCTGAAAGATATTAACATTCAAAATGGTAGACTGAGTAAAGTGGATTGTCCTCCACAATATGGGTAGCTTCATCCAATCCTTAGAGGGACTAAGAACAGAAAGGTGGAAAAAAGGCAAATTTAATCTCTCTGTTTGATTTGGGTCATCCATCTCCAACTGCCCTCAGATATTCAGTTCCTAGTTCTCAGGATTTTGGACTTGGACTGAGACTTAGGCCATCTGCTCTCTTGGTTCCCAGGCCCTCCCCCCAATCAGACTACACTACTGATTTTCCTGAGCTACACTTGCAGATCTTCTGTGGGACTTTTCAGCCTCCATAATCAAGTGAGCCAATACATCATAATAAATCTCTTTTTCTATATATGTATATATCTTATTGGTTCTATTTCTCTGGAGAACCCTGACTGATATATTCTGTATCAGGCAATGTATTAAGTAACAGAGAGATATCAGTGAACAGAAGAGTGTCTGCTGTCTTGAAACTGAGGTTTAATTTTCAGTGCTTCCTAGCACAAACTCTGATCCTATTGTAACTAGAGTGACCCAAAGAAAAATATCATTGATATGATAGAGAAGAAAATATAGTGAAAGTTGAACAAAGTGCATGTATATCATACAATTCCTATATTCCAAAGTTTGATTCTCAATCAATACATATAATAATATCTGTCATGGAAAACGAAGTCAGTTAATTTATAAGCTAATCATTTATAGAGTTTATGTTTTTCATTTTTTGTAATTTTTTTTTACTTCAAGAATAGCATCACCTAGTGTTTAATATTATTATCTGATATTGGTTGTTTGGGTTGCACTTTCTTTTGTTTTTTAACTTGTAAAATTCTCTGCTAATGAGGAATCCCATTTCTAGTCAAGATGGATAGAACTGGACCAATTTACCTTCCTACCTGAAATGACAAATAAAAAATGAACAAAATACGGGGCGCCTGGGTCACTCAATGGGTTAAAGCCTCTGCCTTCGGCTCAGGTCATGATCTCGGGGTCCTAGGATGGAGCCCTGCATCAGGCTCTCTGCTCAGCAGGGAGCCTGCTTCTCCCTCTCTCTGCCTGCCTTTCTGCCTACTTGTGATCTCTCTCTCTGTGTCAAGTAAATAAATAAAATCTTAAAAAAAAAAAGGACAAAATACATGAAACAACATTTTTTAAGGGAAATGCTAACTTTTACCCCTGAGATATGAATATGCACCTGTTAGGATGGTTAAAATTAAAACAGCTGATCCTATCAAATGTTGATGCAGATGTGGAAGAACTGTAACTTTCTCACACTGATCATGGAAATGTAAAATGGCACAACCATTTTAGAAAACATTTTGGCAGGTTCTTTAAAAGTTAAAGATATATCTGCCATATAATGCAATCATTCTACTTCTCAGCATTTACCCAACAGAACCAGAAGATTATGCTGTAAAAAGCCTTGTATATGGATGTTCATAGCACTATTATTTATAATAGCTCAAAACAGACATAACAAAAGTTTTTATTAACAGGTGAATGAATAAATATACTGTGATATATTTATGCAAAAAAAAAGAATTATTATAACACACTACAACATGAATGTATATCAAATAATTGTGCTGAGTGAAAGAAGTCAGACAAAAAGAATACATACTTTTTTATTCCATTATATAAAATTACAGAAAACTAAAACTAATCCATAGTGACTGATTAGTGATTGCCTGAGGTCAAGGGTAGGGTGGAGTGGAAATAGGAATGAGGGATTACTTCCATGCTTCAAGGAAACTTCCACAGGTGGTGGGCATTATGTATTCATTTTTTTGAGATTGCAGGTGGTTTCACAGAGTAAAAATATGTAGAATATATTCAAATTGACGTTTTAAACATGTGCAATTTATTTATATGTCAACTGCATTTCACCAAGCCAATAAAAAAGCTAGTAATGAATGAAACCTAGATGTCTCAATAGGTAGGATGCATCCATATGATCTTGAATGAAATATTAACTGTAAAAGTATTTTTCTATCCTGTAGGAAAAATACATTTTTGCTATAGGCAAATAAGCTTTGTGTGTGTGATGTCTTGAATATCCATTGACTGCTTTATGATATACAGAATTTTAAAATTGTCAGAAGACTGCAGGTAGAAAGACTTAAAAGTGACTCTCATTTCCTTGGCTAAAATCTCTAGTGAATGGTGATAGCAGCAAAGTATATTACAAGTGTTTTATTTCAAAGGCAGTTATATTTTAGTGGTGAGTGAGGGGCACCTTTATAGGGTCTATGGGACCCCATAGAATTTTTTGGCTTAGCATTTCCATCTAATGAATTAAATTTATTATGCCAAGGAGACATTTGGAATTGGCCATTTCCATATACTGGACATAACTTGAAAATTCATGATTTTTGAGAGAACAAACTATATCACTTTAGAAAGTATGTTTTTTCCCTAACATTCTAATAATGACAAATTTGAATAGACTCTTAATTTCAGATTAAAAAACATACACTTGCATACTTTATTTTATATAACCAATTTTAAGTACATGTGTATAATGTAAAGTAATAGCTCAATAATTTTATTCTAAGAAAAAGGGAATTTCTCTGAAGTATTATATTTTCAGAGTTAGAATTTTACCAAGTTGTGTTGACAAACATTATCACTGAAAATGCCAGCTTCTCGGTTATAAATTTACAGAAATATTGGTGTAAAATAATGACCACATATATTTAAGTGTTCAGTGAGTGCTCTTAGAAAGGAAGGAAAAAAGATACAAAAGCACATTTTGAGTCCCTTTGAAGTTTAGAAAAAATACATAAGTAGAATCTTCTTCCAATTTTATTACAACTATACTTTCACACATATGTGGAAAAAGTGTAGTACAAATTTTAACAAGTTCTATTGGACTCAACAGAATTTTTGAGAGAAAAAAAGCATATTGTTTATTTTACAGCTATTTTCTAAAGTGGATCTAACCTCAGGATATAAAAAATTGTTTTTTTAATTGAGCATTTTATTTACATCAGTATCAGCTATTTTGAAGAACTTTACTCCTTTGTATATATTTTCTTCCTTGTCTATATTTTTTCCTATAAACCTATTATGCTGTAATACCAGAATTAACAGAAATTCTACATTTTTTTTAACATAACTCTTTATTAGTCAACCTATTGAGCTCTAAGTGAGCTCTTCCTTGTGGTCATTACTAGCTTTTATAAGTGTCAAAACGCTACCACTAAAAAGTAAGAACTATTCAACTTCTCCTCCCCAATATTTGTTTCTTAATGTAAACCTATCAGGTTGAGAAATATGATAACTAATATGAAAATATAAAAGTTTAACTGCAGTGTTATCTCTTAAGAACTCTTATTTAATTACCAATTTTGTTATCGACTCTTTTAGCCTGCACTGAACTCTCAACATTTAGAGCTACGATAGGTAATGGATTTCATCTTTTGGATTAATTCCAATGACTTAATAAAGATTATCAGTACAGAGTCTTGAGAAGAATCCTACAACCACAATGGCTTTCCTGCTGGTGGGGAAAGTTGTTGTCCATGTGGTATTAACATCCCCTGTTGAAGAGTTACCAACATTCAAGCTGGTCCTTTGGTTTATGCTCTGTATTAGATAAGCATCCATCTAGTTAACGGTGTTTCAATTTGCTTATTGCTATATTCTAAAACATGAATAACTTGGTTCTGCCATCCAGAAAGATACTGCCTTCTATGAAATAGAATCGCCGGAACGAAGTATGTAAGGGTACATGCCTTGAAAGTCAGAAACCCATGGGGTTTTATCACGCGGTAAAGGATGGATATTTCTAAGGGAAGAAAAATCACTTACCAAGATAGTAGAGAAGAAAATTTATCAACCCATATTTACATTTTTAATAATAAAATTAAGGGGTGCTTGAGTGGCTCAGTCAGTTAAGCATCTATCTTCAGCTCAGGTCATGATCCCAGGTTCCTGGAATTGAGCCCTACATCAGGCTCCCCGCTCAGAGGGGAGTCTGCTTCTCCCACTGCCCTTACCCCTGCTCATGCTCTCTCTCTCGCTCACTCTCTTTCAAATGAATAAATAAAATCTTTTAAAAAATAAGATAAAAATGAAACTAAGTTCTCAGGATAAAGTGACATTTACTTTGAAATTGCCACCCCGTTCATTTCAATAATAGTTTAATATGTATTAATATTTTTAAACTTCACTCACCTAGGTATCAATTAAATATTTTTCTTGATTAATATAAAAATATTTTCTACTTCCCGTGCCGCTTCCTGATGGTGCAGGGGAGAAGAATGAGGCATGAACAAGTTAGCTTCAAGAGAGATGTGGAACAGGGGTCAGCAGTTGAGAAGACTGTCTTGCTGAACAACTCCTTAATCCCGTATTTATTAGATACAACCAACAAAGGAGATTATACATTGTTTGTAGGTAAACAAGAAGGAATGTAAGTCATAGGTTAATCACTAGTTTTATAGATAAAACAGGAAGAGAAGGGTGTGTCTGGTCAAGCAGCATGGAAATCATTGTAGAGTAAGCACACTTAGCACTTAAATGGATAACCCCATCAGCAAACTCTCTCCGGAGGCAGAGGAGATGACAAAAAGGGAAGCAGGTGGTGTTCCACCTTAAGGGAGCCTGGCTTCCCCAGCTGCTAGGCTTCAAGAACATATATCATCCCCTCTACCTGAGGCCTACTGCGATTACTTGTTTTTCTCTAGGTTATCTTTAAGCATGCTTGCATGACCAGCACAACTCCTCAGTTATATTTTCAGCAGCATATTATTCCCACATATTATTATTATGAAGCACAAAATCCTCTCTTTTATAGTATAACCTTTTTTTAAAATTTGAAATTCTATCAGATGGAGTCAGACAACATATAGAATTCTGTATTTTTCTAAAAATTCTGTATTATGCAAGTGTTCAAAATAATTTCAACTTTTAGTGAAATTATTTCTAATTAAAATCTTTATCTGGGTAAAACTTTAAAAATAAACTTTGGAGGCAGCTTTTTTTTCATGTTATGTGGCTACTTTCATTTAATCTTATAGCTTCCTCACATTTTTTTCAAACTGTCTTCTGATTTGAAAATTATTTTGTCATATTCTTTTCAGTTTTAAATGTTCTTCCCCCTGAGAAAATTATTTATTAACAGTAAAAAATCACCAAAAAGTATTTTTTTTTTTTAAGATTTTTTTTTAATTTATTTGACAGAGAGAAACACAGCGAGAGAGGGAACACAAGCAGGGGGAGTGGTAGCGGGAGAAGCAGGCTTCCTGCCGAGCAAGGAGCCCGATGTGGGGCTCGATCCCAGGACCCCGGGATCATGACCTGGGCCGAAGGCAGACGCTTAACGACTGAGCCACCCAGGTGCCCCCACCAAAAAGTATTTTTAATGTTTAACCTTAGCACAAAATTCATAGTACTATGAAAGGGTATCTATTACATATTACACCATGAAGGATACTTATTACAGATTCAGTATAATTTTTGACCACTTTATGATGCTTACTTTACATCATTTTAAATGTTTAAAGGCTGATGTAAACTGCAATCTGGGAAACAGATTTATGGGGACATTTTTAAATACATTTTCCATTTCTCTGAATAACAATTCACTTGGTTTTGCAAAGGATCAAGTTTTGACATTAAAATTTGGATGTGATGTTGCATGTCATGGCATTTCATTGTCCTTATCAAAGTCTCTACATTGAAAGAAAGCCACACTTCTCTTCTTAAAAGCAATAAACTTGAATCTTTTTTTAAAGTACACAAATTATTTATAATTACAACATAGGCATTATGTTTAAGAAATTTAAAAATTCTGTAAGTCAATAGCAATATAATTTCAAAATTATAGAAAGATAAGATTAAGTTGGTTCTTAAATTTCACCTAATCCAACCATGTCTGTAATAACAAAATTATACTAGCCCACTACATGGTCATTTAGGCAATGTGTGATCACTCCAACGAGGGCAAAGTCAGTGAATCTTTAAGGGATCATTTCCTCTCAGGACACTCTTCCTTTCCTCAACCACTGGGCCTACATCTAAACTATAAAGCCATAATAAACAAATCAAATTCATATCTTCTTCCCCAAAAGAGGTGTTGAAATACTTGGAAAGCAGCTCTTTCTCCACTCTAGTTAAATATTCCAGAGTTGTTCATATTTATTGCAAATTTGGCAGCAATTTCCTTCTCATCAATCTTACATTTTTCTGACCATAACTCAATTTTTCTAGATGTCTTTTAACTTTTTATATCCATTACTGAAAGCAATCCTTTATGTGGAATCTAACCTACAGCAATTAGAAGTAAATAATCACCTCCAGTAATATAAATGTCAAGCTTCTTCTGTTACACAGACTAAGAGCACATTCAGGCTATGCAATGACCATTATATTAGCCAATGAAATCCTTATGTCTCTTTCACATATTGGTGCCCAAACTCCCAAGATACCTTGCATCTTGAAATCTTATGGCTGGTTTTAGAAATTCGAGTAGAGAAACAAAAAGTTTTGCTGTTTATAAAGATTTAGTCAATAACAAACTTGGGTGTCCTCTGCACTTAATTTGTTAATTAATTTTGAATTCAAAGAATATGGTCTACTATTAAGACCACAGTTTTTGTTGTCTGTAGTCAACCTCTACAGATCTCTAGATTCAACTTCATCATCTATAAAGTGAGGATAATATTGCTATCTATCCTGAAAGGATGGTTCATGAAATAAGAGACGATTTTCATTAAATATTGTACATAATGGCTGACATAGTAAGGACTAACATAAATTACAAAAATAAGGGTTGGTGAAGCCTAGTAGGATCTCACACTTGTCACTTTAATTTTTTTGTTTTCTTTTGTTTTTATCAAATTAAAAGCTGAATTATGGCACTAAAATCTTCCTTGTGAGAAAACAGGGAGGGATACACTTTATATCCTACTTTCAAGAGCTCTTATCTAATGAGAAATAGACATGTGTAAACAAATTAGAAAATAACATGAAAGCTATATGCAATACATATTATCTTCAGTAAACATGGAATTCAACATTGATGTATGTGCGTTGAGGTATAGCTGGAGAGATCAGAGTGGGCTCCACAGAGAATACAGGCTTGAAGATGAAACAGAAGATGAATAAGAGTCTTTCAGGCAAACTAGCAAAGGCAGACGTCCTGCGCAGAACTATAAGAAATCATGGCCTTGTTGGGAATGAGAAATAATGAAACATAAACCATGAAGAAAGGACAAGAGGAAAGGAAAATCATCAGCACATAGTTCACAATGGGACTGCCAAGTCATATATACGATTTTAGATTTTTATTCTGCATGCTAAGGGAAATTATGGGAATAAGCAAGTTGATACCATATTAATGTTGTAATCATATTGTAAGGTTTGAAATATGAGTGTGACAGGAATAGAGCACGTGAAGTTGAGCACAAGTGTGCTTGATGGCAGGGAAATCTATAAGAAAGAAGTGAAACAGCTCAGTCGAGAAAATATGCGGATCTAATGAAAGAAAATGGAAATCAGAATGTGAAGAACAGATAGTTATGGGGCATACAAGCAGTAAAACATTTTGAAATATTAATGTGGAACCTTAAAAGCAGACATTTGGAAGAAAATTGAGGCGGTTTGTTTTTTGAAACAGGAGAGAATTTGGTTTTATTCTCTGAGATCCGGAATAAGGAAAGGATTACAAATTGGAAGAACTTTGCAACTCTTAGATTATATTTTAAGCTTATATATGTTAAGGTGTTAGAAGTCCAAACAAGACTGGGGGAGAATGAGAGAGATATGGAAAAACATCCCCAGTGAGTGACACAGTCTAAAACACAAAGTAAATTTCTCAGATAGAGCATGCAGAATAAGGAAAGATCAAGGCCAAGCCTTATGGAATGCCAATGATTATGGGATATGTTTTAATGTGCATATTTGCATGTTGAGGGAAAATGTCAATGGGTAAACTGAAGGTATATTAAATTGAGTTAATTTCCTAAGGAGAGGGCGGAAAACATGATCCCATCCCAGGTAAGTGGATTGCATTTTAGAAGAGATTGAGACTAGCAAGAAAGAAGCATGTCAAAATGCTGGTACAGATAAATGTGCAAGAGATGGGAGAAATTTGAAGGAATTCCTTCTTGACAGAGTTTATTTCCTATAAAAAGGAAAGCAGAGTAATCTGGTAAATATAAGGAGACAACACTGAAACCATGAGCTTTAGTAACACAGAAGTTGTAAAAAAGTTGCTGAGTTTAATAGAATAGGGAACTCTGCAAAAACCTGAGGAGGACCCAGCAATGTTAAAGGCATAGGGAAAGTCATAATCTTCATATATATAATGAAAAATATATTTATGGTGCTATAATTGCCTCCAATAGAATTGACCTACTGGTTGTAAAATTAAAGACAGATTTTTACAGGGGCAGAGGCAGAGGGACCACAACCACAGGGGAAAGACAGCTGTTTTTAGGTATGTCATCTGCAATACCGTCTCACCAGAGTTCTACCCTCCATTCATGTCTTATTGCATGCGAGTCATCCCCTCCTTGTCTTTTCAAGTTTCAATCGGAAATAACATCCGTTCCTCACTTCTATCCAAAAAATGCACAGCCTTAAAATCAAAACTGTTTCCTCTGCATGAGAGGTATTTTTCCAAATGTCCCAACATTCTCTGAGCCTTTCTTTGAAATGCTATTAAACATAAAAATCAATACTTATATTTTAGATTTTACCTGTTCTAATTTTTTCATGCGTATTGGTATTATGGCATAATTTAATGTCCCAGTATTTGTCTTATACTGTATATCCATAAGTGTCTTTGAAAAAAATTACTATGTATGTTTAAAATAAAAATTATTGGGGTGCCTGGGTGGCTCAGTCAGCTGAGTGTCTGACTCTTAATTTTGGCTCAGATCATGATCTCAGGATTGTGAGACTGAGCTCCATGTCAGGCTCCATGCTCAGTTCAGAATCTGCTTTTCCATCTCCCTCTGCTCCCCTCCCCCCACTCTCTCTTTCTCTCTCTCTCAAATAAATTTCAAAAATAAAATAAAAAATAAAAAATTATTAATTTGACATCACTGATTCAATATAAATAACTCTTTCCTGGTGGGCATTATAGACTGAGGACCAGTAAACTTTTTCTTATAAGAAAAGATGATAAATATGTTCAGCTTTGTAGAACAAATTTCTCCTTCAAACTATTTGAAATAGCCATACACAAAATGTAAACTGATGGTATATATTTTTATATATTTATATATTTATATATTTTGTATATATGTAATATATAAATTTATGTATTTATACATAAATTTGTATACTTATATATAAAATATATAAAAATAATTTATATATACAAATATATACACTTATATGTGTTATATATTATATATAACATATATATAATTATATATAATATATATTTTTATATATATATTATATATAATTATATATATAATATATATATTATATATATATATTTTGTGTGTGGCTCATACACAAATAGGGAACAAGTAAGATTTGCCCTATAGTCTATAATTTAACGATTTATGCTCTAGAGCAAAACTGCTAACATACAATGATTTGAAACCTGCTAAGTGATAAATCTTTCCATGTGTTTGAGATACACTTTTTAAATTTAATTAATTGATTAGTTGATTCATTAATTATTTTGACATACACTTTTATTTTAAATTTTTAAGCTAGCAAGTCACTTAAAGATTTTTCAGTCTTTGGTTTATGAGACAGTGTAGCACGTAGGTCCTGGCACATGAGTCTTACTGGTTTTAAGGTGTGAAACAGGTCATGTAACATCTTCATGCCTCAGTTTTCTCAATCTTGTTATAAGAGGTAGCTATCCAACAGGGTTTCTGTGAGCATTCAATAAGTTAGTAATATATCATTTGACTTGGATGCGGGGCTGGCACATAATAAAAACCCAATAGATACTAGATTTTCAAAACAGTATTACCCCAAATTTTATTTCTACATTACAAGGGGATTGCTAAGAAATAAAAAGTCTTTCACTAATTTAGTGATAGGACCAGTGTTAAAAAATAGGCTCCCTGACTTCAAATATCAACACAATTTCACATTCCTCAGTGAGAAGGAATTTATGAGTTTAACTCTTAATGAAATACTTAGTTGTCATAAACCATAAAATATCTGTGGTTTAACTGCATTCCAGAAAAACAGTCTGTTCTGTTATATCTTGAGGCACATTACTGCTCATTGTACCTAAAAAAATCCTAGATTTAGTAGGTCCATTTCAGACAGGAAAAAGTAGAAATACATTTGGTCTGTCTAGGGAGAATGAAAAGAGAACTTTAATTCTCAATACTAAATACTATAAAACCATAACTTTTAAAGGATATATTATTAAATATTTGTTTCCTGTTAAAACTTAATAGTAGAGACTAAAGTAATTAAATGTTATAGAACCTCTTTTAAAATATTCTGATTAATTAAAGCTCTCTATATAAAAGGAGTTGCCTCAAGTTCTTTCATTAGGTGACAGAAGATGGATAGATAGATATATAATGGATAGATAGATAGATAAATAGATGATAGAGTCATTGCAAAGACACCAGACTTGTGAAGTCAGATATATGCATTTAGTAAAGTTAACTTTGTAACCAGTGATGTTAATGTGTATTCTGTAGTTCTTGAATTTTGTTTATGCCTGGAAAAACATAACTTTATAAAAATACTTAAATCTGTTATAAATAAAGAGAAAACAAAGCAGTCATGGAAAATACCATGCTGTGTTTAATGTAATACTGAGCTCTGCCACTTACTACACTGCCACTGAATTATGAAATGTTAGAAATAATGTCAAGAAACTTGGCATATAAAAATGTTGATATAAACTACTCAAGACATAAGCATAAATGATGCTTATTCGGTGATGCCAAAATGTAGAAACCAGAGTATCTGATACAGTGATCTTAAATTCAAGAAGTAGGAAAAAATATGTTCAAGTCTGTAGCTGGTTCTCTATAAATAAATCATATTTCCATGAATAACTGTATGGACAGATCAATTCAGTATAGAAAGACAGTTTGAT
The DNA here is from genome assembly GCA_028646535.1 of Procyon lotor. NCBI lineage: Eukaryota > Metazoa > Chordata > Mammalia > Carnivora > Procyonidae > Procyon > Procyon lotor. The sequence continues at coordinate 164,824,501 of CM053603.1, read as the reverse complement.
GGGTTTGTATCTATTTTATGAAACATTCTTCTTGCTAGACATGTGCAGTTTTTCACTTTTTAAATCATCTGTAATAATAGATAAATATATATCTTAAGAAGCGTATAACACCTAGAACTGTCCTTCCTCAACATTGATGAACAGAAGTAAAGGAGCCCAATGACCATTAAACAGTCAAAAAACATTATTTTGCTAAAGAGGAAATAGAGACACTGATACGAAAAGCAATAGCTTTTTTCTTTGGCAGCTAGTGAAAGTCAGAACTAGGGCTAAAACCCAGATCTTAAACTGTGACTTCAAACTATGTAAACATCTTTTTATAAAAATAATCTGCTTATAATTGACAAATGTATTATGTGCTTTCAGTGGAAGTCACTAAAATGTCCCCACCATATTGTTAAGAGGTTTAAAGAGACCAAGGGATGGAAGAGTTTCAAAGTGGAATTATTTCTATAGTTGGGCCCATGGCTGCTGTGAACCAACAGTAAGTACAGAGATTTTTAGAGTAACATATTTTAAAATGCATAAAATTTTATCATATAAAAATTAACAATAAATTTGTTTTAAAGATTTTCTCCATACAATTTTTGAATGACTATATTGAAAGATGAGTAACTGGATGATACAGGAATGGCTCACGAATGACATCATTCTACCTCCTGATAAATTATTTTAATAGGTTCCAAAAAGACTACCATCAAGATTCTTGAGATAATCACTCCAGGACCACTGCAATCTTTACAAATGCTAACACAGAAATATCTAAAGATCTCTACATTTAATATGGAAGACAGGATTTGGTTAAATCAATAACAACTGAAAGTGGCTTTTCTCTACCTTTAATTGTCTGTGCTTAGTTGATTCAGTATTAAGATTAGCTCCAAACAATTTATAGAGGGTCATAATTTCTACAAAATCAATGTCAGAAAAAAGTTGAAAATGCTTTCATCTGCAGTAGAGATTCAAGTGAGACTTCCCACAGGGATAATTTAAAACAGAAGCTTATATTCAGCACAAGTCCCCATGAGTTCCCCATGGGGAGGCACCTACTTTGTGGGTATATGTCAAGGAAATTAGAAAGGTTACATAATTTTAATATGATTTAAAAACTTTTTATCTGCCGGTATCTCTGTGATAATGAACTTCTGAGCATTCATGTTAAACTCTAGTTTCAATTCTTATTCCAAACTTTTGAAAAAAATTACTCAGAAACCAAAAGAACTCAAAGGAAAACTTTGTTTCTTATGAGTGTGGGAAGTGGAAAATATTGTAGTAGCAGAGCTCTGAAAATTGTTTAATGCTCCCAGTATTAACGTAAATACAGAAGTAAAACCCCTTCTGTGGAAGAATAGAAACAAAAATCAGAGACTGATGTTCAAGTGACAGAAGATAGTACATTACATTCAGTCTAAGATCAGTACTGTCATGAGACTAGGTGGTCAAAGAGACCAAAGCCACTTGTGCCCATGTAGTAAAGAACTGTGCTCATTTGCATACTGGACTTCAAAGTGAAAGTCACAGTGGTTGTATTTAGTCTATCCACTACAACAAATGGAAAAAATAGTGGAAAAATCTCTACATATTTACTTTTTGGTGATTTTAACTTCATAATCTCTACTTTGTACATGGCTTATAATGTTTTTTGGGTTTTGTTTTTGTGGTTTTTTTTTTATTATGGTATGTTAGTTACCATACAGCACATCATTAGTTTTTGATGTAGTGTTCCATGATTCATTGTTTGCGTATAACACCCAGTGCTCCATACATTCCATGCCCTCCTTAATACCCATCACCAGGCTCACCCATCCCCCTGTCTTCCTCCCTTCTAAAACCCTCTTTGTTTCCTGGAGTCCATAGTCTCTCATGGTTTGTCTCCCACTCCGATATCCCCCTTTTCATTTTTCCCTTCCACCTCCTAATGTCTTCCATGCTATTCCTTATGTTCCATAAATAAGTGAAACCATATGATAATTAACTTTCTCTGTTTGACTTATTTCACTTAGCGTAATCTTCTCCAGTCCCGTCCACGTTGATGCAAAATTGGATATTCATCCTTTCTGATGGCTGAGTAATATTCCACTGTGTATATGGACAATATCTTCTTTATCCATTCATCTGTTGAAGGGCACCTTGGCTCTTTCCGCGGTTTGGCGATTGTGGACATTGCTGGTTTATAATGTTCGTAGCAAAGCAATGCATTCCCATGTACACCCAGTCACATAGAGAAACAATAACTAATAGTTGTTTTTCAGATATGGTAAATTAGCAAAAGTGTCTGGATACCACTGTTTTGAAAGGAAGATGTGAGGCTTTCTCCAGAATGCAAAGTCTGGAAATTTTAAAAATTTTCAAGGAGTAGAAGAAAGAAGCAGAGAATTCACTCATATGTTGGTGATAAATTATGCCTAGGAAACAGGCCTCAGCTTAGAAAATGTCTCTGCCAGAATGGAAGACCTAACAGGTTAAAAAACAAAAAAAAAAAACAAAAAAAAAAACAAATTTCCCTAAGTAGATAAGAAATTTGTCTCAACAAGACGCAGTTATAAATAAAGCACAGAACATTATACAGAAGATACAGCAAGGAAAGAGCAGCTTCTGATCTAATACAAGAGAAAAACTAGTACATGGTGTACAGATGCAACACAAATGTGGAAAAACCCTCACCAGCCACACTTTCAAGACCATGCAAAATAAAGCTTCAAGCAGAAATACAGAAATAGAGCAAGTGGCTTAAAAAACATTGAGAACAAAGACAGGTTCCGTATTTCAGTTCAGTCTCTTACCATAAAACCTTGAATTTGTCACAAAATCTAATTATCTCAGTATTGTAAGTCCTGACATCTGTGAAATGGCTTTTTCTCTGATTTCTTATAAAGAGTTAATAAAATTGTTTGTGAAATGTTTATCTGGTGCTCGCTTTGGCAGCACATATACTAAAATTGAAATGTTTATCTGATTGCCTGACACATTGTATATATTTGTTAGAAAACATATACAGATTTAATGTCTATTTCAGAGATGATCAAGTTGGAATATAAGCCACACGAAGAAAATATATTTGAAAAATTAAGATGTTCACAGCATCAACTTTAGAAAAAGTACTTGATATCAAGTTAAGTAATCCATTATGGGGATGTCTTTAAAAGAGACATTTAGGGGCACCTGGGTGGCTCAGTCATTGAGCGTCTGCCTTCGGCTCAGGTCATGATCCCAGAGTCCTGGGATCAAGCCCCGCATCGGGCTCCCTGCTCAGCGGGAAGCCTGCTTCTCCCGCTACCATTCCCTCTGCTTGTGTTCCCTCTCTCACTGTGTTTCTCGCTGTCAAATAAATAAAATCTTTAAAATAAATAAATAAATAAAAATAATAATAAATAAATAATAAATAATAATAATAAATAAATAAATAATAATAAAAAAAATAAAAGAGACATTTAGAGAAAGACTTGCAAACAAGAGACAACCATGTGAAGGAGGTAATGATTATTAGAGCTTTGTAGCTGTAAGCCAAGGAACTTGAAGCTGAAAGAGGCAAGGAAAGGAATTCTCCTTAGAGCCTCTAGTGGCAGTGCAAAACAAAAAAGTGTGCGGTGATTGTTATGGCAGCCTTAGGAAACCAATATGACTGTTTCAAAAAATAAATAATTAATAGTTAAAAAATAGTACAGGGGCATTGCAAATAATAATACATTTACTGAACACAGTGTGCTTACTGTATCAAAACTGTGAGGATTCATAGAGGATACAAAGATGAATAGCTCCTAGTAATGAGAAACACTTGAGACCTAGGTAATTTTTAAATAATTCATTTTTTAAACATTTTTTTCCTTTGACTTTCATTCTCTGGACAATTATTAAAAAAGCATCTTATTCTGGGGCACCTGGGTGGCTCAGTGGGTTAAAGTCTCTGCCTTCAGCTCAGGTCATGATCTCAGGGTCCTGGGATCGAGCCCCACATCCGGCTCTCTACTCAGTGGGGAGCCTGCTTCTTCCTCTCTCCTCTTCTCTCCTCTCTCTCTCTTCTTCCTCTTCTGCCTACTTGTGACCTGTCAAATAAATAAATAAAATCTTTAAAAAAACAAAAAAGCATCTTATTCTTAGTTGAGATACCCATTTTTAAAGCAAAAATGTCTATCATCTAGAGGTCTTTTTGGGAAGGAAAAACTCTACCCTCTACCCTCAGGCTCAGTATCTGGGGCTGTGTGAAACAGATAAAGAGGAGAAAACGTACACAATTTTTGTTCATATTTACATGTACTAGAGTTCATAGAAATGTGAAATTCAAAAAAGGAAAAGGAATTAGAGCTTCAAGAGATCATAAACTATGGTAAAGTGATTACAATATATATAGGGGAAGCTAATGGAAGTAAAGGTTATTTTCGTAAGATTTATTTACACAAGCTTATCTTGCTTCCAACTCTTTGTGTCTGATGATGAGTCACTGCCCTCTTTTTGTTAAAGTAGAGAGGAACACCTCCAGAAAAAGAAGTTTATACCTTACCTTTAGGCAGAAAGGAGGACAGAGAGCTCTTCCTTCATCTGTTGATTCCCTACTGCTTTCAGCTCATAAGAATCTGTACAACAAAGTATTTTGAGGTGGTATATCCTAGACCCCTTCACTGCTAAACAGCTATCTTACCAAAACTCTGTGGAATACAAGTAAATAACCAAATATATAAATATACATACACTTACTATCATAATTTGTAAAATTATTATTAGTATTTACTAGTTATGAAAAAGCTAAAATTATAATGGTTTCCCAATTATCTAAGGCTGCAATGGTATTTAAAGGTAAAGCCCACACTCAAACTGGCACTTGTCTGAATGAAGCTTGCCTTCTGAATCACTATTCTTTTTTTTTTTTTATTTATTTGATAGAGAGAAACGCAGCGAGAGAGGGAACACAAGCAGAGGGAATGGTAGCGGGAGAAGCAGGCTCCCTGCGGCGCAGAGAGTCCGATGTGGGGCTCGATCCCAGGACCCTGGGATCATGACCTGAGCCGAAGGCAGACGCTTAACGACTGAGCCACCCAGGCGCCCCTGAATCACTATTCTATTGCCATGTAACCTAGTCTTATATTTGCATAGCTTTTTGTAATACAAGAAGTAATGCATCTGGGGGGAAAAAGTCATTTACATTTTCATTGTGTTCTCATCATATTTGGTTTTCATTTATTGCCTTATGCACTCAACTATAATTTTTGTTGTTACAAGGTTTAAATGCCAACAAACAGATAAGTGATAAACAAGTTGGCACAAGATTATCATTTCGTCTAGAAAGATATTCCTTAAAAATATTCTCTAGATGTTTAGGCAGCAGATGGTATCTAATAAGGTAAACTCCAGTGGCAGTCATGAGTGAGTGATGATTAAATTTTAAATCAAATCATGTTCTCAGAAGTATCTTGATATCTCGTTTTATTTGTTAATTGTACTCTGAATGGTTCAAATCTTAGAAGTAATCAATGCAATTCCATGAGTCTACATTTAGTAAGAAATGTTCATTTACAAGCTTTTATAGATAATCAGCAAGACATAGAATTATAAAATTCTGTTTACTATTTTATTTAACAATCCAAGATATATTGAGCTCTTAATATGTCTCAAGCTCTAAAGCAGGTGAGAGGGATAAATAATGCATGATTTTTCCTTCAATAAACACCTAATCTAATAAGAGAGACTGAAACAGGAGCACTAAGAATGCCTCTATGGCATAGGGACTAAAAGAACATGTAGAACAAAGAGTCATTGTACAAAGAAAAGGTGAAATATATTTTGATATAGGTCAGGGATTAATCATGAAAGTAGGAATTACTGGACAGACAAAACAAGGGCAGATGTTTAAGACAAAGAGGTTCCATAAACCAGATTAGAAATAGAATGAATATATCTGAAGATTAGCAACTTTTTTTCTTAGCAAGCATACCTAATATATCTTGTATGCTCACTATGAGATGAGGATGTGGAGGTACTAAAACTCTCACAAAATACTGGTAGGAGCATAAAATGAGACAGCCACTTTATAAAACAGTTGACAATTTCTTTTTTTTTTTTTAAGATTTTATTTATTTATTTGCCAGAGAGAGAGAGAGAGAGAGGCAGAGCACAAGAGAGCACAAGCAAGGGGAGTAGCAGGCAGAGGAAGAGATAGAAGCAGACTCCCCACTGAGCAGGGATCCTGGGACCCTAGGATCAGGACCTGAGCCAAAAGCAGATGCTTAACTGACTGAGCCACCCAAGCATTCCCAGTTGACAATTTCTTAAAAAGTCCAACATATGTCTATAATATGTATAGTCTAGCCATTTAACTCTTTGGAATTTACCCCAAAAAAAGCATATATCAAGACAAAGACTTCTACAGAAATATTTATAAAAGATTTATTTGTAATAATCCAAAATGGGAAACAGGTCACATAACTGTAGAATATTCATACTGTGGAATACTGCTCAACAATACAAAGGAATTATCTATTGATACATATGTCAATATGGATGAAGCTCAAAATCACGCTGAGTCAAAGAAGTCAGAAAAAAGAGTACTTATTGCATGACTCCATTTACATAAAATTATAGGAAATTTAAACAAATCTATATTGATAGAGAGATCAGTGTTTGGGAATGAAATGGGAACTGAGAAAATGGCAGAAGAGAAATGGATTATAGACAGGCATTTTTAGAGAATGATGAATGTGTATGTTCATTATCTTGATTGTGGTAATGGATTCATTGGCATAAACATTTGTCAATAGTAACTCAAATTTACACTTTAAATATATGCAGGTAATCATGTATAAACTATACCTCACTAAAGCCATCAAAATAGATAATCAAATTTGACAGAATTAGGAGAAATATACAAATCTATAGTCTATTATGCATTATGTAAAGATTATCTCTGTAATTGAAAGAAAAATCAGGGTGAGTGCCTGGGTGGCTTAGTCAGTTAAGTGTTCAACTCTTGATTTTGCCTCAGGTCACGATCTCAGGGTCCTGGGATTGAGCCCTGCATTAGGTTCCATGCTCAGTGGGGAGTCTGCCTGAGGATCATCTCCCTCCGCCCCTCCCTGTGCTCACACTCTCTCTCTCTCCCCCCGTCTCTCTCTCTCTAAATAAATAAATCTTAAAAAGAAGAAAAAACCAGACAAATTCAGTAAGAAAGTAGAAGACTTCAAACAAAATGCCTAACAAAATTTTACTAATGCATGTACATGTAACTATGCAAACAATAACAATAGAAAGCACACTTACCTAATTTCAAATATTAGACAAAAAATTGAGGATGAAAAGATAATAAAGTAAAAATATATTTCATATGACTCAAATAATGCAACATATGATATCTGGCTACAATAAATTTAAGCTAAAATAAATAATAACTAAGAAGTCCCCAATTGTTTGGAAATTCAATGACACATTTCTAAATTTCCCTTGGTCAAGAAAAATATCTTAATGAAAATTACATTTTTTTGCTTTATATAATAAAAAATAATATAAAAAATAATTTGTAGGATGCACTTTGGTATTTGCTAGGAAATTTGTAGTTTTAAATCTATACTAATTATACTATGTCTAAATCTATACTAAAATATACTTAATTTAGGTATTAATTAATTAAACTTAGTTATTAGTTATTAATTAATAATTAGTCATTAATTATACTTAATTAATACTTAAATCTAAATCTTTCTAATGAAAGAAGAAAAGCTGATTATTAGCGATCAAAGCATAAATCTCAAAAATAAAATTAAAATAGCCAATTTAATAGAAAGGAAATGAAAGTAAGTTTCTAGTATAGAAAAGGGAAGAAATTAAAATCTTGAAAATATAGTAGAATAAGTTTTAAAGTCTAAAAGTTGATGCTTTCACTGCAAACAGATCTTAGAACAGTAACTTGTGTGAAGTAGTTTACTTGGGAAGTTTTCTTGGAGAGCAGGAATGAGGGACATTCTAGAGACACTGAAAGAGGAAGGTAGGAAAAACAATATCAGTGTATTATCAAGTTGATTACCACTGTGTTCAAATAAGACTCAATTATGTTTATACTTACAAGTGATTCTTTAAATTGTTAACAAGCAGATTGAAAATAAGTATTTACAGGCTTCAAACCCATTATATTCCAGAGTTCCTTAAGGGCAGTACATCCCCAGTATTCGAAGCTATCAAGTCCCTTACCTCAATCTTCTATGTCAGCATCTTAAAATCTACTGCAAGAATAAGAAAAGTGTGATGTGTGTGCTTAAGGTAGACACAACACAAAAGGAGTTGAAAACTGAAGGTTTATTATAGTTTCATCTAGAAATAGAGATAAAGTCAATAAGATATGAAATGAACCACAAGGCTCATCAAATAAAACTCAAAAAATTGTTGAACAATTTGCAACACTCATCAAGAAAAAAGTAACACAAACTGCCATTACCAGAAATAATTTTAGAGTGTATAGATATTAAAAAAACATGAGGTATTGCAAAGTTTATGCCAATAGTTTTTACTGAAAAGTAATAAAAATATGAATATTTCTTTAATTATTAAGTAAGTTCAATGAACTATGAAAAGCTGGAAGGATGTACACTGCCAATAATCAAGACTTATGATAAATGTATAGTATATAATACAAATATGTTTTTCACAAAGATAGATAAACCTAGAAATAAACATTTACCTAACATATGTGACCCAACAGTGTTGTGAATAAACTTTTTTTTTTAAGTAATGATCAGTTCAATAACATATATATATGAGGAAAAAAGCATCTTGTATACTATGTCAAAGTGTATTTAAAATTATTTCCAGATTGACAATTTGTGCAATTGAAAAAGATTAGCAATAAAAGCTTTAGACTACAATAGAAGAGTTTATCTTCAGACTTGGGAGAGGAAAGATTAAGTAAGCAAGAAAAAACAAAACACCACTAACCAAAAGTTGTGAGATCTAGGTTGCATTGGGCTCTGCGCTGGGAATGGAACTTGCTTAATTTTTTCTTTCTCCCTCTCCTTCTTACCCTCCCTCTGCACATGCACATGCTCACTGTCTGTCTGTCTCTGTGTCTCTCTCTCTCTCTCAAAAGCAAAGAATAGAATTGCTATTCATCAGCATATATAACTACAAGGGTAAAAAAGAGTATCAAAAATGGAGAAGGCATGTATAATTAATATATCCAACAACAGACTCTTATTCAGATTGTATAACATAGTGCAACAACCAGTAAGAAACACGTAGTTTGTTCAATTTTAAAAAACGAAAAAAAATTTAGTTGACATTTCATAAAAGGAAATATCTATATGGATAAAATGTATGAGAAGATAAAATGATTGTATACTTACTATATTACCAAAATGATAGTCCAAGTTACGCATACTAATTTACTTAAAAATTAGGGATAGAAATTTCCTTATGCCAGGTAAGTGTATCATCAAATAAATTTCAACAACTAGTAAAGGTAATTGTTGAATTCTTAGGAAAGTATTTCTGTTCTCATAATTTTTATTTAATTTAATATAGTATCAGATATAACAGAAGAAAATAAGACAACAACAACACAAACAAAACAAAACAGGGGCACCTGGGTGGCTCAGTGGGTTTAAGCCTCTGCCTCCAGCTCAGGTCATAATCTCAGGGTCCTGGGATCAAGCCCCGCATCGGGGTCTCTGCTCATCAGGGAGCCTGCTTCCCTCTCTCTCTCTGCCTGCCTCTCTGCCTACTTGTGATCTCTCTCTCTGTCAAATAAATAAATAAAATCTTTTAAGAAAAAACAAAACAAGAATTTTAAAGCAAGAATGGATTCTGTCAATACAATATTTGTAGATGGGATTATTGCATATGCAGACAGTTTAGAATAATAAACTATGAGAATTTATGAAATTGTGGTATCTAGCAATGTCACTTGCTACCAGGTTAATATACAAATATCAAATGCCAGTCTGTATTTATAAATATAGAATATAAAATTTTAGAAATGTATCATTTAAAGAAACATTAAGTATTTCAGTACTTAAAAATGAATTTAACAAAATGTATGTGTTAATGTTTAACACACACAGAAAAAAAATCTGTAAAATAGTAGTTGAGATGGTAGATGGTGTTAATGTACTAGAAGATTCTACCTGTAATTTCAATTATTCTAAAATAAAACTATAATTCAATTCCAATCAAAATCTCGGCAGTCTTTGGTTGTTGTAATTGACAAGCTAGTCCTAAATTTATATGGAAATGAAAACTGCCAGAATAATCAAAAGAATCCTGAAAAAGATTAACAAAGTTGGAAGAATTATACTACTGAACATCAAGGCTTATCATAGGGCTAAGTTAGTTACAACTGTATATGGTATTTCTGCATCAATGAAAAATGGAAGAACAGATCACAAGAAGGCCTCCGAAAACAGACTTGCAAAAGGCCATTTGACTTATGACAAAAATGAAAGTGAAAAGAGGAGGAAAGATTTTCAGTACATTATGCTGGCTCCATCAATTATTTAAATGGGAAAAGTTTTATCTTGACCACTTGCTCATATGATTTTTTTTATTTTTTAAGATTTTATTTATTTATTTGACAGAGAGAGAGATCACAAGTAGACAGAGAGGCAGGCAGAGTGAAAGGGGAAAGCAGACTTCTTGCTGAGCAGAGAACCTGATGCGAGGCTCGATTCCAGGATCCTGAGATCATGACCTGAGCCTAAGGCAGGGGCTTTAACCCACTGAGCCACCCAGGTGCCCCCACTTGCTCATATGAAAGGCAAATTTTATATTAGATATTTTATAGAACTTAAAGATAAGCCAGTAAAATGTTTAAACTATAATATAGGAGCATATTTTTATAGATCTTTGGTAGGGAAGGGAGGTTTATTAATAAAAAATAATGATACATTTGACTGCATTAAAACACAGACCAATTATAAACAATTATATCCATAAGTCAGTGAAGAGACAACTAAAAACACAAGGGAATACCTCTGTAACATAATCAAAAAAGTCTAGATTCAGAATACCTACACTTTCCTTTAAAATCATAAGAAAATACAACCCAAGAGAAAAGTAGACAAGAGCCTTGAAAAGTTGTATATAACCTAGTATCCAAACAGACAATAAACAGACATAAAATTTTTCTCAATATTTTTAATAATCATGGAACTAAAAGCTAAAAAAACCCAAAGTGAAATATACCTATATGCTCACCAAAATTGATGAAATAAAATAATGGACAATGCTAAATTTTGGCAAGAATGCAAAACAGCAAGAAAATGTGAATACTGTTACTGGGTATGCATAGTTTAGAACAACTTTAGAAACTTTTACATGTCTATTACATATTAAAATTGAACCTTTGCATTCTACATTACCCAACAAAATTCTATCCTCACTCTCTCTCCTCTCTCACATCTGTTTCACCTCTTTCTCCCTCTCTCCCTGTCTAACCAGAGTGGACTATGTGTATTTGTATGTGAGTCAGTTTTTGTGTATTTGGCATATTAGTGAATCAAAATAATGAAAATGAACACTACTAAATGAATGAATCTTACATCATAAAACATTGATCAAAGAAGGCACATATGAAAGAGTACATACCATATCAGCCCAGTTACATTAATTGCAAAAAGAAGTAAAATTACCTTTGATGTTAGTGGTTGGATGCATGATAAGGGTGGTGTGATAATTGAAAAGGAAGAAGAATAAAATTCACGGGTGCTAATAATATTGTATTTCTCATCTACTTGGGACTAACGTGGCTATCTTCACTTTTTACTAATTTTTGCATAGTGCTTATGTTTACAGTATTCTGATTATATGATTATTAAATAAAGTCAACGTGGTTCTTCTAAGGCCCATTATAAGATTCATTTTTAAAATACAAAGAAGAGGGGTGCCTGGATGGCTCCAATGGTTAAGCATCTGCCTTTGGCTCAGGTCATGATCCCTAGGTCCCGGGATGGAGCCCCACATGGAGCCCCACACTGGGCTCCCAGCTCAGCGGGGAGTCTGCTTCTTCCTCTGCATCTCCCTCTGCTTCTGCTCTCTCTCTCTCTCTGTCGAATGAATTTAAAAAAAAAATCTTTAAAAAAATAAGAAGAATAAAAATGGGAAAACCATGAGAGGAGAGTGTACTTATGAAGTCAAAAAGACTGATGTTTACTCAGTCTAAGAGGGACAGACGTTTCTGAGGCAGAAAGCATAACAGCTCAGGACGCAATAATCAATTCAATGGTAGCTGGCCCAACTTCACAAAGCAAATAGCAGGAAAATATAGCATATGAAATGCCTTATTTGTATTTAATTATCTTCAAGGATTATGTAATGGTTATATTAAACATAGAAGGCAAATTTTAACCAACACACGCACTATTGCTTATTACTTAGTTTTGAACGCTTACATTTTCCCATTCGAATACATTTATAATAATATTTATAATCAGAAGTGCCTTTTGGAACTCGAGATCAATATGGATTTTGATATAACAGTAAACACATATTTGATAACAGATACAAGCAATTGTGAAATAGATTTCATAGTGATTAATAATATACAGTATCCCCTTATTCATAAAATCTTTGCATTCATTGGCATAACCTTTAAGTAGGTGCTTTTAAAGGTCTACACTGTAAAGTGTATGCTCAGGGGCATAAGGTAAATATGTAAATCATTTCTGATAACCACTATCAATTGTCACCTCAAACATCACGTTTCTAAATCTCAACATTTCCCTAAAAGTCTTCTTTTGTTTGAGATGCCAGTGTATTAGCAGATCAATTACTGTCACCCAGAAATTCTGTAATCCAATATCCTCAGGGAGATAAGGAGCGTCAGATTTTAGAATAACTAAAAGCAACAGGATTATGTAGACAAGCATATAAAATATATGAAATAACCAAACTATAAAAAAGTTTCACACATTAAAATCTCATCTATGTAACAAAGCAGATAAGGGATCACGGGGATTTCATGTTGTGTGTGTGTGTGTGTATCTGTGTCTGCGTCTGTGTACATGGAAATGGTGTCATTTATAATTTAGTTTTTCTTTAAGCAGTGAGTAGCCAGATCATATTATCTAAAGATCATAGCAATATTTCCCATTCAACAGGATGACTTAGAATATGGCTGTAACCCCATAAATAAATATTACTATTTCCATTCCTCTCAAACTGTCCATGTTTGTGACCTGCTTGTAACACAGAGAATGAGTGACAAGATGTGGCCCTCAGTGACTTCTGGGCCCATGTCATAAAATAATGCAGCCTCTGTATTGTTCACTAGAACACCATCACTGAAGCCCTGGGTTGTTGTGTAGGAAGTCTAGTGGCCCCTAAGGCCATCATGCTGAGGAAGCCCAGGTCATATGGAGAGGCTGTCATATACCAGTGTTTACACTGACAGTCCAGCTGAGATCGAGGATAAAAACCAGCAGTAACCACAAGACATGTGAGTGGATATTCCTTTGGATCATTCCAGCTCCAAGCAGTGGAGCTCACCCAGGCTAGAAGGCTTCTCAACTACAGCTCCACCCCTTGTAGAGCGGAGACAAGCATCTGCACTATACTTTCTCTGAACTTTTGAACTTGGAATAGATTTTAAAATAAATGTTATTGTTAAGTCACTAAGTGCTGAGGTATTCTGATATTCACAACAGTAACTAAAATAAACAAACAAAAAATCCATTAATTATATTTGAAAATCATTTGTGAGAATCTGCAGCTCAACTTCACCTATTTTCAGGTGAGCCATTACAAGTTTGACAGCATTTCAGTGTGACAGTTATTCTTTGCCAGTGACTATTTTTATGAGTTCATGATACCAACTCTCAATGAAGAGTTCATGTGTTTAAATCCTCATAAAATGGAAATATGGAGATAATACTACTTAAGAATCGAGTATGAGTCAGGATGGAATTACACTTAAGAAAGAGCATATTTTTCTTGGTTAGCTTCATTCATGGAATGACTTTGCCAATTTGAGAGATATGAAAGTAAAATAACCTAATTTTTAAACTAGATAAATATATGTCAATGTAATATGTTTCTTTAAAAGAAAAATGCCTGAGTGAGGATAAAAGAATTTGTAAATCTAGTTTGTATGATACAGTTCAGAAATCTTCTCTAAACAATACTTTACATAATTATCATTTATTTTTGTAATGAAGACTAAAAATTGCCCTAGTGTATACCAAAATTATTTATTTTGGTTTCTTTATAATACTTTCTCAATTTTACTTGCAAATTTGAAATGAATAGCATGCAAACAAATGCATTGTATTTAATGAAGGCGCCCACTTCCTTAATTTTCAGTAAGTTGAGCATATGCATACACACACACGGAAATAATAAACTTGGTAATTTAAGATAGTAACGTTTAGTCCAGTTGAGCCAATTTTTGCCATATAGAAATTCAGATATAAGGTGGTTGGATTTCCAAGTTCCAAAATAATCCTTAATCAGTATTTCAGTATGAAGTAGCTTGTTTGTTTGTTTTAATTTTTACTCAATGCATTAAAGCCGGGCTATCTAGGTTTATAGTGTAATTCACTGACTATGAATTTAACATGACCACTAACTGGCACAAGTGCTACAATAGCAAAAAGAAGAATTAGCATCATTTGAGGGAGAAGCCCTACTGGTTATATTAGTAATTGAAAGTGGTTGTCCATAAGTTAAAAAGGAAAAAAAATGTCCTATTTCATCTTAAGATAAAAGGCTGCTATAGTATCAGTTAATATCAAAATACAAATGTGGTAAACCATGAAAAATTATTTACTACAAATCAATAATTTTGTAGTAAATTGGAAAAGAGGTACAGTACAGATGAATTGTTGCTGTTGCCATTTAGATTGAGAATGCCAGATAATGAAAAAGGAAGCTATCATAGAGCTACATATTTAAGGTTACTTACTGCAAAATAAAGTTGAAGACCCCTGGGCAGAAATGCAATTCTTGTGCATACTGAATGTCTGGAATGCTTCATACATCCATTAGACATTTGTATAAAAGTGGTTCTCTATCTAAGGCCATTTAGTCTTTATGCTTCTTTTACCCGTGTGTGTGTGTATGGAGTAAATTTGCAAAATTTATTAGAAAATATATTACTACCTTAGAGGAGAAATGTAGCTCTTCCATATAAAAACTGAAGAAAATTAGGTTTCATGACCTCTGCATTCAGGAGGTTGTAAATATATAGTTAGGAGGTTCCTATGTATACTCTATACAAACTGTCGTGAAGTTCTGATGGCTTTTTGCTCCAAGACTAAGAATCTATACATGTGAAAAATGATCAGGACTTCTGGTTTCAGCTTTAACATGAAAAAAGTTTGGGAGCTGTCATAGTGATCTGTACAAAATAATAATAATAATAATAGCTGAACGAATTGAAAAGCAATGACTTTTCTTGCACTCATCTGAGAATTGTAGTACTCTGAATCTAAAGAGACAGGTGGGGTCGCCTGGGTGGCTCAGTCGTTAAGCCTCTGCCTTCTGCTCAGGTCATGATCCCAGGGTCCTGGGATTGAGCCCCGCATGGGGCTCCTTGCTCGGCAGGAAGCCTGCTTCTCCCGCTACCATTCCCTCTGCTTGTGTTCCCTCTCTCACTATGTTTCTCTCTGTCAAATAAATAAAATCTTAAAAAAAAAAAAAAAGAGAGAGAGACAGGTGAACATGAAGAAACGAACTTGAGATTAGTTTACCTGGAGCAGACACAGATGGAGTTATAAACTGGTAGAAACAGTCATTGATGAGTTCCTGGGCACTGAGTGTGGATTAGCTTGAGAGCAAGAAACTAGTGGGGGCTGCAGTCTTAGAAGGACCCCCACACTTTGGAGGGTTTAAAATCACCAGGAATACCACCACATTCTCATGGTGAAGAGCCATGTGTTGTACTCATACCCCAGGAGAGCATGGGCGCAAGGAGAAAAATAATTATTTTAAATATACCGATGTATTCTGCATAACAAAAGCCTATTTTCCGGGGCACCTGGGTGGCTCAGTGGGTTAAAGCCTCTGCCTTCAGCTCAGGTCATGATCTCAGGGTCCTGGGATCGAGCCCCACATCGGGCTCTCTGATCAGCGGGGAGCCTGCTTCCCCCTCTCTCTCTGCCTGCTTGTGATCTCTCTCTCTGTCAAATAAATAAATAAAATCTTTAAAAAAAAAAAAAGCCTATTTTCCACTGAAAAATAATATACTGAGATTTATGTCACATAGGCAGAAGAGCAATTATGTAATTCTAGCCTCCTCTAGCTTTCCTGTTCACCTAAATAGGGATGGGGGATAAAAAAAATAAAAAAGTAATAAGTATTTGTTAGGGATATGTGCAGGAAGGCAAAAATCACCTAAAAGACTCAGATTTTTGTTATAGAATATTTTTGTTAGAGAATATTTCCTTTCCCCCACTGTTTACTACCACAGCAATAAAGCACCAAAAAAATAATCGAGGATTACAGATGAAAGAGCTCAGGGCTTAAATTTTATTAAAGAGAAATTCTTAGGGAACCACAAAGACAACAAGAAAAAGAAAAACAAGAATAGCAGGAGAATTTGAAGTCTTTGGCACCCATTGATATGGCTGCACCAAATACTAAACATAGTCTGATATCCACCAAGATTAAGATACAACTTCACACTAAAAGCCTACTTCCCTCAGTTCCAATCCAGACATATCATGCCTGGGTTTCAATAAAACATAATAATGGTAAAATTCAGGTAAACAGTCTGAAGAGACAAAGGAAGAAGCAAAATCAGATAACAAATATTAGAATTATCAGGGAGATTTAAAGTAACTATGATTAATTTGTTAAGAATGCCAATGGGAAAGATAAATAAACAAGCAATACCAGATGAGTGACATAAGTAAAAAGATGGAAATTCTGAGAAAGTTATAAAAATATTTGAAATACTTGAAATCAAAAACACTGCAGCAACAATAAATAATGCTTTAACAGGCACATTAATAAAATGAAAATAGCCGAAAAAAAGTTGGTGATCCTGAATATTATGTCAATAGAACCTTCCCAAACTGAAATACACGGAAAAAAGAAAAAGAATATAATACCCAATAACTACTGGCCAAAATAGGAATTCTCATTTATTGCTGTTGGGAATACAAAATGGCACACTTTGGAAGGGTGTCTGACAGTTTTTTACCAAACTAAACAAAAACTTACTATATGACCAGTAATTGAGTTCCAAGTATCTACCCATTTGATTTCAAAACTTATGTCCACATAACAATTTGCACACAAATATTTATAGCAGCTTTATTCATAATCACCAAAACCTAGAAGTAACCAAGATGCTCTTCAATAAGCGGATGGATATACAAACTGTGGTACATCCATACAGTGAAATATTATTCAGCAATAAATCTAAAAGATATCACATTGCAAAAAATATATGAATACACCTCAATTGCATATTTGTAAGTAATAGAAGCCAGTCTGAAAAGACTACATACTATATGATTCCAGCTATATAATATCCTGGAAAAGACAAAACAGTAAAGGTAGTAAACACATCAGTGATTGCCTGGTTTTGGCAGTGGGGAAAATCAGGACACGTGAAGCACAGGGTTTTGTTTTGTTTTGTTTTTTAGGGTTGTAAAATTATTCTGTATGAATCTGTAATCATGATTGCACGACATTTTGCAGTTTCCAAAACCCATAGAACTTTATGGCACAGAGAGTTAACCTTAATGTACTCAACTTATTAAAATATTTTAGGGGCACCTGGATGGCTCAGTCAGTTGAGTGTGTGATTCTCAGTTTCAGCTCAGGTCATGATCTCAAGGATCATGACATTGAGCCCCATGTCTGGCTCCATGCTCAGAGGGGAATTTGATTCTCTCCCTCTACCCTTCTAGTGTGCTCATGCTCACTCTCTCTCACCCTCTCTTTCAAATAAATAAATAAAATCTTTAAACATATTTTGGAAGTTTGGGGTTTCAAGAAGGAATGCTAATTTTGAATATATCTGTGTTACAAATATATGGAACAACCTCAATTAAGGAGTTGAGAGAAATAATGGTTGACTTAAGTAACAATAGTCTGTAAACTAAAGAAAATGTAGATAAAAACTTTTTCCTCTAATTGATAATTTTTCCCCCATGGGAAACCAGTATATATATGTGAGTGTGTGTGTATATATATAGTATACTATGGAATTGAACAATTAAATAAATGAATGTCATGGCATGTGGTGGAAGCCAGATTTCTTACCAGCGGAGAGGGAATTTACAAACAAGAAAAAGGAAGAGACTAGAATGATCCACATGGTAATGGACTAGAGTTGGAGGCATCAGTACTAAATCATATTTATTTTAATTTAAATGTAGATGATTACATATAGAAATGATTATATATGTACACATATATATAGGTTAGTGTACACACATATATTTTTTTTCATTCTGTCAACTCAAAAGTCCTAGAAGCAATGAAAATCCAGTACCGATGATCCCACATCATAACCAGATCTTAGTTTCTAATACCATTGACCGATATATCACAGCTCCTGGGGGAAATGGTAGATTCTAGAATTGGTACAAAATAAGCTTGGAACATCTTAAAGTGTCAGAAAGTACAAAGGGCTCAGAAAAAACGAAAGTACTTTTATTGATGAGGGAGTAGTAAATTACAGGGACAGTGAATCATTTTTTTCAACTGAATAAAGCTCTAAATGACCAACTCCTTTGAGCAACAAAATCAACAAAGTAGTATAGGGTTATAACCCAAAGCATAAAATAAATATCAATGATTCCATACTGATATAAATCAATGATTTCATAAATAAGTAAGTGAAGAAGAAGAAACAGACCTCCTCTGCAGAAGAATTCTGAATAAATTATGTAGATACTCCACCTTCAAGATGGAGGAACATAACACTCTTTAAATGTGGGCTGCATAGTATAGAAAGTACATGAAAGAAAGTGTAACTTTACAGTGTAGAAATCTGTCAAATACTATCTAGGTTGGGTAATCAAGGTCAACATCAACAAGGACAAGTCATGTTGAAGGAAAGCATCCTTCCTTTGATGTGACAGAAATAGCACTTTAGTCCTGTGGTCTTCCTCCCAAAAATCTATAAGTCCATTTGAACCAGGAGAAAAATATTGAACAAATTTTCAAATATAGGGGCATGTTATAAAACACTTAACCAATACTTCTTAAAACTATCAGTCATCAAAAACAAGAAAATTCTGAGAAAATATCAGTCTAGAGGAGCCTAAGAAGGTATGACAAATAAATGTGGACTGGACTGGATCCTGGAACAGAGAAAGATATCATGTAACAACTAAAGAAATCTCAATAAACAATGGAATTTAGTTAATGATAATGTATTCCTATTGGCTCATTATTGTAATAGAGGTACCACACTAATGTAAAATATTAATAATAAGGGAAACTGGGAGAGTAGACTATGGGAGCTCTCTGTATTTATTGTCTCAATTCTTTTGTAAATCTAAAGAGCTCTAAAAAATAAAATCTACTTAAAAAGAATTTTAAGAGCTAAATGAATTATAAACAATCCCTCATAGACAATTAAATCACTCCCGAAGTGTTGCAAAACTTTCCCTTAGCTTATTATGTCACAAATGGAAGGATTTGACATTTTGTTAGATCTCACCAAGACCAATTTGCAGTTAATCAACCAAAAAGGTTTTCATTATTTATACTTGAAATTGATGATGACTCTTCCCTTACCACTGAAGCATAATGAAAATCGTAAAGAGTAACTTAGGACACTTGGGTGGGTCAGTCAGTTAGGCATCTGACTTTTGATTTTAGCTCAGGTCATGATCTCAGGGATATGAGATTGAGCTCCACTTCAGGCTCCCTGCTCCGCAGGGAATCTACTTGAGATTGTCTCTCTCTCTCTCTTCCTGCCTCTCCTCCCACTTACTCATCTGCGTACTCACTCTTTCTCTAATAAATAAATAAAATCCTAAAAAAAAGAATAACTCTATTTTTATTTTTAAAATTTGTTATACATTTAGTTTCTTTTTTTAATTTCAACTTTATTGAAGTATAATTGATATATAAAATTGTACATAAAATGTACATCACAGTGATTTAATGTACATATACATTGTGTATGTACATGTACATATACATTGTGTACATGTACATTGTAATGTACATATGTATATACAATGTGTATATACATATACATTTAATGTACATATACATTAAGTACATGTGTATATACATATGTACTTAATGTACATATACATTGTGTACACATACAATGTACAATCACAATACACAGTGATTTAATGTACATATACATGTACATATAATGTACATATACAATGTACATATACATATACATTGAATACACCCAGTGTATTAACTCATCCATCACTTCTTTTTTTTTTTTTTTTTTTAAAGATTTTATTTATTTGACAGTGAGAAACACAGTGAGAGAGGGAACACAAGCAGAGGGAATGGGAGCGGGAGAAGCAGGCTCCCCGCTGAACAGAGAGCCGGATGCGGGGCTCGATCCCAGGACCCCGGGATCATGACCCGAGCCGAAGGCAGACGCCTAACGACTGAGCCACCCAGGCGCCCCCATCACTTCATTTTTTATCTATCTATCTGTCTATCCACTTACTTTGGAGAGAACATTTAAGTTCTACTCTCAGCATATTTCAAATACCCGATATGGTGTCATCAACTATAGTCACCATGTCTTATATTAGATCCTCAAACCTTATTCTTATAGCTGAAAGTTTATACCCTTTACCAATCCTTCCCTATTTTCCCTACTCCTCAGTCCCTGGCAACCACTTTTCTACTATTTCTATGAGTTTGATGCTTTTTGTAAAAAAATTTAGATTCCATATATAAGTGATACCATTTTTCTTTCTATGTATGGCTTATTTCACTTAGCATAATGCCCTCAAGGTCTCTCTTTATTCATTCATCCATTGACTGATGTTTAGGTTTTTTCCATATCTTTGCTGTAGTGAATAATGGTATAATAAACATGGGAATTCAGATATCTCTTTTACATCCTGTTTTTATTTCCTTTTAATATATGTGCAGAAGGGAAATTTCTGGATCTTATGGTAGTTCTATTTTTCATTCTTTGAGGAACGTCCATACTGTTTTTTAAAGTGGCTGCACCAATTTACATTTCCACCAACACTGTAAGAGGGTTCCCTTTTCTCTACATATTTGCAAACACTTATTTCCTTTCTTCTTGATAGCCATTCCAACAGGTGAGATGATATCCGGTTGTGATTTTGATTTAAATTTCTCTGATGACCAGTGACGTTAAGCACATTTTCATGTACCTATTGGCCATGTGTATATCTTCTTTGGAAAAATATCTATTCACTTCCTCTGTCCATTTTTTTTTAAAAGATTTTATTTGTTTGTTTGCTCGTTTGTTTGAAAGAGGGAGAGAGAGAAGGAGCACTGGAGTGGGGGGGAACAGTGGGGGACAGAGAAAGACAAGCAGACTCTGCATTGAGCCTGGAGCCTTACCCGGGGCTTGATCTTAGGATCCTAAGATCACAACCTGAGCTGAAACTAAGAGTCATACACTCAATCAACTGAGCCACCCAGGCACCCCTTCCTCTGCCTATTTTTAATAGTTTCTTGTTTTGTTTTTTTATAATTGAATTATATGAGTTTTTAATATATTTTGGGTATCAGCCCCTCATCAGATATACGGTTTGCAAATATTTCCTCCTATTCAGTAGGTTGTCTTTTCATGATTTTTTTGGCTGAGTAGAGATTTTTAGTTTGATGCAGTCCCATTTGATAACTCTCCTCTTACTCCTGGAGCATAATGACAAATGTAGATGATAACATCGATTCTACCCACAACACACTTCAATTAAGACCTCCAATTTTTGTGTTCTTTTTTTTCCCCCTTTTTTCTGTTTTTGTTTTTTGTTTGTGTTACAGACTGCTGAATTGAAAAAGTGTGTGGTGTAGGTTATTGGCTTGGCTTTATGCAATATTGCATGAAATCTAGGGAGACCTTCCAATATTTCTTTTCTGAATCAGTGTTGGTCTCCTTTGGTAGTTTTAATAACTTCTTGGAACACTGTAGTAATTATGGCAGCTGATTCTCTTTTGCTTTTCTATGTTAAGATGATGATTTTATAGGAATTTAATGCATTGTGAAAATTTCTGATGAACAGATTGGTATGTATTTCTATACTAGTTTATAAAATTACATATTATACAAAAATTGCAACACTTCAATCTGATTCTTATATAACCATGCCACTGTACTGATATATGGAAAACCTTTATACTATCCACCAGCATAGGAAACTTTTCTGTTACCCACCGGTATATAAGAAGCCTTTTATTACCCATTAGCTAAAGGAAAATAATATCTGGAGGATTATTTTTTATAAGCCTGTTGTAGGAATTAAACAAGAAATCACCCATACTTAAGGAATTAGTATTATATAGGATGAAACATCACTAAATTTTACTGCTGGGAGAAAGGAAACAACATTTGGGGGAAAAATGCATGAATTTCTTAATGTTAGTTTTCAGCATGAATGGGTATCATTTTTTTAAAAATCGAATATTGCCTAAAACAAGATTCAAGTGCATGTACTCAGAAAAAGAAAAATAAAGCTGTTTTCAGGAACAATTTCAAACATTGAAATATGTTAAAAATAAAAAAGATATAAATTAATAAATATAAACTTTAACTCAGAAAATAGGAGTATAATAAAATAGGATAAATAAACTAGAAAGAATTGGGAAGGATATAATTTCAAATATATGAATTGGGGGAAAAGCTATAAAGATAGTTTTTGAATATTGAACTGTATTTTTGCTTCTGGAATAAATCATCCTTGTTAAGGATAACGTTATCTACTACGCTTAAGATACAAGATTTCTTAAATATGATATAGTATTTATTCATTTGGGTTCTTAAATATTTTTTCTGTACTCTGAGCTTTTTCATCAGGCTTCAGAGTTAAGATTTTGATAACCTCATAAAATGACCTGGCAAGTTTTTCAAAATATCCTTCACTCTACATTCTCATGATAGTGTGGGAACATCTTTTTATGTGGTTGTCTGGTAGAAAATGAAAAAGAAAAAGAAACAAAGACAAAAGCAAAAAAAAAAAAAAAAACAACAGAGAGGAGAGCAAAGAAAAGAAAAGGAAAAAAAGAAAACTATACTGGTTTCATCCTTTTTGACAGTTATTCCTAGATATCCTTTGCAACCACCAATAAGTTGCAATCTGAGCCACCCAGGTGCCCCTAACAACAATTTCTTATATGATAAAATATTAGTTGGGAAAAATAAATATTTTTCTTGAGAAGATATTAAGTATCATCATTAGTCAAATAGACCAAAATTGGGGCACCTGGGTGGCTCAGTGGGTTAAAGCCTCTGCCTTCAGCTCAGGTCATGAATTCAGGGTCCTGGGATCAGGCCCCGCATCGGGCTCTCTGCTCAGCAGGGAGACTGCCTCTCTCTCTCTGTCTCTCTCTCTGTCTCTCTCTCTCTCTCTCTGCCTACTTGTGATCTCTTTCTGTCAAATAAATAAATAAAATCTTTAAAAAAAAAAAAAAGACCAAAATATCCTTAAAATGTGAAATATCCAGACATTTATTTAAGAATAGACATGCACAATATAAGGAACTAAAATAAAGGAACAAAAACAAATTTTATGCATTTACTTGAGGGAAAGAGAGAGAGATCACAGAGAGAAAGGGAGAAGCAGACTCCATGCTGAGCAGGGAGCCTTACATGGGGCTCAATCCCAAGACCCAGGTATCATGACCTGAGCTGAAGGTAGACACTTAACTGACTAAACCACCCAGGTACCAAAAATACATTTTAAATAAACAAAGTAGGCACCAAGTTAGATGGATGATAGTTGTCAATAATTCAAAATTCATCTATAAGTTCATCTTCATATTTCACCAAAATAAATTCTATTTATTTTTTGCACCAAAATAAATTCTAAATGAATAAAAATGTCATTATGGGTTTTCATTAATAGCTATGGATTGGACATTAATAAGGATTGGACATAACCTCTCTTTATAAATAAGAAAATCGCAAATAATATAAAACAACTGGTCTCTGTTTTTGTGCACGAGCAGCGTGGGAGTGGGATTCCTGGGAGAAGGGAAAGCAGTAAGGAGACCTCGGTATTATTCCAACATTCTGCCTATAGTTAATTATGGGTCTGTAGGTGCAGGGAAAGACCACAAAGCTGGGGAAAGAACCCAAGAAGTGTCATAAACCTAACAATTCCCAGAGCTTACAAACAATGGGAGACACTTGAGCCCAGAACAGAGTGGAGAATGAAAATATTTAATGTTTTTTCCCAAACAAAGGAGTCTCTACTTTCATGTTTCTTTCTTTTTTTAATGTCTTCTCATTTATTTATTTTGACTCAGTTCACACAGTTTGGATTTGCCTCCATGGCCTAGAGACTCGGATAATTTATCTTGCCAGCACTGCCTGATCACAAACTGATGGAAAAGAAAAATAAATGGCAAACTCTTTCCACTGGAACATTTTGTCTTTGGTAAATAAAACATTTCCTCTCTCTGATGACGGCCGTTTTGCTGGTTCCTTTGTTGTAGAATTCCATATATCAAGGCAAAGGCCTAGGTTTATATTCATGGTGGGGATAAAGAACAAAAGCTAGCTTTGTAAATGCACATGCATCTTTCTGCTACTGTAAATGCTAAAACTAGCCACTCTGACTACTGTATTCTTGAAAAGGAGATTGTTTTTTAAAAAATGCTGTGTATTCACCAAAGAGCTTCAATAAAGATAAAAACAATCTATGAATATTGGCTTTGAAAAGTACTCAAGATTTAAAGTGGAAATGGAGTTTCAAAATAAATGTTTAACATGGGGCACCAGGATGGCTCAGTGGGTTAAGCCTCTTCCTTCAGCTCAGGTCATGATCTCAGGGTCCTGGGATTGAGCCCCACATCAGGCTCTCTGCTCAGCAGGGAGCCTGCTTCCCCCTCTCTCTCTGCCTCTCTGCCTACTTGTGATCTCTCTCTCTCTCTGTCAAATAAATAAATAAAATCTTTAAAAAAAAAAAGATGTACATAGAGTTTAAAAAAATGTTTAACATGAAACAAATGTAGGGGAAATCTTATTTATTTATACCTCCCAAATATTAACAGATGTAAGATTTTATGGGATGGTCACTTTTTTCCTCATGCCTTCTTGTATTCTTTTAGATCTTTATATTAGGCACATAATCATTTTTTAATAATTATTGTGTCAATATTTTTAGTGATGTACTATCATTATTGCTTTACATCATCTCCTTGGTACAACAGCCAAGTGAATCACATACCTATATCCAACATTCTTTCTCTCCCTCTTCTCATAATTAATCACTTGAATGTACTTAATACGGATCCTTAATTTTGTATGTATAACTTTTATTCTTTCCAAATATATGAAGCAACTCAATGCATATCAACATTCCTACCAAATAAAGAAAAAGAGAGATAGAAATCAGATTTTATATATTAAGGGTATATATGTATGTTTGTGTTTGTGTATGTATGTTAATGTAATGACTGCACATTGGAGAAATAATGAGTCAAACAGGATTTGCAAGGCCAAGATCCTATTAAAATAAGGAACTATGGTAAAATAACCATATTTTCTGCTCATACTTTTTTCTCACATGATTTGCCCATTCTTCCCAGAGATAGAGACACAGAGATATTGCTGAAACTGAAAATTCAGAAGGCCTAAACAAAGAGATATTGCTAAGTGGCAGAGAATCCATCAGAATATTAGCAATTTCATTAGACTTTCGAAAAGAAAAATTAGAAATTCAGAGCTGCAGAGGCAGCCAGGAGTTGGAGAGGGTTAAGATACTCATGGGCTGAATTGGTCCCACCCCCAAATTAAGATATTGAACTCCTCACCTTCAGTTAGGAGAAAAGACTGTTAAAGAGTTTTTTAAGGTAAAATAAGGCTTTTGGGTGGGCACTAAGCCAACGTGGCCAGTGTCCTTATAAAGAAAAGGAAATGAGGATACAGACACAGGGAAGACCATGTGAAGACACTGGAAGAAGACAAGGCCAAGTAAAGAGGCCTCAAAAGAGACTAATTCTGTGGACAGCTCAATCTAGCCTCCAGAATTGTGAGGAAATATACTTCTGTTGTTTAAGTCATCCACTCTGTGGTATTTTCTTATAGAAAGTCTAGCAATTAATACAAATTCCAATGAGAAGGTACACATAAAAAATTGAGCCTCGCATTGTATTGGCATTTCCTTCAAGATACTGGTCAAATTTTTGAACTGCAAAGGAAAGCAAAGCAGAAATCTGATGAAGAGGGGAATGAATATATAAGGAATCTGATGGTCCTGAGGAAGCAATATTTGAATTCACATCTTCCAGGATCTCAGTTAGGAAAGTGAAAGGACCCTAAAATCTGGTACAAATTAGCATTACCAAAACAATGACCCAGGTTTGAATCAGCTCTGGCTCAGATCAGAACAAAGTGATGCCATATTTTATCAGTCTACTCAGAGTAAAATAAACTTTCTATTGTCTTCCATAATTGCCATGCACAGTGTTAGCCATATAAATGGTTATTTCCAGGCATATGGGGAAAAAAAGACAGACAAAGTGTACCTTAAAAACAGACCTACAGATGATTTACATATAGGAGCTATCAGAGAAGATAAATTTAAAATTGTGGTGTTAATATGTTGAAGTGAGAAGTATAGAAGTGATTAGATTTGGGAGTAAATTTTAGGTGTAGAGGCCAAAGAATTTCCTATCAAATTGGATATAGATTTTAAGAGAAGTACAGGTACTAAAGACATTATATTTGCATCCCCTAAAATTCATATGATGACATTCTAACCTTCAATGTGATGGTATTAGGGGATGGGCTCCTGGGAGGTAATTAGGTCATGAGGGTGGAGTTCTCTTATTAGTGCCCTTATAAAAGAGTCCCTGGACAGCACCCTTGCTCTGTCTTCCATTTGAAGATGTAGTGAGAAGAGGCTCACCATCTATTAACCAGAGAGTGGGTTCTCACCAAATACCAAATTGCAGGCACCTTGCTCTTAAACTTCCCAGTCTCCAAAACTATGATAAGTAAATGTTCATTGCTTGAGGAACCCAGTCTACAGTATTTTTGTTACAACTAAGGCACACTAAGACAATAGGAGTTGAGGAAGATACCAAGAGCTCATGTTCTTTCTGACACAAAATAACATGCTGTTTTTTCTAACACCAATTCTCTGTTATCAACTGTATATCGAGCAATGAGTGCAAATTCTACAAGTTAAGGGCCCAGTTCAATAAGACTGACCCCACTATAAATGCCAGTCATAAGTCCCAGTACCAATCCTTGTATCTGAACAACTGTCTATAAATCAGGGGTTCCCACAACTCCTTCGCTAGGTTTGATAATTTAGTCAAATGTTCACAAAACCCAGAAAAACACCTTACTAACAATATTAGTGCGTTATTAGGGATACAATTCAGGAACGACCGACTGAAAGAGATGGTAGAGCAAGGCAGGGGGAAAGGTTATATTAATCTTCCTTGCCACCATCCCAGAATTTTACTATATTCACCAACTTGGAGGCTCTCAAAGCTTGCTTTTCCTATGGAGATTTAATTAAGTAGATATGATTGATTAAACCACTGGCCTTGGTGGTTGAATTAAATCTTCAGCTCGTTTCTCTTCCTGGGAGATTGTGGGTAGAGCTAAAATTCTAACCCTCTAATCACCTAGTTATTTTTACCGTTGACTACCCTGTCCTGAAACTATCTATACACTCACCAAGAGTCACCTCATTAGCTTAAATTCAGCTATGATAGAAAGGCTTTCCTTATGAATAACAAAAAACACTCCTATATTTCAGAAAATCCCAAGGATTTTAGGAGCTCTGTACCACAATTTTTTATTTTACCAACCAAGATTTTTTTATCCAAATACCTAAAAAGATATAATACCTATTAATTAAAAATAGGAAAACTTTAGGCAATTTAGTTTTGCAGAGAAAGGATAGTTCAGCTTTGAACATGTTAAATTTAAATAGTCAAATCGTTTTCTAAGAAGAGATGTTGAGTGGTTGTGTCAAGAACCACAAACTAAATTAAAATCTGATAAAATATTGCCACAATCATTAACACAGATTGTATCATATATCTGTATTTAAGATGTGTTCATACTAATAAATAAGAAAAACACCAAAAACACAATAGAAAAATAACACAAATAGATTATGCTACTAATTATGGAAGAAATACAAAAACCTAATTAGCTGCTACAAAACTCAGAACTGAATAATCCAAATGAAATAAAATGTGATTTTTTTCCTAAACAAATGAAATTAGTGTTGATATTGGCAAAGGTGAAAAATTTATAAAAGCATTGATAGGAAATGTGTAATGTTATTGGTAGTACTTGTATAGTTTTCTGGAGAGGAGTGAAGGGATTTCCAAAGAAGACCTAGAATATATTTGTTCACTTCCATGGAGTAATTTTTTTTATACTTTTATTGTAAGAAAATAAGGCTTTTGTAGGAATGATAGCTGGGGTACTAAGAATTTATATATTTATTTATTTTCTAAATGGCTTATAATTACCTTAAGGACAAGAATCATGTCATTCCTTTTTTCTTTGCTTGTTTCATTAAATCTTGTCCAAATCAATTGGAATTCACTCAACTCTTATGCCTTAAGTATAGTGGCTGGAATAAATAAATGCTTCATGACTGTGCATAAATAATATGTGTTAGTTTCCTAAGGCCGTCTTAACAAATTACAACAGACTTGGTGGCTTAAGACAACAGAAATTTATTTTCTCACAGTTCTGGAAGATGGAAGTCTGAAATGATACTGGCAGGGTCAGTTCCTTCTCAAGCCTCTGAGATAGAAGTTGCCCCATGCCTCTGTTAAAAGAGATACTGAAGAGTATTAAATTTTTAAGAGTTTATTTGAGCAAAAATCAATTTGAGTTGGGCAGTCCCAAACTGGAAGTGGTTCAGAGTGCTCCGACAATAGAAACCAGGGGCAAGACTTTTAAAAAGAAGATGCAAAAGTAAACTAAGAAAATTATTTGATTGTAGCTTAAGTGGTTGCCTCATTTGGGAAAGCATAGTTGGCTGTTTGTGGCTGGTTGCCCCTAAGTTTTGAAATTTTTTTAAATATTTTATTTATTTATCTGACAGAGAGAGAGACAGCGAGAGAGGGAACACAAGCAGGGGGAGTAAGAAGGAGAAGCAGGCTTCCCGCAGAACAGGGAGCCCAGTGCAGGGCTCAGTCCCACACAACGGATCCAAAGGCAGATGCTTAATGACTGAGCCACCCAGGTGCCCCTGGGTGGCATTTAACCTGGAGGCATTTACAGGCTTTGGTTTTGGTTTACTTATCTAGGCTACTAAGGCATAAGAGCTACCTCTAATGGCCTCCTTGTTTAATTAATTTAACACATTCCACCCACCTTTTGGTGGTTGTAGGCAATCTTTTGCATTACTTGGTTTATGGATGCATCATTCCAATTTCTTTCCATCTTCCCATGTTGTTCTCTATGTGTGTGGCTTCATATGGTCTTATAAAAGCACCAGTTGTTTGATCTAAGATCTATTATAATCCAGTATGAACTATCTTAACGAATTACATCTGCAACAATCTTATTTCAAAGAGGGTCATATTCTGAGATTCCAGGTGGGCATCTATTTTGGGGTACACTATTCAAACCATCGCACAATGTGGTTTTCCCATTTGAAAAAAATATTACATCATCTATTGCATATCTAAGATATTACTGAAGTGACATTGTCCTTCACTGTCCCTTTGTTTAATCTATGAAGGGATATTTTATAAGCCTAAGAAAATGTCTATTGTATATCTTATGAAAATCATTCAGCAGACTTAATTATATGCAGTTTATTGTTGGAGTTTTTAATTACTCAAAATACAATATATCTGCCAATCAATTTAAAATATGCCTACTTCTTCATCATCTCACGAGATACTCTGTGATCTATATATTTATTGATTTGTGGTGAACAGCTACTCTATTTTCTTTTCTTCTAGATTTGAAGCTAAGAATTAACAAGACTATATAACATTGGAGTAGATAAATATGATCCTTTTATTTTTTTCCAAATAAACTTATTGACTTTGAGTTCCCAAGTTTAAGGAACAGTTTTAAATTTTTTTGGATTTTTTTAATATATGTATTTATTGTTATTCAATTCAAAATATTTTCTATTTTTATTTCTTTTTTAATTTTTTTTTATTCTTATGTCTTACCTCATTTTATAACCTATATCTCTTTTAGGGTCTCATTGACAGAGAAATATAATGTCATTTTTTTAAAAACTTACCGAAACAAGATAAATCTAAAAATTACTGGTAAGGAAAGTAGTTTTGTTTTAGGTTAATCTCCTATTGACTTAGAACACTCACAAATTAATGAGGCATTGCAATAAATTGACTCATGTTTTTTCTAATTTCTATAGTAATTTATTTATTTATTTGTTTATTTAAAAAAATATTTTATTTATTTATTTGACACAGAGAGAGATCACAAGTAGGTAGAGAGGCAGGCTGAGAGAAGGGGGAAGCAGGCTCCCTGCTGAGCAGAGAGCCCCAATGCAGGGCTCAATCCCAGGACCCTGAGATCATGACCTGAGCCTAAGGCAGAGGCTTTAACCCACTGAGCCACCCAGGCGTGCCTATAGTAATTTAATTTAACTATTTTATTACATTATCTTCATCTATATATAACATGTCGTATTATCAGAGCTCTAACTCTAAAAAGACAATCTTTTAGGAGTTTTAATCATTTCTAATAATTTCTGTTTTCAAATTGCTATTTATACAATAAATCTGAAAAGTCTGCTATTAAGTCATTTTAGAGTACTCTAATTAAGTATTTCCAAAGAGCTTATTATCACTTAAATTCTAGACCCATGTGAGTAGAAAATTAGCCTAACCATTTACTATTCTGAATGAGAAAGGAAATTATTATAATAACATTTCTAGTGCATTTAAGATAAAGGAGCATTGATTAAATGGGCAAAGACCTTTTTATGTTTAAATATAACATTTCAGAAGTTGTCATGCACAATTGTTTAGCTATTAGGAATAGCAACATTTGCTACTTAAGATGGCCATATGTTCCTATTTGCCTAGGTCAATGCTGAATATATAACTGATATTTTTAAGTAATCATTAATCATGCTTCCACCTTCATTCTCAAAAATGTACTGATTTGGGCATAATAAATAATATATCCACCTACTGATACTTATAGGTTTGTCTTTACTTATAAGTATGAAGATTTAATTATGTGCCAAGGATTAACTCTTCACATCTGGAGAGATGATCCATTATGAATCCTATTTACCAGCAAGAACCCTCCAGTATTGGTTCATGGTAAGCTACATATTCATCCATTTCTATTCAGAAGTATATGCACAGATTACAAATGAGTTACATGAGTAAAACTGAAGAAAAATGCTTTTTTCTTTTTTCTTTTTTTTTTGAAAAATGCTTTTTTCTAAGTAAGATTTGAATCTAATTCAGTAGCCATGTTTAACTCTTACTCATTATTTTTTATATTTTTAAGGGTCTTATTTATTTATTTGTCAGAGAGAGCACACACATGTGTTTAAGAAGGGAGATCAACAGGCAGAGGGAGAACCAGACAGAGGAAGAAGCAGGCTTCCCACTGAGCAAGGAGCCAGATGTAGAATTCAATCCCAGAACCCTGAGATCACGACTTGAGCTGAAGGCAGATACTTAATTGACTGAGCCACCCAGGCATCCCTCTTTTAATTTTTTTTATAAAAACAACCATTGCCTGCTTATAACTTGAACAAGAAATTGACATTATAGGTAACATGTATTTTTAAAATATTCTTTCTAAATAATTCTCAAATCCATGCGCTACTGACACCAGTCTGAGCCACCATAATTTCTTCTGGACTACAGGAAATGTTACTAGTCTCTGGATATCCACCGTAGTGTCCTCAAACTTGTTCTCTTTGAAATCTAATGATGCTATACTCCTCCAATCCTGCATTCTACTCACATAGTATACTCTCTGCCATTAGTGTTCATAATGATCAACTGATTATTAATAGAGTTTCCAAATCTTGCATAATTTCCTGCTTACCAATTCCTTAGCTTCATGTACCACACTATTCACATGCATTTCACTATTCCTAACTCTATGTACTCCAACCACCCACCCTTCTTGCAAATCCTTCATGTGTCATGCTGTCTTCCACCTTATTCTTTGCATATGCATTTCTCTTTGCCTAAATACTCATCTTCCCAACACCTACTTTATCACCTCCAACCTATTGTTTATGCAATTCTTTCTATCCAGATTCAGTTCAGTTCCTAAGAGAACTTCCTGAATAGATCAGTGGAGATGATATTAGATGATCCTAAAGACTCATTTATCTCCCTCTTTTTGATAACTTTGCTAAGAGTTGGCTCACTTGACCTAAGAAGTCAATAGGGAGAAAATAATGCCATTGATTGATTTCAATATGCCTTACATCAAGAATGTGTCCTGGTATAAAGTACCTGTTGTTAGGACACAGATATGGGGCCTTGGGATTCTACTTCTTGGCTTAGGGATCTTTTGATCTGTGTCTTGTGTCCTGGGCTATCCTAAGTAACAATGTTGGTGGGGATGAGCTTTGCTTTCATACTTAGAGTGATCTCAACTGTGCACCCAGGTTGGTTTCTCTCTACTAAAGCCTTGGCCAGAATGCACAGAGTGTTTATGCTTGGTCTAGGCAGTACAATAATGAGAGTTCAGGGGACATATGCACCCTACTACTTCTCAGTTTACAAATTTTCCCCAGTATATGCCAGGTTATATCTGCAGCTTTTGGTGTCACGGTTGTACATCCAAGACCCCATGTACAATAATCATTTCCATCTATTTTGTATCTTATGGCACTCTTCTTTATGTCACTTAGTGTAATCTCACCTGTTATATGTTGGTACAATGTACGATTGTTACAATTGTTTGATTAATATTTGTCATCTCATTTGCATCTACACTTCATGAGGGAATGAGAGCAAAGATTGTTTTGTTTTACTCGTGTTTCAAATTTCTGGCACAGTGTTTATTATATAGTAAATGTAAATAAACATTCTCGAATGAACAAAGTATTTGATAAATCATTTAAACCAATGAAATGGGTGATTAAAAAAAGATATCTGCAGATAAAGTGACATTTCAATGTCTTTTAAGTTATCCCACAGTGACAGTGATTAATTATATGCTTCTGGCAAGAAAAAGTACAGGTTTAAGTGTTTGATGATGTGAACCCTTTCTAATAACCTGATGTTACATAGATCATTTAAATTATGTAATTTATCAATTAAGGCTGCAGAGGAGTAGAGATGATGCAATATTTGTCTTCATTTCAAAGAGTGTGATGACACGAATGAGAATGTTGATGAACTGTTTCAAGATATTTCAAAGAAAGGAGATGAAGGCATCTTATACTGAAATATTACCATATCTGAGGCTTTATAGACCTTTGAGTGGATTCTCTAACTTAATCCAGTACCTACCACAACAGGTCTTCCATGAATATATCTGGATTTATGTATTAATGAATATTATATCTCACAACAGTTTAAGAATAAAATGTTATTAAATCTAAATACTTAATATTTAGATTTAGCATACTAATGTTACTATATACTAGCTACTAAATTTACTAAATGCTAAAATTTAGCATACTAAATACTTTAGCAAATCTAAAGTATTTGCTCCTGAATCTAAAAATCGACCTGTCTTAATCTGTTGCTAAAATGATGAATAGTAGAAATTATCTATATAAAACTTATTGTGAGATATTTGTTATATATTATAAATATATTGGCATATATTAATCAAAACTCAGCAAATATGAGTTTCCACCCATTCTCAAAACGATCACTAATGGGGCGCCTGGGTGGCTCAGTCGTTGAGCATCTGCCTTCGGCTCAGGTCATGATCCCAGAGTCCTGGGATGGAGCCCCGCATCGAGCCCCGCATCGGGCTCCTTGCTCTGCAGGAAGCCTGCTTCTCCCGCTTCCATCCCCTCTGCTTGTGTTCCCTCTCTCGCTGTGTTTCTCTCTGTCAAATAAATAAAATCTTTAAAAAAAAAAATGATCACTAATATTGTTATTAGATCTTGATGTTCCTTTGATTTATTTATCATTATTTTAAGTACCCTTGTTATTTTGCCAATCTTATTTTTATCAATGTGATTATGTATGAAATAACCATATATCAAATTTGTCATGTTGATCATTAATAATAAATGTTATAAAATTTCAGAAAAAATAAAAGCTGTTAATCATAAAATTTCAAAATATTAGTAATGCAAAAATTCCAGAAAGAGAAATAAAAAATCATCCAACAGACAGGAACAAAATTTATAATGGTATTGTACTTTCAAATATTTAAGTCATTTTCTAGAAGATGCACAACAATATCATTTTTTGTGATTGATTATTTATTTATTTATTTATTTATTTATTTATTTATTTATTTATTCATGAGATACACATAGAGAGAGAGGCAGAGGCAGAAGGAAAAGCAGGCACCCCAAGGAACAAGGAGCCTGATGTGGGACTCGATCCCAGGACCCTGGAATGATGACCTGAGCCAAAGGCAGATGTTTAACCATCTGAGCCACACACGTGCACATAAAACAATATCCTTAATGTATGGGAGGAAAAGTAATTTAATCTTGAATAACAAATGTATGCACTTTATAAAGCCACATGTTTCACGCAGGCATTGGTTCATTCAATTTATTTCCTTGAATTATTTTTTGGGATGATGTTTGAGACTAACAACTAGAGTTCAAACCTAGAAAGAAGAGAACCTGAGATTAGTGAAAGAAATGAGTACAAGCCATCAGAAAGCCATAGGATGACTGTGATACAGCTGAGTTAGGGAGAAAAGATCCCTGGAGACTCCTCCTTATCTCACACCATTTAAAAAATCAGTTCCAGACAAATAATAGATCTCATATGAACATAAAACATCAAAGCTTCTAGGTAGGCTTATAAGACAAAAACTTCATGTCATTGTCATGGGGAAAGATTAATTAAAGAGAATACTAATGTACTGACCATAAAATAAATACTAAAATCAACTAAACTCTATTAAAGAAATAAGAACTTCTAATCATAAAATGACATAATGAAGTGATTGAAAATGTAGTCTAATAAGTGGAAATGGCGTTCTGCAACACATTTAAACGTATCTATATGAAGTATTGTCAAACAATAAGAAATTTGGCAGACAAATCAGTTAAAAAAATGTACAAAAAACTTAGGGAGGCACTCTAAAAAAAGGTAAGTACAAACACCCCAGACATATTAAAAGGTGTTCAAATTGCTCAGTAACCAGAGAAATATTAATTATATCCAAAGTAAGATGCTGTAACTTATCCATAGAGTATCCAAAACATAAGAATTAAAATGCTGTATTTTGATGATGAAGTAGAGTTAAAAATTTGCATATAGTGTTGGGAATAGTATGTACTGGTACCACCACAGTTGTAAACCATTTGGTAATACTACTAAAAACTGGGCTTATGATGTTTACTGCAATATTTATTTTGGACAAATTCATACTTGGCCAACAAGTAGCCAAGCATTATATTTGGAAATTAGGGCTGATTACAGTCTGAGTAATTCCTCTTGTTTAAGGCCGCTGAGGGAGTTTTTATAGCAGATGAAATGAATTCAGGAAAGTGGAAATATGATGACCTAAGCTAGCATAGTGTAATACAGTTAAATATAATCAAGGGATTTAAAATTTTTATCAACAAATCAACTTAGCTAGCTCCCAGACAATCTCATACACAGAATGTTTTTGGCCTGCAACATTTTTTTTTTTGGTCAATTTTTCACTCAATTATAAATGCATTCTCTGCCCTTATGTGTTTGTTTGGTCAAAGAAAACAAACATACATCAATATAAATCCTACACTACGTCATTATACATTCTTTAAATTCTAGACTCCTAAGAAGAGGAAAATTTCAGAGCATTCCAGCCCTGGAACTCTTTGTCTGAAGTACTTCTCTAGGCAAAAGAGCCTGCCATCCATACCTAAGTGTAGTACAAGCTGACAATATTGGGCAATTAACACTTCCCTGGAGCAGGTCTCAGACAAGACTAGTGGGTGTTAATGGAAAAATATCAAGATTATTTGTTTTTTAGGTGAGAAAATTTTGATTTCTATGTTGTATATAACCCCCCAACTTTTCCCAGTAGAATTAATCTCCGGTTACACCCAATGGTAACTTGCTTGATAATGCACCATGTATTGTCAGCCTTTCTTTCCTTTTCTCAGTTGCCTCTTTCTGGTAGTGTTTCCTAGGATTACCTCTTAAATAAAATAATTGCACAGAGATTGGAATGGGTCACCTATCTTCTCAGAGTGGTCTCCAAGCCCCAGTGGTTAGGAAAGAAATGGGTCATAAGGACAGCTACTTTAACTTCTTCTTTCCCAAAATTCAGTATTTGATAATCTCACTAAGCACAGTTTTTTTGGTTTTGGGTTTCTTTTTTTTAACTTTCTTCTGCTCTCTCAACTGACTATTCTTTTGTCAGAGATCCTTTTATAAGGTAATTTTTAATAATTATTGGTTTCCTAATGTTTCCAAAAGTAAGCTTCTAAAAATCTTCATGCTTTTAAAAGAATGTTGTTAGAGAAGCTGGTACACTGGGAAACCACAGTCTTTCTATTGGTGACTCCATAGCTTCATCAGAGAGATGAAACTTGACTCTAAGTATCTGTAGAATTTTGTTTCCTCCTTAATGCACATTAAGGAGGGCACCTTTTGTGATGAGCACGGGGTGTTATATGCAACTAATGAATCATTGAACACTACATCAAAAACCAATGATGTAATATACAATGTCTAACTGAACATAAAAATAAAGGATTAAAAAAAGAATTTTGTTTCCTCTTATGCTCAATTTATTATGTTTTACTGAACTCTACTGAAACTAAATATCATGACCCTGGAATATTAGCATTCCACAAATATCAGAGATAATAACCAAAATGTAAAAATAACTAGACCAAAGACCAAATATTTTGGCCAAATAAAATGTTTTAAGAGAAATTCAGGAAAAATAAATTTATTTATTTGTTTGTTTATTTTAAAATATGATGTTAAAAAACCAAAAGGTAAATGGACTAAGAAGCATTTTAAGGGGATAAAAAAAGACAGTCTGAAATGGTGCTAGTCCTGGGAGTAAATAGGAATGATATATAGGATCCCATTATTCAGAATATGGTAGATCCACTTACGGATTTGGATGTATTCAAAACTCAATGGAAAAGTATCAAAAAGTATTAGCAAAATTGTGACAGGATTAAGATCACATTGACAAAAATATTGTGCTAGCTTTTGTGGAGGAAAGACTTAGATTGGGCATAAAAGGCCGTTTATAGCAAAGCAGAACAGAGGGAAGAGAGGCTTCCAATAAAATAATAGCTAAATATTTGGTATAGGATTAAAATACAGTTTTGTGGTAAAAATCACAGGAATTTCTAGATGGATTATATTTGGTTGTGAATGATAGTTAGGAAACAAGATATAATTTTCACAATTTCCACAATTACTGAAGATGCTATTGTTTACAATGATGGAGAAGACAGATTAAAAAGATCCAAGTTCCCTCTTTGGAACTGTTGATTTTGTTATGCTAAGCTGAACTCAGTGGAGGTGTAGAAACTAGCTTGGAAGAAGGAAAACAAATTATAACTGTATTTTAAGTAAGACATGATGGTATGCTAGGGTGGGTGCAGTAAAAAGAGAGAAAACAAAATCTGTCTTGGAGTGAGAACATAGGACTCCATCATTTATTGAATATGGTTTGTGTGACAGATGTAAATTCAAGAATGTCTCCCAAATTCCTTCCATAAGTATTTGAGTGAACACATAAATTCTCATAACAAAATGGAAAACACTGCAGGAGAAAGACTGGGTTGTGGAATGTCATGAATAGCATGAAGGAATGACATTATAAGTTTATTTGGGAAAAACTGAAAAAAAATTGTGGTAAAGCCTGTTATTACATAGTCATATTTTTCTTACTCCTTTATCTTTTTAGTCTATTTTGTACAAGTTGGCAGGGGCAGGGAGGGGAATAGTGTCCCATTGCAGTGATACTGTTCTTTCCAAGAAAACATTCTTGGGAATAGCAAAAATGGTTAAAGGAAAACTGTTAGTTCAGTGAAATTTACTGTTATTGGAGATTGTAATAACCACTGAAAAAGAAAGGAGACAGAAATATCTACACATTCACTACAAGTGAATGGAACATTTACAATAATCTCTTTGCATAATATATGTAGCTATTAGAAAGAATGAAGCAGTTTCATGTCCTGATATGGAAAGAATATATTTAAATATTTCAGAATAAATTTGAGTCTATAAAACAAATATACCTAATCATATACAGCAGCCCCACTGATTATATTTGTGATTTTCATTTTTTTAAAAAACATCTATTTTGATACTACAGAATCTCTAAAATTCATTAGAATATTGAGCAGTACTGTTGAACTCATTTTTCTGTAATAAAAAAGTCAAAACAAAATCCTCTTATCTGATAAAGCTCTGTCAAATTTTATGTATATAAATATTTGCAACTTTTAGTAATTAAATTTTTTTAAGATTTTTGTTTATTTATCTGAGAGAGCAAAAGTGAGAGAGATCACAGAGGGAGCAGGAGAAGCAGACTCCCCTATAAGCAGAGCTCAACATGGGGCTCGATCCCAGGACTCTGAGATCAGAGCCCTAGCTGAAGGCAGAGTCACCCAGGAGCCCCTAAATTTAATTCTTTTTTTCTTTAAAATTTATTTATTTATTTGAGAGATAGCACTAGCAGGGGAAGGAGCTGAAAAAGAGGGAGAAAGACTCCTCAGATTCCCTACTGAGCAAGGGCCTGATGCAGAGCTTGATTCCAGGACCCTGAGGTCATTGACCTAAGCCTAAATCAAGAGTCCATTGCTTAATGGACTGAGCCACTCAGGGACTACAAATTTAATTCTTTAATATATCACAGGGGTTTTTTTTCTGCACATAGAAACACACATACATAACTACATATGTATGTAGTTTGACTTGCATTAATCTGATTTATTCAACCACACTTTAATTGATATTCCAAAATGTTGTGTTTCCATATGCATAACAGTAGATAGACATGGTTATATGCTCCACAGATTGCACTGTAATAATAGACATTAATATTTAGCTAAGAAGTACATTTTATATGCCATATTCAGTGTTAATTAGGTAATTATATTTTTATATAAAAAGTGAACAATTTTTCAATTAAAGAAAATATCATGAGTACCTCCTGGAATCTTGAAAAAATATATTTAAATCTTTAATGTTTTATCGAGTTTTAAAAATCAGGAAAAAAAATAGAACTCTAGGGGCGCCTATATACTGAGCCTGGGTGGCTCAGTCGGTTAAGCATTTGCCTTTTGGCTACGGACATGATCCCAGGGTCTTGGGATCATAGCCCCGCATCCAGGCTCCCCGCTGGGAAGGAAGCCTGCTTCTCCCTCTCCGAGTCCCCCCTGCTAGTGTTTCCTCTCTCGCTGTGTCTCTGTCAAATAAATAAAGTCTTAAAAAAAAAAAATAGAACTATGGACCAAGCTACCGTCACTCATTGAGTTTTCATGTATTTGGAGGTATCATGTATAAACACATGTTCCTAACTTTGCAACTGAAATCATGTCTTCTTATATCCTTAAGCTGATAATCAGAGAAAGATTGCCTTACAAATCTACAGCTAAACCAACTCTTATAAGCTTTCTTCTTTAAAAAAAAAAAAGGCTCTAAATTTGTTATGTTTTATTTAATTGCCCAAAACCCTTCAA
The DNA here is from genome assembly GCA_028646535.1 of Procyon lotor. Taxonomy (NCBI): domain Eukaryota; kingdom Metazoa; phylum Chordata; class Mammalia; order Carnivora; family Procyonidae; genus Procyon; species Procyon lotor. Next base: position 164,784,635 of record CM053603.1, on the reverse strand, counting down.
TATATCAAAATACTATAATCTATTTCTGAAATCCAAATGGGTCCCAAATACTGCTTGACATATAAAATGCACTTCCCTGAACCCAGCTGCTTACTTGAAAGGAAGAAAATAGATCATATGACTTTTTTTGTCTGGTTCTTACAAGGATTCATTCTCTTTTAAAGGTCAAATGCCTGTGAGCACCTTGGTTTCTGGTCAATATGTTTTTCTCTTGAAAGCATAAAGGGCAAGAGGGCTACCTGAAATGAGTAGCTGCCTTTGATTCCCAGCTATGATGTGAATATGCCATGATTGAAAAACAAAGACAGCAGAAGTCGAGTGATTTCTCTCATTCAAGACCTGCTGTTGAGACAGCATCAGGCCCTTATCATTTCATACTGTATAGCCACAATCTGGTTAGGAAATTCACAATAGCTATTGAATGATAACTCTTATGGTGAAAACAAAAATTCAGTAAGGAAATATCTGAGATTTGAATAGTTCGAGATAAACAGTTTTATAGTCTCCCTCTTTTTTACTCAATGTGTCTAACTTTTTTAAATGTGTCAAAGATTTTGACCAACTCTGAATACCAGACATAATATGAATGGAAATTACCTATTTTAGTTAAAAAGAATGATAAACCTAAAGAATCCAGAATAGTGCATTTTGGACCCCAACCAATTATGCAGAAGATTGTAAGGATATACACACATTTAGATAATTTTCTAGAAATATCTATTTCCTAAGCATTGGTTACTCAACTGTGGAAAAAGTATTATAATAGGTCATATTTCCTCCAGGAAATATATATCGTGCTTCAGTAATTTTTGGACCAAGTAATCATGGATTCATAATTGTCTAAATAGCTCTCTTTCAGAAAGTTTGAGGTTAATACTAATATAATCCCAACAAAGAAAGATTTATGAAACTTCCAATGCATCATATCTATTTAAGAGTATCCACTTAATTCTCAAAATATAATGAAATTTAAAAAGCAAAATAAAGAGGTGCCTGGATGGCTCAGTGGGTTAAACCTCTGTCTTCAGCTCAGGTCATGATCTCAGGGTCCTGGGATGGAGCCCTGTATCTGACTCTCTGCTCAGCGGGGAGCCTGCTTCCCCCTCTCTCTCTGCCTGCCTCTCTGCCAATTTATAATCTCTCTTTCTCTCTCTCTGTGTCAAATAAATAAATAAAATATTTTTAAAAATAAAAAGCAGAATAAAAAAACAACCACCTCTTCTGATTCTTTTATATTATGTTTTACACTATGATTGAAAGGCAAGAAAAATGAGTCATCAAAATCTAGCAATTTACTTTTCAGAGATTAAAAAAAAAGGAAAGAATGAATTTACCACACTTGGTTAATTCTTTAAAATACTAAGTGTCATCTTTAAAGCATATCCTAAATCAATGTCCATTTCATCTACTGCCATGGTAACATGTCACTCTCTCCTGAACATATATTTCAGACTTGAAGACACTGTTTAGACTCTTCTTCATCTTTTCTTGATCTACATATATTAGAACTATTTTCCAACTTGACTGGAATTCCCATAATACCCTGAATTGTAAACTATCTAGTAAAAATGTTCTTCAAAGATCTATAGAATAATAATAACAATTTAGTCAGGTTAGTGTGGAGGGAATAAATTGGAATTCTTAATTATGTTAACTTCAAACATTATGGTCCTATGATAATTGGTTTTTTAATAAAACTTGTTTTCCACAGTGAATTTTCTTAGAATTAAGCTAACTTGTTTAGGATAGTATTTGTGAAATCTTAAAACACAAGCAAAATATAATGATATTTTCTCTATTATTAAATATAGAACTGGAATTTTAGGGGCTAAATAATTATGGAAGGAATGAGACAAAGCTTAGAAAAATAAAATATCATAAAATGTAGTCCCGGAATGTAGCTCTGAGATTATCCAAACTCATTCCCTTATTTTAAAAATGAGTTGTATATGTGAGGCTTAGAAAGTTTAAGTATCTGAACCTAGGTATTTTCTAAACTGTCATTATTAGCAGTTAATAGTGCTGCTATACTTTGAGGTTAAATTTAGGTTATATATTAACATAATAATACCATTATTTATGTGGTGTGGGTAGAGAAGAAGGGTGGTGCTGATGAGGATGCATTTTTACCATGGCTTAATGTCTTTTCCCTCTTACAAAATATTTTTGTGGCACTATAATAATCTACCTTTCACAAAACTCCATGGTCACAATGAGAAATTTAAAAGGTTTGTACGTATTCCTGACAAGGTTGCAATTTAGTATCATACTAGATCTGTAAAGGCCGGGGATTGAATAAGCAAAGAAAAGAGGAGGTGTAAGTCATAACGTGGAAGATTCTGACTCACTGTGAAGCAGATTCACCACACAGAAAGGATGAGAGCCTAAGCAAATCCTTCCCAGCATATGCTGACATGATGACATGCCTTATTTCATGCTCCATTGAGAAAGAATGCAGAAGTTCAGCATTAATGTTCATTGTCACTTTCCTCTCTCCTGCTGATATTAGAGCCTTCATTACTGTGTGTAAATGCACTGCAGCATGCAAAGTAATATTCTGTAGGTCATATTTTCTTCTGTCATTATTTGGCCTCTAAAATGGGTGCACAGGGGTGCCTGAGTGGCTCAGTGGGTTAAAGCCTCTGTCTCCAGCTCAGGTCATGATTCAGGGTCCTGGGATGGAGCCCTATATCTGGCTCTCTGCTCAGTGGGGAGCCTGCTTCTCCCCTCTCTCTCTGCCTGCCTCACTGCTTACTTGTGATCTCTCTCTCTGTCAAATAAATAAATAAAAATCTTTTAAAAAATAATAAAATAAAATGGATGCACAGTTTTGCTATACAGTTCATTTCTGTGTTCCATACTTCAAAAAAAATGGTTGTGAATTGGCAATCAAGGTGTGCAAAATGACTTCTAGAGGGAAATGCTGTAGATCAGCAAAGTATTGCCAATATTAATGACTAAAGTTTTTGCAAAAAGAAAGCTTAGTCCAGTTTAAAGAACATGGCCAAAAACATGGGTTCAAATGCAAGCCTTATGGTTCAGTAAGTTTATTTTCTTTTCTGAGTTACAAATAATTGTGCTTCCTCTGAAGAAGAATTATTGGAAAGATTAGAAAAAATAAATGTAAAGCCTTTTACAAAACCATATGGTAGTTATGACGGAGAGGCTAAGTTTACCAGTTAAGGTTCAATCCAAAACAAATCCACTACGAATGGTATAAAATAATGGATACATTGCAGGGACTAGAATTTAACAATTGCAGGAAATGATGAAGTCTATGATATTCTAGCAATGAACTTAAGGCTGGGGACACTAGGTGTATAGTAGAGGAAAGATAAGGAAAACTGGAACCCATGAGCTCAAATTGGGATTCACAAGGACAAAGTTGATGTTTAACTCATCTATCACCACCTGAGAGCTCTTGATGTAGAGAACTTGCAGAAGGTAATAAGCTTTGCCATGAAGTTGCACACACATGGAAAACAAAAGACTGGTGAAAAGATTCTGAGAAGACAAAAAAATCTGGTGGGAGCTATAGGAACCCCGGCCCAGCTGCTGAGGGACTCCAACAAGGTGAGCCAGATCAGCAGCAATGTGTGCAAGCTGCAATGGTCTTCGGTGCCCTAGTCTGACCATTAGTGCATGCGGGCTGCTGCTTTATTTTTCTCTTCTGAATCTCATGCACATTTCTCTTGTGGCGGGTTCCAATCCATCCAGAAGCATGCAGAGAGGAGTGCACTAATATACTCTTAAGATGGCTAAATTGACAGAATACGAAGCTACTACAATAGGATAGATTATTCTGTTGTTATGCTATACTCTTGCAATCTCAGACTTAAATTATGTTTAATTTATGTTTAATAAACATAATTTAAATTATGTTTAACTTAAATTATATTTAATTATGTTATATTCCAAGTATCAGACTTAAAACAACAAAGGTTTCTTTCTTTTGAAAGTATTATGTTCACAGTGACTCCGGAGTAGCTCTGTCTCCCATCCTGTTTCCTCCTGGACCCAGTCGGATAGAGCAGCCTCTATTTGGAACTGGACCCTCCCCATGAGATAAGAAAAGAAGTAATGTCAAACAATGCACTTGCTTATAAGGCTTTTGTACAGAGATGACATGTGTTGCTCCTGCTCACCGTTCATCGGTCAGTGTAAGTCACCCGGCCAAGTCCGATGTCAGTGGGGCCAAAGGGGTTTAATCCACCTCCAGGAAGGAGGAGCAAGTATTTGCAAACAAAAATAGAGTTTTCTACAATCAACACTTTTTGTCAAAAATATTCTATGCACTCTTTGTGGAGTCTGTTTGAGATTCTTTCTCTTCCTCTCTTTCTTCCCCTCCCATCCTCTCTCAAATAAGCAAGTAAATGCTAAAAGAAAGGGAGAGAGAGAGAGAGAGAGAGAGAGAGAGAGAGAGAGAGAGAGAGAAAGAAAAAAAGAGGAATCCATCTCCAGTACTATCAGTTTCCCTGATCCATTGAATTCAGACTTATCCATCCATTGTATACCTTCCAGAAAGTCTTAAAATTTATATTATCTCATTCTCTTTATTATTGTGTGGATGGGTTGTAGACCCCCATAAAGACCCAGACCTTCCCTCTGAACTTGTAACTTGCTTATTGCTGTGCTTTGCTGAAACTTGGATAAGATGTGGTTAGACCATGACAGCCACAGGGAGCTAAAAAAACACAGTTGTCATGAGAACAGGGGTGGGCTAGGGAGATATGATGAAGGGATACTAACATAGTGATTGGCTAACGCTGACACCCACTTGTAGAAGCAGTATATAACCAGTTTGCTGAAGGCAATAAACTTGCTAGATCCTTGGAGTTGCTCTAGTCCCATAGAAATCCAATGTTGGCCCACCATTCTCACTAGACCTTAATCTCAGTGCCCCTCAGTCTCAACCTTGTTAGAGAAGAGCTCTCAGGGAGTGGGGAGCTGACAACTGTGTCTATATTCTATTTTAAATGTTATTTTAGTAAGATTTAAGTAAAAGAAGATGATGAACACTACATATTTTTATAAACCTTTATCTTGATTCTGTAGTCCAGTTAAAACTTCTCTCTTTTCTTTCCATTACAAAAATATTCTGATGCAAGATTCTTGGTTTGGCCAGCACTATGAATAGAAAGAACATCTGATGTACACAAAGCTTTATACTCTTAAATAATTTTCCAACAGAAATTTGAGATTAGACACTAATTATAGATATCTCTGAGCTTTTAGGAAACTATGCCAAATAACTCTTAATAGCAAATAAACTCTGGTATTTGCATGATACAATACTAAACTCTCTTGGATACTCGAAATGATATATTTTCAACATGGGAATCATATCATTCCACTTTCAATTTAGCTGTACCCATTTCATTCATTAAAAGCTTAATTGTCATTTTATGATTTATTTTAATAATAAATTTAAACCCCGTACTGAGTGTTGCAATTAAAGGAATGATTTCAAATAGTCAAGCCACTCCCAACTATAAATGCAATTAGGAAACGAAAACAGAACTAATCAAAACTTGTTAGTACTGATTGTGAGACCATAAGGAAGACACATGGACTTCAGCTGCCCTTTGATTTAGTGCCAACAACCTCTAAGCCTCATTGCCTGTCTGTCATGAAACATCTTACACCTATCCACACCACTAACACATGTGCCTTCTTGCTCTTTTTCTAAATCTTGTACTCTGGGTGCCTTTTTGAAATATTGAGCCTGGGAGACTTGCCTTTTAGAAAACATCTGTACACTTGACATCAACTATCTCGGTTCTACACCTCTTCCAAGACAGCCCTCTAGTAGCCTTTGCTTCATGACTTTCCTGTCTGTGCAGAAAATCATTTGATTATGCCAAAAGATGTCTGAACTACAGTCATGAGTTTTGACATCTTAACCTGACTGGGAGAAGAGTTCCTCACACTAGAGTGTGGTTGCTGTACACTGGTAAATGTTAAAATAAGAATTTTATAATAAATTATGTTTATATTATTAAATATATTTATATGTGTATGTATATACATATGTATATATATTTTATTATGAAGAATTGTGTTCATTTAATAAACAACTAAATTGCAATAATCTAAATATTTCATGCAGTAAAATTGCTTTACCTCTTCAGCTGGATTCTTTTTGAGCAGAGAAATAAGTACTAGTCATTTTCATCCAATTAAAGTAGAGAGATTTGGACTGGTTAATATTATATTTATACATATTTAAAGTATATATACAAATAAGTATTTGTGTTACATAAACAGATAAGTATTATATATACATATTTATAAGTATTTAAAATACATAAAGGGCAAGATAATGACTTATATTTAAAAATTAAAGTTGAAATTCATATAAAGATATTTTATGACGTGTCTAAATAATATATGGTTTTCAAAAAATGGAATACCGGCATGGAGCACTGGGTGTAGTGCATGAACAATGAATCTTGGAACACTGAAAAAATAAAATTAAATTTAAAAATAAATAAATTAGGGACATCTGGGTGGCTCAGTGGGTTAAAACCTCTGCCTTCGGCTCAGGTCATGATCTCAGGGTCCTGGGATCCCCACATCGGGCTCTCTGCTCAGTGGGGAACCTGCTTCCCTCTCTCTGCCTGCCTCTCTGCCTACTTGTGATCTCTCTCCCTCTGTCAAATAAATAAATAAAATCTTTAAAATTAATTAATTAATTAAAAAGTAAAAATGGAATACTGATTTGTCAGTTTTTAATTATGAGCTTGATAACCAAAATATATTGCTTGTTCTTTGTCTATAAATCATCTCACATTGTTAGTTACTATTACCAGTTAGTTATTCTATTTGCATGAAACTTTCAGATCATGCTTCAAGCTGCTTTTACCTTCAAAGGTAAGTTGCTTCCTAAAAATTGATGAAACTATGGCACGTCCAGCTTTGTATAGCTACAGAATTTTTCTTCCCACTGCCAAAAATCTTAGACTCTTACAGCTAAAAGCAAACTTATAACACTATGTGGCTAACCTCCCCTTTATAATTCATAATATCAATAGGTGTATTTTAGAATAGCCTTATTTATTACCCACCCATTCAATATTATTGTGCATACTACGCACCAAATTTTATGATTAGGTACTGGAAATATGCAGAACCAAATGTGACTCTGACTTCAGAGAGAGGATGACCTAGTAAGCAAGAGAAGTCAAATCTTTATCATTATATTTTTAAGATTTTTATTTATTTATTTATTTGATAGGGAAAGAGCACAAGCAGAGGGAGAAGCAAAGGGAGAGAGATAAGCAGACTCCCTGCTTAACATGGAGACCAACACGGGGCTCCATCCCAGTAGCCTGAGATCATAACCTGAGCTGAAACTGAGTCGGATGCATAACCAACTGAGCCACTCAAGTGCCCCAAGAAGTCAAATCTTTAAAAAACTAAATAAATGGGAATAAGCGTGGCTAAGACTGCAATAAAAAATCTGTACAAGCACACCGAAGGAATGACTTTATGTCGGGAAACCATTTCATTTTCTAATCATTGATTTTTTCATATATTCTATAATTTTAGAAATCAATGGTGGGACACTTGGATGGCTCAGTTGATTAAGCTTCTGCCTTCAGCTCAGGTCAGGATCTCAGGGTCCTGGATCAAAGTTCCAGGTCAAGCTCCTTGATCCTGGGGAGTCTGCTTCTCCCTTTCCTGCTGTCCTTCCTCCAGCTCATGCTGGTTCTTTCTCTCCCTTTTTCTTTCTCTCTCTCTCAAATAAATAAATAAAATATTTTTTAAAATAAAATAAAATAAGTAAAAATCAGTGGCAAACCACTCTAAAAAATAGTTAATTTAAAGAAAGTAAAGTCAGTGATTCTTTTCATCAGCATTATACTCCTAAGTGACATAGTCATTGTATTTGACAAGATCTTCATCTCAGACTCACATAATCTCTTGAGTTCACACCACTTCAGTTAATCACTTTCCCAAAAAAATCAAAACAAATTTTGTTTGACTTCTTTCTTCCATGACAGTAAAATACACATGTCCTCATCATGTTGCCTCTGGCCTTCAAGTTTCTAGTACAGACCTGCTTTGGCTCTTCTTCCTGATTCCATCTTCTCACTCAGTGCTTGGTGTATAGAATGAAAACCATCAAAAGGGCTTAGACCCTATGTGCACATCATCATGTGGGAGGCATGACTTTCTATTTTATCTTTAAGCCTCCGTTCCTACCAATGAAAGTGGAATTAGATTCCCCAGACAAAGGATAGTGGATTGACTCATGTGCAAACTCAGTCACACAATGCATGAGCATATTTTGAAATGTCTATGAAATGAATTTCTTTCCCTTACCTGCAGTTGTTTAAAAGCCTCCAAAGCAAGACTTTGTCTTTTCTAAGTTCATTTTCCTTGATCCATTTCTATATTCCCCGTACCGAGGGTAGAGCCAATGCCCACAAACACTAGCTCATGCTCCTTAATGACCATCAGAGCAGCATTCCGAATGTCCTCAGGAAGTACTTGAACACTCTGAAGTTACTAAATCCAGATCCATCAATATAAAGTGATTTTAAATATTTTGGGGTTTTATGTATTGAAATTATGGTTCAGTAGATCTTAGTGTCATGAAATCTGTATGAGTCTCTTATGACTCTCTTATGAGTCCAACAGTTACTTAATTTGAAAGATGCTTTATATCAATAAGTATTGATGATTTAGATATAATTAATAAGTACAAGTAAATTTCTTTGAAATGCATGTATTTTCACATACTTTAAAAAAAGTCCATGTATCTTATGGAATCAAATCACTTAAGACATTTTCTACATTTTCAAAAATATTCAAAACAATTTTTGTTTTGAAAAAATATTTGAAAATTTTTTTTCAATTTTCCAAAACAATTTTTGTTTTGAATGTTTTTGAAAAAAATTTTTGAAAAACAATTTTTTACATGGTAAGTTTGAATTCCTACAAAATAGACTGAGCATTGTTACCACTCATTTCCTAAATACAATGTCAAGCTTATGCTAGGAGGAGGTGCATTGTTTTCAAAACTCTATAATGGTTGTGGCTAAAGTAAATAACCTAAAAGTTATGCTCTGTCTTTTAATATATATTTAAAATATTTAATGATGTATTTACTAAGTTTCACAAATATTTCTTTTCCCAAATATTATTTTGTGCTTATTATTTCTCAGAAGTTAACAGCATTCATTAATCCTACAGGAATCGTCACAATGTTCTATCGATAAAATTGTGCATCTTACATTAACTGGAGATAAGTCTATGGTTATAATCATATGGTAAGAAACATCAAAGAAATGTTCATTTTTCTCAGCTCTTTGTTAAAATTCCCTTAAAGATTATTTTTTGAAAAATACTGAATGATTAATTTTTGCTTACAATTTTTGGAAAAGAAATTCTTAATGGTTTCCTGATAAACACTACAAAATAAAATCATTGTAAATGTTCTGAAAAAATTTTAAGATAGGATCTAGAGTCTAAGCAATACACACACAGCAAACCATTTCAGTGAACTATAATTTGAACTATAATTTACTCAGTATCTCCCTTTTAAGCTCCCACATTACATGCAGAAACCCAGACTCATATTTGATTTACATATCTGAGCTCCATAAAGCAACAAAAAACTTAGTATTTCTGTGTCTGTATTTCTAATATAACCAGTTCTTAAAATAATTTCATTTCATTTTTACATGAGACAAAACCTTTTTGGAAGATCCATGATTATGGCACCCACATGCATCGCTTTTATGCTGCTGTGGGTGTAGGTCTGACAAACACTCAGCAAACAGATGGCTAACCCTCTGAATGACATTATTCATGTTAAACAAAATGGCTTTCTGACGATCATAATGTAGCACCTGCTCTGGAATTGTTCTTCTAAGGGCAGAGGAAATATGGGATTTGGTGAGACTGTCAATTGCATTATCAGGTTTATGGTTGCTGATGGCCTTTTAAAGAAAGGAAATTGCTCATCAATTAGCAGCAACTCCTCATTTTGTAATGCTCACCAAAAAGCGGAAATAAAATTTAATTTGTCAAATTATGCATATATATTTGTTTATATTAATGAACAGAAGGACTGTATGTACATGTTGGTAAACCTTAGGGAACAATTTTTTCTAAATGCGCTAAAAAGCTAAACTGAACCAATTACTACTGAAATGTTAATGAAAAAAGACACATAACACTATGTTCAATTTTATTCTTGTATGTTGCTACTAATTTTCTAATTTTAATTCAAATGTCTCTTACCATATTTCACCACTTACACTTATTTTTATGAGTCAGAAATTCTTAATATGAAATCACCCATCAGATTAAATTATTTTCCTCCTGCTTCTTATATAACCACATTTCTAATTAGTCCTTTTTATTTACAACAACCTTCTCCAATGAAATGTAAACTTATTTGCTCAAGATCTGCTGTGAGTGGTCATGTAATATAGTCACCCCCAGATTTTACTTCTCTACACTAATTTATGCTCATTCTGTTAGCATAATTTCAGTTAACTTTCTCCAGCTCTTTATTCACTGTAAGTCTGTTCCCTGGCCATTCTGCCAGCCTTTAATATTTCTCAAATATATGGCTGAACCATACTAGTCATATCAACATGACCAGTAACTCTTCTGAAGGAAGAATTGTTCCAGAGATTTTGAATTTACCACTGTCACCAAAGGTGAAGTATATTGACATTGTATTTGATGCACTTGCATACTTCAGTAAACTAAAGGCTATCAATAATTAGCATCAATAGATGGTATTTTTGCTATACTTTTTTACTAAAGCAAAGTTTATTTCACAGTGTCTCTTCCAGCTGAAAATGTATCCACTGAGTTTACAAAGGTATTCAATCGTGTGTATAGTTTTATAGTTAGATTCTACAATATTTTAAACTATATTTTGATGTGTTATATACATAAATGAAGTGGTAGAGTGAGAGTTTGAGTACTGAAAGTTACAGAAATTACACATTTTAATACTGATTGTAGCTATCCTTAAACTTAATGTATAAAATAAATAAGACAAATCCTTAAATATACATGTTTGTCTACTTTGGAAGAAATAAGTACTGTAACTTTCACATTCTAAAAATCTGAGGAAATAGAGGATGAATGTGTCACAATCCAGCCAAGAAGATAGTTTGTCTATTTATGACTGAGTGACAAACAGGGAATGCTGAGTGTCACTTAAGTTCTACTGAAGTTCTTTATCTCATTCCTTTCAGGAAATTGATCTTTCAGTGCCACTTACATGAAGTACATAAAATAATTTTCAACCTAGCTTAGATTGCCTAAAAAATTAACTTACAAAAAATCACAATAGTTGTAGAAGAGTTATAAATGATGTAAGACTCTGGGAACACAAGATTTGGGGAGGTGTAGATAGCATCTGCTCTAAGGCAAAAGTTAAGAGTTTATGTAGTCTTTGTTTTTTTAAATAAAGGATCAATAACTATGTGAAAGTAATTATATTGTAAATACGTGTGGAATCAGTAGGTTGTACATCTTAAATACACATTATATATGTTTCCATTATATTTGAATGAAAAAATAAAAAGGAAGGAATGAGCAGCAGGTTGGCAGATTCTATAAGAATCTTAAATTGTATATATAGCTATAGAAATAGTTATTTAAATTCTGTTTCTAGAGAAGTGAGTTCAACACCCCTTACCCCAACTCTCCATAGGGAAAATAAATACAAGTATGTACACGTTACTATTTGGGTAACAATGTTTTGCTCTTAACAAGATGGGAAATGCCTCCAAAGGAAATCACTGCAGTTTATAAGTGATTACATTTGCCCTAATTCCAGTTCGGCTAATATATATGAAGTTATGCTCTAAGGAATAATAATATTTTGGAATTTTCTACCATATTTCTCTATGTTGGAGCAATGTTCTGTGAGAAAAATTTTGACCCACCCTGGAGATCTTTTTTAGAACCATGTCTGTGTTGCAGCATTATATTCGCACTATATTTAACTCCATCTTAGAGATTTTAGATTTCTTTAAGAGCTCTCAGCCCTACCTTCTGCTAGATTGATTACAAAAGCACAGAGATATGCCTTTAACTTCCAATGCTAAAGATAACATAAATTTTCCTTGAGAATGTCAAGCATTGATTTTTTTTTAAAAAGAGGTGTATCTTGAACATATGGTCATGAGATTCTTCAAAATAGCATATTTCAAAGGAGTGAACTGTTTTCTTTAGAATGCACTTTTTGCTAATATCAGTCTAATACCATGGTAACCAGACATGTGTATGTATATTGTTCACAGCAATCTTACTGCTTCTAATATTTTTTTTACTATTTGAAATATTTCAATCCATTTTCATACTCAGTGGGGTTTTGTTACTCATTAATATCTCTGTTGCAAGTGTTTATTGTTGTTTTTGGAAAAGTAGTTTTCTTAAATTAATTTCAACTTTCATCTTCCCTCAGAGAGACCAATCCTACTCATAAGTATAATATTTAACCCCTTCAATACATTGGGATTTGCACTTTTCAAATCTTCATATTCAATGCCTACAATATTCCAACTTGGGTTGGTTTATTCTTCCTTTTTTTTTTTTTTCACTTTTTACATTTAGGTTAGTTTAGATGTCAAATAATATCAGTTCTTAAACTACCAAAAATAACATTTTTCAGATAGATGGTTGGCCATTTGTCTTTATCTACAGTTTTTCAGACATTTTTATCATTTTTAAAAAAATTAATTGTACAAGAAAAAGTTTTAGAGAAAGTATAAGATACTTTCCCAAAGTCCAATGTGTGATACCTGCTCCATTTCTTTCTTCCACTAATTTTGTGATTGTACTTACATCTGTCAAATCAGTCTGGAATAATTGATTATTATTATTATTATTAATTATTATCATTATTAATTATACCTTTATACCTGAGTATTTAAAATATTTATTTTAATATAAGCATACTTATTAATGAGAGAAAATTTATACAAATATATTTTATAGTATTATTTCCTTAATCTTTCTATTTATAATTTTTTACCTTTCTATCCTTGTATTGATTCTTCACTTTTTCAGAAAAGGATTCAGAAGTTTCACATATTAATGATTGCATTAACCAGCAATTACATTTACCTAGTTAAAAGTATTAGCCTATTTGCCTAAAATTCAGAATACCTAATGTTCTTAAATGATTTAAATTCAATTTTACTATTTCTCTTCCTATTAGAATAAGACCTTGAGCACGCCAGAAAATTTGGCATTACACTTCATTTCTTAGTTTCCAACCTATCCCACATATATGTTGTCCCTTTAAAATGCATCTCTTTTCTGTTCAACATTCTATATTTCTGCTGCTAAAGTTCTAGTGCAGTTCATCACCATCTCCCTCTTGAACTATAAAAACGTTCCCTAAATTGGTACCCTTGCTTCCTTTCTTGCTGCTGTATTCTAACTTATTTTCTGCATAATATTCAGCGTGGTTAAACAAAGCAAAGCAAAGCAAAACAAACAATAAAAGTATGAATTAGATCAGGTTAATGGTTTATTTATGATTTCCCTTTGCCTTTAAAGCCCTACATTGACTTATCCCTGAACCTCTCTCAACCTTCATCTTGGGCTACTCTGCCCACACCTGTAGTCACCACACTCTAGCTGTGCTCTAGATGACAGTCATTGCATGTGCATTTCTCTCTACTGTAGTACACTGGCCTGATTTACTATTTTTTTCACTTCTCGACTTAAGTAAGATTTCACGTTTCAACACATTAATAGGTGATTATAACATTAACTATAACATTATGGTTATAGTATGGACCCTTGAGCTGGACAACCTTTAGTGGTCCAAATAATAAAAATAATAATACCTGGAGCATCTGAGTAGTGCAGTCAGTTAAGCATCCAGCTCTTGGTTTTGGCTCAGGTCATGATCTCAGGGTGAGTTTGCTTAAGATTGAGTCCCATGTTCGGCTCTGTGTTCAGGGTCAAGTCTGCTTGAGATTCTCTCTCCTTCTCCCTCTGCCCCTCCTGCTCATGCTCTCTCTCTTAGATGTAAATATAATATATATATTTATACATATGTAAAATCTTAAATAAAATAGAAATAATAATACCAAACGCAACCTTTTATTATTAGCATGACCTTGGGCAGTTTCATCATCTATTAAGTGGCACAAATAATATCACTTATCTCAAAAATATGTACTAAGGAATAAACAAGTTAATATATGTAAAGCACTTTTAATAGTATATAGTACATTTTAAGCACTTAATAGAGATCAATTATTAGAGTTTTATCTTAAGAAAATGTCCTTTGTTAGTCTACTAGTAATTATTATAATAATAGCAATAATATAAATATAGCTAACTCTTCAGTTAACTTGCTAAATTTCAGGGCCTGTCCTATTTAATTAGATCCTGGTAGTCTCCAACACCAAATCCTGAATGTTTCTTTTAATCACATTAAAATTTCAATTATAGATGTATCTATTTATGTGCATAGAACTCATATAGCTCACTAGACAATAAGGTCCAGGTGAATACTATGTTTATTTAGTTTATCACTCTATAACTAACATCAATAACTGTCTAAAAAGAAGACCAGTAAGTGTTGGATGAATTCCACTGATTGAATTGAGTTTCTTTAAGCAACTAAGGGGGCCAAGCTTCTGAGACTAGAGTGAGAACCCTCCATTAGGACAGGAAAGTCAATCCATAAACCAAAAAGAAGTGGCTAAAGAAGACAATTTGGCAGGCGGCTCTCAAGTATACTTGAACTTTCAGACAAGACAGTTGGCAACAAGTAGATCCAATAAAGGACCCAATTGGAATGCTGGCGGATGAGGAAAGGTGGAATGAAAGGCATTTATCAGAAGACAGTAGGCAAAATTCAACCAACCTCCAAATAGAGGGCATCCGAAAGTCATTAGCGTTGGTATCTGCTCATTTGAGGTGTTCAGTTCTGTCTGAGTCAGCTAAAATACTCCCAACAGGGAATGAGACTTAAGGAAATCTGTTAGGAATAAGTATATTGATGAAGATTTTGTCATAAAGGTTGAAATAAAAGCTCATATTCTAAAATACATTGTCATGACAATGCTGACCAACACAAAGTTTCCTTTAGTCACTGAATAGTCACTGAAATTTTTTTTTAACCTTAAGTAGTCATTGAACTTTTTTCTTTAACCTTTAATTTTCCTCTGTCCTCATTGAGGGATGTTTATTTAAGGAAACTTTTTTTTTGGTATAAACTATACTAGGCACAATGAAAAGCAAATTAGACAAACTTTCTTTCTGAAATGAATGAAGTTACATTTAATGTGTGTTTTGCTTGATGATTTCATTATCCTTCACTTTGTCTTTGATTTTCTCACTTCACTTAAATCTTTGTAGCAATTTTTCTTTGCTCTGCCTCCTCTGCCAAACAGCTGATCCTATTTGAATTAAAAATGCAGCTGTCTTCATCAATCTTTCATGGTATATATGGATTTAAAAAATAAATTTCTAAGTACAAAAACTCATGACATTATTCAGCTCATGAGCTAAATCAAGATCTGTTTGTCATGATGTAGCTGTTTCCATTCCTATGCAAATTCTGCTTTGTTCTTAGTATTGACGTTTTCCTCCGTTTCACAGTTGGCAGAATTAAAGCATGGACTAAAACATTACAAGTAAACTCCCATTATATTAATTCAAAAGCTCAAATTATCCTAATTATAACTATTAATATAATTAATCTACAAACAAATGCTAATGCCATTGTTAGTGTCTGTGACATGTCAATCATTTCAATTTATATATCTTGCTTAAGATTCTCCATCTTCACTTCTCTAAAATGGGAAAGAGGGGCACCTGGGCAGCTCGGGTTGGTTAAGCGTCTGCCTTCAGCTCAGGTCATGATCCCAGGGGCCTGGAATAGAGCCCCACCTCTGGTTCCCTGCTTAGCAGGAAGCCTGCTTCTCCTCCTCTCCCTCTGTTGAATAAATAAATAAAATCTTTAAAAAATAAAAAAATTAAAAATAAGTAAAAATAAAGAAAATGGGAAAGATTATGCAGAAATATCCAAAATTCTCTGTGAGTTAACCACACTGCTTATAAGACATTAAAGATAAATTATAAATTATGCTAATATTCTCTTCATTTTCTTTACATATTTGAAAACTGTTTTGTAAGCTAGAATACTTATTTCATGCTTTTGATTAAAAATAAATGCCCATTATTTTTATACTGTATTCACATGTGCAAATATAGAGAAGTGAATTTAAATTCTCCTCTCAGATCATTGTATTTGATATGACTGAGAAATTCCTGTCAAAAGAATGAATATCTAAATGAAAAATAATTATAATTACATATTTTCATCTTGCCAGCAGTACTGGATTTGTGAACAAATCCATGGTTCGGACATGTTCTTATTTTCAAACTTTTAAACAAATCAGAATATGCCATTTTACTAAGATCACAGCTCTATCATTTCTGAATGCAGTCAATCATATCATTAATGCATATTAAATTAGTATTAACCTTGTCTCCACTACACACAATTTTATAAAGAATGATATTCCTATCTGTCAACTAATTACACCAATAAACTTCACTGCAGTGACATAATTAATAGACCATCATATTTAAGAAGGTGACATTTCTCACTTTTTTAGAACTCTCAAGTTGGAATTTGAAAGGAAGAATAAGTTACTGATACCAGGATTTTAATCTAAGATGGTAACTACTTGGTAGTTAACCGGAAGAGCTTTCTTTCCCTTAATGACAAATCATAGAAACTGCTAATTACCCCTTTTTATAGGTAAAACTGGAAACTAAAACTTTAGATAACATGAGTAGTAAACCACTGTTACCATCTATTTTACTATCTATATTTTAAAATGATAGCTACCAAATCAATAACAAACAAAAGACTCAATCACGCTAAAAAATAATACTCCAAGTTCTGAAATTGTTTATTAACATTGGTAACTCTGAGTAGTTAAAAAAATAATCACTTAAAAAATAACTGGATTTTTTATTCTTATATATTTTTAGATGACTAGAACTTTTAAAACTAAATATCTAAAAACTAATGAATCATTGAACATTATATCAAAAACTAATGATGTACTATACCTTGGCTAATTGAATTTAAATTTAAAAATGAATAAATAAGGGTGCCTGGGTGGCTTAGTGGGTTAAAGCCTCTGCCTTCGGCTCAGGTCATGATCTCAGGGTCTTGGGATGGAGTCCAGCATCCAGCTCTCTGCTCAGAGGGGAGACTGCTTCCCCTTCCCTCTCTGTCTGCCTCTCTGCCTACCTGTGATCTCTCTCTGTCTGTCAAATAAATAAATAAAAATCTTTAAAATAAAAAAAAAAAATGAATAAATAAAATACTTTTTAAAAACCGTAAGTCTGGAAAAAAAATAAAAACCGTAAGTCTGTTTTAAAGTTTTTAGAGTCATTTAAAAAATATTTTTATCTTTCACTGCCTTTTCTAAGAACATTTACTTTAGTTGAATAATTAAAGTTGTCCCTTCCAAAATCTGACCATTTGGAATGTTTCATTGGTAATTGCCCTTCTCAAAATGGAAGCCAAACACGATGATCAAAGATGTATTTATGTCCATTTTTGAACAAAATAGTTTTAAATGTATCCATGAACACAGAATAAATCTTAAGAAATGAATTTTCACATAAAACACCTAGAACAACCTTAGCCATGGAAGAAAGTATATGTAATTATATTCTCCATTTGGGATGACACTAATACAAAAGTCAATCTAGGGCGCCTGGGTGGCCCAGTAGGTTAAGCATCTGCCTTCAGCTCAGGTTATGATCTCAGAGACCTTGGATCAAGCCCAGCATTGAGTTCCCTGCTCAGCTGGCAGCCCACTTCTCCCTCTCCCTCTGCACATCCTCCTTGTCCTGTTCTCTCCCTCTCTCAAATAAATAAATGAAATCTTTAAAAAAAAAAAAAAGTCCCTCTATCCATGCATAATGTACATTTTTTTTTCCCTTTTTTCTTTAGAGATTGAGAAAGATACAGAGAGAGAGAGAGGACGTGAGCTGGGGGAGGTTCAGAGGGAGAGAATCTCAAGCAGACTTCCTGCCCACCAAGAGGGAGACCTATGTGGGGCTCCATTGCATGACCCATAAGATCACAACCTGAGCTGAAACTAAGAGTAACCACCCAATTGACTGATCCTCTCAGGCATCCCTAGTGTAGATTTTTTTTAAAATAAGACAAATTCTAAAATATAATGTTCTGTTTAATGATTGCAAGTATTACATATAAAATCACTTGCAACCTAGAGACCCACAGGTTTTCAAAACCTAAACTTTAGACAAACTGAGTCAAGTTAAAAATACATAGTTTTTTTGTTTTTTTCTACTCAAGTCATGAGAATCTACAGCAAGTAGGCATAAGGATAGGGTTTGTGAGGCTATACACATATCTTAAATAATTCATTTTAAATTTCAAGTTGGTGTGATATGCTTCTCAAAATTTTTTAAATTTTTTAAATTTTTTCATTTTTTAAAGTAATTTCTGTACTGAATGTGGGGCTTGAATTAACAACCCTGAGATCAAGAGTCACATGCTCTACAGACTAAGCCAGCCAAGTGCCCCAGTTTCTTAAGATTTTAAGGAGAATAGGGTCACCTGGGTGGCTCAGTGGGTTAAAGCCTCTGCCTTCAGCTCAGGTCATGATCTCAGGGTCCTGGGATCGAGCCCCGCATCGGGCTCTCTGCTCAGCAGGGAGCCTGCTTCCCCCTCTCTCTTTCTGCCTGCCTGTCTGCTTACTTGTGATCTCTCTCTCTCTGTCAAATAAATAAATAAATAAATCTTTTTAAAAAAAAAAAAGAAAAAAGATTTTAAAGAGAATAGTTCTTTATAGTCTGACACTACATTTTCCTAAAACCTGTTCATAATTTTGAAAATCACCATAAATTAACCTTTTTAAAAATTAACCAAAGAATTTCCAGAAAATCCCTGTTCCAACCTCTCAAATATAAAAATAAATTCATTTATCATTCAGTGGCAATAGTTCAACCTATATTTCACTGATGTAAAATTAGACACAATGCATTTATTGGAAGTCATGCTGTCAGGCTACTATGCCTTAAATAGATGGTATCTTCTCACCAGGCAAATGAATGTACATTCTTTCTCCAAACTGCACCATCCTGTCAACAAAGAGGAAGGCAGAATACCTGTTGAGGGTCTCTTCAAACTGCTGAAGACTTGACTCAGATTGTTTGGGCCTCCTATCTGATCCAGATTTCAGTTAGGAATTGCTTTTCCCTCCTCGTTAAGAAGAAAATATAAATCTTATTTAAAAATATAAATCTGGGGCACCTGGGTGGCTCAGTGGGTTAAAGCCTCTGCCTTCAGCTCAGGTCATGATCTCAGGGTCCTGGGATCGAGCCCCACATCGGGCTCTCTGCTTGGCAGGGAGCCTGCTTCCCTCCCTCTCTCTCTGCCCGCCTCTCTGCTTACTTGTGATCTCTCTTCTCTGTCAAATAAATAAATAAAATCTTTAAAAAATTAAAATAAAATAAAATAAAATAAAATAAAAATATAAATCTGTTTCTGCTATGCCTACTAAACATTGAGATGGAAAGTGTTGGAATGTTCAGAAGGAACCTGGAATAAAAAAGAAAGAGGAAGAAAAGAATGATAGGAAGAGTAAAGGAGATGCCAACTCGGCTGATATTGACCAAGTCACATTACAGTTGCACCAAAAGACAACATCTGGACCAAACTGAGACCACATTTCCCTAGGATAGAAATTATTTTCAAAGAATAAAATTATTCCCTAGATTGAAATTATTTCAAAAAAAAAAAAATAGGGAAAAGAACTCATACAAGCAAACTTTGGAGATACTGCAAGTTAGGTTTCAGAGCACTGCGATAAAGTGAATCTCATAATAAAGCAAGCCAAATAAATTTTTTGGTTTCCCAGTGCATATAGAAGTTATGTTTATGGGGCGCCTGGTTAGATCAGTTAAGTGTCCAACTCTTAATCTCGGCTCAGCATGATCTCAGGATTGTGAGATGGAGCCTAGAGTTGAGCTCTGCACTGGGCATAAAGTCTTCTTAGGATTCTTTCCCTTGCTCTCTGGCCCTCCCCCACCTCCAAAAAACAAAGTTATGTTTACACTATATTGTAGTTTATTAAGTGTACAATAGCGTCATGTTTAAAAAAAATGTACATGCCTTAATTAAAATTTCTTTATTCTTAAAAGATGTTAATCATCATCTGAGCTTTTAGTGAGTTGTAATCACTGATTAACAATCACTATAACAAATATAATAAAAAAAGTTTGAAATATTGTGAGATTTACAAAAATATGACACAGAAACATGAAGGGAGCAAATTTTGTTGGAAAAATGACTCATAGACTTGTTCCATGCAGGGCTACCACAAACGTCCAATTTGTAAAAAAAAAAAAAAAAAAAAAAAAAAATTTCTGCAGAGTACAATAAAATGAAGCACAATAAAACAAGGTATGCCTTACGCATTTCCTGACTATCTGGTGGATTCCATCTTTGGTTGGTTGGTTAGTTGCTTGATTGATTAGTTTGCTAATTAAAAAAAAGCTTTGGAAACATACTATCTTATTATGAGCAGATAAGACTTCCCATGGCCTCTAGTATATTTGAATGTCTTCAGATGGGATTGTGTCTGCTTAGTGACCTCTGCGGTATTTCATACCAACTAAGCTTTCAAAAGTAAAATTAATCATTTAATTTTTTTACAAGTCATATTTTAATATTTGGGAAAAATAGAAAAGCTAATCTTTAGCACAGTGACATCACCAAGATGACAACATAAGTCATTCCTGACTTCACTCCCCCTCACGAGAAGAATAATTAACAACTATTCATGGATAGGACATTACTAGAAAATCGAAGAACATGGGGATGAGGGTGAAGCACTTTTCTGCTCTACGGACACCAAGATAGACTTCATCAGGATGATGGATGTTGACTAAATTTATTGTTGTAATCATTTCACAATATAGGTAAGTTAAGTCATCATACACCTTAACTTCAACAGTTATGTTTATGTTCATTTTATCTCAATAAAACTGGGGAGGAGGAGCTAATCTGTTGAAATATACTGAATCTGTACTGAGTTGTCAATTTTCAAATGCAGAAACAAAGTCTAATTAGATACCGTTATTCACTGGAACACTCAAATTAGACCTCAAGAATGTAACATATGTAGAGATATGTAAATATCTATTCAAGTGTTCTAAGGGATACTAATTCTGAGGTCCCATCTTCTATTTTTTTTTCAGGGTATACAGTTCCCAGGAATTCATAAAACCACTTCATTCCATTAAAATCTTTCATGCTAAATTTTACGTATAAATATAATGGGAAGGTGAAATTGACAAACTTAAACTTTGCCTTTGTTGGAAACACTTTACAACTGATACTAATATAGTTTATGGTTGATTATTCAAAAATCAATGTTAGAGAGTGGTTTTTATACATTCAGTATATTGCCAAAAAGAAATAGCTTTTTATTTCCCAACCATGTTTCTGAAAATTACAACAAAAATATAATACACAAATTTAAAAAAATTAAATTTTTTAAATGAAATACTAGTTTTCTTTTTTCTCAACTATTTTATACTTCTGTCAAATTCATATATTTATATAATTTGAAAAAATATGTCAAACTCTACTAAGGGGCTTCTATAAAATCAACAACAGTATTATGCTCCACATAACCTCAGCTCCCATCTGTAGAAATAACTACTTGGAAATATTTTAACTGATTCTTTTGTGCAATCCACTTCTACATGCTATGCTCAGATTGCCAATTAATATGGCAAAAAGAGCACATGAGTTCATTTCAGCTAACTTCATAAAAGTCCCATTAAATCATTTAAGGACATTGAGCAAATAGTAGAAAATAGTTAATAGTTTTAGGATCCCAATAGAAAGTTTGAGGAAGTTTTAGTGATAAGAAAATAAAAACGTAACCAAACACACATAATTATTAACTCTGGAAAAATAAAAACAACATATAAGAACGAAAGTACTTGAGTGACTTAGGAATAAAAATATTTAGGTAGTTATAATAGTATAAATAATAAATACCAGCCAAACTCTATATATATTGGGAATATGGGGAAGAGAGAGTATTTGTATGTATTAAGGGAAAGATGTGAAAAAAAGCTAAAACTTAAATTCCCTTCAGTCCGTTTTTGTATCCTATCCTTTGTTGTCTTTTTATGACTACAACATAATCAATAGTTAAATTAACATAGATAGCAATATGTCTATGCGAATATTGTTTATAAGCAAGTAGTATACTGTGCCATAATTATGTTTCTTCTTTTTGCCTGTTGTATCTTTATTTTCCCCTCCATGCTTCTTTCTCATCTCAAGGGCTTTTCTCAAGTTTCTGTGACCAAAATAGTATATATCATCTTCCTTTACAGGGAAGGTGGAAAAAACTTCCATAGTTCAGTATATACACTGGAAATGTGTTCCCTAGTGTCCATTCCACAGCAGCAAGATTCATCTTTGCATTCCTCCATCTCTTTTTCCAGAGTTTGGAAGATTCATTTTTTAAATGAATTGCTTTAACTAATTAATTACTTATGTAATTAACAACAGCAAAATTCTTCAGGTCAGGTGAAAAAACTAGCATCCAGCTATGAGGAATAGATGGTCAGGCATGGGTATGCAACTGTTTTTTATATAAATTTTCAGTAATTTCTTTTCCCTCTCTTCCAACTTGGTGCCTTACTACCTTACTGATGATGATAGTTAATTTTATGTGACAGCTTGATGGGAGGCCATTTGGGGTGAGAATAACATTTAAGTCAGCGAACTTTGAGTAAAGCCGATTACTTTCCGTGATGTTGGTGGGTCTCATCCAATCAATTAAAAGCCTGTAGAACAAAAACAAAAATAAAAACAAAACAAAACAGCCACCCTCAGCAAGAGAGAGTTTTCCAGCAGACTGCCTTTGAACTTTATTCACACCAAAGCTCTTCCAGGCCTCCGGGCTGCTGGCACTCACTGAAGATTTTGGACCAGCCAGCCTCCATAATCGTGTGAGCCGATTCGTTATAATAAACTCTTTCTTTATCTATATATACATCATATTGATTCTGTTTCTCTGTTGAACTCTAACTAATAAACTAGCTGCCATCATATTTCAGGACAAAGACTTTCAGAGATTTGGAGGTGCATTGGGTGAGTCCCCTGTGTATCCCTTCCTCTGATCCTTAGATTTTAAATACTCCCTCTGCTAATGTTCCCATCTTTCATACCTGTATTATATTATTTTACTGATTTGTTCTTCCCCTTCTCTTTGTGCTTTTAGATTATTTTTTAAAAATGTGTTTACAATCATCATAGTAGGGTTCAAGGGGGTAAGTAGAAAAGTAGACCAGACCAGATATACAATTGTATGTTTTTAGAATGAAATAGTGTCCATTGACAAAGATTCATGTGATCATATTTGTAGTTTGACTCAAACTTAGGCTCTGAATATCATCCTCTATCTTCCAATATTAACTTCTCAAAAATTGAATTAACGTCAAGTGACATTGCTTATAGACAACACAAAGCTACATATTAAAAGCTATGTATAATTAGTACAGTGAGATTGATAGGTGTCATAGTATTTGGAATTGAAGGAAAACTTAGAAGTCACCTGATGAATTTTACACATAATTCAGGACCACTTCTTTTTCCTTTTAGTTTTTTTTTTTATTCTAACTATCTCTGCTTCAACAGAAAAATAGAGAATTCACAACTTTTCCCACTTCATATTTCATTTTCAAACATGTCCCACTCCCAGATATATCTTTGTCATATGAATTTGATTTTAATCTCTAAGTGCTACCCAAAAGGTTTTATTTGTTTCTAAATACGATTATAATTTAATAAATAATTAATAAGTACCATTTTCTCCACACAGTTATGTTTTTATATTGGAATATGACCATGAAGTTCATACTTTTCACTCCCTTATCACTTTAATTCTTCACACTAACCAGTCACTATTTCAAGTGTTGGTCATAAACATGTGATATTTTCTATAAATTCATGAATCAGATTGTTTTTCTCTGGATGTGCTGTATTTTGTTAACCTTCTGTTTAAACTTTTCCATTTATATTCTAGTAACGCCATAGTTCTAGGCACAATACTTTTATTAATACTGTTACTTATTGCTTTAGCATTTTCAATGGATTTATCGTATTGCTAAACTAAGTGAACTTAGTTTCATTCAAAATAATACTTTTTTAGTATACATATTCTTCTGTTCAGATGTATCTATTCCTACCTTTTACTTATCTCTCGGGTTTGTTTTAGGGGCATAACTGTTAAATTTTAATGTAATTTTTAGGACACTATTATTTTTTCAAAAACTCTAATCCTGCCAACTTATACTTTTTATTTCTCCCATATTAGTGTTATGTTTGATTTTGATAACCATGCCATTAATTCCTCATTCTATTATTAATTTTTAAAATGCTGACAGGAAGAAAAGTGAGGGTGAAATTCGGTGACATAAGACAAAAATATCAAAAATCACCATCACAGATATAGTATAAACACACTTCTCTGACTTAAATTACTCCATAGTTTTCCTCTTGGCCATAGAGGCATTATGAAAAAATTTATCAAATGCATTTTTGAAATTTAATATAAAGTTTTAGCCATTCTCTGTACCTATCCACTAAGTATATCATATTCTCCACTGATACACTGTAAATTGTCCCACAGATAGCCCTATTTTGTGTTGAAATAATGAAGATCTAACTAAAATTTAAGAAAAATAAATAAGTAAATTTATTTAAAAGATGATGCTATGTTTTATGAACTCTTATTTAAGAGTCCAAGGATAAAATTAGAGACCTCAGTCTTGTAGGGAAACAGGAGGTCACTTCACTCTCTTTGGCTTTTTTCTGCATATTTCCTCTATTTTTCTAACCTCTCCCCATCTATATGCTGGAACAAAGCAGTACAAAGCAAATAAGGTACATATTTTAATGCAGTGATAAAAAAAAAAGTAATAATAATTTCTTTTCACTAATTCACTAACTTAATTCCCAGGAAAGGATCTTCATTCAACTAATTCTGGGGACCAATTATTGCACTATCAACATTGACTACAGAGATACTTTCCAGAAGGGATAATTGTTAGTTCAAACTCATTAGTCTCTCTTCCTTAAACCAACAACCAATAACTTGTACAATTATCAGCTACTGCAGCAACAATATAAGTGAAGGAATGGCAAATTCTCTGAATATTAGGGATGGAGAAGATTCTCTAAAAATGTTAGGAAAAGAGATTAAGAACTCAGATAGATATATGGTGAAGTCTACTATTTGGTGTCCACATACACATTTTCTTCTTCCAAGTATTAAAATACCCCAAAATTGTCATATATCAAAATCTAGCTATCTGGTATACTACAGCAGACCATATAGAATCTTACCAACTCTTGACCAGCTCTTACATACAGAAATAATGCCAAGGAGTCACTCTCCTAACACTTTAACCTATTTAGATAGTGTCCTGTGTTTTGTATCTTTATACCTATATTAAGCAGGACATCAGAACTCTTTCTTCTGTAAGTGACAGAAACCTAACTCAAACATGAAATCTATTTGGTGCAAATGGAAACTCAGGGAAGAATGGCTTTGAAAGAGTGACACCCAGATGGTCAAATAATATCCTCAGGAATGTGTCTGTCACTACCTCTTAGATTTATCAATTCAATTAGTATGTTTATCTTCCCATATAGTATCAAAAGTAATCATCCGAAGCTCCATGTTGTATTCCACTAGCTTGATATCTCTAATGTGAAAGTGTTCTTTTTGATGTCACCAGCTAAAATTATGAGACCTAGCTTGGCCTGATCTAAATTGTATGCCTTCTTATGATCACCTTTGTGCCCAATACAACCTGAAACTCATGAACTGACTGTAAAGGACTTGGGGGGTGGGGTGAGTAGTCACCAAAAGGAATTGTTATATTCTGTACCTTAAAAAAGGATTCTGGGTGGAAGAAAGTACAGATACAGCCTACCTGCACACACAAAATCCGGAATGCTCCTATGGAAGGAACAAGGAACAGTTGTAACCTTTTGATATTTCTAATGTTAATATCTTGGCCTCTGCTCCAAGTTTTTTGGTTAGTATTCAAACCTCAAATTTGGTTTTAGTGCCTCATACTACTCACTATCTGATCAACTTAAACATGTCCAAGTACCTAAAAAGGAAAGAGCAAAATATCGTTCACAAGTCCACGCTTAAGGTTATCCTGTGGACTAGTACAGTTGGAGAAATAATTGGACCAATGAAAATAATGTGTATCAGTTGGTTACTTTCTTCTTGGGAAGTGTATTTAATGTCAGACAGCTAGTAATGCCAGTAATGTAAACGGAGTGATGGGGTATACTTTCCTGAGAATAGAAATCTTTGGGGGGAAAGAGAGAAAACAGAAAGTTTCCAAGATTCCATCCTTGAGAAAATGACAAAGAATAGAACCAATCCTAAATGGAGGTATGTATTGATCTTATATAGGAACCAAGCTATTTTATCTAGAGAAACAGAGTGGGAACAGTGTACTGCACAAATACAATTCATTGGATAGATGTGATGGTGGAAGCTTTTGGAAGCAATCTTCTATGTATTTGACTTTTCTCAACAGAAAAGGAAGCAAAAACAGCAGATGTGAAAATTTGGGGAGGGTTCAAAGGTCAAGAATGCAAAGGTAATGAAGTAGTTGTCTAGGAGACCAGAATGACTGGGCCAGGGAAATTCAGTACCACAGACAGGAGCTTCTGTGGCCCACTTGATATAAATAGTCATGAAGGTAAAGCAAGACCAGGCAGTCTTGTTCATCTACATAGAAGTAACTGGTGTTGGATTTTTGTCCAATATAAAATAGAAGAAGGAATGCAATGAAAGTTAAATGATTCAGCTACAGTGTATAGAGATGAACTGTGTGGGTTAACCTGTGTGAAAAGGAGTCTCAATGGAAATGTAACAGGATCATGGCATCTTAGGTACTAATGAGGTCTGAAAGCTCGGGTATTACAAAGAAACAGAAACATAGGAGATGGTGTTCAGATAGTGAATGTATAAATTGATCTCGAGGTTTGGAGAGAACTATAGTTGTTGCTGAAAGCAATGCTTAGGCTAGTGTAAGAACTGGAGATAAACTGATGTAGATTAGATATGGAGATCATTGGAGGGAAACAAGGCAAGACACTGAGAGTCCAAGTGATTTGAAGGATCGCTGTCATGACAGTTAAGATAGGAATTGTACAGGTAGTAGTGTTGAGGAGATGTCAGTGACTCAGGTACAAAAGTCTGTATGAAAGCCATAGGTGTGTTTTGGGTAGAGGGAAGGGAGGTGACTAGGAAAAGGGAAGATAACCACAACAAAGAGGAATATTGCCTACAACAGTCAGATGACCTGAGGGTCATCTGCAGGAGGAAGAGAGAAAGACCTGGATGTGCAATAAGGAGCAAGAAGAACTTTTTCTTCTTCTTCAAGACCAGTGGTATTAAGAACATGGGAGAAAAACACCACCAATTGAGAGAGCTCAAAGAGAAGTAGTGTTCTCAGCAGAGCCAAGATTCCCTTTTAGCAAAAAGTTAAGTAGATACATAAAACAATGTGCATGTAATTATCATTTTTATTTTTGAAACACTAAGCTTTTGGAATGGTCTCTTCATTTCAGATGGTCTTGGTGAATTTTATAAGACAAAAAAGCCTGTTTTGGTTTTTTTTTTTTTTACAGAGTAGATGCCAAGTCTATCAGAACGAAGGAGAAATGTAGGCATTAGTATCTAAACTTATAAAAACATCTTTTTGTAATGATGTGTTTTGACATTTCTGAAAAATAAATTGCTCGTGAGTCATTAATCAACTGTTCTTTTTTAATTAAGGAATTGAAAAAGTAATTGAACAGACAGCAGGAAATAGAAATGAAACCTCACATAGACCCATCTTCAGTCATTTGTGGGTGGTAAGTGTGGGAATAAATTAAAATGTTCATGAAATTGTAGATCTGAATGTGAACTTATGATTATCATGCTTTCATATTAGGGGATTCAAAACTTAATTTAATTGCATATTTCTTCCTTATGATTTCACCACTGAATATTCAGAGTTCCTAAAAATCCAGAATAATTTCTATTATTTTCTTTTTTGTCTGGTCTAAACATATACACTAACTTTCCTGAAATAAACATCTCTGTGTTCTTGTCACATTGATTAATAGTAGTTGGCTATATTATATTTATTTAACAAAACTAAGAAATAATAACTATGCAGCAATACATTTAACAATTAAGTTTAATTCTTAATTTCCCTATATAGATTATTGAAACACATTACTATTTGCTTCTTCTAAACAAGATTTTTTTAGGTTAAATAAGAAAATTCTGCAGGACATTGACACATAGCTCTCTTTCCTTTAGACTAAGCACTTAGTGACCCATATAACCATCTCAAAATTTCTTAAACATCTTACTATAAAAAGTAGATAAATGATGGTCTTGTGCATTAGCCTTGCAGAGAGGTTTTGTCGAAGATAAACCAAATTAGAATTGGAAAAATACAGAATATAATAGCTTTTGTAAGATTGTAAATGGAGGGCAGTACCCACCTGTCTAGGAAACTGAACCAATCAATCTGAGAGTCTTTGAAATTATGAATGTTGTTCTCTTCAATGTGAACCTCAGCATTTTTTTTAGGTTTTAGCACTGACACTTCTGACTCGGACTTATTTAGCTATAATTCTTGTTTTCAGTAATAAATAAACCCATGAATAAAATGACTCCTCAGCATTCAAATTAATTCATAACTATCTAGGTCGTTGTGTAAGGGAGCCTCTGTCCACTATTTTTTGTAGATTTTTTTTTTCAGAACAACCCAATATGAGATCAATTTAACAATAGCATACTGAGTATCAGTTTTGTTCAAGTCACTGGATATAGCAGGATAGCAAAAAAGTCTAGGAAAATATCCTCCTGGCATAAGGGAGCTGAAAATACTTTAGGGAAGTTGGAAAATGCTGAACTGTGATTTCTGTATTAGAATCTTCATGTTATTTATCTCCATATGACTTAATCATCCAGTGCCTTTTACACATATGTTTTTACATGTTTCACTTATCTCTCATCTTGGAATTTTGAGAGCAGAGACAATTTCTTATTTCTTCTTTGTTTCCAAACACATTTAGAACTATGCCTTGCACATAAAGCAATGAACATTTGCCTCATAGACATAATTAGATATATGTTTCACTAAATGAATGATAACCCAGTTTGGATTCCCCCAAGGAGCAAATTAGAGATAAAGATAACACACAGAGGATTTATGGGGGAAATTTAAACAATTAATACCTATGGAAGAAAAGGGAAAGAAGCAGGATTAGGCAGGGGAAGAAGTTTCCAGGAATGTTGTCTCAAAGAAGTGTTTAGCAGCAGTTCTACAAGGAACTTTTAAATTCATACAATGCTTCAGAGTTGTCCTCTTTTGGAGAAATGGGGCTCGGTGTTCATTTCAGTGTTTAAATCAATCATTGATGCAGGCTACAGGGAATAGGATGTGCTCTTGGGTGAGGTTTAACTCTTCTAATAAAACAATCCCCAAAGTTGGATGACATTTGAGGGCTGTCTACAGTCCCCTCGAGGAGCTGAAAGAATGTTATTTATCCCTGCAGGGGGCTCTAAGTGGTGCATGATAGCACCTAACACAAATGAATGAAATGTATCATTAATTCATCATGTTTTCAGCATGTTAACAGACTTAGAAGGTGTTGTGGAGAATAAAAAAAAAAGATAATAAGATAATATATAGATGAAATACTAAGGAAGTCTTCATGGAAGCCTTTTTCTTACTTGAGCTTATATGATGCTTGAAATGCCTATTGAATAACAGGCATAAGTACAATGTGTGCCTATCATAAAAAGAATGCTCTGATTAAGTAAATGCATGAACAAAGGCACAAAAGTGAAAATGAATAGGAAAAATCAAGAAAATGAAAATAGTTCATTGTGTAAAAGGTTGTTTTAGAGGGAAAAATCAGTAAATTTAAATTTACTTATGTCACAGAGTTAACTGAAGTTCAGATCTATTCATCTCCCTTTTTTATGATTTTATTGCAATAGCAGTTTTGTACTTTTTCCTTACAGTATTTTGCAGTCAATAGACCATAAGTGATAATTAAGTAAATTCCCTTTAATGGGAATGGTGGTAATCAGAATAAAAATTAATAGAAGAAAACCAAGAGACATTGCAGAGTTAAACATACCAGGGTAGTTGTATTATACATACAAAAAGCAAAAGTATATTTGAATGAAGTTTCTAGACCAGGTGCTAGAGGATGTTGGTGCCATTAGAATAGTACCATCGGAACCCATGTTCCATGTCCAATTTCCAGAGGTTATACTTTAACTTGAGGCTGCAACTGCTTCCAACTCTAATCAGAGTTCTGGGAACTGTTGGGTCCACTGGGACCAGAACCGAACCAGGACTTCATTAGTAACACAGTAAGTGTTGGCTGAGCCCAACTCTGCTAAGAGCTTGACTTTTAGAGCTAATCATTTTTTAAAAAAATCACTAAATCTCAACATGTATCCCCTACTTGTTCTGTTGGGTTCCTGCCCACAATTTAAATTTTTCCTCATTTCCATTCTGAACTTGTTTACCCCTTACAGACTTTCCATAGCTTCCTGATTCCTTAAGTCATTACTCTGTGTTTTCTGGTATCCACATAACTTGGCAATATCTTCTCAGCTGAAATGCATGCATGCAACCTGAAGACAATGTCCAAAATAGCTTCTTGTCTATTGGTAGATGGAGAGGTTAAAATGACCCAACCATCCTTCAACTGAGTTGGCCCCATTTAAAGCAATCCCCCATATTTTTTTAGCGTGGCTTCTTCATCATTTTCCAAATGTACCATTCTTCCTGTTCTCTGTGCCTTCTCATGAGTCATTTCCTCTGCCAAAGCTGCTCTTCTTTTCATAGGCTCGTTTCTTCTCACTCTTTTTGTGACTGGAGTTTTTCATTCTATTAAAGCTTAAACTTTGATGAAATTTTCTTCTGAGCATTTTACCTTATATCTTAAGGTTAGGTTTCCCTTCTATAATGTTGAGAACACTAGTCAAAAATTAAATTAAATGTTCTCTCTTTTTTTGAGTTTTTAGTTGTAGTCTTGAACTATGATAAAAAGAAACTTCTTAAAAACCCATTTCCGCAGCAATATCAAAAATAACATCTTGATTCCCTGAGGTTAGTATACACATCTGTGAATTAAAAATTTGTTCTAAACTAGATTCATACTTTAATGATGACCTGAACTAGAGAAACCCAGCCATTCACACACTCAGCCCCGGACTCCTCTGCTGGAGGGTACGTGAAGCTTCCAAGGCCACAGGCTGCACCATGGAGAGATCCCACAAGACTTACATCCTACTTAACCTCTAGGACTTTATCTTACTTCTATGTTTGTGCTAGGGAGTCTTTCATGAAAATAACTGATGCATTTATCACAGCATAGATTGCTAAGGACATTTACATATAATAAGGTGGTTGCAAAGTATAGATTTGAAGGATTTGGTATGAACAGGTGACATAATCTCTACTGCTCTGCTACCCTGGAACATAGTGGCAAAGCAGAAAAAGATCTCCTCAAAAGAGAATGTTAGGAATTGGTTCACTTAGAAATAAAGCCCTGAGTGTCCTTCTGAGAGGAAATGAGGTAAAGAGGGCCACCCTAAGCTGAAAGCCTGGGATGCAGACTATTTACTCACCAGATGTAGCCTCCTGGTATGACTCTCCTGGTCATATCAGACCTTTGCTCATCTGAGACAAGTCTCCAGTGTTCTCTTTGGGATCCAAGCCTCCCACATAAAAAGCTTCTGATTCTAAGGGTCTAGGATGGGTAAATACTACCAGCCAGGAGCCAATCTGAGGATGTGTTGGGGGAGGTGGGGCAGAAGGATGTGGGAGTCATCCAACAAAGACTGAAGATTCAGGTGAGGGCAGTGATGCAATGAGGATATCTCAGGTCCTGCTGGGCAAAGATTTGCCCTACAAGAGTATGGCTCACAAAATCAGCCTCTCCTTGGGTGTTCTCAGTCATCATGATCACGTAAGGAGCAAGTCTTGCCACCTGGATGACTACTCTTTATTTGACAGCCTTTAAGAAAAGCTTTTAAAGGGCCTTCTCATTTATTCCAGAACAAGGACCATCACGGGGTCAGTGCCAAGAGAAGGACCTAAAAGAATTAGGATTCAGCCAACCCTCTTGTGATGAGAAGCCACTCTTGCTTATGTTGAGACCAGCTGCTTCTCTTGCCCCAGGCAGTGCAGGTGAGCTAAAAGCCAGGAAATGGCTCAGTCCTGCCTGCAGATATCTGTGCAGACAGAAGAGAGAACCCAGGGCCCCTGGCCTTGACAGGACCATCAGTGGGTTTAAGGTGCTGCTTTTTTTTTTTTTTTTTATGTGCTTCTTAGCTCCTAAATTGTACCCTGCTCTCCCAAACTAGATGCACTGATAAGCCTTATTGATTTTCTTTAACAGTGCTGGTACAGTTAAATGTTCCCTTTGTTCTTTCCTAAATTTGCCTAGGAACCACCCAAAGTCCACAGTTAAATCCATTAGTCATAGTCATACTAGTCCTATAAAGTACAATCCACAGCTTGATTTCAAACTGCAACCTGAGACTCCCTTTCAGTTTTAGTACTGGTCCAGGCCATTTCTGACATGGGGCAGAACTTTATGGCTTCCCAAACCAAATATCCTGGGTTTGATTCCTAAATGTAAAACTGCCTGGCTTATGAAGCTGTGCTGAATATTTCTGGACTCTCTATGCTTCTGTTTAATCACCCAGTAAAATGGGGATGTTAGAAGGAATTGCATGATGTGGTGGTTGTATACATGAAATGCGATTGTAAACAGCAAGTGTCTAGCATAGGACCTAACCAGTTCCAAGTGTTCAATGTATATTGTTTAACATCCCTCTCCCTGTCAGAAGATGGTTCAGGAGGGGATTCTGTCAAAGCCACAACTAAGAGGAACTGTCTATAACATGGTACATGAGGCCAGGAAATGCTACATAAATTCTGGGCCCAGTCAAAATGCTAATGGGCCCTGTGTTTGCAAGACATCTGCATAGCAGTTCTGTGAGACAGCAGGGGTGGGTGAAATTACAGAAGTGGAAAATAGAGTCTAAGACCAGCTGTATGCTCATATCTATATCATGGGCTTGATTGCAATAAGTATCCTTATCTTTGGTTTTCCTGTACTACATGCTCGCTTCCTTATATGTGCTTCTTTTTCTTTTTCCATATTTAAAAGATTACTAATAGATATGTGGATTTATTACTGTTCATGATTTCCTGTGTTTCTAAAATAAGAAAGGATAGTAAGTGAAACGAAACTTTGGAAAAGGAGAATCATTGAATGATAAATAAAAGAACTAGATTTAGATCAAGATAGGAAGAAACAAGCTTGAAAAAGGAGATACCATGGTTGGGACACTTGGGTGGCACAGGTGGTTAAGTGAGCAACTCTTGAATTTTAGCTCAGGTCATACTCTCAGAGTCCCTGAGATCAAGCCCTATGTGGGGCTCCACGCTCAGCAAGCAATCCGCTTAAAACTCTCTTCTATATGTTGGCTAACTGAACTAATAATTAAAAAAAAAAAAAGACTCTCTCTTCTCTCCCTCTGCCTCTCCACCCTTCTCTCTCTCTAAAATAAATAAATATTAAAAAAAGAAGAAGAAGAAGAGGTGCCTGGGTGGCTCAGTCAGTTAAGCATCTGCCTTCGGCTCCATCATAATCCCATGGTTTCGGGATTGAGCCCCTCATTGGATTCCCTGCTCAATGGAGAGTCTACTTCTCCCTCTTCCTCTGCCCCTCCACCATCATGCTTGTGTGCTCGCTCGCTCTCTCTCTCTCTCAAATAAATAAATAAAATCTTAAAAGAGAGAGAGAGAGATACTGTTTTCATACATAAGAACAAAAGCTGAGAGGAGAGCACTGGGTTTCATTTTAGGAGTCACTCATGATTAGGGAGAGCAGCCTTGGTAAACTGGTCAGGGGGATCACAGCCATGAGACAGAATGAAACTATTCTGAGACAAAATACTTACAGCAAGTGTGCCTTTGTACTGACCACTCCGTGCAACTGTGTTAAAGTTTTCTAAATTTGTCCAGACTAGAAGCATGTTTGATCCTGAGCTGTGGGTAGACCTGAGCCTATGGACAAGGGTCAAATAATAAAAGCAGGCATATCAGGAGCTAAAGCCAAAGAATTTTCATTTGTGGCCTTGATCTCCCTGGGGAACAATTTTGCTTTCTATCTGTGGCATATTATCACCTTCACTCCTGAAAGCTATCTTGATACACAATGTAAATGTAACAAATCTATTGAAAATATGACTCCAAGAACTCACCCTGTTGATGTAGAGTTGGCTATGTGACCTCAAAGTCCCATCAATCCCCATAAAGAGAGCAATTTTCTGGCAAGTCACCATTTCTAGTTCATTTAAAATACTCATTTTCTTTATCAATGTTCTTGTTCTTGTCTAATCATGACTTTAATGATTTGCCCTCTTTCATGAATCGGGCTCCAAAAATCACTCCACACAGAAATACATGATTGTTTTTCTTTCTTCATTAAGCACATGTATCTGTAAATTATGGATATATTATTTTAATTGTAGAGAATGTAAATGTAATGTATATTCAACCAAATATATTTCTGTTAGGTTGGCAAAAGTCCCATAGTAAGTTGTATGATGATGGTGTCTTTGTTTTTGTTCCTTAAAAAGTAGTTCCTAAAAAAGTGATTTTGTGCTAAGAGTTTATTTGGAAGGTAATCCAGAAGCATGATGAGAGAGTAGGAAAGTGGGACACATAAGGGAAGGTAACCAATAAAGAATATGTAACCACTGAGGGTAACTAGGGTTTGGTGCCAATGAGAAACTGTTGAGAATATCTCAGAATTGTGCCCTTATAAGGGTGAGGAAAGTGAGTCAGTTACTCATTAACATCTCTTTTCATTGGTTGATGGTTTCTACCACAATCATTAGGCCCTTGGCACTTCTGAACTACCTTACAGGCAGGTTGATCTGGTTCCTGTATCCAGAGAAAGCCATCAAATAGAGAAATGCAGGTACAATATGTAGAAAGCTATGGACATACAGGGAGACTCCACCAAAGCAGCAGTTCCCCCTCTGGGGTGGCCTAAAGGAAATTGAGTAAAGCACCAAACACATCACCTGCAGTCTACACTTTGCAATATTTACACGTCATGACCAACATTATATCCACTCTGCCCTCCATTAATTTTTTACTCATTGGGGGCGCCTGGGTGGCTCAGTGGGTTAAGCCTCGGTCTTCAGCTCAGATCATGATCTCAGAGTCCCGGGATCGAGCCCACATCAGGCTCTCTGCTCAGCGGGAAGCCTGCTTCCCCCTCTCTCTACCTGCCTCTCTGCCTATTTGTGATCTCTCTCTGTCAAATAAATAAATAAAATCTTTAAAAAAAATTTTTTTTTCACTGATTAGTCATGCTTCCTAAGAAAATAAAATCTGCCACAGAAGGGCTAGTCAAACTAGTTTAAACTGATACGGTTAACATTAAGAGCATAATTGATATTTATTATCTTTTACTACTACTACCCCTTTTGGAGTCTCTTCATATTTTTCCAGGCCTTTCTGTTGGTCTAAGTTGCTTGCCTAGTGGGGTGCCAGAGATCTTTAATATAGGATACAATAGGAAGGACTCAAGTTCTCAGTTACTATGCCCTTATTAGGTCCCCATTGCTGTAATTTCTTCTTCACTGTTATCCCTGGGCAGGGAGACATTATCAGATACTCAAGGAAATGTCTTGTGTTATAGACATACTCTTTTGTATCCCCATTATGTAATATCACTGCTAACTCCCCATAATAATCAATGCCAATAATTACAAGCATGATAGTAACTGTTATCTGAACTTCTTACCTCTTACCTAAACCTGTTACTTAAAACTCCAGTTGATCAACATGAGAAGAACACAAGAAGAACAGAATGGTGTTCAGGTCATATAACAGTCATTTAACATATAACATCCAGGTACTAGTAATATGTTAAATGGAAATTTGACTGTGCTCTCTGATAGATGCACTGTATTCTCCTAGAGACCAGGGCCTCAAATCAAAATGTGCCTCCAGTTGTGGAATGGAACACACTAAAATAATTCACTGGGAGTGATGCTGAGATGGACTGTTCCTTCTTCTATTTTTTGGTTCCCAGAAACTTGTATTTTAGGTATTGGAGATATAGAACAATATAATGACTATTGATTTAATACACATACTGCCTTGTGAAGGATGGCCCATAAACTCCACAGTGTCTTCTTCAAGTTCTGCCTATAAATGGTCTTTCCAACTTTCTATTAGTCTGTAGCTTCTGATGATGTAGAATGACTGGTGAACTCCGATCATGTGGTTATTGTTGCATCCTTTGCCTTCAAGAGAATAACTTAATCTAAGCCTGTATTTTTTTGAAAGATTTTATTTACTTATTTGACACAGAGAGAGATCACAAGCAGGCAGAGATGCAGGGGCGGTGGGGAGGGGGGGAAGCAGGCTCCCTGCTGAGCAGAGAGGCTGACATAGAGCTTGATACCAGGACCCTGAGATCATGACCTGAGCCAAAGGCAGAGGCTTTAACCCAATGAGCCACCCAGGCGCCCCTCTATGCCTATATTTTAAAGATCCTTTTGTGGGAAAACCAAAAAGTCTGCAAGTCTGCAAAGTGTGGGCAGAATATGGGGTGAGGAAAGGCAACATGCACCACTACTGACTTCAGGAAAGACAAATCACTATCCATTTCATGGCAGAAAAGGTGTGATATAATCACCTATATATAACATGATTATGTGTTCTCCTTAAGGGATGGTAACATTTTGAAGTATCAGAGATGTTCCCAGCTGCTGAGAAGTGAGGTACTCAGTACCAGAAGTAGATAAATCAGCCTTTGTAATAGCCTTCATCCCTGCCATCATAACTAATCCATTAATGACCCATGGTGAAAACACTGGGATGAGCCATTATGCCTAACTGGTTTTCAGTTTTTCCACCACTAGACATTAACATGAATCACAATTATCTACACGCTTTGTGACCGTCTCAATGAGCATTTATATGTCTCTTCTCCAGACCTTCTTCATTCTCCTTCCAGACACGTGAACTGCCAGCCAGGTATTGACAACTACCCACAAGCCCATGTATATCTTATTCTCATAATAAGGGAACTATTCAAATCTCTACTACTTTGAGGATTTCTCCTCACTTCTTGTCTCAGAGATAGCCCTAACCAGCAGTAAAACCTTCACCTCACAACTGCCCTTTGAGATGACCTAAGAAATAAATGAGCCCTGGGTTTTTCGTTCTGTAGCAGCTGCACATAGGGAAGCTAAAGTAGAAATCATGATACAAAAGATTTAAATGTCATGTGTGTTTGGATAACTTGTTTATGTGACTTAATTATGCCCTCTGATTTGAAAAGTACATAATTCTCTGCTGCACAAGTCATGTCTTTCCTCAAGAAACTTAAAGCAAACTTTCCTGTTGTGGTTTTCCAGAGATTCCACAGATTATATATAGCTTAAGCAGATATCAGATCATATGGAATGAAAGGCAAGGTAATTTTTTCTGTATCATTTGGAGTTCCCACTCCTGCTCTCTGCCCCATTCAAAAATGGGCATCTTTCCAAGACAATGGATAAATGAGTTGTGGTCAATGAATAAATGGGTTGTAGATATTTTCAGAAACTTATTCTCAGAGTTTACTTCCTGGGGGCACTTTTGATACTAGATCTGTTAACATGATTTCCCCCAAAAGAGATCCACTATATGAATAGAAACTAAGACTTTATGTAGTTTTTATATGTTGTAATAGTTCTTCAAATAAATCTTGCTTACAAACTCTCTCCCACCAAAAACATGATACTGGTGAATTAAATGAGGATCTGATGAGGACTAGTGTCTTGCCTCCTTTAAGATTCTAAGATAGTTTATTTGGAAGGTGATCACAGGGAGTACCTCAAAGGAATGAGGATATTGCATAGCCATAGAAGGAAAACCAATAAATGAAGCATTACCGTTGGGGCTCAACCTCAATAAAGATCTTCTGAGAGATCATGTAGAACAAATCTCAGAACTGTCACTCTGAAGGACCAAAAGCTAGGGAATAATCTACTAAATCCCTACTTTGAGTCAGCAGCTTTTTGGCATTTCCACTCTGTCTGGGACACAAGCTGATCATGCCCCTACAACCAGAGAAAGCCCTCAGGTAGAAAGACATTTTCATGAAGTTGGAAGGTATTAGTGTGTATAGTAATTCTCCCCAAAGCTGAAGATAATCTCCAGTGTGGCCAAAGGAATGAAGGCAGGCATTTGCTGCTATAGATTAATAGCTGTAATATTAAGAGTATAGTTTGGTAAAGATAGCTTATGTTTCTTCTTCTAGCAGATTAAGTATTTGATATCATTATAAATGATGAGTATAGAATTTATAATAATATGGTAACTAGGTATATTGAGGAGAATAGTAAACCAAGGTGGGACATCCAGTGACTGGAACTCTGTGGATCAATGGCAGAGAGAAGAAACACTACAGAACCCATACGAAAACAGAGAGGAGATTTCTATAGCTCTATGGTTCAGAATTGGTGACCCAGACTCCCTACTCTGTCAATGAGTACCAACATGCTACAACTGGTTACAGGTTTCCTTGTGAAGCTAGGATTCTCATGTTGAAAGTTTAATGAAAATTATTTTTATTTACTCCTGGAGTCAATGATTAGGGGGGAATTTTTTTTCAGCATTTGATTCTGGGTCAATGATTTGATGCCGGAAAGTAAAACAGTTTTCAATGGATTCCAGTTGGCTCTTCATTACACCTTCCTCCCTTTTCTCACATACTGGCTAAAATCAGTTTCAGTTGCTCAATGCAGTGTCCTGATGATCACTGAATAGCAATTTAATATTTGTAAAAATTTAAAATATTTGAAGTATTATCTTATGTACATACAGATGTGTTGCCTACCTAGAAGGAAAGAGAACATCAGAATTGATCCCTGGGTAGCCCATTAGAGTGGGCTTACATCGCAGTGGTAATTACTTGCAATCCCTAATACAATCTGATGCAATGGAAGACTATTTCTCTGTTAACAAATTGACCAAAATCACTATTAGACATTGAGCCAGATAAATAAAGAAAATGAAATTCTAATTGTTCAAATTAATTATTTATTAGAAACTCTTAACAAGAAAATGTAGAAGTGGAATTTGTATTTAACATGTACAAATTAGACTAGGGGATTTAATTTTCATGATTATCACTTTCCACGCTTCCCCATTTCACTGATATTTACCATAAGCAAGGTGATATTCCTCTCTCTCTTCCTCTCCGCCATACCTCTCCATCTTGATTTATCTTTTTCTCCCTCTCTCTCCACTTTGTCATGATTACTTGTGTCTTCTGCTTTGGACCCATAATTTTCTGGACTCCTTCTAATCCCTAACAACAAAAAGTAGTCTATCTGAAGTTTATGGTTCCATGACAACAGACAAATATAGAAACAACAAGAATTTTTTGATATTTTAACTCTCATTTGAGGATGTTTATATAGTTATAAATATAGCTGTAAGTTTCTTATCAGAAAGCACTATTTTAATTATTTTTTATATTTCTGCTTATGTAATTTAGGTGATTTAGTGATATGCAGAGTAACCTTGTTCTGATATATATGTTTTTCTGAACCTTTCAAATGTAATTATAAAAAAGTAGAGTAATTGTTTTTTCATCTCTGGTAATTGCAATATGTAGTTGTATTTTTATAATCTTTGTAATTCTAAATGCATATTATTTCTTTATCAGGAACTACATTAGTTGTTATTAATCCTTCCATATTAAATAATAAGATGGGCTTTTGAAATTGGCATCAACATACCAATTAATGAACAACTCTACATTCTAAGAAAGCTATCTTGGTTTTTTTTATTGCCAAGTACAGTTAATTAACTTCTAAACTATATTCTGGGATATAACAGATGACTATCTTTTCATGTTTTCTCTTAAAAATTCTTAGTGTTTATATTATACAAAAATTGAAAAAAAATTTATTTCCCCTAAGTTACTATTTTCATTGATATTGAAATAATTTTCTAATTTTTTAGTTTATTACCTTTCTTGCACTAGTGTTTATGGGAGCACTTCTTGCCTTATCCCAAATTTGCTCATAAAATTTGTAGTGTTTATAATATTCTACCCATTCTCAATCTTTCAAAATTTTCACATTCCTTTGAGGCCTGCCTCATCCAAATGGCAGTGACTGAATTATTCATTTGTAATTTTCCAAATAAACTGGGATCTATGAGATAGAGGAAAAGATAAACATGAAAATTGGAGTCTGAAAAAGCTGGGCTGAAATCAAAGGTTTGTCATTTTTTGAGTCCTGTCATTGTAGACTTTGATAAAATGAATAAGATAATGTAAAGTGACTGGAACCATACTTTCTTTTAAAATAATCATATAGGGGTGCCTGGGTGGCTCAGTGGGTTAAGCCTCTGCCTTCGGCTCAAGTCATGATCTCAGGGTCCTGGGATGGAGCCCCGCATCTGGGTCTCTGCTCAGCGGGGATCCTGCTTCACCCTCTCTCTCTGCCTGCCTCTCTGCCTACATGTGATCTCTCTCTGTCAAATAAATAAATAAAATCTTAAAAATAAATAAAATCTTAAAAATAAATAAAATAATCATATAGATTCCCTGAGCTCATATATAGTTTTATATATATATATACATACACACATATATATATGTATACATATATATAGTTTTGTTGTTTTTACATAAAAGATAATAGGCTACTTATTTCTTAACATATTTTTTCAAGTCTACAAAATTGACATCAGGAATGGAGGAAGGGAGGGAGAGTAGAGAGAAGGAAAAATGATTAAAGAAAAAAGAAGGAAGAAATGGAGGAAAGGTTGTAAGTAACAAGAAGAAGGGAAAATGAAGGAGACCATCTATTAAGCTGTTTTCTCTCAGCTCAATGCCCTCCCTCCAACCGGCCTCTGCTTTGTGGTGCTAGGACTGGACCCTGACAAGCCCCACTTCCCCTAAGACTCTGTAGACTGGGAAACTGCAAGTTTGACTGAAGAAGGTCAGGCTGCTTCTGGTCTGCGACCTGAGGCTTTCATTTCAAGGGGTGGTTCCTGTGAATTTCACCCTGGCAACCAGTCTTCCCCGGCGCCTGTAGCAGCGGCTGAATCCAGTTTACAGTTTTTCCAACATTTGCAGAACCTGCACTTTATCCTGCCTCATCAGGCACCAGCAGGACAACCACTGCAAGACCTACCCCTCAGAGGTCTGTTTCAGCTCAGTAGTTCCAACATCTTCCTTTTTGTTCTCTAGCCTTAGGGTGGTAGCTGCTGCCTGCATTTACTGCCTCTGTAAGACCTTGTAGCTCTTGTCGGGACTTTTTTGTCACCTAGCTGACAAATTTGTATGTGGTTACCAACTGTTCATATAAAATTCTGTCTGGTAAAGTAACTAGTATGATTTTGGTCTCCTGACTGGACTCCGATACAGAGAGGGAAAAAGAGAAGAAAAAGGATGATATTCCATTTTATGGCTAATACATGCCAAATTCACTACTAAGTACTTCCAGATGTACACCTCATTGTATTTATCTATTGTTAAAGATTTTATTTGCTTACTTATTTATGTATTTATTTGAGAGAGAGAGAGAGAGAGAGAGAGAGAAAGAGAGCGAACATGCAAGCAGGGGAAGGGAGAATCTCAAGCAGACTCTCTTGAACCCAGAGCCCACTGTGGTTCTCAAGCCCAGGACCTTGAGATCCTGACCTGAACCGAAATCAGAGTCCTACCTTAACCGACTGAACCATCCAGGTGCCCTCAGATGTACATATCAGTTAAAACCACATAAGTATTATGTAAAAATAATATATCTGACGATCACAGAAGCTGAGTAACTTACCAAAGTCACATAGCTTATAAGTGGGAAAACAGATTCCCACTATTAACTTTTTTTAAATAAAATATGAATTTTTTCATTCAATATTAATTTTTATGACTTCTATGAACACTGTCTATGAATGCTGTTTATTGTTATAATTTCTATGAACAGTGTCTTGTAAGCAGTATATACTCAGTAAACATTTGTTGATAATATAAATTGAGAGTTATAGCTAGGCATTTATTTTTAATGCCTTACATGCATAAATATATTTACTCCTCACAATAATCCTATGAGGTTGCTTTAATGAATCTTGATTTATGCCAAATTCTTTAGTTTTCATTTGAATTTATAGTTAATTCTGGTGCAAAAGAAGATATTGGCAAAACAGGTGATCCAATTGTGTAACCTATAATGAAAGGGATTCAGATGAGAAAATATGAATACTATCTTAATAATAAAGTAGTGGAAACTTGGTATGTATTAAAGTTCACTGGTTATTTTTAAGAAAGGGTGTGAAAATATGCTTAGGAGATACACTGAAAGCAGTACGGTCAAGAAGCCTGAACAAAATGATGGCTTAAAAGGTATTCTTTTCTGGGATGGCTAATTTTGTGCATCAACTTGACTAACGCCAGAGTGCCAGATTAACCTTAATTCTGGGTGTGCCTACGCAAGTGTCTCCTGATACGATTAGTATTTGCATTGGTGGACTCAATAAAGTAGATCACCCTTCTCAACACGGGTGGGAATAATCCAAGATGTTGAGGAGCTGAATAGAATAAAAGTCAGAGCAAGCAGGAATTTGCCCCTTTTTTCTTGTCTCACTAATAAGCTGAGACATCTCATCTTATCTTCTGTCCTTGACCTGGGATTTATACCACCTGTTTCCATGGTTCTCAAGCTTTGGACTAAATTATGCAACCAGTTTTCCTGGGTGTCCAACTTGCAGACAGAGATGGTAGGACTTCTCAGCTTCTATCATTGTGTGACCAATTCTCATAATCTATCATCTATGTATCTATCTATGTATCTATGTATCTATGTATCTATCTATCTATCTATCATCTATCTATCTATCTATCTATCTATCTATCATCTATCTATCATTTCTCTCTATATATATATCAACCTCTCTATCTATCCTGTTAGTTCTATTTCTCTGGAGAACCCTGATTAATACACTTTCTTTATTCATTGTATATCTACTCAATTATTTCTGCTATGTGTCAGGCCCTAAATTCAGTCCTATAGATTTATACTGTGGTAAATTTAATTACTATTCCCAGTTCTTCACCTTTCTGTATAGCTTTGCCCTTTTCCATGTATTTTCACAATTCTTCTTACAAAAGAATATACTTCCGTCTCTTGACTTTGGCCTTTGATTTTGTTTGGCCAGTGGGACATGAGTAGATATGATACAGCTAAAAGCTTATAGCATTAGGTTTCTCTCTCTCATTTCTCTCTCTCTCTCTCTCTTTCTTCACAATAGAAGTATTTTTAAAAGGGGGCACCCAGGTAGTTCAGTCAGTTAAGTTTCTGTCTTTGGCTCGGGTCCCGGGGTCCTGGGATTGAGACCCACCTAAGACTCCCAGCTCAGCAGGGAGTCTGCTTCTCCCTCTGGCCTTCCCCCCCTGCTCATGTTGTCTCTCTCTCTCTCAAATGAAATAGATAAATAAATAAATAAATATTTTAAAAAACACTTCTTATGTCACTGAGATTTCATAGCTCTTTGTAATATAGCAGTAGCTGTCTGAAACAGATGCATGAAATATAGTTTATGACCTTCAGTGATGTTTAAATTTAAGTAGTTTAATGTTTAATGTTTAAGTAATTATAATTGTATAAACACATACAATTTTATTTATGACACTAAGGAAAATATTTCAAAGGTACTACCAGAGCACACATGTGGAAAAACAAACAGATTATCTTTGGCTTTGTGATTGTGATTTCATACTTTGTCAATGATACATTTATAAATTTAAAAATTAGTATTCTTAACTGATAATATGGCATTTAGAGTAGAGTACATATAGAGAAATACTATAAAAATTTAGTGTGGTAAAATAATCACAGAGACTTTTTCAGAGTTTGCTAGTTGCCAATGCAAAATCCATCCTCCTCCCTTCCCATAAAAAGGCAAACCAAGGGCATCTGTGTGGCTCAGTTGGTTGAGGGGCTGCCTTCAGCTTAGGTCATGATCCCAGGGTCCTGGGATGGAGTCCTGAATCAGTTCCTTATTCAGTAGAAAGTCTGTTTCTCCCTCTATCTCTCCCCCTTACTCATGATCTCTCTCTTACACACTCTCTCTCAGATAAATAAAACCTTGAAAAAAAAAAGGCAGCCAAATTTATAAAAGAAGCCAAAGAAAAAAAACAGCATCACCTAGCCACACTTGCATTTTGTTATGGCAATGTAACATAGATTCTAATTAAAGCAACATAAACAGAAGAGCTCTATTCTGCTTTAAAAAAAAAAAAAAAAGGTTCCTTAAAAAAGGCCTACTCAGTTGAAAATGTACCCTTTTGGCCATTTTCCCCATCCTGTTGAATTGGACTGAGGATCTAATATTCTAGTAGTCATCTTGGAGCCACTTGGACTACCAAGTCTAGTAGCCATGATTTGATTTAATGGATGTGGGCACTGATGATGACAGGGTAGAAAAATAGAAATCTTGAATACTTTCAGTAGTGTAGACTCCCATAACTCCTAAGTCTCAGATTTTTGTTTTATGTGTGTTTCCATCATTCCTATTTTGAGATTTTTAATATGTTCTGAATCGTCATAGTGACTATTCCTGAAGAACCATAATGCAGGTGAGATTTTCCTGAAA
The DNA here is from genome assembly GCA_028646535.1 of Procyon lotor. NCBI lineage: Eukaryota > Metazoa > Chordata > Mammalia > Carnivora > Procyonidae > Procyon > Procyon lotor. The sequence continues at coordinate 164,739,791 of CM053603.1, read as the reverse complement.
ATAAATGTAAGGATTCTAAACAATGTTTAATTCATATTCTATCTCCCAAAGTCATGCATCAAAGTTTTTTTTTTTTTTTCCCTAGTGTTGGTAGTTGGGACCATGAAATCTCTCAGCCTCCTCATCTGCACTTCTATCGCACTTCTAAATCTCCTAATGCTATACTTCATCTGCATTCTTCTGCTAATGCTGTCAGTTGGGAAGAATCTGAAATATTCATTCATTCATACAGGGCATATTCATTATTTATAACATTTCACTATGCCACATCCTCCAAGTCTATATCCTTTGGGCAAATTTGAAAACTTAAAGTAAAGAATGAATATCAAATACTGGAATTTTTCAAATAATTAACTTGATGATCAGAATATCACACCATCTAAAACTTTGACATCTTCAACAAAAATGTTCCATCATTATTAGTACTATTCTCTATCTCTTAATAAATACTCTTATTAAAAATGAAATTCAGATTACTGAATTGATAGATTAATTTTAATAAATGTCAAGATTGGACCAAATCACCAACTCTAAAACTTTTAAAAGAAATCCTACATATTCATGTGAAAATAAAAACAAAAGAAATATGACCCAGATTTGGTTAAACATTCAACCCTTTTAGAACAGAGTAGGGCAATTTCCATCATTGCCTAGGACTTCGCCTGTTTGTCCCATCAGTATTCCTGCTCACCCTTCATTTGTAGGTCCCATCTATGGAAAAAAATCATTGTTTGTCACAATTCCTGCCTTACTTGTTGTTGAGGAGATAAGCATTTCTTATTATGCCATTCCATATGAAAAACTTTGTCTTTATATCTTACAGCATACTTCCTTTTTTTTTTTAAAGATTTTATTTATTTATTTGACAGAGAGAAACACAGAGAGAGAGGGAACACAGCAGTGGGGTGGCAGAGAGGGAGGCAGGCTTCCCACTGAGCAAGGATACCCATGTGGGGCTCCATCCCAGGACCCTAGGATCATGACCTGAGTTGAAGGTAGATGCTTAACGACTGAGCACCCCAGCTTACTTCCTTTTAAGATAATTTTAAGTTTTTTAAGTTTTTTTTTAAGTTTTGACATTAATGTTTATAATCCATTTTAGGTCCTTTTTGTCTGCAGTGTATATCACCTACATCAACAGGACTAAATTCTTGAAAACCTAACCCAGAATCTCATCCTGCCCATGGATGATTAAAATGCAAGTTGAATTTTCAAGCTTAACAGAGTCTCTGCTGTTTAAGAAAGGGCAATTCTTGGTAAAGAATGGGATCCCATTATCAGAGTGGGAAGATTCTGATAAAGCTTAGGACATCAAGCCTCTAAATTCTCTAAATTTTGCCAATAAAAAGGCCTCCCACTCTCAGTGGGAGCAACTTCCACAACCCCAGTGAAAGTACTTCTCCATCTTGTCTGACAGTATTAACTCTGCATTCCCTGAGGAAACTGAAATGACCTTCTCTGAGATGGTTGCAAGATGCAAGACAATACTGATTCTCCCCAGTTCTAGGGCAATTGAACAGAAGCCTAACCTAAAACATAAAAGCAGGTTTTTGAGCCTGTTTACAGACCCAGAAACCCTTGAGTGAAGAGAAGGCTGGGTTCCCTTGAGAAAGGACCCTGGTACACTGGCCAAAATATATTATTCATTTTTCTTCCAGCCTTCCCCAAAGGGACCTGTGATCTTTTGCTAAGTTTACTGTGCACTGTAGAAAAGGAAATAAAGATACCTTGGAGGATATTGGTCTGAACTGACACTAATACCAGAATACCCCCAAAACGTCACTATAGTCTGCATATCAGAGTAGGGCTTCTAGGTCCAATGAATAATGGAGTTTTGGCTCTGGTTTATCTCACAGTGGACTAAGGTGGTCTCCTAACCTAGCCTCTGACTGTTTTTCCAGTTCTGAAATGTATAATTGGATTAGATATACTCAATGGCTGGTTTTGTTCCCTGGACAAAGGAACTGAGAGCTATTAAGGTAGGAACAGCCAAATGGAAGCCACTAGAATAGTCTATTTAAGAAACTAGTAAACCAAAAGCAATCCTGGAAGGATTACAGAGATAAGTGCCATCATCAAGGACTTGGAGATACAAAGGTGATGGTTCCCATCACATCCTCATTCAACTTGGTTATTTGACGTATACAGAAGACAAGTAGATATTAGAAAATTATAGTGAAATTAACCAAGCTGTGATCAGATTGCAGTTACTATATCAGATATAGTTTCAATGTTTAAGCAAATTAGTATATCCTCTGGTTGCTGGTATGCAGTTATTGACATGGTGAATGTATCATTTAGTTTTTTTTTCTCCATACTTATCGTAACGACAATAATAAGCAGTTTGTTTTTAGCTGGAAAAGGCAGCAATGTATCCTCACTGTCCTACCGCAAGGGACAATGTATCCTCCAGCTCTATGTCATAACTTAGTTCCCTGAGGCTATTGTCACTTTTCCCTCTCATAAGATGTCACACTGGTCCATTACATTGATGACTTTATGATGATTGGAACTTTGTGAACAAGAAGTAGCAAATATTCTAGAATTGTCAGCAAAATATTTGCCAGAGTATGGGGGAAACGTGTCAAAGGTTCAGAGGCCTACCACCCTAGTGAAGTTTCTAGAAGTCCAGCGGTTTGAGGCATGTCAAAATATCCCTCCTAAAATGTTAAGTGCTGTGAAATGTGTAAGCCTGACAATTCACAGACATGTACCCTAGGGCAAATAAGACATTATATGTTAATAAAAATTAAAAAGTAAATAAATAAAATAAAATAAACAGACTTTAAAATCAGAAAAAAAAACAAAGATATCCCTCCTAAGGTAAAGGAAAAGTTATTGTATCTGGTCTTCCTGTAACCAAAAAAGAGGCACAATGCCTAGTGCACCTTTTATTTATTTATTTATTTATTTACTTACTTACTTACTTACTTACTTATTTATTTTTGGAGGCAACATATTCTTCATTTGGGTGTGTTACTTGGGCCTATATACTGAGTTGCAAATTTTGAGTGAAGTTCAAAACAAGAAAAACTTCTGCAACAGGTCCAGGCTACCATGCCAACTGCTCTACTGTTTGGGCCCTATGATCCAGGAGATCCAACAGTGTTGAGTTCTCAGTGGCAGATAAGGATTCTGTAGGGAGCTTTTGGTAAGTCCCTATAGGAGGATCACAGCACAGGCCCTTAAAATTTTGAACCAAAGCTCTGCCACCCTCTGTGGATAACTACTCTCTTTTTGAGAAAAGTTCTTGTCCTGCTACTAGGCATTAGTGGAGACTAAACATTTAACCATAGGCCACCAAGTTACCATATACTTGAGGTGCCTATCAGGAACTGGGTGTGATCTGATCCACAGCATCATAAAGTTAGACATGAACAGCAGTACTATATCATTAAATAGAACCAGTATATACATGATCAGATTCAATTTAGCCCTGAAGACACAAATACATTACAGGAAGAAGTGGCCCAAAAGTCCCACGCATGTTACATTGCCTTCTCTCTCCCAGTCTGCACCATTAGCCTCATGGAGAATTCCCTAAGATTAGTTGACAGAGGAAGAGAAAAATCAGACCTGGTTTGTAGATGGTTCTGCATGATATCCAGGCACCACCTTAAAGTAAACAACTGCAGCTACAACCTTTGTCTGAGACATTCATAAAGGGGAGTGGTAAACAAGAAAATCCTCCTAATGGGCAGAACTTTGAGTAGTGCACCTAGTTGTTCACTTTTCTTGGAACTAGAAATAGCCCAACATGTGATTGCATACTGACTCATGGGGTGTGGCCAATGGTGGACTGGATGCTCAGAAACTTGAAAATAAAACAATTGGAAAATTGGTGATAAGGAAATGTAGGGAAGAAGTACATGGATAGACCTCTCTGAATGGGCAAAAAAAAGAAAAAAAAAAAGAAAATATTTGTGTCCCATGTGAATGATCACCAAAGAGAGCATTTTATAATAAATATATATTATGACCTATTCTGTGGCTACCAGTTAGCCCTTTTCTCCAGCCATGCCTGTCATTATCTAATGGGCTCATGAACAAAGTCACCATGGTGGAGGCGTGGAGGTTACATATATGTTCAGCAATGTGGACTTCCACTCACCAAGGCCAGCCTGACCTTGGCCACCACCGGGTGCCCAATATGTTAGCAGTAGAGACCAACACTGAGTCCCTGATATGCACCCTTTGCTGGGGTGGTCAGCCAGATACCTGATGGCAGGTTGATTACATTTGACAGCTTGTATCTAGGAAGAGCCGATGTTTTGTTCTTACTGGAATAGACAATCTGGATACAGATTTGCCTTCCTGGCAAGCAATGCTTCTTCCAGAAGTACCATCCATGGACTTTCAAAATGCTCTATCCACCATCCTGATTATCTGCATAGCAATGCTTCTGCTTAAGCAACTCACTTCACAGCAGAAGTATATCAATGAGCTGAAATCCATTGGTCATACCTCATTTTCCAAAGGGAGTGGTTGAGCCTGGCTACAAAGGAATAATTGGATAACTAACCCACACTGGAAGTAAAGAAGAATATGTCTGGAATATAGGAAATCCCTTAGAATGTCTCACAGTATTACTACTGTCTTGTGATCACAATCAGTGGAAAACTCCAACAGTCCAACCCAAGCAGTACTGCTAAAATGGCTCTGACTCATCCAGAATTCAGGAATGAAGGTTTGGTTCACCCCACCAGGTAAAAAACCACCACAGCTACAGAAATAAAAACCATAAGTGTCATGAGTATTTCCTCCTTATTTTGTTGTGGACAAGTTTGTGTGTGTTTGGTGTGTGTGTATTTGTGTGTGTGTGTAGAAAATGTTGGTTTTCTTTCCTTCATTTTCTTATTACATGATGTAAGATGTACTGACTTTATTTCACACTACTTAAGTATGTCAATTTTATACCAAGTTATGGGATATCAAGAAAAGTAAACATCACCCAAATACTTCACCTCTTCTCCTGGGAAAGGAGTTGGTTCATTTTTGATTGTAGGCAGGATCTCTGCATCATGATCAGTCAGGATCATGATTTTGTTATTTTCTTTCTTTGGAGATTAAGTATGGTTTAAGGAAATGAATATGGGTGCTTATGATGGTGCTTATCAGCTTGTTTGGGCTGTGGGATGCCCAGACATTAAGTCAAACATTATTCTAGGTATGTCTGTGAAGGTGTTTTTAGATAAGGTTAGCATTTCACTTAGTAGACTGAGTTAAACAAATACCCTCTTCATGTGAGTGGGCACTAGCTAGGTTTATGAAGACCTGAACAAAACAAAAAAGACTTACCCTCCAGAGAGAAATGAGATTTCCTCTTGACTGACTGTCTTCAAGCAGAGAACAGTCCTGTCTTTGGACTCAGATTGAAACACTAGCTCTTCCTGGATCTTGAGCTCCCAGTCTTTGGACTAAGAATACACTACTATCTCTCCTGGGTCTTCAGCTTGCTGACTGCAGATTTTGGGACTTGTCAGCCTCCATAATCACCTGAACAAATTCCTTATAATTAATCTCTTGATTATATCTATGTACACATGCATCTCTACATCTGCATCTATACCTTTCTCCTAACTGTTCTATTTCTCTGGAGAACCGTAATACAGAGGAAGCTAACAGTTAACATTTTTCTTAAAATCATTCCGGTTTGTTCTCACTGTTTGTAGACATTTCTTCTTTACTTTCAGCAAGAACTGCATAAGACATTAAGTCAATCAAATCCAATACACTGAGATATTGATATGGATTCTGTGGTCATCCCTTATAAGTTAAAGGAATTAACTGAATCATATGAATGTGCCAAAATGCAGTAGTTTATAGAACTATGGAAGTTTCAGAGGTCCTTTGTGAAGAGAACTAGTTAATTCTGCAAATGCAAAATTCAAGCCATAAATGCGAATTGTGACAAATAACTATCAGAATAAATCCCTTGGGCCCTTTGGCCACAGAAATCTTTAAATCTTATAGGGGTTGATCGAGCAGAAACTGAGACCATGATGAAACCTCTAAGTACAAATGTGGTGTCAAGGTAGCCTCAAAGCCAGGCTGTCTCAAATATACCTATTGCTTTGCCACCTGCCATTGCCCTCTGTCCTTTTCTCTGAACAATACACAGTAATACTCAATCTCTTTATTGTCCTGGTCTATATTTTAAGTAACTCTCAGAAAGAACTCATTTGGTCTTTTGTTAAAGACTAAGTGCTACTGTGATTGGTATTATATAACTACCTATGGGAATGGAACATTATCTCTCATATTGTGAAGCTATGCCATCCTTCACCCTATTAGCTGTTGTAAAAGTCTGATGAAATTCTGAGCTTATTATCACACACACAAAAAATCTCTTAGCTTTAAGATTCCTTTCTATACATTTCCTAGGTGATATATAGGCTTAAATGACTCAATTTCCTATTCATCACATTTTTTAAGCACTGAAAATGTAACCCAGTTGGCTGGTGTTAGAAACAAGTGGGAGTGATTTTAAGAGGACATCTTTTTCCCTTCTATAGCAAATTATGTGATTATATCAAAGTGCTTTAAAAAGAAAGTAAGGGCTGAAAGTGAAAAGCTGATTAAAGGAAAAGTTTGGGTAGAAAATAAACTCTCAATAAGTATCTCTTTTAAAAAAATGATTTAAAAAATGTTCCTTTCTTCCCTACATTCTTCCATGACCAGCTCCATCCAAAACTTCAAAATAGTGGAACTCTATGTGGATATGACTTTGTAAGAATATACATATTCTTTGAAACTTTAAGTAGTAAAACTATTGCAAAAATGTGTGCTTTGATTGTACTTCTATAAATCCATTGACTTTTGGAGTAATATAATAAACCTTATTTTTAAAGGGAATTTTATGATAAACATGACAAAGTGATTTATCATGCATAATTTGCTTTATGTATTCCAGTTGCCCAAATAGTTTTAATTAGTCTGAAAAAGCTTGTCAACTTGAAGTACTACAAGATATTATAGTATTTATTTTCAACAGATATTCTTCATCCAGTCCTGATATATTTAGAAGGTAGAAATCATGTCATCCTTTTCGGGAGACAATAGTAGACATGACATTACATCGTACTGGACTCTCAGCAATGTTATTTGACAGTAGCAATTCAAATTATCACAGCCCTGAAAATTGTCATACAAAAGTAGTAGGTATTCCAAGAGGAGTTGATAAAGTACTGACTGTCAGCATTTACTCAAATCCTATATTGTTAACTTTATTAATAGAACTTTTAAAGTCTTTTCAGTATTGACCTATGGCAGTGACAATCACTTTTTATTTTCTAACTTTTTATTAGAGTGTACTCTGCATTCAAACAGTGATTTAAATAGTTGTGGATCAAAATGACTGAAGGGGAATAACCTTGTGTTTTAAATTTGTTTGACCTTTGAAAAATATTTTTAAATACCTTGCTCACAGAGGATTTGACTTTTGTCATTATTCAAGGACTTCATGTTATTTGAAGATTTAGCTTATTAATAAAATTAATGGTTTCATATGCAGTGAGGGAAAATAATAATTTTCTTGGGTGGGTTAGAGCTCACTGTAAATTCTTTTATATCACATGTACACAGATGTTTTATAAAATGAATTGAAACTGCCTGCATAATTTCCAGGCAGTAAACCTGCATATCTTTGTGGTAAAGTAATATTAATGTGTCAATTTCTTATGCCAAGGATAAGGAGTAAAAAAGAAAATTAAAAAAACATTCATTTCTAGAATGGCGATCAATATTTGCCCACATTTACTCAGTTGTTATCTAAAACAAGATGGGTTCAAGACCTATAAGTTGCTGGACCCATTCCTTATCATTTCTCTTTTTTCTTAAGTATTTCACAATATATCCATCTGGTTTTCAGAGTGACACACACACACACACACACACACACACACGCACACATACAGCTTGACTAGTCGATAACTCTAATCAGTTCTCAAGTGCGTATTAAGGATGATAGAACTCAGTTCCAATCTGTCTCAGACTTCAGTTCTCTTTAAAAAGAATAACACATGCTGTTTTTAATGCTGTATAGAGATGAAAAAAAAAAGTCAGAATTTAATGAATATATCAACCAAAGATTTTGTTTTTGAATCAAAGAGAAAAGCTGCACCACTAATGAAAATTACAGAAGTGTTGACTGATTTGTTTTTGTTGTAAATAAATTGTAGAGTAACAGAAAGGTTAATATAAAAAAATCAGCTTTAAGATGATGCTTACTCACCATCGTATTGTAAGATTACAAATGATTATTGTTTGAGAGCAGAAAGCAATCAGTCAGTGGAAAATTATGTGAATGTTGTGAATGATTCTCAATTGTACTTTTAAGCTTTAGGCCTAAGATAATGAAAATGTTTCCTAGGATTAACAAGCCTTGCTAAGGTGAACTTTGCAAAGTGGGTGGTGGAAGACAAGCAAATAAATTCTATCCCTAAAGATCTCCCTTGCTAAAAATAAAAGGTTTTATGAATTTGAAATGTTTATGAATTCAAAACACCTTACAATGATATTTACTATTTTGCTTCAATTTCTTATAAAAGAAAAACCATATGTATAATATACTTATATATACATATATATGTATATATATATGCACACATTTTTGAGTTTTTCCCTAAATGTGATAATTTTCCTAAAATTTCAAGTATTATGCATGTAAATGCATCAATTGTGAGTAGATGTGTATGAGTGAGTGAGCATATGTGAGTAGAACCAAGGGTTTCTAAATGAACATTCCTAATTCTAATTGTTTCCAATGAGACTTGAGCTGTCTTATATTGAGAAAAGCAATTAGGTTACTACTCAGTACTCTCTGTATCTTTTATTGTGATCCTGATAGAGCTAATTTAGTGCTGACAGTTCCAAAAGAATTCCTAGTTTAGCTTGTTCTTCTAATCTCCTGATAACTCATTAGTGAGCTTTCTTGATTATCTAGACCTCAGATTGCAGAAAGTACTCACTTCCTTCAAGAGAAACTAGTTTTTCGTTTGTTCATTTTATTTTTAGTTTAGTTTTGTTTTAGTTTTGTTTTTATTCATAATGATATTTTATATCCCCATGATATTCTATTCTATAGACTTACTTTTAATAGATTTGTAAATAAGACCATAATAGTACCCATCAGAAATTAAAATTTTTCAAAAATTCAACTTTGAAATGATTAGTAGATCCACAGAGTAAAGAGTAGGAATTTGAATGCTGTTAACCTTTGTAATGAGTTATTTCACTGAATTGTTTAATTTTCTTAAATAAAATGGACAGAACCCCAATATCTTTATTATGATTCTGTCAGATAATATATAATCAACTTAACACCATGACTGATTCATTGAACTGAAGATTTTAACATAACTTAGACATGGTCACCAGAATTCTAGGTAAATGTTTTGCTAGATTTAAAAAAAAAAATGTATATTAGACAGAATGAGAATGCTCACTCAGTATTATTTTAAATAAAGAAAAACAAATAAAAGAGTCTATTAGAAAGTTATAACAAAAGTTACTGAGATTTATACAATTTTTTGAAAGTATTTGTTAATAGCTTTTGCACAAGCTTCCTACTGTATGACAGATACCTTCATTAAGATGTGTTCATATTTGCTGCTGAAATTGTAACAAAAGCAACTTCAGTCCAGTTTTGGGTGATAATCAGTAATAACCTTTTTATACAACTAATTGGAACCTACCATTATGCAGAAAACAATTAATGGTTTCTACAACTAAATTATGGGTGGATATTGTGTGTCCCAGGTGTCCACTGGTGGATCATAAAACAAACGTCATGGATTTTAGGTGATCTAAATGTTTTTGAAATGTACTTATATCCTCTAAATGGAGTCATAACAGACATAGCTGTGTAAAATATTAAAGAAGATAAGGACCAGTAAATCAATCAGGTTGCAAATGAGTAAAATTCTTATCATAATGAACATAGTAACATTAATAATAATGCTTGTCTTTACATGCATCAAAGACTCTAGAGAAACCTTAATCACTGGGGTAATGTGATAGCATTCTCTAGTGATAACCCCTAGATTCTGATACATTCACATGCTCTTCTCAGAACAAGGGCACACAGTTCAAAATAACATTGATTCTAAAGTTCAAGAAAGTCTTCTGTGAGTTTACAACTATCATCTGCTTAACTAACTGCAGATTTGAATAAGGCTGGCTTAGAGGATAGCCAATTGCTTGATATGGAAATCAGATGCTGAACTTGGTTTTAAAATTTTCTTTAAGCAAACACAACAGCATTCAATGTGCTAACAGAACCCTTGGTACAATAAAGTAGCAGGCAAGAACACCAATATAGTATTATGTAAATGAGTGCAGTTGTTTTTAATTCTTCAATTTTTTTTTCTTTTTTAAAAACTCCACATAGGCTGGCATATCTACTGTGAATCGATGAGGCATAACTAAATTTCTGAATTTCCCAGGGAGAGAGATGGTTTGGGTAATGAACTATAAAAGTATATATAATTGAGCTATTGGCAGTATGTAATGTTTTAGCATAATGTAGAAATCTTCATTATGCTACAGGTAAATAGGAAGATTCCTCTCAGTGTATGGGCAGTAAAATTCGGCTATCCAAATTTGTAGACAATAAAACAGATAGTTTTTTGGGTTTTTTTTTTTTTTTGGCTATTTTTCTATGGTTTTGAGCCAAAATGCCAGGAGATAAAAGAATCTAAAAAACAAATGTGTTGAAAACAAAAAGAAGAGCAGTGGAAATTATAAATTTGCCAACCCAGCAAAAACACTGGTAATAGAAGGAAGTCAATAATTAACCAGAAAAAGAAAAAGAAAAATTTCTGTCCACTTCATTCAGAAAAGCTCAGGACATTCTATTACCTAGATCTGATTGGGGGTGAAGGTGGTTCAACCAATTGACTTGGGGTTTAGGAGCCCTAGAAATGCCTCTAAACAAAATTCTAGGAACACTAACTTCAGATTGTACACTAAAACAAGGATAAATTACTTTACTTTACTTTGTCATGCATAATCTATCTACTATTGACTTCCCTATATATGAAGCAGCTTATTTACTGCATTCAAAAGAGCATGGTAATCATTTAAACCACATTGTTTTTTAGTAGATTAATGCAGTCTCCAGTAATGAGAATGCATGTTTGTTAGTCAACAGAATTCAATGCGTTGATCAGCTCTGAAGTAACCAATTCTCTCTAGGGAAAAAAAAAAAAAGGACTGGGTATCTCTATGGGCCTTGAAAACATGGGGAAAAAAATTCTACTCTACATGGAAGTATAGGTTCTCCAAGACTTATCAGTCTGTGGGTTTTGATGGGGGTAGTGGCAAGGAAATAAAATGATTTTGTGTGGACTCACACTGTTCCTGAAACATTAGTCCCTTAGTCTCTACAGATCACTGCATCAGTCTCTTTTGTCCCTCTGAAACGATTTACATGTCAGTGTCCCTGCTTCCTTTCTGCAGAGTTGATTCTGTTAGAACTTCACCAGTCCATCAGACATATCTGTGGATATCTGAAACTTACCATAACAAAGTTCAAATTCCTTCTTATGAGGTTTCTGGACCCCATTCAAATGGGCGATTGACAAAATAAGTGTTTACATGATGACAAACATTGCTTGATAATTACTGAAGACTATGGCTTCTAAGTACACACACGGAAACTTTAAGAAGGTAGAGGATATGGTTTCAGAATAGGTAAGAGTTAAAGCATTACCTCTGATTCAGCCAAAATACATCTCTATGTGTTTATATTAATTCTTTCAATATTTTTATAACTTTGGTAGGCCTGTAGCAAGAAGAATTATGTAAGTCTATTACCAAACTCTTTCAAATTGCCCTAAATAGATAAAATTATACCTAGAAATACACTTTCTTTGTTGCACTAACTGTAATTTACCAATTAAATTCTGGATGGTAATATGCAGATAAAACATCATTGATAATTTATAATTAGAGAGATATGAAGCTGGATAAAAATTCTGGAAGGACTTCCAGGGAAGATGGCAGAGAAAGAGGAACAGGTTATGTAGTTATGTAGAGGCCTCTAGTTATGTAGAGGCCACATCTAAGAAGGTAGGAAGGGCAGAGACCCAGTCAGGAGCCAAATGGATGCACAGGACTATTCATGGAAGGAAGGATGCCATGGGTGTGGACAAGGAAGAAGGGAAGACACCACACTGGGTTTTCCAGGCATAGGGGCCTGCACTGGGAAGATGAATCCTAACATTTTTCTTTAAGGGCCAGAGGGGACTTCATGAGTTTTTACAATCAATGGGGTTAACACCTGGAACTTCAAAAATCAGGAGGCTTGGGTCTAGGAGAGCTGGCAGGGTATGAGGCTGTCTCTGACCTTAAAGAGATAGCACAATAAAGAGCCATGCTGAGATACAGCATAGAAGCAGCAGTTTGAAAAATGCCTAAGAAATACGGGAAGGATATTTGTTTCCTAATCTCAGAGCATGTGTTAGAGGAGAAGGGATCTTTGGGAGACTTCTCCAAGAACAAAAGAGCTGGCTGTCACCATTTCTCTCATCTGCTTCCCAGTCTAAACATACAAACACCCGTGGGAATCAGTGCGGCACAACATTCCACCTAGTTTGCTAAAAGTACACCCTCACCCCATACTTCTCTGTTCACATGTCCCTCTATCCAAGTCTGGGAAGTTTTCCTGGTGGCAGCAGGTCTCCTTCAGCAGTAGGCTAGCTCAGACCTTGCTGGCACCACATACTGCATACTGGTATTCACCTGTAGGTTTGCCCCTCACCCCCCAGTAAATCTTTGCCTGGAACCTACCCAAAGCAGTGTCACAAGCCTGGCAGTGTGCAAGCAGCCCTGAAAGGAGCCAGAAGCACTCCAAAGTGACTCCTGCCCTGGAGAGAGGAAGAGAAAACCACTCACACTAGTCTAACTACAACTCCAACAGTGGGCCAGGGGCAAACATCAGGTCTGACAGCAGATCCCTCCCACCAAAGAAAGCTTCTCAGGGCACAAGACAGGGAGAGCATCATGAAGTCTGGTGCTTCAGCATCTCTAGAAAAGTACTGGTCTGCTTCAACTCAAGCCACAGGTGGTCCCAACTGACCCACTAAAAACACATGCACCAAACCTTCCCCAAAATAGGTAGATAGAGCCGTTGTAAATGACTGGACTGAAAGCAAATGTGGCTCAGCCACAATAATAGGGCACTGGCGGCACATATAGGAGACACCCCTGAAGCACCAGGTTCTGGTGAACAGGGGACATTGCATTATAGGGCATTACAAGACCTCTTCTTCATAATGTCACTACTTTCAAGAACAGGAGACATAGCTGACTTCCCTAACACACAGAAACAGGCACAGAGAGTTAGAAAAAATGAGGAGCTAAAGAATATGTCCCAAATGAAAAAACAAGTCAAATCAGAGCAAGAAAGCTAAACAAAATGGAGATAAGTAATATGTCTGATCAGGAATAAAGTAATGGTCACAGAGGTACTCACTGTGGAGTAATTCAGCAAGACCTTCAACAAAGAAATATAAAACATAAAATGAGAACCAGTGACAAATATCCCAATAACTGAAATTAAAAATACACTGTAGGGAATAAATAGTAGACTAGAGGAAGGAAAAAAATGGATCAATGACCTCCAGGACAGAGTAATGAAAAGCAATCAAGATGAACATGAAAGAGCAAAACAAATAATAAAAAATGAAAATAGATTAAGGGAACTCAGAAACTCCATCAAGTGTAATACATTCACATTATAGAGATCCCACAAGGACAAGAAAAAGAAAAAGGGCAAAAAATTTACTTGAAAAGAAGAATAGCTGAAAACTTCCCAAATCTAAGGAAAGAAAGAGTTATCCAGATCCAGGAGGGAAAGAGAGCCTCCAAGAAAATCAATACAAGGAGTTCCACACCAAAGCACAGAGTAATTAAAATGGAAAAGAAGTGATAAAAAGAGAATTCCAAAAGCAGCACAAGAAAAGAAAACAAGAGAAAAAGAAACTCCATAAAGCTATCAGTTGATTTTTTAGTAGAAACTTTGCTGGCCAAAAAGGGATAGATGATACATCCAACATGCTAAAAGGGGGGGGCGGGGGACAAAAAACAAAAAAACTCTTCAGCCAAAAATAGTCCAGCAAGGCTGTCATTCAGAACATAGAGAGAGATAAAGAGTTTTTAGACAAACAAAAGTTAAAAGAATGTATAACCACTATTCCAACCTTATAAGAGATGTTAAAGGGGACTTTGAGTGGAAAGGAAATACCATAAGCGGGAGTAAGAAAAGTAGGAAGCACAAAAGTAGTAAAATCAAGTATATCTACAAAAATCAGTCAAGGGATTCACAAAATAAAAGGACAAAACTATGACACCATAAATCTAAAACATAGCAGAAAAGGAATAAAAATTTAGTGCATTTAGAAAGAATTCAAACTTAAGTAACAACCAACTTACTATGAAGTGATATTTACATAAGATGTTATATATAAACCTAATGGTAACCACAAATCTAAAACCAGTAATAGATATACAAAGAATAAAAAGAAAGTAATCCAAGTATATCACTAAAGAAAGCTAGCAAACTGTGAGAGAAAGAGCAAAAGAAGAAAAAAACAGAAAAGAACTACAAAAACAACCCTAAAACAAGTAACAAAATGGCATAAGTACATACCTATCAATAATTACTTAGAATGTAAATGGACTAAATGCTCCAATCAAAAGACATAGGGTGATGGAGAGGATAAAAAATCAAGACCCATCTATATGCTGCCAACAGGAGACTTATTTTGGTCCTTAAGACACATGCAGATTCAAAGCAAAAGAGTGTTCAAGCATTTATCATACAAATAGAAGTGAAAACAAAGCTAAAGTAGCAATACTTACATCAGATAAAATAGACTTTAAAACTAAGACTGTAGCAAGAGACGAAGAAAAATACTACATAATCATAAGAGAAAAATCCAACAACATAACAATTATAAACATTTATGCACCTAACATAGAAGCACCCAAATATATAAAACAGTTGATAACAAACATAAAGGAACTAACTGATAGTAATACAGTAATAGTAGGGGACTTTAACACCCCACTTACATCAATGGACAGATCATCTAAAGAGAACAGCAACAAGGAAACAGTGGCTTTGAAGAGCACACCAGACCAGATGAATCTAATAGATATATTCAGAACATTCCATCTTAAAACAGCAGAATATACATTCTTAAGTGCACGTGGAACATTCACCAGAAAGAATCACATATTAGGCCACAAAACAAGTCTCAAAAAATTTTAAAAGATCAAAATCATACCACTATCTTTCTTGACCACAACACTATGAAACTAGAAATCAACCACAAAAAAAAAAAAAAAAAAAAAATCCGAAAAGAGCACAAATACATGGAGGATAAATAACATGCTACTAAACAATAAAAGACTCAACCAAGAAGTCGAAGAAGAAATAAAAAATACATAAAGATAAATGAAAATGAAAACGCAATGGTCCAAAATCTTTGGGATTCAGCAAAAGCTCTATTAAGAGGGAAGTATATCGCAATACAGGCTTACCTCAAGAAGCAAGAAAAATCTCAAATAAGCAGCCTAACCTTACACCTAAAGAGGCTAGAAAAAGATCAAACAAAACCCAAAAGAAGCAGAAGGAAGGAGATAGGGAATAGTAAAAACTAGATCAGAAATAAATGATATAGAAACAAAAAAATTAATGAAATTAGGAGCTGATTCTTGAAAAGATCAACAAAATTGATGAACCTCTAGCCAGACTCATCAAAGGGGGAAAAAAAAGAGAGAGAGAAAGAGAGAGAGAAGACTCAGATAAACAAAATCAGAAATGAAAGAGGAGAAATAGACACCACAGAAATACAAAGGATTATAAGAGAATACTATAAAAAATCATATGCCAACAAATTGGACAATCTAGAAGAAATGGGTAAATTCCTAGAAACATATAACCTCCTCAAACTGAATCAGGAAGAAATAGAAAGGGGGCCTGGGTGGTCCAGTGGGTTAAAACCTCTGCCTTCAGCTCGGGTCATGATCCCAGGACCTGGAATAGAGCCTGCATCGGGCTCTCTGCTCAGCAGGGAGCCTGCTTCCCCCCTTCTCTCTCTGCCTACTTGTGATCTCCCTCCCTATGTCAAATAAATAAATAAAATCTTAAAAAAAAAAAAAGAAATAGAAAATTTGAACAGACTGATTAACTGTAATGAAATTGAATAAGGAATCCAAAAACTCCCAATAAAAAGCCTAAGACCAGATGACTTCACAGTTGAAGTCTACAAAACATTTAAAGAAAAGTAAATACCTATTCTTCTCAAATTATTCCCAAAAAAAGAAGAGGAAGGAAAGATTCTAAATTCATTTTATGAGGCCAGCATTACCATTGTACCAAAACCAGATAAAAACACTAGGGAAAAAGAGAACTATGGGCAAATATCTCTGATGAACATAGATGCAAAAATCCTCAACAAAATACCTGAATCCAACCTGAATTCACAAACTGAATCCCAATACATTCTAAAAAAAATCATTCACCACAATTAAGTGGGATTTATTCCTAGGATGCAAGGGTAGTTAAATATTCACAAATCAATTGACATCATACCTCACGTCAACAGAAGAAAAGATAAAAACCATATGATCCTTCCTATAGATGCAAAAAAAGCATTTGACAAAGTACAACATGCATTCATGATAAAAGAAAACCTCTCAACAAAGTAGATTTAGAGGAACTATACCTCAGCACAAATATAACACATACATGACAAACCAACAGCTACTATCATACTCAACTGAAAGTTTTTCCCCTAAGATCGGGAAGAAGACAAGGATGTCCACTCTCCCTGCTTTTCTTCAACGTAGTACTGTAAGTCCCAACAATCAGATGAGAAAGAGAAATGAAAGGCATCCAAATTGGTAAAGGAGAAGTAAACTTTCACTATTTGCTGATGACATAGTACCACATATAGAAAATCTGAAAGACTCCACCAAAAAACTACTAGAACTGATAAATGAGTTTAGTAAGATCCCAGTATAAATATACAGAAATCCATTGCATTACTATACACGAATAATGAAGCAACACAAAGAGAAATTAAGAAAATAATTCCGGGTGCATGGGTGACTCACTTAGTTTAGTGGCTGGCTCTTGATTTTGGCTCAGGTCATGAGCCAATGGCCCTGGATCATGACCCCAGGACCATTGGATTGAACCCCATGATGGGCTCTTGGGCTCTTTGCTCAGTGGAGAGTCTGCTTGAGGATTCTCCTTCTCACTTCACCCTCTGTTCCTGCCCCCACTTGCACACTCTATCTCAAATAAATAAATCTTAAGAAAGTAAAAAGAAAACATTTATTAAAAAAAGAAAACAATCCCATTTATAATTGCATCAAAATAATAAAATACTTAGAAATAAATCTAACCAAGGAAATGAAAGACGTATACTCTGTAAACTATGAAACACTGATGAGAGAAATGGAAGATGAAACAAACAAATGGAAAAACATTCCATGTTCATGGATTAGAAGAATAAATATTGTTAAAGTATCTATATTACCCAAAGCAATCTCCACATTTCATGCAATCTCTATCAAAATACCAACAGCATTTTTCACAGGACTAAAACAATCCTAAAATTTGTATGGAATCACAAAAGACTCCAAACAGCCAAAGCAACCTTAAAAAAGAAGAATTGGTGGTATCACAATCCTAGATTTCAAGAAATAACGCAAAGCTATAGTAATCAAAACAGTATGGTACTGGCAAAAAACGGACACATAGAGCAATGGAACGGAGTAGAGATCCCAGAAATAAATCCACAATTATGTGGTTAATTAATCTTCAAAAAAGGAGGCAAGAACATGTAATGGGAAAAAGTCTCTTCAATAAATGGTGTTAGGAAAACTGGACAACTACATGCAAAAGAATATTGTTCTTACACCACACTCAAAAATAAACTCAAAATGGATTAAAAATCTAAACATGAGATCTGAAACCATAAAAATTTTAGAAGAGAGCATAGGCAGTAATTTCTCTGACTCTGACCATAGCAACGTTTTTCTTGATATGTCTCCTGAGGAAAGGGAAACAAAAACAAAAATAAAGTATTGGGACTACACCCAAATAAAAAGCTTCTGCAGAGCAAAGGAAATAATCAACAAAACAAAAAGACAACCTACTGAATGGGAGAAGATATTTGCAAATGATATATCTCATAAAGGGTTAGTTTCCAAAATACATAAAGAATCTGTACAACTCAACACCAAAAAAACAAGTAATCAAATTTTAAAATGGGCAGATGACATGACAGATATTTCTCCAAAGACATACAAAAGGCCAAAGTACACATGAAAAGATGCTCAACAACACTCGCCATCAGAGAAATGCAAATCCAAACCACATAACTTACCTCACCTCATACCTGTCAGAATGGCTAAAATAAAACACAAGAAACAACAGTGGTGGTGAGGATGTGGAGCAAAAAGAACTTTTGTGTACCACTGGTGTGAATGAAAACTAGTACAATCACCATGGAAAGCAGATAGAATGCTCCTCAAAAATTTAAAAATAGAATTACCAAATGATCCACTAATTCCACTATTAGATATTTACATAAAGAATTCATATTCTAACACTAATATTCTAACACATATTCTAACACTAATGCAAAAAGATTTAAGCACCCCTATGTCTATCACAGAATTATTACTATAGTCAAATTATGGAAGCAGACCAAGTGTCCATGAATAGATAAATGGATAAAAAATATACACACACATGAACGCATGCACACACACACACACACACACACACAATGGAGTGTTAGTCATAGAAAGAATGAAATCTTTCCATTTGCAACAACATGAATGGAACTAGAGAGTATGATGTTTAGTGAAATAAATCAGAGAAACACAAATACTATATAATTTCACTCATATGTAGAATTTAAGAAACAAATGTCTAATATCCCACCAAAACAAATGTCTCATGAAATAGTATTGACTTCCTCCATTGAACATACTATTTATTAGAGATCAATAGAAATCAAGGTGTAGGGTATATATTTGGTTGTTATAAATGATTCATTTGTTATAAATTATATTTAAAGCCTTGTTTGTCATATAAGACTTTTTATCATCTGATCTCAGCTGACTTACCCATCCAGCCTCATTCCTTTCTATGAATGCCAGGAGTTCTCTCAGACTAGCAGAATCAAAATTCAATGAAAATTATTTGGTGTAAGCACTCACTATGACATATGATTGACTCTTTATCATGAAATGCCTTCTAAAAACCTTTCTTATGGCATTTTGTAATATTATATTATATATTTGTTTACATATGCTTACATCTGCTAGACAGTAAGGTCTTTGAGGACAAGAAACATATTTTTCACCAGTGTGATTTCAAAATTTTAGTAATACCTGGAACAAAGGCTACAATTAGATAATGTCTATTGAGCTATTTTTTTTTCTTTTTTTACCTACATCGGTAATTTCTGGCCAGAGATTTTTTATATAATGTTAAACAGATTTTGTTCTCAAAACAATTTGCTAGGTGTATAATTATTTAAATGATACTCTCAAGGGAATATACAAAGTAGGAATAGGAGACAAAAATCTAAATTTTAAAGAATATATATTTCTCCATTCATACTTCGGATATTTCTTGAGGCCAAAGGCACATTCCTCTGAAACTACGTCCTAAAAGTGTCAAACAACATGGAGCAGAAAATTGTATAATCACCTAGTAACTGCTATGGCAAAGTGGACAAACAAATTAATCAGAGAAAGAAAATGTTTTAATTATTTGTATGTGGGATTTTAATGTTCAAAATTACAAAAAGTTAAAGCATAAGTGAAGTACAAAAGCAATATTATTTTGTGTCAGCAACTCACTGAATGTTCTACTTTGAAAACTATTTATGCAAAATCAATATTTAACACATTAATGAAATAAAAGTTATGGGGATAGTACTAGAAATCAATAATTATTAATTGTTCTAAAATCAGTGACCAAAAAATAGATAGATATATTAGTCTTACCTAATGTGCACATAATTCCAGTAATTGTTTTGAATGTTGAATTTAAAATTGTTAATGGGTAGTATAAATTAAATACATCCTAATCTTTATCAACCTAGTACTATATATTATTGCTATTTCCATTTGTTATTTTTTATTTGTAAGAATTGTGCTATTTTGCATTTTACTTAAAGCAGTTTTATATTTATAGGGGATTATATAGGTCTTCTGCTCAAAAACCACCACCACGACAAAAGCTGGACAAAAAAGAAAAAGAAAACATAATTTTTTTTAAATCTGGGTGAAAGCATTGGAGAATTACCAAGGCAACCTGGGTTTGAGTGGGGAGACACAGCTGTCAGAGAGAAGAGAATCCTATGGATGTCAGACCCATGTTCTTCTTAGTTCTCCACGTGAGAGCATTTGCTAATCCCAAAGCTGTAGACGAGAAAATGAGAAGCTGAATAGAAATATTGGAAAACTTAGAGTCCTGGAAAGGTACAAACTGCACCTGAGTATCTACCAGAGATGAAAGACCCTGACAAGTCACACACACTTTCAACTGTGCATAAACCCTACAAGTAAATTGCACAGAGTATAGATAAGTCAACAAAAGAAGCAAAGTTCAACTGGTGATATTTCCTTAATCTAATTAGCAGACTAAAACAAAACAGTCTTCATGAAGATATTATAAATAAGATGTTGTATATATACAATGGAATACTATGCAGCCATCAAAAGAAACGAAATCTGGCCATTTGCAACGACGTGGATGGAACTGGAGGGTAGTATGCTAAGCGAAATAAGTCAGTCAGAGAAAGACAATTATCACATGATCTCTCTGATATGAAGAATTTGAGAGGCAAGGCAGGAGTTTGGAGGGGTGGGGGAGAAAAGTGAAACAGGAAGGGATGGGGAGGGAGACAAACCATAAGAGACTCCTAGACTCAAGAAACGAACTAAGGGTGGCTGGGAGGCGGGGGGGATAGGGATAGGGTGGCTGGGTGTGGACATTGGGGAGGGTATGTGCTGTTAAG
>CM053603.1:164682593-164718232 GCA_028646535.1 Procyon lotor | reverse complement strand
ATAGAAAGTTCATGCATAGAAGGGCCTTAGCATGAGATGGCATATATTATTTCCACCATCTCTCCAGAGGTTCAAGTTCAGTTACATGACCACATCTCACTGTAAGGACAGTTAGGAAATGTAGTAGAGCTGTGTGCCCTTTACAAGGAAAAAAGCAGTTAGGTAATGAGTTAGCCAGTTTACACAGTAGTGAATTACATTTACTCACCCTCTTAGGCAAATGTGTTGAGTAGCTAGAGTTGTTATTAAACACCATGCTAGGTACATAAAATATGCAAAACAAATGTAAGTCACAATGCTTGCTATCTAATACCTTATAACCTAGTTGAGGAAGAAAACATATTAAAAGTTAGATAAGGCATTGTAAAACAATTTAAATCTTGTTTGTTTTGGTGTGGCTTGGGGTTTTTGGGGGGTGGGGGTAAGTGGCAGAGGGAGAGAGAAAATCTTAGTGGCTCCATGCCCAATGTGGAGTCAGGTGGGGCTTAATCTCATGACCTTGAGATCAGGACCTGAACTGAAATCAAGGGTCAGTCACTTAACCAACTAAGCCATCCAAATGCCCCTATAGTTTAAGTTTTTCAATTAAATGTAAAATAATCAAGATTTTACATTTTCAAAGAAAGAAGGCAATTGTTGAAAATGATTTATAATAATCATAAACACGATGTGTTCAGGGGTCAACAGGAGCAAATACATTTAAAGAATAGTGATACTTAGTTTGGTATAGAAGACCAGCTAGGTGAAGAGATTTTGAATGTCATTCTGGGGTATGTAAAATTGGCTCTATAAGCGAGGGAAAACAAGGGTTTTAAGCAAGGGTTATTAAACAGTAAACTGGTACAAAGAAGAATGCAATTTAGAACAGACTGAGAAATAAGAAATAGGAAGGTGTAATGGTCTGGATGTGTCCCCCCCCAAATTCAGGTGTTGGAATCTAATACCCAAGAGAATGGTAATAGAAGGTAGGCCTTTGAGATGTGGTTAGGTCATGATGTTGGAGCCCTGATGAGTGGGATTAGTGCGCTCATAAAAGGGGCTCTAGAGAGATCCTTGCTCCTTCCAACATGTAAGGACACAATGAGAATTCTGCAGCCCAGAAAAGGGCCCCCATCTAACCATACTAGCAACTTGATCTCAGACTTCCAGTTTCCAAAACCGTGGGAAATAAAGTTCTGTGGTTTATCAACCACCACATTTGTGGCATCGTATTATAAAAGCCTGAATGGACTAAACTAGAGCAGTAGCCTGGTACAAAGACGATGTGATTTAGAACAAATTGAGAAATAGGGAGGAGAATGACTTTAATAAAAACATGGTAATTACTACCAGCTGCTGAGATATTCTGAGGACTTTGCCTTATGGCTGTAAAAGGAGTCTAGGTGAAAGGTGATTTGGAAAGGAAAACACATTTGAAAAGAAAAGAAACAATATAAAAAACCTTAAAGGAAATATTATTATTCTATTATATATATGAATATAACATATATATGAATATAACATATATATGAATATAACATATATATGAATATAACATATATATGAATATTTTATATAATATATATATTTGACACCAGGTATGAAGATTTGTGAGTGCCTCTGAAGTGCATCATCAGTATTGGCTTGTGTTGAGCTTGAGAAGGACCAGGTGCTTCTCAAGGGTAAACAATGAAAGAGCTAGACAAATTAGAGAAGAACAAACAATAGGTTAAATATAAGCCAGTAGAATCCACACTACCTACCAAAACTTCGATTTGCATTCGTATAGAGTTCAAAGAGCAAACAAGAGCTTGACTACTTAATTGGATTTCAAAACATAAAGTTCAAATGGATAAATTAGTTGTGCTTTGACATCTTTAAGTAACTTAGAGAAATGAATCACTTTTAATGATAAATTGAGGACTTCCTCTATTTATTCTTGCAGATATTTAGTAGATAGAAAGATTGTGATGAATTAAGTATCACTCTAGGTATTGGGGGGTAAGAAGAGAAAATATAAATGAGATTTCCCTCTCACGATGAATATTTCTAGTGTAAAATAAAATAAATTAATAAACAATACCATTTAGTGATAAATACTATCAAAAAACTCAAATATGGTTCTAGTACAGAATGAGGGTCAGAAGGTGGGTACGACAGGAGGTTGGCAAGGAACACTTCTCTAGGGAGATGGTATTTGAACTGAAATCTGAACGAATAGATAGGGCCAGCTTCACAAAGATCTAGAACAAAATAATAATAATAATAATAATAATAATAAATCAGAATGAAAGGCAAACAAATAAAAACAGTTTCACAGTTTTTGTGAAACTGATCACAGTTTCCTGGAGGAAAGGAAAGAAGACCAGAAAGACTGGAGCAAAGCGGACTAGAACGTTTGTGCAGAGCACTGAGGGTTGGGTTTTAGTCTGCAGAGTTTGAAGACTTTAAACAAGACAATAATTTGGTCTTGTTTATATTTTTAAAAGGTCATTGAAAAAGAATTATAAAGGGACAAGTAAAAGTGAAGGACCCAGGTAGATTATTGTAGTCCAAACAAGAGATGATGAAGACTTACATTAGAGTGATAACAAAGAATGTAGATAATAATAAATTGGTTTTGATACATTTTCAGAGACAGAATATTCCATTAGGTTATAACCTATATAATTCTATAACCTATAGAATTGGGTTATTTCTGTCCCTGTTTAACCAACACCCAGCAAAGTTTCTCTTCTAAAACAGATCCAGCTTACTCCCACAGTTAGGCAATAACTGACCTACCTATTCTTTGCATTAGTCATAATGCATTAATTCCATAGAATACATTTTTAAATTGTTTTTTTCAAGGAAAGACAACTACATAATTTTTATGTCTTGCCCCATAGATATATGAATATACCCGCCACATGCTAAAATGATGTAAATATGTAAATATAATATGGTGATCACTTGAAGGCATCATCTTTACTTATACATTTTTACTTATACTTTACTTATACTATAAAGTATAAGTAAAAGTATATACTTATACTTTTACTTATACTTTACTTATACATACATCATCTTTACTTATACATTTGACAGCAGCAGAAGAATGGACTCGGGTGTTCCCTAAACATTATTTATTGGATTTTTGATAGCTTATTAAACTAGAAATGATTTAATAAATGCAGTAAGCATAAAGAAGTATATACTTGCACTAGTACAGACCTAAGTTCTAATTATCTCTATTACTATTTCCTAGCTAAGCTGTATCATACTCAAGGCACCATCTGCCATCAGAATAATTTGACTCTAAGTCTCTCTTAGATATCCAGAGACAACTTTGGAAGATGGGGATTTCATGGCATTGGCATGTGACGATCTAGAATGCTTCGTGCATATTTTATTTCATACGTGGTATGAATACACACTAATAACATTCCACCAGCTTGTTCTCCTTTGACTTGGTATTCCTTCAAAAATGCCTGTGCTGCACCTACCATTCAAAATATATCCACAACTACAGAGATACAGTGCTTTCTTTCTAATCCTGTAGTGTCAGAATAGTACACTGATTTTACAGTTGAATCAGTTCAGACTTGGACCTGAAAAAAAGAAAAATGGGAGATGATACTAACAAAGAATCATGCAGATGCGATTAAGACCTCTTGAAGCTTCTCAAAACACAAATTTGTAAGCTGTCTTGATTTTTGAACTTCTTTTGCAGGGTGTCTCACTGCACTTCTGTACACATAATTTTAACCTATGAATATTTTAAATAAATATTTCATCTTGGTTATTCACTCAAAAAGCCAGGTTATTATGCCAATCACATATAATTCTAAATATGAATACATGATCTAACAACTATTATTGTTGACCCTCTCTCCTAGAGAAGAACATAAACACTCTTTAAATACTGAATAGAATAAAAATTAAGAAAAATACTTTGTAAAGTGTTAGTAGGAGAACTGTCACATGAGAAAGTTGACCTAAAATTGGTTAGGTCATTAAAACTTTGGAAACAGCACATTCTAGGCCCAAAAATTATCCCCCCCCCCAAGATTTACACACCACTTTTAAGCCTGCTAATAATATTAAATCAGATTGATCATACCCAAGGACATTTCTGGAACTGTCCACTATGTTGGAACCAAAATAAAACCTGAGAAAGCTATCAGTAATTTTATGTCACAACAGATATGTGGGAAATACATTCTACAACCTTAATATCCTTTGTATGAATTTTTTGCTGATAGAATTTATTGAGTTGAGATTTCAACATGTTATGTGTCTTCTAACAATGATTATTTTAAATAATTTGATAAATGCTACATAATTTGACACACTGAGCTCATATTTTTCTATCAATTTCAAAGTTATATCTGTTTGCGTGTATGTATGTGCATTCAAAAGGACAGAACATACTTCACTTCTTGAAATATTATTCAATAGATAAGGCAGTAATTCCTAAGGGGAAAAAATGCCATTATTTGGGTCATATTAACATTAACATGCATTAACATTTCCTTAATAATTTGAGCTCATGATTGACTATCGTGTCAATTTTATGCTAGCTGAACTGAACCATTATACATCCTTTGATTAATGATTGATATTCTAAAATCTTTGTCTCATTTTTACACTAAAAGTTACTTAAAACTACTACAGAGGTCATTTAAATGTTATAAATATCTTTAAAATGATACAGTGTTTGAAACCTGACACTTAATATATCTATTATACTCAGTAAGGTTATGCATTTTTATGATACTCAGTTAATTTTAAAATAACTACCATTGTGCACCTAAAAGTGAGTCACACCAGAAAGAAACAAAAAGAACAGATCAAATATATCTTTCTTTGAAATACAGAAAAATGTTATATGCTATGCTTTGCTTTTAGTCTTACCTTGATTATAAAATTTTGCTATGGAGAAAAGAAAGGTGTCTAATAGACAAAATTTTTTTTAAAGATTTTATTTTTATTTATTTGACATAGAGAAAGAGATCACAAGTAGGCAGAGAGGCAGGCAGGGGGTGGGGAAAGCAGGCACCTAGCTGAGCACAGAGCCCGATACGGGGCTCGATTTCAGGACCCCAAGATCATGACCTGAGCCGAAGGCAGAGGCTTTAACCCACTGAGCCACCCAGGTGGCCCGAATAGACAAAATTTTTAATTTTTTAAATCTTTTATTTCTGAGCATCAGATTTACCATTCTTGTGAGAGCTTTCTTTTCATTTATTTTTGTGGTTTTTTTAATTAAGTTTATTAACCTAATAATGGAATAAAAATATTTTGAATCAACACACATACACCAAAGAAGATCCACTACAAGCACACCATGATAAGAATTAAAATTTGGCAATAATTTGAGGGTTTTAGGCACAAATCATAAGAACATTATTTAAGAATAAATTTACCCTCTAGTTATAGTTAAAAGCCACCCAGATGTATTGAACAGTTGTGGGAAAAGTTGACAATTTTCCTATGATTAGGATCTTTTGGTTAGAATAAAAATAGGAATGTATTAATGCTTAAAGCTTTCCAGAGAAGCGCTATTGTTAGCAGAATGTCTATTCCTGCCAAGATGCCCATGGTGTGAGTCATCTTGTGCAATGACTGATGTATTACTCTGGCAGTCAGACATCATCCAGCCTGAAAGTGGAAGCACTGAAGTCCTTGGCAGTGACAGCTGTGTTTCTGTATGGAACACTGGGAAGTAGAGCGGTTTGATTCAGACAATGAGAAACAGGCCTAATCAATGTTAGCATCCTTTTCATGATGACATAGGATTTCAGGTTTTGTAGAATGAAGCTCAACTCAAAGATACACTCTTGAAGTATGTATTATCATTGCACTTGTTTAAAAATGTGTGGATAAAAAACTAACTAAATAATATATTGATAACAGAAAATCCTGAACCTAAGATGACTAATTGTTCCCTTTGTAGAAATGCAAAGCCCTTATAAAACCAGTTTCTGTGGAAAGTTAACAATGGCCTTTGCAGATGGGGCTGGTAATATATATTTGAAGCTCTTCTCAGAGACCAGAATAACACAAAGATTTTTCAATTTTGAGTGCCTGAATGGCTCAGTCATTAAGCATCTGCCTTCTGCTCAGGTCGTGATCCTGGAGTCCTGGGATGGAGCCTCGCATCAGGCTCCCTGCTCAGCGGGAAGCCTGCTTTTCCCTCTCCCACTCTCTCTGCTTGTGTTTCCTCTTTCACTGTGTCTCTGCCAAATAAATAAATAAAATATTTTTAAAAAAAGATTTTTCAATTTTAACTAAATAGTGATTGAAATTATTTCTGTTATGTGTTCATATTAATATTTTAAAATCTAAAAGGAGTTTATGAAAATACCAATAACAAAAACTTTTAAATTAAAAAAATACTAATTCCCAAAAAAATATTACAAGCAATTGAGACAAATATCAAAAAAGTAATCTAAGAATATAGTAAGAATGTGGGTTTCATCTGAGTCAGAAAGGAAAGCTTTTACTAAAATTTGGCATTTTTCTCCAACACTTATTCCAAATACAACTCAATATTTTGTTGTGCTATTAATTGGATTTGGTGAGAGACCAACTACACACACACACACACACACACACACACACACACGCACAGAGGGAGCCAGTACGAAATTTGGGGTTAGCAAGAACACCAGTTTAATATTCACTCTTAGAGAACCTGTGTACTTAGTTTCTTCACAGGGGTTTTAGAGACATTTTACTGATTTTGTCCTTATAAATAATTATATGAAAGTGAAATTAAATCCCATGATAAAATATATGTAAATGATATGAAGTCGAGAGAATTTAGAGTAGACAGATGGGTTTGAAAAACTTTTTCTACAAGTTACTTGATAATTAAATTGAAACTGAAAGAAACAGTCATTTAAAGAGAAGAATCCAGATCTTTAAAAGAATGGCTTCCAACTAGAAATCAGCATATTTCATACAGAATGTAATGTATTTGCTGAGTGCTTATAAGTGAATCATTCAGTTGGTTTTTTTCTTCAGTTACCTGCTATGGAATGGAGTATATACTTTCTTCCTCCTTTCTTCTCATGACACCTTGGGCACTGGTTCTGAAATTTTCCCAAGCACAGAATCACCTACTTGGGCTTATTAAAAGACTGATTGCTGGCTACCCACACAGAGATTCTGAGTCAGTAGGTCTGGAGTGGGCCCGTATTTCTAACAAGTTCTCAGATGCCAGTGAGGCTTTTGATCAGGGGATCACCTTTAAGAGCCACCACTCTAGAGTAATAACTAATGCTTCATGGAGGATAGAAATTAAAAAAGAAAACAGTTGGAGAGGAGCTTTTTCAAAATGAAACAGAAGACAACTGGAAGAGATCCCATTTGCTAAAGGTAGAACAATTTGAGCAACAAAATTAAAAAAGTAGTATTGGAATTTAATCCAAGGTAAAAGATAAATATTGATGAGTATATACTAATATGAATGATGGAATAAGTAAATAATTGGGAGAAAATAGGCAAAGTTGTGCAAAATTTTATATAATTTTTGTAGATGCTCTGGATGAAGCATAACTTCCCAGCATTAAGTGTGGGTTGCACATAGTGACTTTCTTCCAAAGACTGCGGTATGATAAAAGGAAAGAGGAATAACTTTGCAGTGAAGAAACCTGCCAAACACTATCTCAGCCAAACCATCAACATTAACATCATGTCAATATGATGTCATGTTGACAGTTTGTATCCTTAATATAATGTGATGAAAATGACATTTTCCTTCTGTGATCTTCCCCCAAAAACTCCTAACCCCACTCTAATCAAGAGGAAAATATAAGACAAATTCTAATTGAGGGAGATTCTAAAAATACCTGAATCCTCAAAGCTGTCAAGGTCGAGCTGTCATCCAAAACAAGGAAAGTCTCAGAAACTGTCATAGCCAAGAACTTAAGGAGAAATGAAGGCTAAATATAAATGTAGTATCTTGAATAAGATTCTAGAGCATAAAAGGGACATCAGGTTAGAACTAAGGAAATCTGAATAAAATATGGATTTTAATTAATGATATTGTGTCCATAATGATTAATTAATTATGACAAATGTACCATAGTGGTATTAACATATAAACAATTGGGGAAATGGAAGTGAGGTATATGGAATCTCTATACTATCTTCACAACTTCTCTCTCAATCTAAAACTGTTATCGTATAAAAAGTCTGTTACAAAATGGGCACCACATCGCTTCTCGGCCTTTTGGCTAAGATCAAGTGTAGTACAAAATGGGCACCAGGGTGGCTCAGTCGGCTAAGCAAGCATCTGATTCTTGATTTTGGCGCAAGTCCTAATCTCAGGGTCTTGATCTCAAGGTCATGATCTTAGGCTCATGTGACTGAGCCCTGCATCTACCTCTATGCTCAGTTGTAGAGTCTGCTTGGGATTCTCTCTCTCCCTCTTCCTTTGCCCCTCCCCCTGGGGCCATGCCTGCTCATGCTCTCTCTTTTTCTCTCTGTGTGTGGATCTCTCTCTATCTCTCAAATAAATAAACCTTTTTTTAAAAAAAAGTTTGTTACAAAAAAAGATGATGAAATGATTACACAGTTCGGAGATTGAAAGAGACATGCTATCATCTCATCTTCTATAGTCTTTTTGGTTTTCACTAAAAGAGTTTCTAGTAATGCATGCATTCACTCACAGAGAAAGAGAGATAGAGACAGACAGAGGTAGAAAAAAAGAAAGAAAAGATTGATCTGTGCCTCATTGGACTATTTTAGTGGGTTTTGGGTTTTCCTCTGAAATTTGTTTTTTTTTCACCTGGGAACTAGCCCAATTTTCACTTAGGTATCCATATCTTCTCTACTGAACTCATAAATTTTTAATGAACTGATGCCCCTTTGGTTCAAGGATTGGGGCACGCAGCTGATGTGGCTGAAGTCTAAGATAACTACCTAATTTCATCATCAGAGGGACAGATATGGACAAGCATAGGATCTAATTCAGCCAGTAAGTCTGAATAAGACTAGTACCAGAAGCATCTGGGGAAGAAAAATCTACTGAACAATATGTTACACAGACATGAAATCTGAAATAACTGTTGCAAAATTCCCAGCATAATGGCATCCAACCTGTAGATCAAGTTCATACTACTGAAAAAAAGAAAGGAGAGAGGGAAAGATGGAGAGTGAGAGAGAAGGAGGGAAGAAGAGAAAGAAAGAGAGAAAGAAAAGAGAATAAACATAGATTATAACAAACATCGATCAACTTAACATATTTTAATATAAATAATAATTTGAAATATATACATATTTTTTTAAAGATTTTATTTATTTGACAGAGAGAAACACAGCGAGAGAGGGAACACAAGCAGAGGGAATGGTAGCAGGAGAAGCAAGCTCCCTGCTGAGCAGAGAGCCCAATGTGGGGCTCAATCCCAGGACCCTGGGATCAAGACCCGAGCCGAAGGCAGACACTTAACGACTGAGCCACCCAGGCGCCCCTGAAATATATTTTTAAAGAAAAAGGTTATATAGCATTTAACCAATCTAGATAAAATACAATACAATACAATACAATACAACTTCAGCTATACTAAAATGCAGAAATTAGCTTGTAATGGCAATTTTGTGGCTAATAACAGATTATATCTGCTTGGGGCAAATAAATACGTATTATATTTGTCTTTCTTTTTCTCCCTAATTTTTAAGCACAAAATTTTGAATTTTTGCATTGAACTCTTATCCATTCAACTCTACATTATTATAAGAGCATTCAAAAACCTTTTAAATGTGATATATTGAAAATTAATTATATAATTTCTAAGATAGCGACCAAATCACTAAATTAATTTGTAAAGATAGGTAAGCCACATTTTAAAACAGAAGATTTTCCAGTTAATATCTGGCCAGAATCAGTGGGAAGGCTTTATTATCAAAAAAAAATGGCATGGATAACAGCATAGGAGAAAATTTGGTAGCATGCCAAAGATGACATATTGAATATCTTGAATTTTTCTGTTGTAAAAAAACATCCTTTTGGCAGGTAACATTAACTGAGGATGTTTCAAGGAGACTAATATGACCTGGGAACTCCTGAGAAGGAGTTCTGATGCAAATCAGTCCCCAAAGATGATGGATTTAATTAAGCTTCAGGTAAAAACATCTCTCAACTAAAGTGCAAACAGGACTCAGCAAAATCAAAATAAAAGTTCCTGAAATAAATACTCCAATTCACACAGGATACTGCCAAATATCTTTCTCGGAAAAATTGTGGAAGTCTAAAATGATGATGAGTCTCCGGGACTGTTCGAAAATGTATGCTTTGCCCACACCTTCGCTTGGAGGAAAGCAAGGACATAGCCGCAGAGCTGGGGGCATCGTCTCCCCAGCATAAGTTTTGGAATTAGGACAAGTGGCTCTTCTGTCTGATTTCATCAGTCTTGGTGCTTCGGAGGCATATCTGTTACTTTCATCGGGAGAGCGAGGTGTAGTTTATCAGGGGCCGGCACAAGATATATGTCATGATTTACAGGGTTCTGACGCTCTGGAGAATTCTTTGTCTCTCTCTCTGTATTGAGCTCATGTTTGGAGCTGTAAAGAAGCAAAACGATACAGCCATTCATTTTTCATTTCATTTTCCTACTTCAATTCAGATTGCAGCATCCCAGTAAGTAGAGTCTGACAACTCTGACAAGAGTTTTGGGCATTTTATGACATAGACAAAGGTGCAACAACACACCTTTTAGGATAATGAAGGCTTTGGGTATTGCCTTCTTACTTTTGTTTGGGCCAAGACACAAGCTTAACCCATTATCCTACTTTATAGTCTCATAGAGTCAAAAAAATTTCATTAAAAACCCTTACTTGGCCATTTTTCCATAATGACTCAGTTTTTGCAACCAAGAAATTTAGGGCACTTCACTTTAATCATCTCACCAAAAGTATTATGAAAAGCAACGCTTGATCAATTATTTACCATTGACCTTAAAGTCTTAATTATCAAATTATTTAGCGTCATTCCTGAGAGTGATGAGGCTTTACCATCCATTTTTCAATTCCCGTTACTGTGATGTTTTTTATTAAATAAATAGTAATTTAGACTACTATTTCATTGATTTACATGTTCTTCCTACATAAATAGGTTATATACTATTTATGTTTGGGATATTAAAATATATCGCTCTGATATGATAAATAAGAACAAAAGAGTGGCCATTTATTCCACTTTAAGTCATTCTATTTGTCACAGTAGTTAGCTTTAGATCTGCTGGTGTGATAGAATCCCTAAATACCCTTTCCTTTAACAAGTTTTTAAATACACTAAATTGCTGCTTAATTTTTAGAAGCCGGAGAATGTGAAAAAGAAATAACAAAAACAACTTCTTTAATATTTTCTTAAGTTATAGCACTCAGCAAATTACAGTGGCATCTGTGAGTTTAATTGAAGAGAACCTATTGACTCCTGAAGTATTCAACCTTTTGTACAGATACTCAAGGTATTGGATGCTTCTCAGTATTCTTTTTCTTTATTTTACCGCTCTAGTGCCATTTCAGTGAGTGAACATACCATTTTCACTGATTTTCCATATAATATTAAAAATGCTTTTACAAATGCTACTTTGCTTCCTCCATGAACCTCTCTCCACTGAGATAGACCAACTCCCTCTTAATTCTCACAGATAAAATTCTCCTTAAATGGGTACATGTGTGTATATGTGTGTATGTGCTTATATTCCAGTGATGTGTTTTATTTTGTCCTTAGAGTCCTGGCCTAAAGGGACAAGATCCTTAGTCAGCGCTGTCTTTTGTTTCTTTTCTTCTCTGAAGAAAGAAAGATCTTTTGCTGATCACATTATGGCTAAGGTGTGGAGAGGTTGCTTCAAGAAGGAATTAAAATGTGGGCAGTTTCTTTGGAAATGAGGAGGAGGTTGACTGCACTCAATGTGTTGAGTGTCCTCAAATTGTTGTAGCAAATGTACACTTGGATTTTTAAATGTAGATTGTGCATCTGTTTAAAGAGTTTGAAACAACATTCAAATAGAAAAATGAGTGTTTGAATTTAAGGCTAGTAGAGACTTATTTTTCTTCTGAGGGAAGATCTAAAAACCTCCTTAGAAGCTACCCTTGGCATATCGACCATTTAGATGATAAAAAGGTGCAGGCTGGGCTGGCAGTGAACATGGTGACCTGTGAGCCCCACTCACTCTCTTTTCATGGACAGGGCATGATCTTTCTGCCCTAGCCTTAGAGGGAAAAGCCTGACAGCTTTGTGACCTTGCTTTCTCGGGAGACAGCCCGTCTTTGGCTGCCCAGAAAGATACCGCCTTGCTCTAAGCTCCTCTGGTCTCTGTCATATGCCATCTGACCTACGTTAACACACGGCAGTTTTACTATTGATTTTCCTCCTTGTGTGTTTAGTTCTGCCCATGTCAGATGTAGATAGAAATTGTTATATATACTGAACTTACCTAGGAACTAACACCGTGACTAAGATTCCAAGTATATAAAAGCGCTTACAAGACTTCAATAAAGAATGCCTCCTTCCATTTTAGGCTTGGCTCTCCTGTTCAAGTCTTGCCTCATGAATACATTGTGAATATATAGCAAACAAATCTGAATTTGCCTTGAAAATTGTATTGAGAAATTTGCCCAAGAAACTCTGTGTGTTTGATGGTCCATGACTGCCCTCCACAGGGTACAATGCAAATATATTTTTTTTAATTGTTGTCTCTGTTTAATTTTCTTGAGCATTCTGTCTCGGATCATTTCTGTATTAGAGAAAATTCATATAGGCTTGAGAAGAAATTAAATTCCTTGATCTAATTTAGTGAGGGTTTAATCATTTAAGTTAGGAAGCAAATGTCAATGCCAGCCTAACCCTGACTCCCACTGTACATCAGCCTGCTGCATCCAATTGCTTGATAAGGAGCTTCTGAAAAATGCTATTTTGCTTCTTAAACAACAGGTAATGGATTTTTAATAGTTTTTGTTTCAGCTCTTCTTTCTGTAGGAAATTGAGTTAAGAGCGCAAATGTTGGCAATTACTCTTGTACTCCATGGCATTTGTTTGGAACTAGTACTTAATAAATCTACTGCAGCATTTATACTTTTCTAGACCATTTATCTCAAGCCCCCTGCTTAGATTCCTCATAAAATAGAGAGACCGCCCAAATCTTTCAGGGGAACATTGTGGGATAGAATTTAACCAAGAGAGAGCAATGATCCAAATATATTCATATTCTCTCATTTTGAAAATGATTTGGTATGGGTAGAAAAAAATCATCGTACCTTGCCAGAATAAATAGAAGGGATAAACAACATCCACATTAGAAGGGAATTTCTTTCGAACAAATAATTATGGCTCTGTCAGTTCCTTAGAGTCCACCCTAGATCCCGTGAGCTGAGAGAAACATTAAAGCAAATCAAACAAATAGAACCCAATGTTTTGATCAAAATGGCTCTCTCAAAAAAAAAAAAATGGCTCTCTCAAAAACCCACTGAGAATTTGTTTTCATTAGAAGAGCAGATTCAGAACAATAACAATTATCTTCCTCTAAATATTTAAGAAAAGGAAATCTTGCTAGCAACACCACTGCGTGTCAATGCCAAGCTCAACATTAAGCAACCCAGTATAGCTCTACTCTTTCCAGCATCATCCCGGATCTGATCAACCCTGAAGACCAGCCAGGCTGAGGCTCCCTCATCCCAGCATTGCTGCCTGAGTCCTTAATGAGGAGGTACTTTCACAAGGAAAACCACAAATGCCACACAGAGGCCTGGAGTGAGATGAGCAATATAGCCCCACTGGGGCAAAATAGACACACACACACACACACACACACTTCTCCTTGATATTGAAGAATATTTAGTTAGCCATAAACTCAATTTCTTAATTATAGGAAGGACAAGGTTACAGACAAAAATAAGGAGGCTTACCAGTGAGAGAAACTGAGGTGTGCTGGGGCCAGTATACCTTTTCGATCATCTTCAAAGAAGGTAACTTGAGAGTTACGAGTTTTAGTTCATTTCATAATGACTTCTGGAATCAATCTATAAACCAACTTTAAGAAATTTGAGAAGGTGAGTTGTGTCCCTTAGTATTTTTAGTAGAAGACAGCGTATTCGTAAGCAATAGGGGCCCAGGCTTCCGTCTCTCACAGCTATGCCATCTGGAGCTGGAAGCTCTCAAGGTTACTGCAGATGGGGGATAAGAAGCCTGGAGGATATTGCAGGACGATTCTTAAGAACAAGGATTGGAGTTGGCTTACATTACCTCTGCCCACAACTTATTGACCAAAACTCAGCCAGAAGTACCTCATCATGACTGTGGCTAGAGTGGGGGGGTAATATGGTAAATGTCTGTGTCCACGGGGCACAGGATGGTGATTGTGTAACTTCATCCCTGTCCCACTTTTCTCCATTAGATAAATACCTAAGTATAATCAAAGCACATCCTTTTCACTTAGGGTTAATTTTTTCATTGTTACATAAATCATCATTGCTTGCCTTAGCATGCTCATTTTTTTAAATTTCTCTATATTTTATAATGCAAGCACTAAAATTTTTAAAATGAGTAACTTTCTTTTGTCCTCTTATTCCAAAACCCTTTATCTAATAGGTAAATGTTTTCTGAAGTTATTCCTAAAGAAACAAGGCTTTAGGAAAATATATTAAAGTTTAATTTGAGATACTTCCCTTATTGAGGTAGAAGAGTTATGAAAAAGCCCTTCAGGGCACTTACGGTGAATTGAACACACAGACATTTACCCAAATTTTATAGTAATGGGATAAAGCAAAAGAAGTCCTTGTCAGTTTAATAGAAAAATCATCACCAGAGAAAATTCTGTTGGCTTTGAGCTTCAGAGCAAGGCATGTTTATTGCTTGATTAAATATTAATATGATTAGAGGTCATGCTCTTTGGTAAAATCCCATTAGTAACACACAGTGGAGTAAAAAACATTCAACTTCAGCATTATTTGTAATACATTTAGAACTATATGATTAACAGCTAAAAAATGGAGACTTGAGTTTACTTGCACACAGAAGCCATAGACGAGACACTGCCATGATCCAGTAATGTCAGAGTCAAGGGGAGATTTAATATGCAAGAGATAAAAAAGGGAGAGTTTCCTTCTCCTGACAGTCTAGACAGGGCAAAACCGTATTTCAAGCCTAAGTAGATCAAATTGTCGTTAAGTAAGTACATGTGTCTGTATTAACTAATCAACCATTATGATTATACAGACTAATTAGGTAGAGTTGAATTGTAGCCTATCATAAACTGGTGATTAAATGGTAAGAAGGAAAATCCGAAGACTTGGCAATAGTAATAACTCACCACAGGAACGCAGATAAATGACTGATGTTCGTGGTAACCTCCAATTCTCTAACATCAGGATAATACCTACTTGGATCTGATAGTTTTAGGACATTTTTAATAATGAATGCCACTCAAAATGAATGAAGGTTCAAGTAGGAAATATGAAAAAGATCAGTAATAACTATAGACATATTGTCTATGGTGTCTCTGATATTTTCCATAAATATCAATATGTAAACTTAGAAACACTGAATTATTAGTTAAAAACATGTTTAGAAAAAAAAACAAGTTTAGCAATTAAGAACTAAGCTGCCATGTTAAGCCAGTTTCTAGCTCAGAGTTTACACTGGGGAGGCACTTAGAGATTCATTTCAATTGCTATTATTAAAAAGCATCTCTCATCTATACGACGTCAATTCATCTGATTTTTTTTATGAAGTTTTCTACTTGAACAATCATCCTTTGAACTTTTCTGAGGAATTTCTCTTCTGGTATTCTAATTAGATTAAATGCATTTTCTGAGGAGATAGCTGGAATCCAGAATTATAGACTATTAACTCTTTAAATTTATTTTTTACCCATATGGTCTCAGGTTAATATATCCAAAAGATTAAATCACACATAATTTAAAGTCCAACATCTCTTAAAACCTGGTACAAACAATTTTTTCCTTCACAGGTTTAAATAAAAAGCACTGTGGAAATTAATACCTCATTTCGTTGCATTTTGAATCACATAAATATGAATGAAATTGGGATAATATTGTTACTTAAGAAATAAGATAAAACTCCACTACTGGTGTTCCCACAAATAAGAATCTGGGGATTTAAAAGAACAAGATAAGCCTCTAAATGGAAAAGATCTAATTCAATTAAAATTGATATCTCTTTCTAAATTGCATAAGGGAATACTGCATTTCACAAAGGAACGCTATATCACACATACATCATATAGGATCCATTTATTTCAGACCTTTAATGTGCTATTTTTCAAAGGGGTCCGTGACTCCATAAAGGACCTATCTGATTGACAGTCCTAAAGACCTCTCGCTTCAGTGTATCTGTAACGCGGGCATCCACTGTGCAAATTTCTCCACAAACCCCGCATTTATGTGTGAACTATACACATCCTGAACTGATCACAACAGGGTATTTGTTGCAGTTGGTTTCCAGGGAAACAACACTTTCCAGGATCCCCACTTATCCTGCTCCACGCGAAGCTGCCTTAGGATCGCCTTCAAAGAGCCCTCGTCTCCATCTGTGAGCTGAAGGTAAGGTGCTGTGATGGCAGTTGCTAATGAGCGGACTCGCCTCCATCAGGGCAGGCCTAAATTTATTTCTGCCGTCCCCGTAGGGAACTGTCAACCAGGAATATGAGTGAGAGGAGAAGAAATTATTGCCCCTTCCCGGGAGCATAGCACTCTCACTAACACACTTGCTAATTTGATAGTTACAATAAAGGACGGATAGTTAAGGGGAAAAAAAAATCCGTGTACATTTGCTGGTACTGCAATGTCAGCTAAGTGTTTCCTTCCTAACTTTTCCAGCAGCAGCTTCTCCCTGCCACGCTCTCTGCATGTGCCTGTGACTCTTCCTTTTGTCAGCTGTGTTTGCTCCTAATTGCAGATTTCACGTCGTGTCTAGCCCTTTCCAGAGGACTGTATTGCCTTGCTCCTCATCTGTGATTGACAGTGAAGAACTTTAACAGAAGCTCCTGGCAACACAGAAACGTATGTTTGAGATCCCTGATTAAAGACAATTTTTGTTATGGTAATCCTCATAAACTGGCCATTGCAACAAGACAGTATTAATGGCACATGTCCTCTGTTCATTGAGTCGCATGCCAGGGCCGTTACTGCGAAAAAAGAGTCACAGTAAGATATGCTAAGAGAGCCCGATTCTGAGGGACAATGAGGTACATTCAGCTGAGCCTGGAGTAGATTAGGTGAGTGATAGTATGCTTCTGGTTTCGTATTTGGGGTAACTGTTACATTGCATTTGGAAGTACACTGGAAAAGACGTAAAGGGCAATGGAATTCTTGCTAAAGAGACTCTAATAGAGGAAGCTTTGTACAAGAAGGAATTGGTAAAAAGGAAGGCTGTTGACCAAATTTCCAAAGGTGAAACAATTGGTATCAGTTGAATTGTACCCTCCTCTATACTTCTGCTACACTTTATCTAACCGGACTTACTATCTCTTAGAGAACGATATATAATCTAGTTCATGAGGGCTTATGCTATTCAATTAGGAGAAAATAATGGTGAGATTTAGATCATTTAGGCTTCCAGAAGCAATTCACTTCCTCAGGAAATCTTGAAGGAGGTAGAAGAGTATATTAATATGATAGAAGATTAGAAAGGGTGTGCGGGAGATAATAGGGGTGTTGTGGGTGTATCTGCGTGTGTGTATGTGCACACACACTTTAACACCTGCATGCCAAAGTTGCAGGTTCTGACATCTGTTACAGTAAAATTTTAATAAGAAAAGTATGTTTTTCCCCCAAATAACTGAGAGTAATCCTTATGACAACATAGCTAGAGAATGTAGCTGATGGAAATAGAAGCAGACATAGGAATGTCTCTGAAAGACAGGTTGAAAGGTGAATGGAATGAGAATCCCTTACAAAATAACAAAGTGATCTCATGGATGGAAAAGAAAAAAAAGCCATCTGTGGAGAGAGAAAAGAAATGTTCCAGGAAGTCCATCCTTACTTTTCCCTTCCAAACTTTATTTTTTCCCAAATGCCAGGGTAGCACTGAGACGAGAAATTACAGGTTCTCCTTAAAAGACAAGGTACCCGACTGAAAACTTCAGAATTACTGATGGTTTCCCAAAGAATTTAAGCCCATGTCTTGAACTGAAGCTCTGAATTGTATCAGTCAGGATTCCCCAGAGAAACAGAAGCCATGGAATATAAATATACATCAAGAGAGATTTATTATGGTGAATTGGCTTCCATGATTATGAAGGCTGAGAAGTCCCACAATCTGCTGTCTGCATCCTGGAGACCCAAGCAAGCCAGCAAATGTAGTTCATTCAGTCCAGATTCCAATGCCTGAGAATAAGGGGAGCCCAATGGTATAAATCTCAGTCCAAAGGTAGAAGACTGATACCCCAGTTTGTGCAAGCAGAAACCAAAAGAGGTGAATTCTTCCCTCCTCTACCTTTTTGTTCTATTCAGGCCCTCAGTGAACTGTGTGATACCCATCTACAATAGGGTGGACAATCTACTGAGTCCACCAATTCAAATACTAATCTCATGTGGAAACATCTTCACATGTACATCCAGATCATGTTTAATCTGGGCACCCGTGACACAGTCAAGCTGGCACATAAAATTATCACCTTGAGGTAGGCCATATAAGAATTTTTTGCTCTTTCTTCTAAGTGGATAAAATAAAGGATACACACAAAAGTAATTTGGAAATATCGGAGGGGGGGGCAGAAATTTGACCTTCATGAGAACTCTTGTGTAGATATTTAGCATTCATTATTTAAGAGACAGCAAGCAATAGATATCATATTTTGTGTGTATATGACTCTTTCCTCTATTTCTTTGTCAAAGATGATTACTTTTCTAGTCAGAAAATTATTTCTGCTCCTCCCTTGGGGCACTTTTTCCCATTCTGTATAGTTAAATTCCCGTCCAACAGTGTATAATCTTGGAGGAAATTGACCACATGCCTATTGACCCAACTTCCCAAAAGGAAAGTAAGTGAACAAACAATGTATTTCTAATGTGTGTTATAAATGAATCAGAAAATGTTTCTCAGGGGGCACCTGGATGGCTCAGTTGGTTAGGTGTCTGCCTTCGTCTCCGGTTATGATCTCAGGGTCCTGGGATCGAGCCCCATAGGTCAGGCTCCTAGCTCAGTGGAAAATCTGTTTCTCCCTCTCCCTCTCCCTGTTCTCACTCACTTTGTCTTTCTTTCTCTCAAATTAATAAATAAAAATCTTTTTAAAAAATGAAGAAAAAGAAAAAGAAAGAAAAGAAAATGTTCCTCAGTCAAGTCTCTCTGGAGAAAACCAGTCAAAGATCTTCGTTTACTGACCTGCAAAAAGGAGAGTATGGTCAAATATATACACAGATATGTATCTTGGT
This sequence comes from Procyon lotor, assembly GCA_028646535.1. Classification (NCBI taxonomy): domain Eukaryota; kingdom Metazoa; phylum Chordata; class Mammalia; order Carnivora; family Procyonidae; genus Procyon; species Procyon lotor. The sequence continues at coordinate 164,698,870 of CM053603.1, read as the reverse complement.
GCCATGGGAAATTTTAACTTCCATATTAATTACTGACTAGATATTTGCCATTAAGTAAATTTCCAGGCAGATAGTTCTATCATAAGAATATTCTTTCCGTGTATCGGTTATTCTGAGAAATGCTAGGGGAATTGAATTGGTCAATTATACCATACTCCAAGGAAAATGTACCTAGGGAGTTTTTAAAAGTAAACTACCCCATATTTTTCATATATGTATATTAGTTTTTACACTGACTCTGTAGATAGTTGTCTCAAATCATTTTGGAAATCAGGCCGGATGTAAATTAAGCAAACAATGAATCAACACAATGCTAATGCATGTGGTAAATTCCAAAATGTACATAGTAGAGAAGGAATGATCTGCCTTATAGATACCATGCCATCAGTGAAGTTTGATATTTATAGCATTTTAGAAACAAATTCACTGTTGATTTGTATTGTCTTAGAGTTTTGAAAACATCTAAGGTTTTTTTGTTTGTTTGTTTTGTTGTGTTGTTGTTGTTTTACCCATTCTTTGATTTTGCACTTGGTTATGTAAGACTTTTTATTTGCCACTCTTTTTTTTTAAGTTATTATCTATCTATCTATCTATCTATCTATCTATCTATCTATCTATCCATCTAGTCTCTACACCCAACATGGGGCTTGAACTCACAACCCTGTGATCAAAAGTCGAATACTCTTCTGACTGAGCCAGCCAGGTGCCCTCTATTTATCATTCTTAAATGTTACTGTATTAGATTCACCTTGTAGATATAACATAGCAAATTATTTTTGGAACTTGGTGAACCCAAAAGTCTAGGGTCCAGACAGAAGCCCAGTCTGCACTAATTTTGGGTGCTACCTGTCAATATGAATTGGAGATCTGAATCAAGCTGCAAATATGGCCATTGTGTTATTTATGTATTCTTCCTCATAACATCTGTTGAGTTTTTCTTTGTGTAATACCCATCCCTCCCATTCCTGTTTCATTCCTCCCCATCCTGCTGAATAAAGGAAATGCGTCTTGCTCATACTTGCATCCTGCTAGGATTTAATAGTGACTTATACATTGCTGATCAAAAAGTATATTCGTTCAAACACGTAAAAAGTAAATGGTGAGCTCCTCCCTTGACTTACAAATGGTGCTATGTGCATGATATATAAATATGAGTAAGACACAGAATAAAACTGGAGAGCAGGTTTTCACAGTTTTAGCAAGGTAGCAGGCACATGAAGCATTATGAAACAGCTCAAAAGTGCAATTATAGCAACAAGCAAAGAATATGTGTCAAATGTTAAATTGAGCTAAAATAATCCTTCCTGCCCACCACCTCAATTATTTTTAGTCCTAAATTCCCAGAGTAGTAAATGGTGGTATATGAGGTCCAATGAAAATCATTCTCCTTCTCACCATATAACAAGCTCTTCATAGATATCTCCTCACCCAAAGAGCAGTTTCCAATGTAATCATATTATATGATATATATCTTATATTACAGTATATTAATCATTAATATTTGAGAAGACAATGGATGTCCTACATAGTTTTCATTCTAATTCCATTTCATCTTAAATAACCTCTTTCTGTCTTGGAAATATATAGGATTCCCCAAAGTTTCTACAATAAAATTTGACTAACCTTTCCACCACAATTTTTTACAATAAAATCTAAAATATTGTCACAAAGTACAATCAAATTATTGGGAAGAGATATATGTTATGAGCACTCCTGAGGTAAGACCTTGAAGGAGGAAATAGTTACAGTATATTGATGTAGTTACTGAACAAATATTTGTTATGTACCTGCCACACATTTGTTACTTATTTTGCCGCATATTTGTCAAATGTAACATAAAAATAAAAACTCTTGCCCATGGAAACGAAAGTATAAAAGCAGATGTAGGTACTTATTTGTTTCTTTAACAGGCATTTATTGAATGCCTATTTTATATCAAGCATTAAACTGAGTTCTGCAGAAACAATAATGGATTTTCTTTCTTCTCAGTGATCTCTGACTTTAATGGAGGAAATAGATCCAAAAGCACAATTACAACACTTTGTCACACATTCAGAGACAGAAATGTGTAAGGGGTTTTATAGCTACAAAGAATAAGTACACAGCCTGTTTGCAGCACTAAATTACTATGGAAATCTGGAGTATCAGGAAAGTCATCTCGAGGTGACCCTTGAGATGAGTTTCATAAATTGGAATCTTTACTCCTGCTACTAGCTGTTAAAAGGGCATTCCATGCAGAGGGTTAATGTGACCAATGTCAAAAGGAAACAAGTTCTAAATTCAGGAAGATCAATTTAGGAAAGCATAACAAGAGTTTTAGGAAAATGCAATGTGATCTTCATTAGGACAAGAGGTAGAGGTGTGGAAAGAAAGGAAGAGATTCAGAATGTTTCTAGGTGTTTTGATGAAAGATGGAAGTCAATGAGGAGAAGAGTTGAAAGACAATTCCCATGTTTTCAGCCTGACGGGGTAGATGATGATTCCCAAATAGAATTTCCAACCCAATGTGGTAATTGGTTAAAATTTAGCGGACATTATGTTACCCTAAGATCTCAGGATGGTTAGTAGGACTTAGGACAGATGAACCCCTCAGCAGGTCACCACAAACCTTGAAAAACCTTCTACATTTCTTCAGATGTATGTTATATATTTTCATGCCCTGTGAATGGTGTGGCATTGGAAAGATTTAGAAAAAAACTTCATGGAGAATTCAGACACAGATAATAAGAACAATTTCCATTGTCCAAATATCATCCCATAATAAATCTCTAAGAAAAGAAACATTGGCAGTACTTTCCCTGCTATTGAACTCGTATTGCTAAGATATACGTGTGTATAGTGGATACAATTAAGTTTTTTAATTATTACTCTGTCTTAAGAGAGTTACATAGCTTTAACTCCTAGAAGAAATCCATTATAACAGTCTACAATTGGGACCTTAAAAAATATAAAATGGAATTCCAGTATATCTAAAATGGGATAATAGTTAATATATTATAATGAGATCAGGAGGTGCGTTTTCTCTCTAATGGTGAAATCATAGCAATGATTAAATCTTAAATCTTGGGGAGCCTCCAATGTAAATCGGATAATGTAATATTTCCATTATAATCTTAAACAAAATAAATCCACACCCAAACTCATTACCTTTGTTACTACTCCTACCCGTTTAATACTATCACAATTGCTCCCATTATCCAGGATTTAAAAACCTTGCCACCATCTTTAATTGCTATTCTTCTAGGACTTGGGGAAAAGTGTTTTTCTGAAGGAGGATGATGAATCAGGATTAGGAAAGACCAAGCAGGGCTTGGAGATGAATACAGGGTACAGGAGTTCAAGCGGGCAGTCTATACACATCAACATATCCTACACCAAGTTGAGGGAGGCAGTTTAGCACTAAGGGAAGCAATATTTGATCAACAACAATTTAGGTACAAGAGGTCAGAGCATGGTAGTCAATCAGCTAGACAGGCAGTTTGGGGATCAAAGTACACAAGTAAGGAGTTCCCAGAAAAGATGCTGGATGAGTGAAAGACTGAGCAGGTAGCTAGGAATCAAGAAAATTCGAAGGAAGCAAAGAGCAGAGCAAGGTCACAGGGTCTCCATCCAGATCAGCACAAGGAGAGAAAATTTGACAGGCAGAAAATCTCCTGGGCAGTTCTTTCCATGGGCAAGAGCAAACACAACCAGCAGTTTTGTAGCTTTGTTGTTCGTGAATTACCGATTATTTCAGGGCTTTTAATGTCTGGTTTTTAAAGAAGGAAACATCTTTTTTAAAACAGAAGCCCATAAGGCTAAAATGATGAAACAGGTAGGTTTGGCACATTGGTCAACATGCTGTGGCACTGAAACTCTTTTCAGGATTACCAGAAGGCTCAGTTCGCTCTCCCCTTGTTATTTGATCTAAATAGGCACATCAACAGCAGTCTTAAACTGTGAGGGGGGGGTGGTTCCTTCTGCCCCATCACCTCCACTTTTGTTTAGTGTCATCTCATCTCGCACGACCCAAAGATGACTGAAGAGATCCTGGGTTTTATTGATTGACTTGTCCCATATAAATTTCAAAATAGACTTGAAATAGCTGAGAACATCCCCATCTAACCCCCTAGTCTAACCTATCTCTTCAGGCTCATCAGAACATGAATTATCACAGCTTTCCAAGGCTCTTGCTTCAGCCTTCTTCCCAGACCCCTCTTCCCAACTCCCCTGACACTCTGTCCTGCAATTATGCTCTATTTTGGATCTTTCTTTTCTCTTTCTTCTCTCTTATTCCTTGCTACAAGCATGCAACATTCTTTCCTAAATATTATAACACAATTATTTCCTAAGTAATATATGTTTCCTAATATTACGACACAATATTGAAACCCAATAGTTAATGCTTTGATCCTAATGTCCTATTTGATTTCATTTCACTTCCTATATTCTCAAACAGTGATTTACTCCAGCTTCTATTCCTCTCCCCTCCATTCTATACTCATCAACATCTGTCTTCTATCTCTATCAGTTCGATGAAATGACACCTTCCAATACAATACTGACATGTTCCTAATTACTTAACTCCATGATATTCTCCCCATCCTTCTTGACTTATTTTTAGAGTTTTATATGAGCGAATTCCTCATTCTCTGGCTTTGATAAATTGATCTCTCCTATGCCCATCTAAGATAATAATGTTGAATTTTTCCACATTGACTATTATTTCCCTATTAAGTGTGGATTAACACAGTTTTAGCCTTTAAACTCCTATTTCCTCTTCTCTCTTTCCTCAGAAATGTAGCTCTTCCTTCTGATTAAGTTTGCCTTTCTAAATATAACCATTACATCTGTACTGATAATCTAGCTTCTTTCTGCAGCTCTGTCCTGCATCTCTGAGGAGACTCATTATATTGAATCAATGAAAGACATTTTACCATAGCTAAAACTGAACAGATTTTTATCTTTTCTCCTTGGTAAAAATCTACTTCCTCTTCTTTTTGTTTCACGTCCTCTAGGTTTAAATTCTCTTGACCGCTTCTCATCTCTGCTTTCTGAGACTGCCACATTTAATCAACCAAAATCCATACTGTTTCCTATTTCCAAATGACTTCTATTTTAGTCTTTTCTATGTCCATTGCCACTGTCCTAATTAATGCTTACACCATCTCAAGTTTGTTCTATGAGACATATTCTTCAAAGGTCTTCTATCACTGAAGTTTCTCCTCATATGAATCCATCTTGCAAATAGATTTGTAACTTTCTTAATACCATTTTGATCATGTCAAACATCTGATTTAAATACTTTGGGTCAGATCAAGCATGTAAGTCTGGAATTTCAAATACATAGTATATCCCAATCTGTCTCTCTAGAGTCCTCCAATTACTCCTTCTGACCCCCTACTCACCAAAACAGACAGATCTTTATATGAACTGGCTTCTGTACATGTCTAGACCACCCAAGTCTCTGAGTCTTTTCCTGTGCTCTCACATCCTCACCACCTATCTGGGTTTTTCTTAGATTTCAAGACCAAGTTCAGATTCCACCCCCTCTGTAGAGTACTTTTGTTTCCTGCAACCGACAGTGATCTTCTAAATTCTGTATATACAATACTCTGCATATTTCTCACATAAAACTGCAGTGCATGCTATTTTGGCATATCCATTGTATCTCTTTGACTGTTTTTCAATTATTCTGCTTCAGAGAATGTGTCTTATTTTTCTATATTAGTCATTTGCTTTTTTAGGTCATAGTGAGTGTGGTATTTTTTATTGATTTTATTGAAGGTCATAGTACTTATTAATGAAGGGTAATAACTAACTTTCATTTTCTCTCTCTAAAATTTGTATGTTATATATGTGTATATAATCCATTATTTGATTTTGTATATTTCTTTCCTTCAATTTTATGGAAAAAAGAATTTCTTTATCCCCATTTTTATGTACATACACACCTGCATATTCCTTCCTTAACTTCTCTGTGACTTAAACAAGCGATGACATTCTGTCCCTCAATGTCTTTCCTTTTAAATTGGTGATTGGACTACCAGTCTATACCTTCTCACTTCAGGATGTAAATATAAATACCTACTATATAATAAATATATACTGTGTATCTATAAATACATCATTGCACTTCAGAGAAAAACTAGTCTATGCAGCTAATTTATTATTGCCATTATCTTACATTATGAGGAGTAGAAATCTTTACAGTGAATATGTAACAGAATTTATCTAAGCAAAGCTACTATGGAGTGCTATAAATATCTTTTTCTTTACGTCTATTGTTTTTTTCCTAAATGTACATCTCAAAGACTAGTAAAATTAGTTTGATAGAAGTGTCAATTTAAATGCTCATAGTTTTAAATTGTCTGATAAATAATATTAACTGTAACAAATTTATTTTTCTTCTTTTAGGACATTTCGTTTCACAGTCCAAATTTGCCACGTTGAATTCCTAGGTTTTAAATCTTCAGTATTTATTATGGCTACAAGTTGGTTTGAAATAGAGCAGCAGTGCCCTCTAGTGGCTCCTGTCTTTTCGGGAGCTGCATACGTTTTTATTTCCTCAAATTAATTTGGATTACTTTTTCAACTCTAATTTTTCGTAAATGTTTTCCAGTGAAGTGTGCCACAAAGTATCATTACATATAATTTTTTGAAGTTGTCTACTCTTTGGAAAAACTATCAAAACATATACAACCATTAATTATTTTTCAAGGCTGTCGTTTTTAATGTAGAAATCCAAAGTCTAGAACATTCCTCACAACTTTTCACCCAAACCAGTTTTGTTTTCTTGTCATATATGACTAGAAATTCAACATACATATGAAACTGAGGCAGTTTGTAAAAATATTTTTGATTTATTTCAAATTTGAAAAATTTAAATATAAAATGACTAAGAGACCCATGAGGAAAAGGACCAACCTAACAGTAAGTCCAAATATTTATCCCCCAATACTAAGTTATCCAGAATACACAGAGTTGTTCAAATAATAATTCTCTTCCAGGGGCTTATTTATAGATCTAGGAAAATGAGCAGATGTTTATTTGTAGTTTAATTCAGTTAAATAAATATTTATCAAATATCAGTTACTGCCGGGTGGTGAAGATATACTAATAAATATGCTACAGTCACAAAAAGTATTTCTCCACACTTGTTTTAGTAAAATAATATCCCATAATAGTTTCATTGGGTTCTTGCATATCAATAATCTTTCCACTTCTCAAATAAGACAACTAGAGCATAGAAAGTTTAGAATGTATTCAAACGGACTTTGAACACCAGAGTAGAATCCTGCTAAACATTCAGCATTTCAATTTTGCAATACCTGACAACTTGCGTGATGTGTTAAAATACATAGTGCTCACAAACACATGTACCTGTGTACTTCAGTCGAAAATGTGAAAAATGATTCCATAAGAAGTGAGATTTTTAAAGCTTTCTGAGCATGCCTATAATTTTGAGAATATATTATATACACATGTTGTTTTTATTAGCTCCTCAACTACATACAAAGAGTTGTTAAGAAATATTTTTTATTATTCTGAACCTATTCTGTTAATGCTTTCAGACTGCAAAAGTGGCTACAAGAGACTTCCACAAAATAATTTTCCAGTTTCCATTGTGCTGGATCTTCCACTCATCTCTTTAGATCCTCTCTACCCTTTTCAACTTATCTCTGTACACTGGAAGCCTGACTTATATGTACTGGAGAAGGAGGCTTTCTTGCCTTCCTGTGGCTTCCAGGAAATGGACAAAGGGAAGGAAAAATTCACTGCCCAGGCCTCCTTCTTCTGAGGCTTTGATGTACCTCTCTACCAATACTCACAGCTCCCAACAGGATTCCCTCTCAAACAGCCTTCTCTGTCTCCGGGTTCATAAACTGCTTCTTTTCTTCATGTTACAAACTGTAACTTGCTAAGAGCACTGTTACAAACATAATTGTGTCCCCCTAAAATTTATATGTTAAAGCCCTAACCCCCAGTATCTAAGAACGGGATTGTATTTGGAAAGAAGGACTCTAAAGAAATGATTAGATTAAAATGAGGCCGTAGTGTGCAGACCCCAATCCAATCTGAATGATGGCCTCATAAAAAGAAGAGATTAGGACAGATAAGAGGGACCCCAAGGACACCCAGACCCATAAGAAAGCCCTTGTGGAGACACAGGCAGAAAATGGCCATTTGCAAGCCAAGGAGAGAGGCCTCCAGAGAAACAAACTCTCGCAGGAAACTTGATCTGGACTTCTAGCCTCCAGAACTGTGAAAAAATAAATTTCTGTTGCTTAAGCCACCCCATCTGTGGTATTTTGTTATGGTAGTCCCCACAAACTAACACAAGTACCTTCATCCAGCTCCCACCTGTGGCTTCCCTACATCCAATCCCAGAACTTTGTAAATAGTCACTTTGTTACATTGTCTTGAATACCCAGTAAGAGCGTGCCACAGGATTTCTGATTAACCCTGCATGTATTAGTCTTTGGTTGATTGCTTATATATATATATATATATTTTTTAATTAATGGCAATGATAGGGTATGAGTTTCCTAGGGCAGATCTGGTAACCAGAAATCTGAAATTAAGATGTCATCAGAGCCTTACTTCTTCTGGGGGCTTTAAGAGAGAATCCTTCCTTGTCTCTTCCAGCTTCTGCTGGTTACAGAATTTCCTTGGGGTGCATCACCCCAATCTCTGTTCCATTTTCACATGAACTTCTCTTCTATGTCTTCCCTACCCACTCTTCTAAGCGTGCCTGTTACTGGATTGAGGACTTAGCCTAACTAATCCAACATGTTTCCATTAAAAAATCTTTACCTTAATTATATCTGCAAAGATCTGCTGTTGTTGTTTTTTTTTTTTTCTTTTTAAAGTTTTTATTTATTTGACAGACAGAGATCACAAGTAGGCAGAGAGGCAGGCAGAGAGAGGGGGGAAAGCAGGCTCCCCGCTGAGCAGAGAACCCAATGCAAGGCTCAATCCCAGGACCCTGGGATCAGAACCTGAACCAAAGGCAGAGGCTTAACCCACTGAGCCACCCAGGCTCCCCAAAGATCTTTTTTTCTAAAGAAGTTCACATGTACAGGTTCCAGGTAGAAATATCTTTTGAAGGACCACCCACTCAACCTACTATAGACAGAAGAACAAATCACAAAAGGAAATTACTGTCTTCTTGTTTGATGCCTTCTGTTCAGTATAACATCTCTCTTGTGAAAAATAATAAAGGAAAAGTATCCTTATTAGAAAGCATAAGATCCCATATTAATATAGAAGTAGAGATAAGTACAATGCCATACATAACTTGGCTTTCTTAACTCAAAGCACTTGGAGCACATGAAAATGTTAAATAAAAGAATTTCAATAAATAGAATATGTACTTAGCACATTTTAGCAAGTATTTAAGAAACCATAGTTATTTAAAAAGATCATCCTGTTGACTCATTCACAAAATATTTTTTATACCTCTATGCCCAAGACATTGTTTTACCAAAAAAATTTTAAAACAAGAATGGTTTTTAAGAATCAGTACTATGATACATAAAATAACAAAAATTAAGTTTATTTAATATAATCATTTATTTTACAGATGAGAACTCCAAATCTCTATTCATAAATCCTTTTAATCTAGGCATGGATTTTCCTATCAGACTCCACACTGCACCTTAACTCTTTCACATTAACTGTGTTACTTTTATGTTTTTTTCCTCAGTTGGGAAAAAAGTCAAACACTCATAATTATTCTCTTTCTATAAAGAGAACGCTCCCAATTATTCTCTTTCTATAAAATATGACATTGTCTAAAGGAACAGACATAAATACACAAGCTAAGAGTTGATCTCTTAAAACTGTGTAGTTGGTCAATTATGACTAGAGAAATGTATCCCTAGGTAGTTTTCATGTTCTTATTCTTTTGGAAGGAATCATTTCTCCCAAAGGACTTATAGTCTAAAAGAGTCCTATCAGGTTTTTAAATTCCATGTTGTAAAAGCAGATTCTTTTAAAATTTGATCACAGCATTTAATGAACCCATTGTGCCCCAATTAGCAGGTCATAAAAATTCTGGTCCTACAGTGTCCATGACAGGAAACTAACAGCTGTGTAGCCTTCGTGTTTTATTTTTATTTACCCTTTTTCTATGTTACTATGTCCAACTTCTTTTCTTTTTTTTTTTTCCCCATACAGGGACTAAAGAACTCTCTTCTCTAAACTCCAAGATGTTTACCCAACATGAGATATGATGATTCTTTAACATTTTAATCAGACACAATCTTTTACACTACAATGATTTTGAGAAAACTAGACATTCCTCGGTATGTGAGGAATGTTTAGTATTGCTTCATGACTACCAGACTATGCATAATTATTAATTCTGCAAATATAATTTTCCTGTATCAGTTTTAAGACTTCTTTTGAAGATAGTAAACTTTGTAGTGGTCCTTTCAAAAAATAACACCTTTAAGATACTTTCATTTTTATTGTATTCGTACGTGTTCCCTTAACTTTCCTCTCCTCCCCAGGAGAATGAGACGCCAGCACTAAGCCAGTTTAATGTCTGATGCCTCAAGAAATGACCATGCAGAAAGAAAAAAGTAAAAAGAAATCAAAGCATTTCCTCTTGGGAGGCAGTTAATATTTGGTTTATGTTTGATTCATACACAGATTCAGATATTTCTATAGCATTCATATTCATCAAAATGCCTGCTGAAAATCGACACAAATATTGAATACTTCTTGAGTATTTCCGCCGAAGGCTGCAATCCACATCAGGCACTGTGATGCAGTGATTTTTCTTTTTTTTTTTTTATGCTTAGTATGACTTGTGGCTTCCTGGCTCACCACCAGGAAGATGGTGGAGTCATTAAATTTTTTCCAACTGGACATGTGAGTCAACTTCATGCCTGATTCCTTCTTTACAAAGAAACAGCTCTGTTTAAGGAATTATCATGAAACATTTGCAATTACAAAGGCCTTTGTATATGATCCTCTACGTAGGACCAGGGATATCCAAACCAAGAATCTATGGACAGCCATGAAAGTGATTAATCCATTAAAAAGGCAAGGATAAAAAAGCCCTGAATGAAGAGGTATGCCTTTCCTTTTTTTATTTGCTTAGTAAAGTGAACTTTGCAATGACAAGCGCATAGAACATACTTACTTCTGGAGGTATGAAAATAAGATGTGCTTAATACATTAATTAAATACATGTATTAATACATTAATTACATACATTAATACATAGATTAAAGATTTAACATAAAAGCTACGTATTTCTTGCTTCTCTTCACTATGGTGTGAGGCCAATGCAAATTCTAGGTAAGAACATCACGGTGACTTCTACATCATTCCACCAGGCCCTGCAAAGACTCTGTAGCTGGTCTACTCCTTTTCCTCCCAATATTGCCTGCTACTGGCTATAGATGCTTCTGTCTTCCAACACTAATGAAAGTTAACAATTACCTCCTTTTTTGCTCACAGTTTCTTTATGTCATCAGAAAATAACACACACCTTGAAATAATTTCTGTTTGTATATCCCTAAGTGTTAATTAAGTGCGTCTTTGTACTCCTACCCTTAAGCACGATGCCTAACACACTATAAACACTCAATAACTTTTACCAAACTGCTGGTATATCCAACCATGCTGAACCTTATAATTTGTTTTCCTCCAAATGCTGCCAGTAAGCAGTTTTTGGACCTTGGGCAAGTAACTCATTCTCTCTGAAGTAGCTTTTAATCAGCAAAAGTAAATATTTTAATTTAAATAATTCCAAGCTTAGAGTGCCCACATAAAAAACCCACAAAGGATTATCTTACAATATCAAATTAAATGGAATCTTCGTCTTTGGAAAAAGTATATGAGAAAAAAAATTTTTTTTTTTTTTTGTCTTCAAAACCTCAGAGAAAATCTATATCCATAACACGGGTGCTTAAGATCAAAGGTGTAGTGATCATTACAGCTAGTGGTTACATATGCACTACTTTGCACCACACTGCAGCCTAATTGGTTTGGGAAAGCAACATTTGATCATAACCGCCAAGTGCACATGATATATACTGATTAGTGAAACAAACCTAGTGCATGCTTTCTCCCCACTGCTGTCGTAGTTATTAGTGGCTGCCTACCTCCCCGCCTCCAGCAACATCGATGTCTCTAGAGTTCCCAAACCCATTTACTTTCCACTCACTGCTTGCCTCACTGCCTGCAGCTGTATTAATACATCCCAGAAGAATTTGTTCCCATCAATTACGGTAGAAGTTGTAGTCACAGTTCTGTGGCACATCAGCACTACTGCAGGCAGGCACAAATAATACATAAAAAAAAGAAAATGAAAACAGACTTAGCTCATGAGTCCCTGCAATTAAGATGCGGAGGTATGGGAAAAGGAGAAAGAAGAAAAGGTGCTTCTATTTTACAAGAGAAATGATTTGTTACGTAACATTTATTATACAGAAAGTATAATAATGATTTCTGGAACTATAGATCCGTCTAAGGTTAAACTTTCCAGAGTGAGACAAGGAGCAAGAAGGACAGGTGTACAACACTAGAGAACTAAACTAATTATTCCAAACCCTTAATTGTGACTCCACTGAGTTTTAGTCTTAGAAGGTTCATTTCCCTCTTAGGAACCTCTTGCTAAATGTTTTTTCCTGCTACCAGAAATTATTCCTGAAACAAGAAATGCTATGAGTGAAAATCATGATGTTGCTAAGATTTAAATAGTTGTCCTAGAAATAAAAAATAATACTTTTCTACGTTTTTATTATGGAATCCCTTATGGCTTATATAAACTCAGAGAATTTTAAAGGCAGAAGAAAACCTGGATATCACACAACTACCTCATTTCATTAATGAAGAAACTGAAATACCCTACCCAGGTACTAAGTGAAAATTGGAGCCAATTATAAAACTATTTAAACTGTATCCAGCTCATCTTTCCTGACTACTCCTATTTTCCTTGACATTGATCTATTCTTTCTTTTGCTTTTCTTTCTAGCTTCTACTGTTTTATTAATTCTAATTATTTACTGTTTTTTGGCTTCTCCTTCCCATTATAATGCATCTACTTAGAGAGCACATTGCTTTGTCTATTTTGTTCATGAATGTATCCAAAGTTTCTAGTGTAGTCTGGACACACAATAAAGATTGAATAAATATGTATGCTAAATAAATAATGAAAGAATAGATAATTGGTGCAAAAAGTCTGCTAAGGAAGTAAGGAGAGGAAATAAGAGAAAATATTCTCAGACACATAAGTAGAAAGTCAATTTTATCTTTAACAATGGAAGAATTAATATAGGAGTAGTTTCGGCTACAGATGGGGACCTTCATATTTTAATATAAAGAACTGATAGATTTTTGTAACCTAATATTATTTTATTCCAAGTGAAGTCATTGGGCAAAGATATCAGTTAAAATAAGGCTTAAAAAATCAAGGATGAGGAATGCCTGGGTGGCTCAGTTAATTAAGCATCTGGCTTCAGCTCAGGTCATGATCCCGGTGTCCTAGGATTGAGCCCCACATCAGGCTCCTTGCTCAGAAGGGAGTCTGCCTCTCCCTCTGCTTGCCACTCGCCCTGATTGTACTCACTCTCTCTCTCTCTCTTTCCCTGACAAGTAAATAAATAAAATCTTAAAAAGAAAAAGAATCACAGATGACAACCCTTAAAGAGACTATGAGGAATTGAAATTGCCATTGGGAGGGGCGCCTGAGGGGCTCAGTCGGTTAAGCATCTGCTTTAGGCTCAGGTTATGATCCCAGGGTCCTGGGATGGAGCCCCACATCAGGTTCCCTGCTCAGCGGGAAGTCTGCTCCTCCCTCTTACTCTTGGTCTGTGTTTTCCCTCTCTCTCTCAAATAAATAAATAAATTTTGTAAATAATAATAATAATTATAAATAAAATTAAATTAAATTAAAATAAAATAGGGAAAATAAAAAAGAAAATTCACCAGGTAACAATCCCTTTGAGAGGAGGCTGCCTGGGTAGCTCAGTCAGTTAAGCATCTGCCTTCTGCTCTGGGCATGATGCTGGAGTCCCAGGATCAAGCCCCATGTTGGGCTCTGTGCTCAGCCCTTTCCCTCTGCTTCTTCTCTTTCTCTTTCTCCACTCTCTCTCAAAATAAATAAAATAAAATCTTAAAAAAAAAGAAGCACTGAGAGGATTGAAGAAGATGAATGTAGATGGCACCAATTCAAAGTGCTCTTAAGTATTTTCCTATACAAAACCAACCATTTGGGTACAATTGTACAAAAAGGCAGACAATCTGTAGCAACAAAAACTCAGGACTCAAAACTGAGATACGTATCTATGAATCATAGAAGAAGGACATCAGGAGACATTGTCAATTTCTTTTGCTTTTTTTTTTTCTTTTTGTGAGAATAAGAGTAATGATTTGCAAGCTCTGTTCATGTCAGAGCAAAAACTGGAGGAGCATCCATTAGGCAATCCTTATTCTTTAAAATCCATTTAGGGGCACCTGGCTGGTTCAGTCGGTAGAGCATGTGACTTTTTTTTTAATGTAGTTATTTACTTCATTTTTTTTTTTTTTTTGCTTGTTTAAATTCAAGTTAGTTAACATATAGTGCATATTTGTTTCAGGAGTAGAATTTAGTGATTTATCACTTACATGTAACACCCAGTGCTGATCACAAGTCTCCTCCTTAATGCCCATAACCTATTTAGCCCACCCCCCACCCACTTCCCCACCAGCAACTCTCAGTTTATTTCTATATTAAGAGTTTCTCATGGTTTGTCTCCTTCTCTGTTTTTATCTTATTTTATTTTTCCTTCCCTTTCCCTATGTTCATCTGTTTTGTTTCTTAAATTCCACATATGAGTGAAATCATATGGTATTTTTCTTTCTTTGACTGACTTCTTTTGCTTAGCGTCATACTCTCCAGCTCCATCCATTTGTTGCATATGGCAAGATTTCATTCTTTTTGAAGGCTGAGTAATATTCCAATGAATATATGCACCACTATTCATCAGTCAATGGCCATTGTACTCTTTCCATAATTTAGCTATTGTTGATAGTACAATTACAGACATCAGGGTGCATGTTCCCCTTCAAATCAGCATTTTTGTATCCTTTGGATAAATACCTACTAGTGCGATTGCTGGATTTTATAATAGTTCTGTTTTTAACTTTTTGAGGGAACTTCATGCTGTTTTCCAGAGTGGTTGCATCAGTTTACATTCCCACCAACAGTGCAAGAGGGTTCCCTTCTCTCCAAGTCCTCACCAACATCTATTGTTTCCTGCTTTGTTAATTTTATAGAGCATGTGACTCTTGATCTCAGGGCAAAGAGTTCAAGCCCCACATTGGGCATAGAGCTTTAATTTGAATTTAATAAGATTTGTTTAGATTTGTCTTATGGCCATAAACATCATCAATTTTGGTTAATGCCCCCATGTGCATTTGGAAATAGTGTGTATTCTGCCATTTTTTAGTATACTGTCTTATATGTACCAATTAGGTCAGTTTGATTAATGTTCAATTCTTCTATGTCTACTATGTCTACCTACTTTCTGTCTACTTGTCCTATTATTGAGAAAGATCAATAAACATCTCTAAATATGATACTTGATTTTCTATTCTTTGTCGGGTTTCAATTCTTGCTTCATATATTTTGAAGCTCTGCCATTAGGTACTATTGAAAGAAGTTTCTAAGCCCAAGACGGAGTTGCTCCTACCCAAGTCCCCCCAGAAAGCTGGGCCTCGCAGTGTGTACAAAAGGCCCTCCATGGGGCAGAACTGTGCAACTGTAAAAAAAAAAAAAAAAGAGAGAGAAAGTATTCTTCCAGAAGGCCTGGCTGGGCAGTGAGAGGTCGCTGGGGGCGCTGCTGCTAGGTCTGGGTCTGCTTTCTCCTCCTCCTCCTTTCTCTTTCTCCTCCCAACGTACCAAGCCAGTAAATTAAAATTTATATAACTTTAGTGTTCCTGTGAATGCTCCGCCTGACCAAAAGTACAGTCTATTCAATCAGCCAGTCCCCAAACACCAGCCAATTCTAGGCACCCTACTTATTTCCTTATTCCTTCTCACTCTGAACAAGGGTGATCACGTGGCCCCAGTCAATCAGATATTTTTATTGTCTCTTCCATGTTCTTTATTCTTAATCTTATAAAAGCTTCCTGTCCTTTGCCCCATTTTGCTGTTCTCTGAATGGAGACTGCTTCATGAAGTATTAAATAAATTTTGTTTGTATTATCTAAATGGTTTTCTTTATTCATTTTTTGAGAGGGTTAAAATGGGTGATAGGTACTAAGGAGGGCACTTGTGATGACCATTGGGTGTTGTA
>CM053603.1:164666687-164682093 GCA_028646535.1 Procyon lotor | reverse complement strand
TTTGATTAGATAAACTAAGATTAATTCCTACAGAATCCAGATCTGCACTGTGGTTATACAGCCTTGAAATAGACCCTTGATTAAATAATGTTTGTATTGTTTTGACTGCCTGTTACTTCTACAAAAAAATGTAGAAAAAGCTGTTTTAAGTTAAGAAAAGAGTAAAAAAAATAATTAAAAGATAGCAAAGGCAGAACTTTACCAGTAAACTGTATATGAGGTTGGAAAAATGTTAAGACTCGCCTTTTTGTTCTACCTCAAGATAAAGAATATTTACATTCTAATCTATCTTCTTTAGTTTTGTTTCTGACAGGTTGATAATTTCTGTACAAAGTTTATCAGGCAATGACCCCTGCCCCTGACATCAAGCATGTGTCTGCAAAAGAAAACATTGGGGAGCAATATAGATTATTGTACAAGTGAAAATTATGTGCAACATAACAATCATAATTTATTCTTTGATTTGTTAGAAAAAAACAGATTATACATAATATCTATACCACCTTGTAAGTAATAATAATAGAATTTGTCAGAGACTTTATATACGTTATTCTATTTTATCTTCAGAACAATTAATTGATGCCATCAAATCCAGTATTTTGCAAATGAACAAAAGGAAGCTCAGAAGAGTCAAGAAAACACACTTAAGTCAACTGATCAGTGACCAAATGAAAGAGGACTATTAATTAGCAATACTACTTTATAAATAAGGAAACAAAATATCCAAAGATTAAGTAACTTTCCAAAGACTCCAATTATCGAATTATAGAGACATTATTTAAATCTTGGTAATCTGACCCCAGAATTCACTATCTCAATCATTACTTATTATGGGTCTCTGGTTTCAAGTTTGATTCCAGATCATAATATTCAGACTTGATTGAGTTCTATCAATCAATGGGATAATTCATGGCTCCTAATATTAATCAGAACAAGTTGTGTTTCCTTTTGTTCTTGCATTATGCTATCTTCTTGATAAGTGTCTGTCATGTTAAGAATAATATCTGGCTAAGTAAATTCCACTGACCCTTAGTAATTTAACGAGAGCACATGAAAATGAGGCAAGAGTTAATATCCTTTATCTTGTTGACTCGCTTTGAAGTTAATATTAATGAAGCAGAGTCATGAATTTAAATCCCATTTGAGTCACATAAATTTTCTAGATCAGATAGCTACCAAGTGCCCTCTCAGATCCAAGCTAGTCATTTTTTCTGGCAAACAAATATGACGGGTTGCAAAATGAGAGTTTATAGATGGACCTGCGTGATCACACTGGCAAATCACCGGAAGTTCGTCTGTCAATGGCACTCAGTCATTTCATCATTTACACACTGAACTTAGTTTTAGTAAAATTTGATCCTCATTTAAGTTAAGAATATGCTAGCTATGCCTTCAAATTTTTGTCCATGTACAGTTCATATGACATAATCTCACATAATCTCACATCACCTGGTCTGGTTAGGTTATGGAAAATCTACTAAAATCCCTAGGAACTGTATTATAAAAGGGCTACTATCAACCTAGAGCATCACTCAAAAGGGAATCTCAAGAAATGTAAACACCCACCGATGAACAAGACTGAGAGATTTCCTAGGATGTGAGAATTCCAGTGCTAAAAACAGCATAGTCCCCCACAGTCTGGGATGGTTGGCCACTGTATCACAATAGCCCCCTTACCTGCAGTCCTGCTTTCTGGGTTTCAGTTCAGCAGTCAACCTCCATCAACCGTGATCTGCAAGCAGATGGTCTTCCCCCTGAAGTATCATCAGAAGGTCAATAGTAGCCTACATCACAAGGCCTATGTCATTCACCTCATTTAATCTCATCTTGTAGGCATTTTATCACCTCATATCATTACCACAGAAGAAGGGTGAATATAACACAATAAGACATTTTAAGAGAGAATGAGAAACCACATTAACATAACTTTTATTACAATGCATTGTTATAATTGTTCTATTTTATTATTAGTTATTGCTGTTAATCTCTTATTGTATCTGATTTACAAATTACACTATCATAGGTATGTATGTATAGGGAAAAAACATAGGGTATAGAGGGTTTAGTACTAAACCACAGTTTCAGGCATCCACCAGGGGTCATGGAATGCATCTCCCTCAGATAAGAGGGACTACTATATTGTGACAGGTAGTTGAAAGAATTTAAAAAGTTAATGTGAGATAATTCTGGAAAAACGCAGTGGAACTATATTAGCTTTCTGGGGCTGCCATAATGAAGTATCAAAAACTCGTCTGGAGGCTATAAATCAGAGATCAAGGTTCTTTCTGAAGCCTCTCTCTTTGATTTGCCAGTGGTTCATCCCCTGTGGCTTCACACGGTCGTCTTTGTGCACAGTTATGTGTCTGTTTTCTTCTATGTGTTAAATTTTTCTCTTATAAGGACATCAGTCAGGATTAGTTAAAGACTTCATTTTAACTTAATCATCTCTTTTAAAAATCTTATTTTCAAATATAGTCACATTCTGAGATAATAGTGGTTAGGACTTCAATATACAAATTTTCGGTGGGGACACAATTCAGCCCAAAACAGAAGTCTTCTGGTATTTGAAAGACTTTCATTTTTGATAGGTTTTTAAATGTACTTTTATTCTTCAAAGGCAGAAAATTGACAATAAGGAAAAATTACCATAAATGTATTCATGACTCAAAACTATCCCACTGAATATGTTGCCCACTTGGGTAGTAAACAATCTTTTCTGAGAGGAAATTCTGACTTGATTAGCAAATTACAGTTTCCTGAAAGCAGGTCAATTCTGAATAGACAGCATCTGACAATCGAAATCAGTGTATGTGTTTTTGTGTATGAATGTATGTATGTGTAGACATATAAATCACATAAAAAGTTCGGATTTAGGGGCCATTGATATATGGAAGCATTTTACAGAGGCAAATCATGCCATAAGATTGAGACTGATTTTAAATATATATATATATATATAATTAAAGCTAAAGATATACATATATCTATTACAGATAATAGAACATCTATTATATATTTATTTATATATTATTATATATTATATATATATAAAATAGAGAGAGAGATACAAATATAGATGTAGATATAGATGTAGATATAGAGATAGAGATATATAGATGTCCACACTTTCAAAGAAGAAAGTATTGAAAGGAAAAAACAGTAATTTTACAGTGGAGAAACCTGACAGAAACTATGTTAACTGAATAAGAAAGGTTAGCATCATCAGTGATTTTATGTTAAAATCATGTATTCACTGAAACTATGTAATAAGATCACTTCATATCTGTGATACTCTTTCCAAAAACCCATAACCTCAGTCTAATCATGAGGGCAACACCAGACAAATCCAATGGAGGATATTCTATACCATCTCCGGCCAATATTCTTCAAATCTGACAAATCAAGAAGAGACTGAGAAATTCTCACAGACCAGAGGAGATTAAAAAGACATGAGAGCAGAACACATTGTGGTATCTGGGTTCTGAAACGGAGAGAAGACATTCATGGAAAAAGTGATGAGACCCAAGAAAAATCTGGAGTTCAGATAAAGTAACACACCAATGTTGATTTCTTGTTATGACAAATGAACCGTGTACCTTACCGTCATGTAAGATGGTAATAATGGAGAAATATCTGGATTACCATAGTCATTTTTCTGTAAGTATAAAACTATTCCAAAATAAAAGGACCACTTTAAAAATAATTGATAGCCTGGAGGGTAGAACAGAGAAAGAATAAACTTCATGCTAAGAAAGTATAGCATAGCCTAAATAAAACTGGGTAGGGGCAGTGTGGAAGGAAGGATGAAAATAATTGATTTGAAAGTTAAGTGTTAGAAATGACATTACTCAATGATGTTATGCTTTTTTATTTTTAATATCTTCAAAGGCCACATTAGCTTTTCTAGCAACTACATCAAAGGGTTAATGTATATTGAATTTTCTCTGGAAAAAATAATTAGCCTTTCAACAATCATGTTTAAGAGATTTCAACATCTTCTACAGATACAGTTATATTTGTGGGTCTAAGTGTAAGATTAGATTTTACCCTTTTGAATTCCATTCCCTATGGACGACTTAATAGATTTGAATGGATACATATTTAATTTGGCACTCAAATCCATTCACTGTTGTCATGGAAAGAGAACCCCTCTTTAGTTTGGTCAATAAACACCTCTCCCCTATTTGTAAGAATGGGAATGGAGTCCAGATCCATTCCTAAGTCTAAGAATGGCCAGGTAATATAGACCTGAGTTATAAGCAGCTAAAACATTAAGCATGGTAAGGGTGATTAAATCAAGAAGGACAGTGACCTCTAATTATACTCTCGGAGAAAGGAAAGTGTGTATTTTCTCCAGATGCACACAATTTTTCAAAGATTTTATTTTTAAGTAATCTCTATATCCAACATGGGACTCAGACTTACAACTCTGAGATCAAGAGTCACATGCTCCACTGACTGAACCAGCCAGGCACTCCCAGATATGCACATTAATAAATGTAGTCCTGGGTGGCTCAGTTGGATAGGCATCTGCCTTCAGCTGGGGTCATGATCCCAAGGTCCTGGGATCAAGTGCTTCGTCAGGCTCCTTGCTTGGGTGTGGACCTGCTTCTCCCCCTCCCATTCTCTCTCTCTCTCTCTCTCTCTCTCTCTATTTCTCTCTCAAATAAATAAAATCTTCAAAAATAAATAAATAAACAAGCAAACAAATGTAGTCCTTGAGATTCCAGAAACCACATGTCATCATTAAAGTCAGTAGGGAAAAGAACAGATCAAGACAGACCAGCTACTTGTGCTTCTTGATCAGACCCTGCAAGACCTGTATTACATGAATCACATTTCTTCTTCTTTTCCATTCATGCCAGTTTAAGACAAATTTTCATGTTTATTATTTGCATCCAAAAGCCCTATAGGATAAATGATATCTATAATAATGGACTCTATCATTTTTATACACATTGTATCTACAGATTTGATAGCCTTCTTTGACTTCTAATTATTAAATCAAATCACAGGGAAAAGTGTAGAACAGCCTGGAATTCAGTGAGAATTCTGAGTTGTATGATGGGAAATCTCACTCTAATTCATACCCAGCCTTTGGGAATGAAACATGATTGGTCCAAGTCCGAGATTCTAAAACATTAGAGTGCATCCAAATTAAACTGAAGAGCTTGTTAATTATCTGCTAGGTTCCACTGCTCAAGCTTCTAACCGAGTAGGACTGGTTTGGAACCTGAGAATTTGGATTTCTCACAAGTTCCCAGAGATGACTCTTTGAGAACAACTTGTCTAAGCATATAACTTTGATCCTCATTACTGTCTGTGATTCAAGTAGCGGCTTTCCAGAAACTTTTTTTTTTCACTGTCTTAAGAAAGACATTGGGAAATAGAGTCACCTTTTTCTGGTCATCTTCTTCCAAAGTTGGACAGTGCAATGAGATGATGTGGTGCTTGGAGTTGGCATAACCATATGGGAATCAAGAGAAAAAAGCCAAGAGAATGACCAAGGTACTCATTCCAATGTCCTGACCAGCCCCAGGACTGACTTCTTTCAGAACTCTTGATATGACAAGCAAATCAATGCTGTTATTATCCTACCATTAGTCAGGCACTCTTACTTTTAGCTAAATGTTCTGCTTGAAATGGTTATAAATGGGCTACTATAACTGATATGAAAAGCACTCTTCTGGCTGTAAATTATTTTAGTGCAGCAATTTTAGGTCTTGTAAAGCCATAGCACAGACAAGAGTTTCTTGAACATAATAGGTGGTCAATAAATATCTGCTGATTAAATGATAAATAATTGCAGCAGTTTGGATTCAGTATCACATAGTTTGGGCTTTTAAGTATTAAAAAGGCTTTCATGTAATTTTTCCTGTTAGCTAAACATGAAGATAGAAAAAAAACACTTGGATTTTTTTTAGATTATAGTTCATTTCCCTTTTTCAAAAATATTTCTCTCTCATAAATATTTGAAATATATTTTTGTATAACATATCTAAAAATAGCTTAATAAGGGGAAAAATCTGGGGTTGCAGTTTGAAGTCATAAAATAATGCATACTAAAAATATGGAGTAAATGTATCTTTTCTTGTCAAGGAATATTTATAAATCTCACTTAGAAGGACATCATTTCTCAGAATGTTCCAAGGCCCTAAGTCAGCTATTTAATAGAGAAGAATACTAAGAAATACGATTCAGATAAAATAGTTTTATGGCATATAATTTCTTTTTTCATATATAATTTCTTAATGCTCTGTGAATATTCCTATAACTCAGACTCACACACATTATATCAAACATTTCTTTGGCTTCTGTGGAACACAGTAAAATACAATTCTCATTAATATTTAACTTACCATATTCTGCATCGCCAAGCCCTTAGCAATTAATGTAGCATTTCTACCTTTCTGTCAATAAAATTATATCTTACGTTTAATGGATGTAGATAAGGATCATAATTTTACATGGGAAAATAAAATCCGTATGAAGTCCAAAAATGATCTTGTAAAAAAAAAAGCCAAAAGTTCAAACTACCACAAGCTTTAAGTCAAAGTAATTGCTCCCTTGTTTGTAGTATGGGCTTTGTCTCTAAAATTATAGCACTTGCTAGTAATAACTGATAAACTTAGCAGTTTTCAGCCTATTATTGTTTAATTTATTATCATTAATTATTCAAAATGAACAGAAGAAAATACTGTGGATTTTTTTTTTGTTTTAAAATCCCCTTTATCCCCCTCATTTTGAAATGATTGAGAGGATAAGTGTAAGAAAATATTGATTCTAACTTCCTGAATTTAGTTCTTTTTGTCTTACAACATCAAACAGTCCAAAGACAGATTTTCTTTTTTCAGCTTAAACTTTACTTCAGTTTTGGAAGTTACTAGCAATAGAAATACTACTTTGGAATTGGCATTTATACATGACTCAAATCAAATAAAAAATCAGCTAATCTTTCTATTGGATCATGACATGAATACATAATAATTTTTAGCCTCTTGTGGAAAACAAAGCAAAACAATGCATTTAAGTTTCTACTCTCTTAGAAATAATGTTACAATTATAAGGGTCAGACGGAGAGGGAATATTCATAGGAAGACACTCTTTCACTGTCTCACATCTTCCTAGAACAGGTAACTGAGTGGTCTCATCCTATTCACGTGAAGTAAGTGTCTCTGGTGAGGCTGCCCAATTCATTATGATTCGAGTTCTCGGAGTCTGAGCTCTTGTGCCTCTCTCTGGGCCCCATGACCTTTGTTCCCTTACCACAGAAGATTAAAATACATTTGTATAGCTCAAGTAAGATTAGGTTAATCTAACCCCTTCTTCCATGAAGTGGAAAATTGGAAGGGAGGGTCATGGATCCTAGGAGTACTAGGATCTTTTGCCAATATTCTGAAGAGTCCATGAAAACTTGTTTTTTGTACCTCTGGAATTTCTCTCATTTCGGACGTTCCCAGAGTCTGGCTGTTTATTCCTAGCTTCTTTGTAAAATTCCCCTGAAAAATCATGATAACCAGTTCACATATCATATGTTATATCCATATATAGACATAGCAAAAATTTATATTTTTTCTTTATGTCTCTATCTGTCTACCAATCTATTCATGTGTCTTTGTAGATATGTGGATATAGGGATAAATGATAATAGATGATAGATAGATAATAGATAGATGATACATATGACCTACAGATATATGGATATTTATAATGGTCTTTCTATATGACATTTCATGTTATATATTTCATATTATACAAAAAGATACAGTGAACTTAAGAACTGCCCCTTTGAAAATAAAAATCCCTAACCACACTGAATAACTTATGGTCATTGGAATATGACCTCTTTAATAGAGCCTATCTGTTTAATTCCATCTATGTATATCAATAGACTCAATCACATACCAATGAGACTCTGACCAACATAGCACAAATCTTTGATAGCAACCTAGCTGAAGTAAAAAAAAAATAATAATAATAAGATAGTAAATTATATCAATAAAATCAACTTTCACAACCTATTGAATGGGAGAAAATATTTGTAAATAATATATATGAGAAGAGGTTGATATTCAAAATATATAAAGAACTCACACAACTTAATAGCAAAAACCAAAAACAAAACAAAAATAGTGCAATTGAAAAATGAGCAGAGGCTCTGAATAAACATTTTTCAAAAAAAAGGCCAACAAATATTAAAAAGATGCTCAACATCTCTAATCATCAGGGAAATGCAAATCAAAACCAAAATGAGTTATTAACTTATAGCTGCTAGAATGACTATTGTCAAAAAGATAAGAAATAAACAGTGTTGGAAAGATGTGAAGAAAAGGGAACCCTGTACACTGTTCAAGGGAATGTAAATCGGTGCAGTCATTATGGAACACATTATGGAGGCTCCTCCAAAAAATAAAAATAGAATTACCACATGATCCATTAATTCCATTTCTGGATATTTATCTGAACAAAACAAAAACACTAGCTCAAAAAGATATATGTACTGAATGTTCATTGCAGCTTTATTTACAACTAAGATATGGGTATAAGTGCCCATTGATGGATGAATAGGTAAAGAAAATGTTATAGCTATTTGCAATAGAATCTTATTCGGTCATTAAAAAAAAAGAATGAATTCTTGCCATTCATGACGACATGGACAAAACTTGAGAGCATTATGCTAAATGAAATAAGTCAGACAGGGAAAGAGAAATACCATATGATCTCACTTATATGTGGAATCTAAAAATATCCAACCAACAAACAAGACACAAATAGAGAACAGGTTGGTGGTTGCCAGAAGTAGGGAATGGGGGGGTTGCAGGTTGGCAAAATTGATGAAGGGAATCAAAAGGTACAAAATTCCAGTTATAAAATAAATAAGTCATGGGACGTAATGTATAGCATGGCAACCACAGTTAATAATACCGTATTACTTATTTGAAAGTTGCATGTTTGAAGAGACCAACTTTCAAAAGTTCTCATCACAAGAAAATTTTAAGTATATACAGTAACAGATGTCAGCTAGATTTATTGTGGTGATCATTTTGCAACATATACAAATATTGAATCATTATGTCATACACCTCAAATTAACATAATGTTGAATGTCAATTATATCTCAAAAAAATTTTAAAAATTTAAAAAGTAAATAAAATCAACTTTCCCATTCATTAACCAAAAAAAGTATTAATAAGGACATTGCTATATTTTATTTAAGAACTGCCTTACTCAGTAATAAATTATAATGTGGAGGTACAAAGATGGGAAAGATCAGAAATGGATATTCTTAGGGTGTGAATGATCAGTTGTACAAACAATTTTATTTTCTTTGTGAGAAAGAGTAACTGTCATGTCTTGTTCCCTTTAGCTGCTCTAAGAATCCTCTTAGATAAAGATTGATTTATTAAAAATGTTTATGTGAAGAACAGATAACCTGGATAGAGATTAAAACACACACACATACACACGCATACACACAATCATTTATCATAAGCATAACAGAAAGGCAGTGGAAAGAATACCGAACTGTCATAAGAAAGGGCAAAGCTGAGCCTGTTACCTGCTCCTTCGTGCAACTGTGAAGTCTTGTTTTGATCTACAGCATGCTTTTCCTGATTATATCACTGCAAATCACTAGCCATGGTTATGGATACAGTCTGCAGATTTTATCAATAAATGCAGGGAGAAATTTAAGGGTCATAAACACAAAATGCACATTTTATAAAATAGCATTCTACTAACCAACCTGAGCTGAATTTTAAAATAAACCATGCTTTCTCCCCGCCCCCCTCAATAAATCTCTCTTGTCTTTTATACAGATAGTTACTCGAAGGCACAGAGAAACAGGCTTTGAGAAATCCACCACTGCAAAAAGAGCTTCTGATTTTCATGCTGTGCCAGAAACCCAGCTTTGGATAAAAGTGCTTTATTATTACATTTACCTCATTTATTTCCTCTCTCCCTTGGGACTTCAAAAATTGGGTTAGGACTACAGCTTGAACAGATTCCCCATCTAACCCTTAAAAGCGATCGCAATAGAGTATTATTTGAATCCAAACAGCATCCATTTCAGAATACTTAGCACTGTTATCACGTGCTTCGTAAAGGAGTCTTATCCATCTTAAATGCTTTTATTGTACCCTATTGAAATGACTACCAGAATTCACATTTTCAGCAGACTCTAATTATGGTGCAGTTTTTTCTTACTGCCCCAACCTCACACATTCCCATTTATTGATTTTAACATTTATGTGATTTCCTTTTCTCTTCCGGTGGAGTTACTGTATTGAAATTTGGGGAATGGTTTCTACTGCATCTCTGGGCAGATTTCCTCTTCCTAATTCCTATTTACTGTCATGAACTGCTTTATTTTTGGTCTCATTTCTCGCTTTCTTCGTGCCTGTGCCATTCACTTAGACTCATCCAACACTTGATTTACTGTGGTGCTTTGTGAAGTTACTTTGAGCTATGCTACTAAATAATTACCTAAGTATCACTCTGGCTTTAAATTTTTCCCATCACCCTGTGTTCTATAGTGGAAATTACACTCAGTGACTGTATTAGAAACAGTCGGTTAAATGTCTGCCTTCAGCTCAGGTCATGAGCATGGGGCCCTGGAATCAAGCCCCGAGTCAGGCTCCTTGCTCAGTGAGGAGTCTGCTTCTCTCTCTCCCTCTTATCCTTCCCATGCTTAGCTTCTCTCTCTCAAGTAAATAAATGAAATCTTAAAAAAAAATACCACTCAAATAGATGATTACCTGAGTCAAGCCCCACATATTAAAGGGAATAAATTCATCTCTGGAATATTACTCATTAATTTAATTTCAGACTAGTTTTTGTTTGGATGTAATATAGAAAGTATGACACTCATTATTTCTACACCCAGCCTCTCTTTCAGTTGAGAAAAAATATTTTTTAACAATATGAAAATAAAATTATAGGTAATCACTCATGAAGGGGTGTTACTTATGCAACAATTATTTATCAGCATTTTGATAATCTAAGCTTTCCATCTTAATTTTGTTATTTCTCTATTGAGTGATGTCCACTTCCAAAGCAACCTTTGGCTGAGCAATTTCATCTTCAAAAGAGATGGGTTATTCTGTCTTTCCCTAGGATTCTTATTTTACTTCCCATTTGATCACTTTGCTTTACTTTAGCCAACTGCACAATAGGACAATCAATGACTGGATTGTCTTGCCTTTGTTCTTACCCTATCAGGCCAAGCACAGTGACTGTGCTGACTTGTTGATCTTCCTCATGTTACTAGATATACTTAATTATCCCGTCTGTTCCTTTACCCATGTGGCCAAGTTGGAAAACCTTTCTTGGCTGCTGCCTTGCAGAGAGACAGCAGAGATCTACTGGAGCAGACAACTTGCATTGATATCCCTGGCATATGGACATGCAAACTTTTCACACTCCAAGTGATTTTGCCATTTGAGTGACTAGGTCTGGTTGCAAATATCTCAATAAAGATCACCATTAAGCTTTCAAATGTATGCATTATTGTAGAACATGTTTAAGATACTGTATCTATCCCATATGCTTATTCATTGATGTATGTTTCTTTCTACGCTATATGCTTGCTAGCCTGATCTCCTTAAGAACCATGAAAAACACCATATTATGCTGTTTTTCCTTCAAAACCTAATGTCTGAGAAAACTGCAATCACTGCAGGAAATACAGAGACAAATAGTTAGAGATTTAGCCCATTTACTTTCATTTGGTTGTACAAAGTGTTGAAAAAAAAACTACAACAGCCAAAAACCACCAAGAGAGTGGTGGCTAATTAGAGAAACAACTTATCTAATTCAATAACAAAACAAAAACTATAGGGGGACCTGGGTGGCCCAGTTGGTTAAGCATACCACTCTTGGTTTTGGTTCAGGTCATGATCTCAGGGTGGAATCTGCTTTGGATTTTCTCATCCTCTTCCTCTGCCCCTCCCCCCACACTCTCTCTCTCACTCTCTCTCTAAAATAAATAAATCTTAAAAAAAAAACAAAACCAGTGGGGCGCCTGAGTGGCTCAGTTGGTTAAGTATCTGCCTTTGGCTCAGGTCATGATCCCAGGGTCCTGGGATGGTGCTCCCGCACATTGGGCTCCCTGCTTAGTGAGAAGCCTGCTGCACCCTGTCCCTCTGTCTGCCACTCCCCCCTCCCTCTGCTTGTGCTCTCTCTCTCTCTGTGTCAAATAAATAAAATCTTAAAAAGAATAAAATAAAATAGATACCATAGATAGAAAAAAAAACTAATTCCTAGACGTGAGTTTACAAACACACAAAGAGAACATTACGTGTTCTGTTGTTGTTTGTATCAAAACCGGCCTAATTTTCTTGATGCAGTTCTATGGAACTTTGAACTACTGAAACCCAATGCTTCTGCCCTTGACAGCAAGAAAAATTGAGTTCCATCTTGGCTAGTTCACTCTGCAGTTAGTTCCACTGTAGAATATGGTGTTCAGGTGCTTTCTTTCATATATCAATCATCCATGGGTAAAAGAGATTTCAGATATCCTAAAAACTATAATCTTAATTTTTACAGACCTTGTGACATCTCTACTACTGGACTCATCTTTTAAATATACAAATAGCATTGTATGGTGACAGACGGTAGCTACACTTACTGTGAGCATAGCATAACATACAGACTTGTTGAATCATTACATTGTACACCTGCAACTACTGTAACAGTGGGTGTCAACTAACTTCCATTAAAAAGTTAAAATACATAAAAATAAAGATGTAAAGATTGATTTGCTAAAAAAGTATCCTGGTACTTAGGATACTTAGCATACTTAGTGGGTACTTAGGACTAAAATATCTATTAATGGAAAAGCCTTATTTATATATTTAAGTTTTTGGTACTATATTTTGAGCCTCTTTATCTTGGCTTCCCACAATGTTAAACATTCAAGATAAGATTATTTACCCTCTGAATCTCCCTGTTCTTTCACATTTTCTTTTCTCTCTTTGTAAATGTCAATATACAATGAATTTCATTACTATTGATAACTGCATAAAAAAAAACACAGAAAAAAGGAAAAAGAAGCTGTGCAGCTCAAGTGAGATAGATATGTGTGGAATTTATAAGCAAGTTTGTCAATATAATGTTGCCTTATAAATAAATTTTAAAATATTAACTTATTTTTATACTTTTTGTTTTATACACATCGGTCACTTTCCAGAGTATCACAGATAGATATAGGTCGGTTGAGATATAGGTATAGTTTACGCCTAGGAACATCACAGAGAAATATTAAAATCTGTAGTCCTCAGCCACTTTCTACAGTATTTTTAAAATTTTACAAAAACAGAGAAACTCATAAAATAGCATCCTATTTTTTGTTTTGTATATCGGTTTGGGATAAATGAGACCTAGTACCCATATCTGGAGTTGTATATAAGGAAAGAGTAGCTAAGAATGACATGCAGTCCCAAAGAAAAGTTAGAGGGAAATGGGAGAAATAGATATTGCCTGATATGGATGCTTTAGTATTACTTTCTTCACGATGAGACAAAAGATGGTTGCCAAGTGATCCTCACTTGCTCCAGAAAGTAGAACTATAACCCTAGTAGATTTGTTTATCATTTACTAAAACACCCAGCTGCTCTTTCTTTATAATGGATCCAAGCAAATAAGAAAGTAAAATATATTTAAAGCAATTTACCAAATTTACTTAAGACTAACAATCATCCTATTCCTATTTTAGCCTTCAGGGTGAATGACGAAATTCAGAGTCATTCTATTTATTTGTAATATGGAAAAATAAAGTCATCTTAGCTTCGATCAAGATACAGGACCATATTGAAGTTCCAGAGTATACATTGATGAGTCTCAGTTATTCTAAAGACTACTAGAAATAAGACTAATTACTTAAAATTTTGCTACGTACTTGTGTTGTCTTTTCTAGGGGTTACAGACAGAGTTTATAGGAGACTCTTGAAATTAACTTTGATCATTAATAAGCTTAAATCTCCACCAAAATCTATTATAATACATGACTTTTCTACTGTATATTTCCTCCTGACTTAAATCAAAGTTTGAACTATTGTAAAAATATTATAATGAATTTGTGTAGGAAATCCAGGTGGAATTATATGGTGATTCACTACACAGGCTTTAAAATTTTCACAATTTTTTTAAAAAGTCAAATATAAAATCTAATATATTTATCACCTAACAAGTAGTAGACATCCCAAATAACTCTTCTTTTATGATAAAAATGCTCCTCAAGACCAAAAATGACCAAGTGAATTGCAGAGAAATCCTAGAATTTAAGGTATCAAATTGTATAATTAAATTTAGGTAAGAAATATAAACCATAACCTTCAAAAAGCCTAAATTTAGGCATTCACACACTCAGGAAGAAGGTCATCTCTTTCTTTTACTATGTTCATTTACATCCAAAGGAATTCTGTAATCAGCTATGCCCTCCTCTGCCTCCAAACTGGAGTAAAAAAAAAAAAAACCAAAAAAACAAAAAACTGTAAGTGCAGCTGTAGTAAAGTGTTGTGTTCATTAACCAGGTGGACACAAGAGCCAAGCTTTCAACAGCCAGCTGCTGTGGTTTTCCCTCTGGCATTTATGTTAAAGCATGTGATTTCCTACTTCATATACATGCAAATTTTATTAGCACCAGAATGATTTCTCTTTCATTCAGAAAAAGTCATAATTTAAGACCATGCCTGAATACTCAATATTTTGTTTTGCTTTTCCAAACTGCAAACTATTACCAGAGCACATTTACTGAAACCTAACAGGGCAAAGCTTGCCCCGTGAAAGGGAGAATTACATATGGTACCACCTGGAGGTCTTATTGAGACTAAAAGACAAGGAACTAAGTACACATACAAAGTACAGTTACTCAGTTATTGTTATTGAGTGAGGGTAAGGAAACAATTACCCTCTTTTGAAGCAGTCATATATTTTTCAAGCAGTGCCTCATTTCTCAATTTGTAAGTCAACTATTAAGATTTATAAATGTATATAGTAGAAAAGCTCTTCAGAATAATTGATGAAGTAGATTTTTAAAAAGGTAAAACTCTCATTGATCACCTTTTTGCTAGAAGGACTAGCTGTTTTCCCAGTTTGTTCTGCTCTGTGTATGCACCAAAAATTAAAGTTTCCAGAGAGGTTTTGGAAGGTTGAGCCCATAAAAGACATTGCAGTCTTATTTCGCTTAGCATAATACCCTCCAGTTCCATCCATGTCGTTGCAAATGGCCAGATTTCGTTTCTCTTGATGGCTGCATAGTATTCCAGTCAGAGAAAGACAAGTATCACATGATCTCTCTGATATGAAGAACTTGATAGGCAAGGCAGGAGTTTGGGGGGGTGGGGGAGAGAAATGAAACACGAAGGGATGGGGAGGGAGACAAACCATAAGAGACTCCTAGACTCAA
>CM053603.1:164642052-164666187 GCA_028646535.1 Procyon lotor | reverse complement strand
GGTCCTTGAACTAGTTTGAGTTAGCCGATAAGAATGCGGAATCCCTAACTGTCACAGAATGCAAACCCCGCCTTTTGCCCGCCAATTCAGACCAGAGTAATAGGCTAGTTCAAATGGTTACTATAGGGTAAATTATGATTCAATTGGCCACCTGTGTGTGGACCGACGATGACCATGCAACTTTCCGCGTGTGTTTCAACCTCATTGGCCACCTGCGTGTGGACCAACATGACTATGCAACACTCCGCGTGTGTTACAATCTCATTGGCCACCTGTGTGTGGACCAACGATGACCATGCAACTTACCGCGTGTGTTACAACCTCATTGGCCACCTGCTTGTGGACCGACAATGACCATGCGACTTTCCACGTGTGTTTCAATCTCATTGGCCACCTGCGTGTGGACCGACAATGACTATGCGACTTTCTGTGTGACCACGGGCTCCTATATAACGGTTACGCCCTTTGACCTCGGGGTCCAAGCCCCGACCCCGCTGTGTCGGATATACTTGGGCCCAAGCTCGAGCTTGCTAATAAACCCTCGTGCGTTTGCATCGGTATCGGCTCCTCGGTGGTCTCTCGGATTCGAAATCGGGGGCATTACAAAGCAACCATTCTTCGGTTTCTCATGGGTTGTATCTGTTTCGAGTATTATCTTCCATGATATGTGAATCATAAGTTATTTCTTAATCTTTAAAATTACTTATGTAGTTACATAGATAAATAATTTAAAACTTTTAAATATATGTGCAGATAAGGAGTTCTCCAAGTTTCAAATGTTGTGACAATATTACCTTCAAGGAAAATATTTTGCCTTATTCCATATTTTGGAAAAAATGTTTAAAAAGGTGTTGGAAATATACTTGTACACATTTCTCTTGGATATTTTGAGGATTCAGATAGATGTCTCAGTATTGAGAGCTTCAAACAGGCTTGGTGTCAAAGGCCCTTAATAACCTGAATGAAACATAATAAGAATACATTATTTGGTGGAAAAAGAGAGAAAGAAAGACATTAACATTTATTTTTGGGTCTTAACAGGTTCTATGTTATGAATACAATAAATATTAACATAGTATCTCTTTTTATTCATATATTTATCTCCTTTCTAAAAATCTTCATGAAACCTTTTTTGTTTTGCATACCTTTTTCTGTAACAATGTCCTTGTTTTTCTTTCCCGCCTCAAAAACACATAATTAGTTTAATTTACAGACTCTGATTGAGCGGCTACATTTATACACGTATATATGGATGTATATGTGCACACACATGGATATGTGACAAGTTCCATTAAGTAGTTGCACTTTATGGATATTACCTCATTTAATCATTACATGTATTCAGTGAGGTAGGAATGAGTGTTATTCCCCCCACTTTTATGGGAAAGGATACCAAGCAATAGAGAAGTTAACTTGTCCATTGTCACTTGGCAAGCAGGTGGCAGATTCAGAATTCAAGCTCCGGAAGAGGGTCTGGCTACAGGGCTCTGTTCTTACCTGCAACACGGTGATGTGTAGAGTAAGAGGTTCTCTGAGGAGCCTCCAGAAGGAGTTGAATTCAATGACTTCCATTTTCTGATTAGAAAACTTTTATTTCTTGGTTTTATCAAAATTTCCTTTCTGATAAATTGGAAATCTCAATAGCATTTGCTCTATTATTAGTTTCCATTAACTCGGCTTATGTTATTTTCTGACTTACTGAAGATTTCTGTTATTATAAGATTGGACGCTGTCATTGATCACAATTTGAAAAATAAAGAGGTAAACAGATGTGTTGCCAAATGCATTACCAATTAATAGCATAATGATAATGTATTTCAGTTCCTCTTAGCCTACTCTTATGTCATAATGAGTTCTCTTACCACAGCTATTAAAATGAAAAAAAAATATTTAATTGAAAGTTATGGAACAGGGGTGCCTGGGTGGCTCAGTTGTTAAGCATCTGCCTTTGGCTCAGGTCATGAGCCCAGGGTCTTGGGATCGAGAGCCCTGTATAGAGTTCCCTGCTGAGCAGGGAGCCTGCTTCTTCCTCTTCCACTTCCCCAGCTTGTGTTCCCTCTCTCGCTGTCTCTATCTCTATCAAATAAATAAATAAAACATTTTTAAAAAATTTTATAAAAAGAAAAAAAAATTATCCTCACCCCATTCCCACCCTCCACCATCCCTGGGTTAGAGTGATTAATCCCTTTTGGAGCGTGTTTGTGATAAAGCATGATGTTGCTGGAGACCCTTTCATTGTAACATGCTTTTGCTGGCAGGTTAGTTGGTTCCTAGGGAGGACGTGATTGGCTCTGAGTGAGTTGTACCCGGCAGCAGCCCTCTGAGAATGGATTCAACTCTGCCCGATGCTCACTCATTTGTGTCTGTGGCTGACAGTGTTAGTTGCATAGCCAAAATTCTGTCCCCCTTCTTCTTTGCTAACAGAACTCCAATTTTGATCAAGGTGTCAAAGTGCACAGCCCCTGACAAAGAGTCAGGGTTAGTCCAACCCTGATTAGTCATGACATAGCTATTTTCCACTTTCCCCACCTCACTTGTTATTGAATCTTAGAGAATAAAGTCAATACACTAAAGATGAGGAAAGAAAATCCTTACCTATTTAAGGAGCTGTTCTGATGCAGGCAGACCCTCCTTTTGGACTATGCTAAATGAATAAAAAGCTATTGGTTTTAGTTACAGCTGGTAGAAGACTATAGTTGCAGCCAAAATCATTTATTGCTAGTTTACCATCAGAAGCAGATCTGCTCAGGAATTTTCCATTTGTCCATAGGTCCAGGGATAGGATGTTTCCACTCACTGGCTTATTTCCTTCAAAGACACTGTCATAGATGTAGGGTTTTAACTGCTCTTGATTTAATGGCTTTGTCTTATATAAGAGCAGATTTTAGCAACATTCAAGACAAAAGCACTTCACAGCACATTTGCATTTCTTTTACTATTGTTCTTTTATGACATCCTTTCCTCCCAGATCCTTAAAATTCAAATAAGTCTCACTAAGGGGTACTTGGCTGGCTCAGTTGGTAGAGCAGGCAGCTCTTGATCTCAGGATCTTGAGTTCAAGCCCCTCACTGGGCACAGAGCTTACTTTAAAAAAAAAAGTTTCACTGAAATGTGTTAGGGATTTATATTTTATCATGAAGTTTGTCTAATGTGGTTGCTCAAATCTTTCTTTGAATCAGGAACATGTTCTTCTATTATGTATTTATTCCTTTTTCTTCCATGTAATTCGTTTTAGAATTCCCAATTTGCATGTAGGGAAATTCCTGGATTTATTATTCATAGCTCTTAAATTTCAATGTATTATCATATGTACAATACTTAATAAGTATTCATACATGAGCATGTATAAATGTATATATGGACATACACATATCTGCACACACACATATATAATAAGCATTTTCTCTGAATTCTCAATGTCTTCAGATGCCTGTACTACGTCCTTGATTTACATTTCTTCAGTATGCAATAAAATTTGAATTTACCAGTATGGTACTCATGTTATCCATCTGACAAAAATTTTTAATTGTCTCAAAGTTTTCTCTTTCACTTAATCCAGCTGAAAATAATAATGAACTATTTCTGTGGAAAGGAAGATTACCATTTGATCTGTGACATTTTCTCTGGTCAAATGCCTCTTGTGACATTGAAAAGGAAGGTTTATAGGATCAAAATAAACTGTGGAAAAAAACCCTGCAGATTGTACTTGGAGCCAGTTCAGTGTCTGTACTGTGCTATCAAAATTCACATTCAGAAACTTACAAGCAATGAGTAACTGGTAATTGATGAGGGGCTACCCTACTAGTGAATAGTACCAGAAAGCCCAAGGAAGCTCTGTAACTACCCAGGTACAAAGACTGAAGGGGTTCCAGATCTGACAATCTCTTTGTGCTGCTCTGGTGCCCAGTCAATCAGCCTTTTCTCTTAGTAGCTTCTTCATGTCCCAGATGCAGAGTGATTTAGAGACGTGTCATTCTGTGCCTGGGAATCACACGACCTCCCCTCGCTGTCACTGTACATGCTGTGTGGCCTCCCTGTATGTGTTCTTAAAGGTCAGTCAACTTGGTACCAGGTGACATTTCTCGTGTCTCATGAGTCTTGTCAATACGAATCCAAGACCATTGTCACTAGTCAAGGAGATTGGGCATTTCATTTTTTAAATCTATTGAATCTATTGAAAATATTGAAAATAAATCTATTGAAAATATTATCTCCTTGTATCTCACACAAGACATGAAAATACAATTTGTATTTGTGGGAAAATTTGTATTGACTCTTCAGCTCTAACTATCTTCTGTTTGCTTTTGAATAACTGGCATTCATTTCCCTTTTAAAGTGCTACTTAGATGAACCATGTGTTTAACTCTAGTTTTGGTGAATTGAGGTTACTTGAATGGCACTTATAGCTTCACTAGTTTTGTTCCTAAAATCAAGTATACCTTACTATCATTAAACACATTGAGATCTCTCACGTTCATTAAGAATTTTAAAGAGAGGAACGCCTGGGTAGCTCAGTCGTTAAGCGTCTGCCTTCGGCTCAGGTCATGATCCCAGGGTCCTGGGATCGAGCCCCGCATCGGGCTCCCTGCTCTGTGGGAAGCCTGCTTTTCCCGCTGCCAATCCCTCTGCTTGTGTTCCCTCTCTTGCTGTGTTTCTCGCTGTCAAATAGATAAAATCTTTGAAAAAAAAAAAGAATTTTAAAGAGAATTTTTTGCTCAAGTCATTTATTGACCTAGATAGGGTTTTAGCTCACCAGAGCATGCATCCAAGTAATTAAAACTATGTCTGTGTGTAGATATATATTTTCAGCACAGGCATCATCCCATTATGTTTACTATTAGTGATTGATGTGTCTTAACATCTATCAACTTCATATAGCATATAGTATCAGTCACTGTAAAAGCTGCAGTGCTTAATAAATTAATAAAATTTTTAATAAATTAAAAAAAGAAGCAAGAAAATTCAGGGTCACAAGTAAAGCCACTTGTTAGATATATATTCATGCCAGTGGATAATATCATACATCCCAATTAGTGACTATTTTTTCTATTTGCTTGAAAGGTTATTATTATTCTGATATTGGTAGTTGTTTAAATAGTTTCTTTCAGAGAAGGTGTGGGTCTCCATTCAAAACATTTAGTTCCAGATAAAACAGAAATGGAAATTATTTTTTTTTTCTTTTGGATAATTCTATATTTTTTGATCATGGGTCTAGTTACAACTAGGGTAGCAGGAAATATACTGATGAGACCTAGAAGGAAGACTGAGTTCTAAGTGGATAGACCCATCCTTCATCTCTGCTCTGGTAGTTCCATCACACCTGGGCATTCTTCAGCTTGTCCAACTGGTGTGTCTTCATTAGGAACCATCTTGAGCAGTGTCTTCACCACTTATGCCATACATAGCAAATGAATGATGGTCACAATTGTCACAATATGCTGCTCTGTGTGCTGATGAGAACACATAAATCAGTGGACTATCAAAATCAGCCTCACATGCATTTGCAATCTTACCTAGTTTCAAGGTTTCCTAATAATTTCAAGGGCACAGGTAACCAGGAGGCACAGACAAAGCAGGGAAAAGTCTTGGGCCACCATTGTAGCTCCATTTTGGTCTCATAACTTAGGTTTTATGTGACATTATCTAAGCACCTGTATTTCATATATCCATAGATAGACAGCTTGTTTGCCATATTGTCCTACAACAGACCGATCCATCTAAAAGCAGTCCATAAGGAGGGACTCTTCAGATGCAAGACCACTGGTTGTTTTATTATTAACATGTTTACAAGAAAATTGTTCAGGTGGCTTCCTTTCTTTGCTGAGAAGACTCCCAGTAAACAGAGACAAAGAATTGTATACCTGCTGCTTCACCAGTTTATAGAATAGAAATTTGTGCTCCATTGGGGCTGCAAATTCCCCAAGAGATGACCTAGACTAGGATCTTATTGTTTTATCCTAACATGTTTTAGGTTATGATAGCACTCCTGTGAACTGACTTCTCAGAGAAATTTCTTCTCCACACATGCTGAATTTCAGTCAGCTTGACCTCTCCTCCATATAATCTCATATTGACAATATCATGTAAACATTTTTTTATGGTTCTCTCCCTTGACTGTATCTTTTTCAAGTGAAGTTTTCAGAATTTTCCCCATTTCTTTTTTATTTTATTTTAATTTAATTTTTTTGGGTCTTTTCAAAGACAATATTCAAGGAGAGTAGTTAAACATATTGACTCAGGCCACTTTCCTGAATGGTAACTAAAATTTTATTTTTAATTATTGTGTATGTCCTCTTGTCTTTTTCTTAATAAAAGATTTTCCCAAAATATATTAAATGTTTACTTTATGAATTAACTTAAGCCATTCTTGGATAACTTGAAAATTTATTTAAAAATTAATTCCTCACATGTAGAAAATATTTCTTACTGTGTTTTCCATATATTTTTATAAGTTTTTCTTCTTTAGGAAACTTAGAATTTATATACATGATTAATACTATGTACTGGATGCCTATAATGTTAAGTACACTTTCTGAATATTTCATCAACGTGCTTTCTAGTTATTCTTTGGCATTTCCACAAGATTGGATACAAAGGTAATCTACATTTCCACTATTTAAATTGTGTTAATGCCTCTCCTTTGCTTTTAGGAAAACCATTAAAAATGTGGAGTATGATTCAAAGAATTTCAATAAAGTTTCTTGTCTTGATCTTAAGCTTCATCTTCTTCCACTTATCTGAAAACTTTAATTCTGAATAATCTGCAGTTTCCTGACTACATTTTGCTTTTTCATGACCTTGTTCTTTGGTAAAAAATATTCTTAGAGTTATCTTCATACTCTTCTTTCCACCTGGCGCCCTCCTATTTATTCTCTAAGATATTTTCAAAGAGTTTTCTCCCCCGATAAGACTTCTTTAAACCCTTAAGTTAATTGAAAACACTACTACCTTCAGCACTAAACACTACAACTTCAGCACTAGTGACTACAGGTCACTAAATATTAGATACTTAGATCAGAAGATCTAAGTACTAATACTAGTACTAGTATTAAAACTAATACTAGAATCAGTACTAGTATTTAATACTAGTACTAAAATACAGAAGTGTTAGTATTAAATACTAGTACTTCTGATACTAGTAAGTATCAGAAGATTCAGCAATCTTCTGATCTAAGTATCTAATATTTAGTGACCTCATAAAAATGCTATAAGCTTAGTTTTGTGTCATGTTATGGGTTGAATTGTGTCACCCATAAAACACATGAAGTCCTAAGTCCCAGTCCCTCAGAGTACGACCTGGTTTGGAAATAGAGTCCTAGCAGATATAATTAGTGAAGTTAGGATGAGATCATATTGGACTAGTATGCTCCTCTAATCCAATGTGAATAATCCTTCTAAGAAAGATGGCCATATGAAGTCACCAAGACACAGGGAGAATGTGATGAGAAGACAGAGAAAAAGACAGGAGGTATGCTGCCACAAGTCAGGCCACACCTGCGGCTCCTAGAAGCTGGAAGAGGTAAGGAAGGATCCTCCATAGTGGCTTCTGAGAGAGCACAGCCTGAGTGATGCTTTGATTTTGAACTTTTAGCCTCCACAACAGGAAGAGAAGACATTCCTGTTATTTTAAGCCACCTAGACGATGGTACTTCGTTATGGCATGAGATCTTAGGTGTTAAGGGAAATAACCTAAATTCTCTTTCTCGGTTGTATACTCATCAATCATCAAATAGTTGTTTCCTCTCAGAAGAAAGTTGAGATGAATTATTTTTAATTGTTATCTATTTTTATCAAGTAAGTCACACAAAGATTTCTGTGTACCTTTCTCATAAAGATGAAGTTCTTATTATGGCAAGAAATTGAACGTGTCAAACTTAAAATAACCTGGTAAAAAAATCTCAGTTCAGAAAGGGTACACATTTACTCTTTTAATGTTAATATTAAAGAGCAGCAAGTGCCCTACCCACCGGAGAGCCTTCAGGGGACAAAAGAGTCAGCACTGGACCTCACCACGGCTCAGAGTATTTGTCCTGTGAGGTGTTAAATCAGTTCAGTGCCCCAAAGTGTGGGGCTGCTGGGCCTCGGTCACCCTGACTGATGAAACAAGAAGAGGTTTTGGCAACAGTGGAATAAAGTCAGCTGGAAGTGATCCACATGTGGGGCACTCTTGTATGGAAAATAAAACCACAGGAGGAATTCTTTGATTCATGTTTTGGAATTTTTGCCCCATGGTTTATCTTAAAAATAACAAAGTTCAGGCCTACCCAAAAAAAAAAAAAAAAAAAAAAAGGAGGGATAGTCACTTCAGCTTTTGGTAAGGTCCAAATAGATTCAGATGTACCTTTTGGTCATTGGGGTTAATGCTATACATAAAGTTAACTTTATTCATAAGACCTTATGATTAATCATTTGTTCTGGAGTTTTGCAGAGATTTTATTAACTTTTCTCTCATTTTGAATACTGGCAAAACACCAGCCCATCATCTTACTCTATTTCCCTCAGATGAAATCCAAAAATTACAATTATTAAAGGAAAGTTCCTAATTTCTCTCCAGACTGTCCCTTGTCCCAGCAAATGGTAAAATAAAGGACATATGCAAAAATGGTTGAGAAACAACCATAACTGTGGCTTCACTTTTGTGTGGTGCTTTATACCTTCTCAAGGACTTTCTTATCACTGCATACTATAAATTATGTCAACACTATAAACCACACCTGGTTCTGAGTCATGGTAGGGACAGCAGCAGAAACAAGAAATATCTAATGACAAATCACACTGTGATTATATGCAAAACATATGTGCTTGCATATATGCATTTGTTTATTGTTGGGGAA
The DNA here is from genome assembly GCA_028646535.1 of Procyon lotor. NCBI lineage: Eukaryota > Metazoa > Chordata > Mammalia > Carnivora > Procyonidae > Procyon > Procyon lotor. The sequence goes on along the minus strand of CM053603.1, from coordinate 164,657,353 downwards.
ATGTGGGTGGTGAAGTATGGAAAACTGACACACTGGGAGCCCTGGCCTAGAACATAAGTCAAAAACAGAAGACGTCTGTGTCAGGCATGGCTGCACATCAGCCTGTTGCCCCCTTTAGTGGAAGTTGAAATTTCATTCTGAAGAGAACACTCAAGTAGATTTAATTAACGACTTTAAATAATCTTCGCAAAAGAATGCTTTAATGCAAAATGTTGTAGAACATTCATTCATTCTTTCTTAGAGTCACGAAGCTTTTTAATCCATATGGTTTTCTTTGAAATCTTTTAATTAATCTGTGCTCTGCATTCTTTCTTATAAATCTTCTTTCTTACGGTTAAACAACATTGAAAACAATCTGCTCTAAAAGTCAATTCACCCTTTCTATCCAATTCCAGATAAAAATCTCTCATGTGATCCTCAGGAATTACTGCTGGCCATGGGAGGGTTTACACATATTCATCTCTGCATTTGCTTTTACAAATTCACCCATGGCAAATGGCCTTTTTTGTCATAATGCTTTGCATTTAAATAGTTCATTACATTAAGAAATTTCAATTAATTCTGCTAATACCTCCATGTTAAAGAAAGCAATCATTTCTGTGATCATATTATTGATGGAGAAACTGTAGTTCAGAGAGTTTAAAAGATGTACCCAGCGATAGGCAGCGAGGGAATTTCAATTGATGATAATAAGGCAGGATAATCTACTGTTCAGCAGTCTTCATTCTGTCCTTGAAGCAGGCTTTTCTCAGTATGTATAATGAAGTTTGGGAGGAATCTCAGATAAAAACTGTGAGCTACTTTTTTATTTTAATATAAAACATTTAAGTGTTAGAGTCATCAGGTATAAAGTATATGGCTGAGAACTCTCACACCTACCACATTTCCCCAATTCAAATCATACTCATTATCTTTTCTTAGTGAAATAGGGTTTTGAAAGGAGGGGAGTTATTTCTAGACACTAGAACTTACAAAAGCATTATGAGCAAAGTAGCAACAATCAATAATAGGAAGGCAGGTTAAGGAGAGGTATATATTAAACTAAATTGATGCATGGACAAGAACAGAGTAGTAAGAGGCACAAAATTCTAGCATGAGAAGGCACAGTATCGTCTTAAAATCTCCTATTAAAGTGTAGAATATTCTGAGTAGATAGCAGTGTAACAAACCACTTCAGAGAGGTTTATCTCAAGGTAGAAATCACCTGATAATCGAGAGCAGAGGTCTGAGATACCGACTTAAAGGACATAGAATATTTTCAAGTGGGACAGCTGTGAAGGGGGCAAGGAGTATTGTCAAGTCCTGCAAAGAGCGCCGGGAGTCTTTGGATTCCGTGGTAAAGTGCTCAGGGAAAGTTACAGACAAATTTTACCTATGTGAAACTCCACTTAGAGAAAATGGCAGTGATAATCTTTCCACAGGGGTCAAAACAAAGACTGCATGTAAACTGAAAGGAGGAAGCACTGGGATCATGAGTGCTGAGACCTTCGTTTCCATGTCAATTTCAAAGATCTGGGGTAGATATCTATCCATCTCAGAATCTTGGACATATGTTTTTTAGATTCGATTTTTCAAAGTTTGTAATTAAATATTAAAAACACCTCATATTTTTAGACAATTAGACAGTATTCATGCATTTTGAGTAATTGTGTGTTTTAAATTTCAAATAATACTTTGTTAAATTACTTGTCATGACCTATTCATATGAATGTTAGTTAGGCATTCATTGTAATATCTTACATTCTTTAAAGATCTGATTAGAAGGGAAATCAGTGCATTATAGTGATTGCTAATAATACAGCTTTTTTTCTGCTTAAAAGATAATTATTTCAAAAAAAGATAATTATTTCAACGTTGCAAAAATGATCAATGAGCTGCTTAAAAGCAATAGTTAGGCTAGATTGTTTGAACAAATGAGCATTCAAGAAATTCTTGCAAAAAAGTAGGATTATAAAAATTGTCAACTTTAGGGCACATTAATTTTATTCAACCTGCTCTTCTGACAAGCATCATTCTTCCTTAGCTTAATACAATCTCATACTCATTTTATCCTTCTTTTCCTGCATTCTTACTTCACTATAATTGTGTTTTCTGTTATTAAGATTCCTGTGTAATGATATAGCTTAAATTTTAACATCAATGAACTGTTCTTTCCTAGTTATCTTGAGTATTATTTTGATTTCATTAAAAAAAAAAAAAGCATATTCTCACAGCTTCTCTGCTCTCTCCATCAAATATGGCTCTTTCCCAAGAATGATACTTATCCTACTTTGCTCCTCATTAGCTCTTGGCATAGATGCACTTGATGTATTTGCTAGCAGATTATCCACCATAAGTAATAAAACATTTTGGCACCACATGACTATTTATGTGAATCAAACAAATGCTTTCTGTGCTTTTTTCTTCTTACATGCATTTTTCATTCACTCATGCAAACTTTTACTCCAAAAGGGAATTAAGCTATAAAATAGTTCTCTATATTTTTAAATAAATTATTCAAAGTAATCAATGCCAGGTTTTCTTTAAGGACATACAACTTCCCTAGATATCCCTGGGAGAGGAAACTTACTTCCATTACACAAGCCCAAAGCACCGCTACCTTGAAAATCCCATTTCTTATTAGGGGGAGTTTGAGACAGCTTATGTAATTCTTTTATTTATTCAGCTAGTTGAGCTAGAGTTCAAAATACTGTTATTTATTCTTCTATTTACGTTGTCAATAGTAACTACTCACAGCCTAAAATCAAACTCTCGCAATGTTTATCATGACTATTTCATTCTATGGTTCACATAGTGTTCAGAGTGAATAAGACAGTGCAAATATAGAATATATTTTAGCCATGTTGTTCATTTATAAAATCTATTTAGCCTGAAAAAAACTAACTCAGGAGATGATGGATAGTTGGTCACCACAAGGAATTATGAAAAAATTATTGAACATGTTGGAGAAACAGGTGGCTCCATGTACATTGATAAGAATTAAATTCAAATATGCTGGCCTTGTAGATTCCTCCCGGAATCCCCCAAGGTTATCCATAGACATTTTGTTTGTGTATATTTTCAAATTACAGATAAATTGGCAAGCTAAGCCAATTAAAAAAGTGTGGAGAAACAAGAAATGAGGAAACAGAATAGGAGAACAGACGAAAAGAAGAAACTGAGAGAGGTGGAAAAATTAATACAGGACTGGATACAAGGCAACTACTGCCATCTTTCTCAAATATAGTTCAGAGGCTTTTGTTGGAAATGAAGGAAGATTCTCAACTTGTCAGAGTCCCCCTTTCCCCTGGGCTAATTTCCTCTTAATGTTACTTGCCACTCTTAACCATCAAATCTGCTCTTCCTTCAAGACTGTGTTCCACAACTTAAGGCTAAAAACATTTAAATAACTGTTAATAGTCGCTAAAGGATAGCAAGCTGACATAAAATTTCAAAAGAGAATTATCTGGTTTAAAGAACTTAACTACAGACTGAACGTTTGTGTCCACCCAAATTCCTATGTTGAAACCTATTCCCCAATATGAAAATAGTTGGAGGTGTGGTCTTTGGGATGAGATTAGGTCATGATAGTGAAGCCCTCACCATTGAGATGGGAAAGGATCCCAGACAGCCTCCTCCGTCCTTCTGTAATGTGAAGACACAGGTAGAAGACAGCAATCTGTGAACCAGGAACGGGCTCTCACCAGACACTGGGTCTGCAGTTTCCTTGACCTTTGACTTCCCAACCTCCAGAGCTGTGAAAAGTACATTTTTTTTTTATGATTTTATTTATTTGAGAGAGAATGAGAGAACACAAGCAGGGGCAACAGCAGGCAGAGGGAGAAGCAGACTCCCTGCTGAGCAGGGAGCCTGATGTGGGGCTTGGTCCCGGGGCTCTGAGATCATGAACTGAGCCCAAGGCAGATGCTTAACCAACTGAGCCACTTAGGGGCTTCAAATTTTTGTTGTTTATAAACCACGCAGACTATGGTGTTTGCTATTTCAGTCCAAACAGTGAAAGAGACTTATTTCAAGCTTATAGTCCAATGAAAGAAAGCCTAGAGTTCTGGTCTGCCTGGGGAGGGCAGAGACCATCATTAATCAATACCATCTGGAATCTGGAAATACAACTAGAATCATCTTTGATTTTCAAGCCCATTGTCCATAGAAACAGTTTGTCTGTGGTTGGCTTTCCAAATTTGAGTTTCCTACTGGAAGACCTGTCTCATCATCATACTATGTCTAAGACACAATTAATGCAATCACTTTTAGGGAAAGCTACAGATAAGCCTAGTTATGTGACCTTCTCTAATGATCATTTCAATACAACATAAAAAACCAAACATAAAAAAGACATAAATATCTAATGTTATGGGAAAGGAAGCAATTCTTTTGTTGTAGAGGGCTAGCGATGCTACTCAGGGTCATGTTAAATTTTTATATTGGGATTTTCAGTAGTATATGTGAATGCAGCCTTGGGAATTATTGGAGAAATTAAAAAGAAAATGAGAAATGCAATTGTTTGAAAAAGCTGGCAGTGAAAATTATAGTATTTTCATCTTTAAAAATGAGAGAATTTCTATTTCCTTTTCTACATTTTAATTTAAAAACACCAAAAGTGGAGGTTTTGATAAAGGTCCACAGGAATTTTTATTTTGTTTTTCAAAGTAGCTAACTTTGTATTTAAAAATTCCAAACTCACGTCTTTGTTTCATAAATCCTGGAACTGTGTAAAGGTGATTTTCACTGTGTTGGAATATGTGAAGAAAATGGGAGAGGAAAGAAACAAAGAAGATTGGTTTGATTTAATGTGTGTGCGTGGAGTATCTACTATGGCAACTATTTTTGCTTTTATTTATTACTGATTTATGGAAAATGGTTTCTTGATATACTAATTTATTTTTTTATAATTCATTTCATTTAACATATATCCTGAGCTTGCCTACCATATGTGCTGAGAACGCTGAGAACACAGGCATGATCCTATTTTAAAAGCATATGGGGGGCGCCTGGGTGGCTCAGTCGTTAAGTGCCTGCCTTTGGCCCAGGTCATGATCCCAGAGTCCTGTGATGGAGCCCCGCATTGGGCTTTCTGCTCAGCAGGGAACCTGCTTCTCCTGCTACCATTCCCTCTGCTTGTGTTCCCTCTCTCGCTGTGTTTCTCTCTGTCAAATAAATAAAGTCTCAAAAAAAAAAAAAAGCATATGGTGTTTTCCAAATTTCATATGTTTGAAAATCATCTGGATATTTTGTTAAAGTTAGAGATTTTTTTAAACAATGTAGATTTCCAGATGCATCATTAAATTCTGATTTAGTTGGCCTTGGGTGATACAAGAAGATGCTTTTTGATACAATGCCCTAAAATGGTCCATAGGCGTCTGGTTCTCTGAGCATACTTTGAAAATACTGGCCTATGCATCAGAAAATGGATTATGGGGCGACTGGGTGGCTCAGTTGATTAAGTGACTGCCTTCTGCTTGGGTCATGATCCCAGAGTCCTGGAATCGAATTCCCTGTTGGGCTCTGCTTGGTGAGGGTGGGGAGTCTGCTTCTCCCTCCCTCTCTGCCTCCTGCTCGCCTGCTTGTGCTTTCTCTCTCTGTCTGTCTCAAATAAATAAATAAAATTAAATTAAAATAAAAGAAAATGGATTATGACACTGTCTAATTGATTCTAGAGATTAATACATTTTGCTATCGGAAAGCCAAAAAGAATCCTGAGTCCGGAGCCAGAGTTCCTTATTGCATAGCCCAGTTTACTTAACACTCATAAGCTTGGGGAACTTGGGCAAATTAGGTAAACTTTCTGTTACATTTCCACCATCTTCAAAGTAGTATTATTAACAGTACCTTACTCATAAGGCTGTTTGATGATTGAATGAGACCATGGTGGAACGCACTAAGAAGATATATGCTGCATTTTGAAGAATCTGTGTTTGTTTTTTTCCTTTTGTTTATTGAATTTTGAAAAAAAATCAAAATTGTAAGCATAGAATATGATCAAACTTAAACTTATAAGTATATGACTTATAATGGTAACAGTTACTATATGATACATTTATATAATTGTAAATATCATGTTACTACTGTGGTCCCATTCTAATATTCAGAAGCCCAGAACCCATTATATTTGCATTTGTTTCAAGTTTATTTATGTATGTCAAAAATACTGCTTTGATTGCTATTTTATATTGTTTCTATTAAGTTCAGTAATAGGTTCAGTAGCACCCCCCCAAATTAACTACCACATATTAACATAAATAAAATATTTCTTTTTCTCCCCCCAAAATGTTTATTTTATTTTTTTCAGTGTTAGAAGATTTATTGTTCATGCACCACACCCAGTGCTCCATGCAATACGTGCCCTCCTCAATACCCACCGCCAGGCTCGCCCAGCCCCCCACCCCAACCCCTCCTAAACCCTCAGTTTGTTGCTCAGAGTCCACAGTCTCTCATGGTTCATAAATAAAATATTTCTATCAATGATTTGAAAATTGCCTGATATTTTAAAATCTATTCCAGAGGCAAGGGGTTGGGGGATGGGCAAAGAGGAGTAAGGGGAGTGGGAGATACAAGCTTCTAGTTATGGAATCAACAAGTCATGGGGATAAAGGTGCCGTATAGGGAATATAGTTAGTGGTATTGTTATAGTGTTGTATGGTGACAAGGGAGCTATATTTGTGGTGAGCATAGCATAATGTATAGACAAGTTGAATCACTATGTTGTACACCTGAAACTAATGTAATGTGTTTCAACTACATTCAAATAAAAGTGTAAAAATAAAAAAAGATAATTTCCAGCATGTCTTTTTCTTTTTTCTGAAATAAAACTTGTTTTCAAAACATGCCTGATATACTGTTTATATGGATTAGCTCTATGAACCTAGCTGGTAAATGAAGGATAGATGTTCTTCTAATAAAAATATATATACTTTTCTGATCTAAGGGCCACCCCCAAGAAGAACTGCTGTTTTTCTTGATTCTTCACTTGGGAAAATGAAGGAAGGAGGGTAATATTTATCAAATGAATTATGACCTCATTCCAGGAGCTTTAGAAAATATAGTTTTATAGAAAAAGCATAGAATTTCTATATATATGTAAAATAGAAAATGTAACAGCTCACAAAAACAACCTTTATACATAGTCAGTCTTATTTAAAGCATTTAGTGATACCATGAGATAGGGATTGTTAGTTCATTTCATAGATGGGAAGGAACTCAGAGTTGGGACCACTTATCACAGCACTACTTGCTCTTGTGTCTTCTGACTTTGGGACCATGACAAGTTCTACCAACATTCTCTTTTCCACTTATGTAAATAAAAATTAACATTCTAAGTTTAATTTCTGACATTACCACTTACTATGTGATTTGGGTCAAATTATTGAACTTATATGTACTTCAGTTCCCTTTCATATAAATGGGGGTACTCAGTGAACCTCCTTTCATAAGTGTTAAATAACAGTTGTTATTGAGTTAATTTGTGGAAAGTGGTTAGAAGAATCCTTGGCCCATAATTATCAATCAATACCTACTAGTTCTTATCATTGTCATTTCTTTATTGAAACCAAATTTTCAAAACTGCAAGTATCTTAGCAATGAGAAATTTTCATCTCTTCAATGTAATCCATGAATGACTCTCAAATGATTTCACACAGGCTCTAAAAGCAGATGTCTTCCTTCTGAGGTAACCTAGGAAATTTACCACTTTCCCTCAAAAATGAACCCAAACCAACACAAAATGAAAGAATAATCCTTTAATTAGAAAAGACAAGAGAGGGGTGCTTTGGACGCTAAATTGGTTAGGTGGCCGACTCTTGATATCAGTGTCATGGATTCAAATCCCATGATGGGCTCTGGGCTGGACCTGGAGCCTACTTAAAAAAAGGAAAAAAAAAAAAACAAAAAAAGACAAGAGAAAAAAAATGTATTATTTATAAGAGCCCAATTTTCCCCCATGAAATTATTTACTCTTCAGGTTTCCATCACTTGAATTTCATGTATGTATTTCATTTTCAACTTGTGGAAGCAATTGATTGAGTGAAGCTCCAAAGGAATAAACAGTCACAGAATGTAGCTTCTTCAATATACATTTTTTGCATTCTTTTGTATATAATGCACAAGTTAATAAAATAATCTTAACTTCCTATTTTTATTACTTGTATGAATTATTTCAAATTAAATGGAATGCACGTTTAATTTAATGGAAGGATCTATTTTCTTCTGTTACTCTTTGTCATAATTTGAAAGGATCAATGACTATTCCCTGTGATTCAGTTTCACATAGCTATTTCTTATGAGCCCTTAAAACTTAGAATCTCAATGCATTTTTCCTCTGCTTATGAATTTTAAATCTTCTTACTTCATTCTGTGATTATGCCATCCCTTGACAATGGTTTCACTAAAAGATTTTCAAAAGCTGAGTCCTGGGAGTAGAGACAGGTTTCAACTTTGAATGCTATTTTCTGATCAATTGGAGTTCCTTAATCCTCTTCTTCCTCTACTCGACTGTGTTCTGGTAAATAGCTGTCAGCAAGGGAAGAAGTTCAATACCTTTGGGCCATGACCCACATAAATGCTCCTTCTGCTGGGAAAAAAACCCACAGTAGCCTTAAATGTCAGTATTCTCCTGGTATGCCCTGTTGTCAGCCTCTGGGCTTCGATTGCCATGTGTATGTATACTTTCTAGCCTTTTCAAATAAAATCCTGGAAGTTATTACATCTGTCAGGTGAAGCAGAGGTAAATATGAGCCTGGAATATAAAGATTCAGTACATGTATGCATTATAAACAATAACAAAGCCAGGGAGACATTCTAGTATTTGAACCTGGATAATACATTCTATAGTTATGTGTGATATTCACTACAAATTGGCTATTTATTTTTATCTTGCTTATTTCAAGATAATCCAAGATTAACCGCTGTCACAACATTACAATGCAATGTTCTATCAAATTTATGCAAAAGATTGACCTACTTTTTTTTTTTTTAACATTGAATGCTTTTTCACTCTGGATATAATGATCTTGTTAGGAATTTTATAATAATAAAGTTCTTCAGTTTCCTGGGAGTTTGGACTTAAGTAAAAAGGCATTTCTTAATAAAAAGTCCACATGAACATGAAAAGAGTAAAAGGAAATAACGTGCCAAATACTACTATCAGTTTATCTGTTGTTAGGGAGTTATTTTAACTGCAAGCAGTTCACAGAAAACCTACTGGACGAAATGTCCATTTTTATTTTAATAAATTGGTCATAGATTTGCCTGCCACATTTTTTTTATAAGATGACTATATGACTATATATTTGCAGAAATGCAAATGCATACATTTTTAAAATGAAAAGATCCCCAAGATGAAAACCACTGTTTTTCTCAGGGTGGGGGTGGCAGGGCTGGCTAAACCTTGGCTTCCCTACACGTAGCATCGAGGTCTTGAACCTAACTTGGGATAGTATTACAGGGGAGTCTTGCATGCTTACCTGAGGCCCGATTTGTCTGTCTTTCAACAATTTTCTGCAATTACAAAAAATATTTAGAGCAGAAATATTGTGCTTTTGGGGGCACTTAACATTTTTACTTGATATTAAATTGACTTTTGCTTTCCTTTCACTGTTTTCTTTCCCTCACTGTTTTGTTTACCTCCCTGGTTCAGTTTTTACATGACAGTTCAAGATGAAAACAACTAACAGGCTATAAGTTTTGGGTCAGGTTAAGTTTAGAGCCAATAATTACTGTCAAGGTTCACACCCATGGCAGTCATTGTCTTCGTTGTGATTTTAGTCTCTCTTTGTGATTTTTGCTCCCACTGGAAGCAGCTCAATTGAAAAAAGATATGTTATAATTTTACTGGAGACCAAGTAAATTGGTCTGAATTTACTGGAAGCCCCTGAATTTTCTGGAAGCCAGTGTAAGATCAAGTGACCACCTTCTCTTCGTGGCTCTTGGAGAGAGATCAGCATTATGTTAGCAGAAGATGAGCTAATATTAATGCAATAGCACTTTCAAGTACATACAAGTTGAATGGGTTAGTGAGATACTTAAGCCTAACTCAGGTATCAGTATTCTTTGGATTTATAGTTTCTTAGGCATGCTTTTTTTGAAATGAGCACACCTAGGTAAAAGAGAAGTTACTTAAGTTATTCTCCACTTACAACCCCAAGTATACACACACACACACACACACACACACACACACACACAGAAAGCACATACAATGCTACATTAACATTCAGTAGAATATTTTGATTTTGAATGCTGCATTATTGAATAGAAATATAAAGAAAGACAAACTTATTGGCAAAATTTTCAGCACAGAGCTGATACCATAAACCAGTAGAAAGTATTTTCATACTTCAGACCTCTGAAATCTAGAGAACCTAGAGATGTGAGTATTGGAAATTTAGTATTGGATTATTTAAAGTGTTTTATCCTCCAGGGGAGACAATAACTTATAAAGATTTAATTTACAAAATTTCAAAGAGGATACTCATACTTTTAATATAAATTCTAATTTGGAGCTGAGACATTCTATAGATCATTTTCTAGAAAAACTGGGTAGATGTTGAATGAATTTTTTAATTCTTTGTTAATGTGACACTTTTGTACTCTGATAGGATCTTTACTTCCCTCAGAATTCCAAGTAATTAAATTCTTCCAATAAAATACAGTTATAATAAAATGTTTCTTTTGCCCCCAAAGCCATTTTAATATGAAAATACATAGCTCTTCTTAGGAGCATGTGAAATTAATTTTAATATCTTGCTAATGCTTCAATTGTCAATTGGGTCATATAATTGTAGTTCTTCATGGAAATTGTTAGATGGGCGCTTGATATTTTCTCATCAATATTGGAGTTACATGAAAAATATATCTTCAGTCAGGGAATATCTGGGCTGATGAAGTCATGACCTCCACTTGCCAGAAATATCAGAACTTCAGTTTCTAAATCCCTATTAAGCTTTCAGACCTTGGAATTATTCATTTGTCAAAATTCACTTCTGAACATTTGTTCTTCGAAAGGGAAATGTCTGTTCATCCACTAGTCCTGTGCTCTGAGAAATACCTCCTTACATTCCTCAGCTAGAGACTCTGGCTTTATGTCACATATCAAATGAAAATCAACAAGTTGTGGGGAAAATAGAAGTACAGCTATTTAACTCTATAAAACATTTTAGAGAAGGGATAGCAAATAATTATTGCTAATTTTAAAAACAGATAGAATGAAATCACATCCAAAAAGGGAATAAAAGTAAAATATCTTTCCTTGCAGAGTATTGAATAACAATCTAGATAAAATTTGATTTGTTTACCTCAGAAAAACTAAGTTCTGGCTACTCGTAGATTATTAAAATGAATAAACCAATCCTTTTGCAAATTATTTAAGGTAAAATGAATTCCTTGAATAAAACTGAATGAATATAATTAACATGGGAAGTAAATCCTTTAATTAGAAAAGTCAAATAATTATTTTTCTTCAAAGAAATGAAATTACTGTAATTACTTTTTGAACAGATAATACAGAATTATTTAATAGATAATTTTAAGGAATCCACAAGGAGGGAATTTAATGAGTCACTAAAATATTTACGGGGCATTCAGGGATTAATTTTCTCCTCCAGGAGTTTTCTTAGAACCCAGCATTTATTTCCAAATCCTAAAATAAAATGATTGTTCAACACCACAGTTTCATTGAACAACTACTTAGGCAAATTCATTTTTATCTTAGAAATTATTAGTCAAATAGATTCTTAAATTTACAATTAAAATGATCTTATTTAGAATTCAATCTAATTACACACATGCATACATAAAGTCCTCTTATTTTGCCAGTTGCATTTCTCAGCTGGGAGAACATTTAAACTGAACTCCTTCCTGTTTCAGGAGGAAGTTAGTAATCGAGCAGAGGAGATCTATTTTGATCCCTAAATTCCCATGTGATACTCAGACTACTAACTTAACATAATCTTTTTTAGATAACATGGGGGAACAGCACAAATATTTAGCAAGATTCTTACTACAGAGCTGATTAGAATTATTAATTATAGCTGGATATTGTTCATGAATTTAAATCATAAATGAATAATTTAATACATAAGTACTGCTGCTGCTGCCTATAAGAGTAATCAAAGTTTACACTTGGAATAAACACATTATCCTAGATACATACACTTCAAAATTAGCAGAGACTTTTTCCAGGGATTTATTTTTTCTCTTTATAAAGGATATAATTATCTCAAAAGATAGATAGCATTGTTTAATGTAGGATAGATGCCACACAATAAAAAGTATCAGCAGACTGAATTAGGCAGTCAACACTAAAATTTAAATTTTCCCCATTGTGGCCCATCACACTTATGCAACATGGTATTGTGGTTAAGAAAGTGGTTTCTAAAATCAGACTTTTACTAGAATTTGTTCTGTGTCTCTTACTGTGTGACCTTTAGTAAAGCACTTGACCCATCAAAGCCTCTGTTCCCTTGCTGTGGAATGCAGACAGTGACTATTTCAGAGGTTTGTGGAAAGAATTGAGAAAATTACATGTAACTTGCTGAGCACAGTTTACTGAGTGCCTCAGTTTGTGTGGACTGTTAAAATAATTTTTTGTTTAGGGGCACATGGGAAGAAAGAAAGTGAAGATGTAGCTGGCATCAGCCTTAGAATGTTTGAATGTTTTCTGTTTAATTAGGCCAGAAAGAATTATTGGAGACACATATGTTTCTCCATTACACCAATTCACTCGGGAGAAATAAAGTTCAGCCCCAGAGCCTGCTCACATAAGTAACTTCTTGCTCCTCTGCTCAGTTTGGAATGGGTGCTGATATGTGGTTGTTGTTAAACTATACCACAGGTGGTATAGCTCTGTGCAGGAGATTGCTTAACTTCCTCCCTGTGATTATCTTGCCCATGGAGGTTTACAAATGTTTCACATTGTTTCATTTGTGAAAGTAACAACCTTATAATGGTGATTGATAACCCAAGTAAGTCTAAAATCCTAAAGTATAAAACTTAGTTTTAGCAGGAAATATAAAGCAGGAAATAAGAAATAGGCTCTCAATTCTAATGAGAAGATCTTGATTATACAAACCATATATACAAACAATAAGATTTAGCCTTCTATTCTGGGGTGATAGATTGTGAAGGAGCAGGGGACAATTTCTAATGCTCGTAGTTGAAAACCACTAAGAGGTGACTGAATCTGTCAGAGAATAGGGCCATAACTGATATATCCTATTCTTTTGTTTAACATTTTGCGTCCTGAGCACTTGGATAAACTTTGAACAACTGGATTAGTTTGGGGGCTCAGACATTACTAAGCTTAATTCTAGAGAAGTGACCACCACCCCCTTACGTAGATTAATACCCTTTTTAAGAGGGATTTTATCCACACTGGGAGAGGATCCTGTTCTGTGACTGAGGCCAGGTGTTTAATGAAAGTATAGTTGATACATCTACCTCTTTTCTTGGCCCATTAATCAGAAACAAAGAAGCCTATTTTGTAATAGCATTGTATTGAGGTAGCTCCATTAGAAAGACAGAAGAAAGAGCACCGACAGTAAAATGTCTCCCCTCTTGTCATTTAGCTAACTCAGACACTAATTGGAAATGGCTATTGGAATCTTGTGCAGGAGGGGGAAAAAAGGAATTGGGTGGATATTTTCAGGAAAGTCAGAGAGGGGTATTGGGAAAAAAAGACAAAGTCTACTTTTGGCCTCCATGTTCAGGGTGGGAAGGTTTAGTCTCTTGACTTAGTGATATTGTATGCATACTGTGCTGGGACAGTGTTAGAAATTTGGAATTTCAAGATACAAATCCCAAGCTGTTCTTAAAAGGATTACGTTGAATAATGGTTGCTGGATAGGATATTTTTTTTAATAAAAGTCAGAGAATGGCTCAGATGAGTTGGGGTTGTTTTTCCAAAGTAGTTGGGCAAAATAGCTCCATGCAGGCATTTCTGACGTGTGGCAAAAGCTAACATCTTACTCAAAAGCTATGCATTTCATGGCCAAACAAGTGCTTAAGGGTGAGTTGTGAATGGTGTTTCTATAACACCTTCAGAGGAAACCCAATTTTACCAGACCCATGACTTTTTTCCCCAAATAAAATTCATAGTTGAGGAACAAATGCAGGTGCCAAAAAGACCATGAGCAGTATTTCTCTTGATTATGTGAGCTTTCTCAAGTTGTGAATATATCTTATAAAGATTGTACCATCTAAAATTTCATGAAATCAAATTAATCACTTTTCTTGTATTTTTAAATCTTTGTCTTATTTCTTTGTCTAACCCCAATAATTGAAAATGTTGGTAGAAGCTTGAACAGCTTCAAGGATCCTAGGTTGTAGCAGATACCAATATAAGCGCCATAGCAACGCAGCTTGAAAACATGTCTCCAAGCTACCACCTTGGTTCTCCCACCGCTGAACACCACCCAGAAGACACAGAGGAGCAGCTGCAGATGACGGCTGGTTGAAGCGAGGTGATCAGATTTTAGCCGTTAATGGCGAGACACTGGAAGGTGTTACTCATGAGCAAGCTGTGTCCATTCTAAAACGCCAGAAAAGGACTGTAATCTTAACTGTGCTGTCCTGAGCCTCGGGTCCAAATCACAAGATAGATGCTGTAGAATATCCCTAGAAAGACGAAGCTCTCAGAGAGGATGAAAAGCAGCCTCCGCTAGAATCCACCTTCATTTACCTCCTCACCCTCTTTGCTCAGGAGAGGTGGCTGGATTTCACGTGAATTGCCCAAATCAACCGTCACCTCTTAGTGAGGTGAATTTCTAAAACTCGAACGAGTCTTAGCTGATTTGCATCTCACATCCATGCTTAGCCACTAGTAGTAACTGGTTCTGATTAGCTCTGCTGCAAACCGAAGCTAACCACCTCTCATTCCTGTGCCCTTCTCTGCCCATCCCTCCTCACTCAGAGGCTTAACAGCAAGCTCACATGTCCTCTGATGAACAGAAACAAATGTTAAGCAACTTGTCATCTCACTCATGATTTATTTATGGTAATTGTCTCTTCGCGTATGCCAGAAAACATTAGGAGTGTAATTAACTTACCAATGATCCCCATGATGAAACACCCAATTCTGTGATGGGAAATTATTGTGCGCTTTTCTGCACGACGTAGAGTCAGATAAGTCTCAAATTTGTTTCTCTGGATAGATCTTTATAAGCTAGTCATTGGTGATTATGATGAGTCAATTTGCAGACTGTGATCTGAAAATTCCGGAAGACTTTGTTTTCTTGGCTACATAAATGTATACCACTGAGCAAATGCACCTTATTCTCCACAGGAACAATTAGCATTGATGTTCTGAGTTCTA
>CM053603.1:164599114-164641552 GCA_028646535.1 Procyon lotor | reverse complement strand
CATGTTACAGCTGTTGATATATATGAGATACTTATCAAGAGTCCTTAATCATTGAATCCCTAATCCATTAAACGCATAGTGTTGATAGTATTCCATAAATGCTTGCTAAACAAATAACAAAAAGCATTATTCTAGAAGATCAATATCTCATTTTAACAGCAGTTAATAGAAGTCTAAGTATTCAGCATTTAAAAGAAGAGATTCGGGGATATAGCTAGGAAGATGGATAATTATGTCTGTCCTAACGCTTCTCATGGGAACTGTGCTTCAAGACGGTTCACCCATCTGCCTGTGGTCTACTGAGCTCTACAGATTGAACCTCCAAAACCACACTTGCACGTGGTACCCATTGGGATCTCTTGATCTCACTAATGATCGTTCATTCACTCCATAAGTGTTTATTATCTATTTACTTGCGTCAAACTTTTTTTTTTTTTTTTGCGTCAAACATTTTTAAAGAATGGAGATAAAAGGGTGAATAACACAGAGCTTCTATTCTCTCTTTTTTTTAATAAAAGATTTTATTTATTTGACAGAGAGAAACACAGCGAGAAAGGGAACTCAAGCAGAGGGAATGGTAGCAGGAGAAGCAGGCTTCTCGCTGAGCAGGGAGCCCGATGTGGGGCTCGATCCCAGGACCCTGCAGCACCCTGGGATCATGACCTGAGTCAAAGGCGGATGCTTAATGACTGAACCACCCAGGCGCCCCACAGAGCTTCTATTCTCTTGGAGTTTAGTGAAAGTCTGGTTAACTATTTTTTTAAAAGGGGTATAAAAAAGTGCTATGGGAACACCAAGAATTTGTCTTTTTTTTGAGGCAGAAATTGAAAACGTCTTCATACTGTTTTGAAGGATGCTTAGAAATGTACCAGGAAGAGAGATGTATGCAATGCATACATAGTGATGTGATAAATCAAAACAATATACAGAAAACAGATGAGTATAACCTATCTGGGTGGTAGGATGTTTGTGAAGACCATGGCAGGAAGGGAGGTCAGTGTCAAGTGTAGGGGACTTTTTTCATTTTTGTAAAATATGAGAAATATTTTTTCTGCAGGCGATAGAATTGAAAGTTTTTATCTATGTGTGGTATGATCAGCCCATGTTTTGCTAAGGCAACTCTGGGACCAAGTGGAGAATCATGTAGAATAAGGAGACAAGCGAAGGAGCTGTTTTTATGGTCAAGGTGAAAGTGATAATGATTGGAACTCTGACTAGCTCTTGTTAGCAGATAAGGGTTGGAACTTTGCACTAGTAGAGGAGGTGGGGCATGGACTCAATTGCTATTTTACAAGTAGAATAGATGAGTTTTAGTAACTAGATGTGCCCCTAACCAAAGGGGATGGAAAGGGGGATGCTAAGAATGATACCTACACTTTTGGAGTGGCTAGTTGAATTATTCATGGTAGTTAATCATGATGGTTATAAGAGGAATCCCTGGTGGGATTAGAAAATGACTCTAATTGGAAGTATTTTGAAACAAAGGTCGAAATATGAAGTACTCCAGTTTGGATGGTGCTCTATTTTTCCAGACTCTTGTTTCCTAAACAGTTTTCAGCTGTCTTAGTCCATGAAGAAAGAAGAGTTTTTCATATTGAAACCAATATGGAAAATATAATTGTTACACTAGCACAGTACATCTGGAGATTTCGTCAGATTTTATTTTTACCTTGTCTTCTGTCTTCCTTTCATCTCCTTACATACACATATATGATGACATTTTTCCAACAAACCATTCATTGAAACACGACCTGTTACAGAAACTAGCCAGATGCTGGTTTTTAACAATGGCCTTCCACTCTTAAAACTAGAGTTCCTCAACTTGTATAATATTTTCTTTGCCATTTCATTCCTTAATTCTTGCTCTGGTATTTCTCCTTCTCTAAGAAGTCTGTACTGTACTTCTCAATAGGGAATTTCTAGGAATTTTTAGGAAAGGAATTACTATTATTTGGGATCCTGCAAATTCAAGGTTTTAATTATCCCATTATCTTTGTACCATAAATGATTCAGTATAAACCCTACGTGATTGCTCCAGAATGATCCAAAGTCACAACAGTTTTCAGTGATTTGTGGTGAGGAAGCTCCTGTGTTTACTCCGTGCAGGCCCTGTGTGAGGCATTGGAGAGGATAAAAAGACAGAAATCTATCTTTTTTTTCCCTTTCAAACCAGTTATGAAGAGCATCACCTACAAGATAATAATTTGCAAATCATGTTTCAGAAATCTTACATTTTTATTTTTCCTATTATTCAAATGGAAAAAAGAATGCTGGGTGGACAAAACTGTTTGAGATACATTCAGCCCCAAATCCTTATAACATACTTAGCAGTGAAAGTGGAGTCTCAATCCACGAATACCAGCCTTTAGAGACGAAGTTAATTTCTCTACACTGTATTGGAAAAATAAATATCGCCTTCCAGAAATTCTTATCAACTTTGATATAACTAATTTCATCTGTTTTCATTGGCTGGTCAATCCAAATGCAATTACAGTGGAAAGATACTTGAACAGTTCTGAAGTCATGCACATAGGGATATTTTCAAGTAGAGGAGTGTGCTTAGCAATATACATGCTGTTCTCCCAAACACAGAGAAAGAAAAATAAAGTTACAATACATTTGGTGTTGGATAAAGTCCTTGTGTCTTAGTCCTTGGGCAATTCAACTGAAGAGTATAATTCTACCTTAGCTTCTCTTGACCCAATTTCATGTTCTTTACTCAATCAGCCAATTCTTTTTCTTCAATCCCCAAGCCCCTCCATATAGTGATATATTGGAGCAAGATTGCATTTTGTATGAAATTGAGAAAGCCCACAATAGTGAAACTTTTGTTTTTCTGCAATCACTGCCTACATAGGAAGCAACAAAAGACTAGAACAAGCTATATTCTAGAAATCCTTCAAGCATTTGAACGATTGCCCAAAACAGCCCCTCTTGACACTTTGCAGCAGCCAAGAAATCAATCAGTACAATTCAATCCTGGTCCCCATCTCCCTCCTCTAGTGTTCCAAACAGGTTAATAAAACTTTACAGTAATTGGCAACAAAAGCAGTTGAACAAAAGAACATAATCCTCATGGACTTAGTACCTGATATCATACAAAAATTCTCTTTGGCAGAATTTATAATAGTACTAATGCCAGGTATATGATGCGTGCATTTGTTGATTTTTCTCAAACTCTGTCTTCCAAGCATATAAAGATGAAAATAAACTTAACATCCCTGAAAGGCATATTCATAATAAATTATTGCTTGGAAACTGGTTTTCAAGTTTAATTGCCTTGTTCTCCTCTATAAATCTATAGTATCTCACTGTAGGAGAGGAAAATGGGAAGGATGACTGGGGACTCATGGATCCAGTAAAAGAGGAAATACGAGACATTTCCACTTCCTTACCTTATTATAATTCTTTGAGGATTGATTAAGGTAATTCAATAGTCTCCAATAAAAAGAATGCTTCAAAATATGAAGTGTTTTTAGTTAAATAAATGATCAGATTTAAATGAGCACCATCAAGTACAATTATCTTGTTTTAACCTTAGTCTCATTTTTGAAATTTTTTAAACATTTCACTTATTTAACTGAAAGAGAGAGAGCAAGCGCGCATAAGCAGGGAGAGCAGCAGGGGGAGAGGGAGAAGCAGGCTCCCCACCGAGCAGGGAGCCTGATGTGGGACTGGATCCCAAGCCCCTGGGATCATGACTTGAGCTGAAGGCAGTTGCTTAACCAACTGAGCCACCCAGGTGCCCCTCCATTTTTGAAATATTTCTAAAAAAATAAAAAAATAAAATTTTTTTTCCTAAGTCAGGAGAAGGAAAAAGGAATCTAACTTTGTACCAGTCACGAATTCAGACAGTACAGTGATCTCTCTAATATCTCTCATAATTCTCATGATCACTCCTTAAGATACATAATTTAATCTAAAGTTAAAAAAGATGAAGTAGCTTGCCAAACACCACATATAAAGTAATTAGTTAATGATGGATTTGCCTATGCTTTTTCAATGATAGGGAACTGAATTTTGTTTTTTTGGTCTTCAATTTTCATATCAAATGCCTACAGTGTGAATGATAGGGCTAACTGTACCAATCCCATCCTCATAGTTCATATGTAGGAAAGGAGATTTTTGCTTCACCTCCCATGAGAGCACAGTATGGATGAAATACCATTCTCATGCTCTTTGTTCCCCATTCAACATCTCCTTTGGCCAGAGGAAACTGGCATAAAGTTCATCCACTTCTTAAATTTTTGAAAAGTTTGTCCTCAGGATAGTAAGGGAGAAACACTCACTTTTTAAGTTTAAGACTTTCTTGTTTTAACACTGATTTTTATCCCCCTCTAAATCATTCCATGTATTTCTCTTAGGACATTTTATACACCTGAGATGTCTTCAGTACCGTGGTTTGTATGAGTCACTCAATGAACCAACAGACAAATTGAAAACAGGCACAAATTTGGATATTTGTTGCTGACTTTCAAAGTTTGAGAAAGATATTTCTCAAAATAAATTCAAATTACTTTTTCAGCTTATTTTTAGGCTGAAGGAATTAGCCATTATCAATCCTCAAAGCATTTTTTTTTTGAAAGTGTGTTGAAAGGGGGTTTTAAACGCTATAAGTAATTTTCCACAGTGGAGAGGATACTGTGGTATCAAGAATAGTTTTATTTTTTAGTATGCTTTCTTTCCTTTCCTTGTATGCATATTAACATTTTGTATGGATTCTAATAACATGAAAATGGCAGTATTAATTTGGGAGCTGAAGATCTATACAATATTACCTTTGTGGAGTTTATCTGAAGAAATGAGGGACACACTCAGGCCATCCAACATGAAGACTTAAGTTAGGACCAGAAAAGGCAACTTAGTTGACAAGCAGATAGACAAAAGCACAGTAGACAGTTACTAGGAATCCAGAGAAATTGACACATCAAAGATATGTCTGGGAGTTAGCACAAAGTAGCCACTTAATGAAAACTTGTTGCATGAGTGAATTCAAGGCTATTTTGGCGCTGGTTTAGCAACCATATCCTGTTGAGACAGCAAGCATTTCTACCTTGTATGCAGACAGAATAATCAAAGGGAAAAAAAAAAAAACCTTTACATCTGATGAAACCTACATCCCTTCTGGCAAACATTTTGATCCTATTGGTGGCATTCTTAGCAACAGATAATAACCAGGGTTCTAACAGTGTACTGGAGTGAGGTCAGCTAATCCAGGCATTAGCCTTAAATACACTGCTCACTTTTGGCGAAATCTTAGGCTTAAGCTGCAAACTTCTATGCTCCAATTTTCTTATCCATAAAATAGGAGTAATATTAACAGCTGTGTTAGCCGAGCATTCTTAAGAGCCTACAATAAAACATAAGTGAAAACTTTTTTAAAAGGTATAAATAATATTATTAATACTGACCTGGAGTTGACAAAGGACTGTGAGTTGTTAGCCTGCCTGTGAAAATAAATGGCATTAAGAAAATTATTACCTTTTTAAACTGATAATTAGAACCTCATTGTATATTTTCTCTGTTTAAAATTTATAGTTACTATAAATTATGATTATTAGCTTAAGGATATGTCATTTGTATCTGGATCTAAGAATATCTAAGTTCTTAGTTAATCTAAATTAATCTAAGTTAATCTAAGAATAACTCTTTTATGTTTTCATTGATTTTTAAAATTGTAGAGCAGAGGTTTTTAAATTTTTTTTAGATTTTTTTAAAAATTTTATTTATTTGACAGAGAGAGAGATCACAAGTAGGCAGAGAGGCAGGCAGAGAGAGAAGGGGCAGCAGGCTTCCCACTGAGCAGAGAGCCCGAAGTGGGACTTGATCCCAGGACCCTGAGATCATGAAATGAGCAGAAGGCAGAGGATTTAACCCACTGAGCCACCCAGGCACCCAAGGTTTTTAGATTTTAAGTCATCTTTTATTTTCTAAATAAGGAAGATCATGTTATTCAATTATCAATAACTAAACACAAGGATTCATTAATTTCTTAATGGCTATGGACTTAAACGTTCTAGGTTAATCTGATGTTATTTAAAATAGAAGCTTGGAATATGCTTAGACCATAGGTTTTGGACTCCAGAGGAATTGCTTTTAATTCCCAAGTTTGACATGTAATAGCTGTGTGACTTGGGGCACATTGCTTATTACTTACTTCTTTTTAAGTGAAAAAAATATTACATCTCTACAGGATCATTCTGAGAATTAAATGAGGCAATGCTGGTAAAATGTAGTACCTGGGCCAAGTACATACTTTAAAAAAAATATAGATCTTTCCAATATTATAAAAATGCTCATGATAATAGATAGTACCAAAAGTAGTATCTTTATAGTATTATCACAATTTATACTTTTAGAAAGCATTTATGTATAAATTCGATATTTGGAATGGCTTTGAATAATTCAGAAAAATTTTATTATTTGCAATTTATGGGAAGCAGATTTTCAGAAGAGTAAAGAGATGTGCCCAGTATTTCTCATAGTTGGAAGAGCCAGGATTGATGTTTAGGGCTCCTGACTTTAAATTATTTTTCTACAACATAATAATTTTACATTTAGAGATAGATTAGGTTAATTTTAGAATTTTTGATAATTTCCCAAAGCAAACTCTTTTGAGAGCGGTGTGATCTTGGTGAGACAAACTGAAGTTCTAAGTTTTATGAGCAGTAATAACCAATTGTAGTTAGAAAGATGGGATAAGGAAATGCTGGAACAGAACAAAGTTAACATTAAGCTTTGGATTCTCCTTTCTCAAGAATACAGTAGGTTCTGAAGTCATCATTTGATTATGTTTTAAGTGTTTTTTCTTTCTTCATTCCTAGTGACCTTACAAATATTATAGATTCATCTCCAAGGCTTGAGGATTAGAGTCCCATTCTGGGATGCTGCACATTCACACATACACAAACTAATACATACCATACATTTATACAAATGTATATAGAGTTTAAAATATGAAAAGAACGTTGAAATTAGAAATGTATGTCTTTGGCATGTATAACTAGGCATTATAAAATTTGCAAGGTTATGAATTACATTGCTCTTAACCAAATGTAAACTTCTTATATTTTAATATGAAGAATAAATGTCTCCGATAGGGGTATGAAAAAAAATCCTTTTCTAATGTCATGCAGTTTGATGATCACCAAGTTATATTTTTATTATTTTTTTATTTATTTTTAAAGATTTTATTTATTTATTTGACACAGAGAGAGATCACAAGTAGGCAGAGGGGCAGGCAGAGAGAGAGAGGGAAGCCGACTCCCGGCTGAGCAGAGAGCCTGATACGGGGCTCCATCCCAGGATCCTGGGATCATGACCTGAGCCAAGGCAGAGGCTGTAACCCACTGAGCCACCCAGTCGCCCCACCAAGTTATATTTTTAAAAATGCTATAAGTACTGACCTGAAGTTGTTGCAGGACTTACTGTAGAGAAGTTTCCCGAAGATGCCGGAATGAAGTTGATTTAAAGTTTGGGATTATAATATAAAAATATTACAAAATGGTGAGTGCAGTTTTAAATAATTCAAAGAACATCTGATCTTCTAGAGTTCCCATTGCATCCTAACTCATGTTGGATATTTCTATTATTATTTGATTGCAATACATTTGATGAATTTCCAGAATCTATGTTCTCTCTATACAATTTACCTATGCAAAAAATTTGCTTTGTTTTACTCATTTAAGAAGAATACCTATTCACCATAGTTATATAGAATAATATATATTTAATTTAATATTTTAATTTATTAATAAAATAATAAATAATTATTCATTAATAATCATTAAGAAATATTTTTATATTTATACTTATATTTAATATATATTTTTAAAACATAATTTTATTAATTAAATCAATCAATAATTAATTATAAATATTAAAAATTTATATATAATATAAATATTAATAAATAATACTAAATAATAAATATAATAAAAATAATAATTTAGTATGATTTATATTACATGTAATATAACATTGCACAACAGATCATGTTAAACTTAGAACCAACGGTTTTGCACTGAAATTTATGGAAGATATCAAAATAATCTTGCACATGATAATAGCTACTGAGAACCAAGTCCTATTTAATCATGAAGTCAGCTTTTCACATAAAAGGTAAAAACTAGCTATTTTCCTCACCCTTTAAAATGTTTTATAGTTTTAAAGATATAATGACAACTATGAAAATTATAAAGAAAACCAAATCATACCTTATGAAAAGCCCTCATCTAGTCAGTTTGTTTTTATTCAAAACTGTATTTATGATAAGTATGTGAAGAAGTATATGAAGTATCTTCTACTAACTAGGTTGTTTGTTTCAGTATTTCTTAATTTCTGCGTTGTCTTGTTCCTATAAGATCTATAGCAGCTTCATAAATAATATATGGTAGATTATGGATGAAAAAGATAATAAAACATCTATAAGATTTTTTCATAATATTTTTCATATTTTTTCATAATATTTTACTTTTTACTCTATTTGACTTGGCTGTGAGCTATATAAAAATCCATGCTATTCATGAAAATTTCATCCAATTTTAAATGTAATAAATTAAAAAATTCTCATGTGACAAGTAAATATTAAACTTACATATCTAAAATTAATTTTGTATCATGTTTATGAATATGTCCTAACACAGTTCAACAAATTAAATGTAACTTCAATGTGTGGAGCATATTCTTGAGTTGATGTTGTGATATGGTTTACAGCATCTGTGATATTTATTCTAACTTAACTCAAGAACATGCTTTTATTGAATAAATAAATATTTTTAAAACCACCCCCAACTAGCCCAACTGTAGGGAGTCATGAAAATAAGTTTCAACATATCTATTAATTCATTTGCCATAAAAGACCTCTAGAAACTGATGCATATTCAACTAAAGATAGTAAGAAACCAAGTTTTTGGAAGAAAATGACCATTGAGAAAGTAATAATCCAGGCTGTTCAAAGATAAAACCATTGTAAACAAAGGAGTGTAATGGATAAGAGCACAGACATTAGGGTTAGACCACCTGGGTCAGAATCTTTGATCGAACTCCAAAAAACGTATGATTTAAGGCTATTTATCAACATCATCTGTGCTTTGTTCTTCTCAGCTCTAAAATGGGGAAGAGGCAGTAGACACCATGTAATAAGATTAACATAAGGATTAAATGTGTCAATCAGTAAAGCACCCATTCTAACTTAGAGTAGTAGTTTTTAGCTGGTCTGAATCAAAGATCCCTAACAGTCTCTGCTCCAGCAGTTGTGCCAGAGGGAACCAAGTCATCCCTAGAGGAGGCTCTTAAAAGCATTGGCTGTCTTCTCACTAAACAGGTGCAACAAGATACAACAGGAGACTCAATGAAAGAGAGACTGTGCTTGGGGCACCTGTGGCTCAGTGGGTTAAAGCCTCTGCCTTCAGCTCAGGTCATGATCTCAGGGTCCTGGGATCGAGCCCCGCATCAGGCTCTCTGCTCTGCAGGGAGCCTGCTTCCCCCATCTCTCCTTCTGCTCGCCTCTCCATCTACTTGTGATCTCTCTCTCTCAAATAAATAAAAAATCTTTAAAAAAAAAAAAAGAAAGAAACTGTGCTTGATGAACTGATACTATAAGGAAAAGCAACTAGAGGTCTGAAACTTCAGATCTACTATCACAAAATCAAAAACAAAACAAAAAAAACTCTGCATGTTTTTATACATTTGCTTTAGAGACAAACCTATACTGATTGATCTCATTCTTTAATAAAAAAAATAATAATAAAATAAAATACTTAAAGCCAAAACTGCTTAAACTGGTGTTGCGCTATTTAAAGTTTGTCTTTATTCCATTGATTCATTTTCTAAAGTCAAACAATTTCTAAATTCCAAAACATACTTGGCACCAAAGTTTACAGATAAGGGATGATAGGCTTGGCAAATCAGTAGTGTTGTTCTCAACCAAAATGAAGACATAATGTAAATGTTTATTGAATTGAATTGAATGGAGGATAACTAGAATGGAAAATCTAGAACAACCTAAGCATTGATAGACATTACTGTCCTGCTATTATTTTTGATGCCTATCTCTCTTTCCCTTTGGTTGATTCTTATTTTAAAATTACTTATTTTAAAAATGAAGTTTTATTTTTTATTAATAAGTATCTGGGGTGAATCAAACTCATTGACTTCTCTATTTTCCCCTATCCTTCTTTTAAAGGTCCTAATTAGAGAGTGGGCTTGACATTTGACTTTGTAATTTAATAATGCATATGACTCTATCGAAAAGTATTTAGTAGTCACTTACTGTTGGAGGGTTCCTGCAAAGTCGGGGTGTGCTTGACAAACATCAAGAATGTGATGAGACCCACAAATATTTATGCATGCCAATATTTTCACAACCTTTTTTTTATATTTTACAAACTTTTCCTGACTGATACTTTCCTTTAAATATGGTTTCTCCGTATTTCGCATCTTTCATGTAAATGTGCTACCTCAGGCAATAAGACATGTTCCTAAAGTCAAGGATGATCCCACTGCTTCCCTAGTATATAGCTAGAATTTTAATTTCATAGCTTAATGATTCAAAGAAATCAAATAATGTTCACAGATACCTGTGATATGAATGCTGTTCAAATCAACATGGAAAGTGACCAGTTGGCTGGATTTATTTGCTTCAATGCCCTGAATCAGTTCTTCTTTTACATTTTCATCTGACACCCACTGGGCAAAGAAAAGGTCAAATATAACTATAATGCTGCCATTTCTGCAAAGCAAAAGATGATATAAGAGGAAAAAGTCAGCTTTCATCAAATGATTTGTGCTTAATTCATGTAAGGTGTCTTTGAAATTCTCTGTAGTTATCACCTTATTACACCTGTGTAGCAAAACTTGATGGGTTATGTCAAATATTATTTTTATTTTATAGCTGGAAGAAAAAGAAATCAAAAGACTAAGTGTTTCTCTAAGAACGCAGACATATCCAGAATTGAAACCTTGAGTTTTCTGCATTAGCAACCTTAATCCTCAGGCCATGCTATTCCTCAAGGTTACCTGTGTCAAATTAAACACAATCACATGGTATCATGATGTTTACTCTTAATTTACTGTTTTAAGGGAAGAGAAGTGTGCATCTGTACTTTTCCACAGACGATTTTTAAGTAAGGAGAAGTCTAAGAGAGTTTCACTGACTTCAGAGAAGTTTTCTATATGGTTTATAAAGGTCTGATAGTGAACTTATAGTAACAAATCTATATCTACCTTTGCATCTTTATTCTTAACATAAAATATCAAAATATGCCCTGATTTCAAGGGATAGAAAGAAGACACATATACTTGGGATTTAGGGGCTATTCAGTCTCATGGTCAAGAGTTGGGGTTATTTTACCTACATTATTTCTAACCAGATCATTAGAATTCAATTATATGGCCTGAATCATATTCCTGTTTGTTTGCTCCGTGTTTTGAAACACACATTTAAAAAGTTTTCTTCATTGGGGAATTGTTTACAGTTTAAAGAAACATAAAAATGAATAATTTTTTGGCCCAAAAGCGATACTTGAAAGATTTTTGCTCTCCTGCCCATACTTCTGCTTGGCTTATGGTATTCTTTTAGGGTAAAACCACTTAGAAAACAAACTCTAACCTTGATCTTCATTGTGTGCCCTTCAGAAAGCTGGGGGGTACTCAGAGCATACTTGGATCCTAAAGAGGAAGTCTAGGGACAATCAAATTGTGCATTGTCTGTTTGCTAGTTCCGAAATTTGGGCAGTTACACTCATATCTTTGTGGTGTTTGTTAGTTAATGAGATTTCTTCAAGGACATCAACTTGAAAAGCCCTCTTTATTTATTGGTCCATACCACTATCTTGGTAGAGCTTAGAATATTTTTTTTCTCCAGGACTATATATAGGATTAGAACATTCCTTGAAGATCCGAGTAGATTGCATCTCCTCTATGTAAGATATTCCTCCTTAAAGTCTGTACCACTATTCAGTGAAGCATATAGTTTAGCAGAAGTTATCCTTTTCTACACAGCTGGTTTTTCATTTTTGAAATGAACTGGCTTACTCTGATATAATAATTTCACTTCTATTAAATAGATTAGTGTAAAAAGTTGGAAGGTTTAACTTCACTTAAATCATAGTAACCAAATCTTATAAATGAGAAGGCTTTTTAGTAACTATTTAGTTTAGGATTCCCCAAACATACTCATACATGGAATCATTTGCTGTCTTTGATAATGATACATATTCTCACACACTATTTTTTTTATCTACTCTTCCACCTTCACTAATTTTTCCACGCTGGTTGATCCCTAATTTTATTTGAGAATAACCTTCTATATTCTCAGGAAAGGTGATTTCTCCAACCATTCCTTATGTCAATGACAGTTTTATTCATGGGCATATGACTGAGACTTGATGAATAGAATCTGAGGGGACACTGATAAGAGACTTCAGGAAAATTTGTTCATATCTAACTGGGGGAGGCTCACAATAGACTACTCTTCTTCTTTGTTGAACATTATTATATTTACATATGATTGCCAGAACTACCATTTCCACCTTGGGACCATGAGACAAGCTATGATCAACAAGCTAAAGATGACATGGTGAAAGAAGGAACTAAATTCCTGATTATGTGATTGTCATTGTACCATGGAATTAACCTCTGCTGAAACCTCCAGTTTTCTTGTGATGTCAGATGATAAGCATTTTGCTGCTGCTGTGGTATTTTTAGTCATGTGTTCTGTTAATTGCAGTTTTAAAAATCCTGAGTGTCATACAACTCCCCGGCTTTATTCCGTATTTATTTAAAGAGAAGCTCCAGGAAAGGGAGATTACTCTATTTTTTGCATGTGATATTGGCCGACATTGTTATTTTAGCAATAAGGAGATTGAGACTCAGAGTAATGTAGGCAACTTTGCCCAGAGTTAAGCGCTTATTACTATAAATGATAGGAATGAAATCCAGAGCCTCCACTTCCCAGATGTGTTTCTACATAGTTTCTATTCCCATACCACCAACTGTCATACCACTGTCCACAACATGGGAACTATTTGTCAGGAGGAAAGACAATGCAACACATTTACTTAGATGCAGGTCCAAGTTTTTATCTTGCAGTGGTACCAGATTTTTATATCCAAAATAGACAGGGAAAATAGCTAGTTGGTTTTGGGGGGAAGAAGGGATAGATATTTTTTCCTTCCATAATTTTGAGAGATAGAATCTTCTCTTTTCTTTTCCTCCCTTTCCCTTTGCTTCCCTCCTCTCTCCTGATACTCTTCCCCCTCTCCTACTTCCCTCTCACCCTGTCTTTCCCCTCTTCTCCTCCTCCCTCTTCTTCTAATTATGTCTCCTTAATTGCCCTTTGCCCCCAAGTAGTTAAATCCAGAGGATTAATTATGGACAAGATTAAATCCATTTCTCTCTCTTCATATCTACATTTTAATTTTACCCTTGGTTACACAGTAGATAGCTTTAATTCTGATAAAATCCCAGTTCTTTTCTTTTCTCTTTTTTTCTTTTCTTTCCTTAAGATTTATTTATTTCTTTTTTGAGAGAGAGAATGTGTGTGTGTGCAAGCAGGGGTGGGCGTAGAGGGAGAGGGAGAGAAACTGTCAAGAGATTTCCCACTGCGTACTGAGCCCTACAGAAGCTCCGTCCCAGATCCAGAGATCATGACCTGAGCTGACATAGAGTTGGCCACTTATCTGACTGAGCTACCCAGGAGCCCCTCAGTTATTTCTTTAAGTAATTTCCACATGTTTAATTTGACTGAACACTTTCCTTTATTTTATTAGAGTTAGGGAGTGAAGAGGTAAGGCATTTTTGGTAGAGAAAGTACAAGTCTGGAATTTTTCTTTGCTGAATTGAAAGTAATTGGACTAGTTCATTCTCAGGCATAAAATATTTTGTATAAAAGATATGTCTTCTTGATTGCAAATTATACATTGTGTTTAATTATTTACACTTTGGAAGGACAAGAGTTTTATAGTCTATATCCACATACGGTTTTATTTGTTTATTTACTTTTACAAATAAATTCTTGTTTTTTAAAATTTTTATTTTAGGGGAGCCTGGGTGGCTCAGTGGGTTAAAGCCTCTGCCTTCGGCTCAGGTCATGATCTCAGGGTCCTGGGATTGAGCCCCACATCAGGCTCTCTGCTTAGCAGGGAATCTGCTTCCCACCCCCTGCCTGCCTCTCTGCCTGCTTATGATCTCTTTCTCTCTGTCAAATAAATAAAATCTTTAAAAAAATAAATAAAAATAAAGTTTTTATTTTAATTCCAGTTAGTTAATATATATCACATACAGTTTTATTTTTTTAAATTCTTTTCTCATTCTTTATAAATGTTGAGATAAGAGACATACATGTAGAAATCAGAAAAACCACAATAAATATTTGTGTTACACCTAATGAGAAAGCTAAAGTTGCTATTTGATTAGTTGGATACTGATCTTGATCACTGCTGTGAGATTGATTTTATTTATTAAAGTAAATGAAAATTCTTCCTTTAGGAAAACCACCACCACCTAAGAATGGCTATTTTCATTTCAAAGTACTTATTTCAGTGGAATATCTGTTTCCTTTTTTCCTAAAGCAGATAAATTCTATCATTGCACAGAAAGCCTGTGTGCAATAAATCAAAATGTTTCTTATCTCTTATTTTCTTAATGATGTTGATAACCTCTAGCGTTGCTGAGTAAACAAAAATCTTTCCTTTCCTAACTTTGTGACTCATCTGTGCTCAAAGGGCAAAATAAGTTGTGTATTGCCACAAAGGGTAAACAGCACTTTATTAAAAGAATCAATGTTAAATGCCCTCTGAGTCAAAGCACTTTCCACAAAGCAGCATAACATAGAATTCCCAGAGGAGAGCAAACTCACAGAGTGGCCCTGCCCACATACACACATGCAATTTAACGCACAATCTGTGGACTGACATTAAATAATGTTTTTATTTTTTTATTTTTAATTTTTAACTTTTTAGAGTGTTTTTTAATTATGTTAGTCACCATACAGTAGTGTTTTTAAAAGGAAGAAAGAATACAATGATGATTCAGTTTAGTTTTCTGACTGCTCTAATTTGACCATATACCCGTGAATATAGGATGAGTTGAATTGAAATCAGTAACCAAAAGGAAAATAGGTATTTTAAAGGATTTTTGATATATTTTTCACAGGTGATGTGGTAGTTAGTTGAGAACTCAGTTGTTTCTGTTGCTTGATTTTTATCAATCGGAGTTTAAAATAATTTGTAAGGCTAATTAGGAGTCTGCCACTTTATTCTGAGTATGTCATTTTATAAATGATTATTTAAAGTAAACCTAAATGTTTGCTTGTTGCTTTCTTTCCCGCTTCTGAATTTCTTTTCCTATCCTTCTCAGTCTCTCAGAGAGCTGAGAATTATAATTTACCTTACAGACATTTTCATGAAATCCCTTTGCATTGCATCTTTCAAAAACTCACTTCTGATTTAAAAGTAGTTCAGCTACAACTGGGTCTGAATATCTCTACTCTGATAAAGTGTATTATTTGTAAATCATTATAAAATATATATCAAGGTTTAGCTCCTATGTTGGTCTTCTAGGTAGCTATAAAGGAGGAGAAAGAAATAATTTCTCAGCTCAAATAATTTATAGTTTCCAATATAGTGATTTTTACCATCTAGAGAAATAAAAGAGTACTTATTAAATACCAAAGAAAATGCTGGGGTTTTGATAACCCACCAAGACTGTATATAAAATTCTATATTCAGCAGTTTTTCCCAACCTAGTGAAAATAAAGTTATCCAGCTTGTTGTAAACGTGGATACGAAGAGTTCCATTAGTAAGACTATACCAATAAATTCTGCAATAGACTCTGTGCTTCGTATGGATTTCATTGGGCAGAACCTGATATAAGGAGAGGCAAGTACCTGGTATACCTCTTCTTAAAAAATGCAAATACCTTTGAGAAATTTGAATTAATGCTTTAATACAGAGCTCCACACTCAATCCTCTACAAAACTGGAAATGGGAAATTGGATCCACACACTGCAAAATAGACAAATCACTTAAAGTGGCAAAAAAGTCTTGTATGCATGTTTTTATCCTCACAGAATATTGAATAAATATGTTAAAAACCCCCTTTTGAGAAAGACAAACAACAACAATAACAACAAAAAACAAACAAGCAAGTATACGTATAAAAACCTTTCCTAAGAGTCCACAGGTCTCCTTCCAGTCCTGATATTGAGCCAATGAAAGAGATTTTCAGAGATAATAAGCTCTGGAAAACAAGAGTAGAAGCCTCTGTACAGGAGATAGGAATGAGGGCAGTAGATGGGTGTAGGGCTGTCTGGCCATAGGGACCAAGATGTTATGAATACGCAATGAGATAAAGAACGATGGGTAAAGGTAGATAAACAGATAAGAAAGAAGAAAAAAAGGTAGGAAAGAGAGAGAGAGATAGATATTTATCATTTTTGTTCTTGGTGTTTTCATTGTGATTCCACTGATAGAATTAGTTTTGTGACAAGAAATGGTGAAGTCCTGAGTTTTCTTCTGCTCATTAAATAATGCTCATTTGACCTCATCACTGTTTTTCTAAGCATGATCTCTGCCTTTGATTTGACCTTCCTTCCCCTATTTGGCCACTAAGAACTAAGGATTCTTTTATTAATGTCAGTACTCTTGTCAAAAATGGGTACCCAGTATCTTTGTCACCAGGCTCTCTGACTCAGTTGTTTGTGATCTGCGGTGGGGAGATTAGTCTTTCTGTGTAGTTGGACTCATTGCATTTCTCCAATGATCTAGAGACCCTTATGGGTTCCATTTGAAAAAAGGTTTAATGTCAGACTCCTGGACTTTACATTTCACACCCTCCTGATGTCTCAACATCTTGGTGGACGTTCATTGACAGCTAGAAAATACGATTAATATGCTTCTCCCTTACTAAGCATAGTATCCACATTTACAATCCATCCTTACAAGCCATTTAAAACCAGTCCAGGTCACCTCCTGTAAGGATTCTTACATGACACCCTAGTCCCAGTCAGATTTGTCCCCAACCTGCTCACTCAGCATCTTGTACCTACATATAAAGTAACAACTGTCATACCATAATATAATCATCAATTTGTCTCTCTTGTTAGACTATGATCTCCCTTGACGCAAAGAATATATCTTTGATATCTGTATGTCCAGAGCCTAGTTAATGGATATCTCAGTGTACATGCTCTTTATATAAAGTCCTAGAAAATAAATAAACCTTTCCCTTGACACCTATTGTTGACATTGAGTACTATGTTAGGTGCTACATGTTTTCTTTAACTTGTCCTACAGACAGAAAACTAAGTATACTCTTACTAGGGTGTTAACTTTCTGTTAGAATAGAATTTCAATTAAAAAAAACAACCTAAACTAGCTCTTTGGAAGCATAGGAGTGTTATATATTCAAGAGTCCTTTAGGTTGGAAAGGTGGGTGGTGGAAGGCTTTGCGAAAGATCCAAGACACAGTCTGAGAGGTATGAGACAAAACTACCTAAGGAGAAGAGAAAAGGGATGCCATTCTGGTGCAGAAAGAAGAATTGATGCAGCTTGTAAAGATAGAAATTCATTTATTCTGTAAAAAATTAAGAACTACAACAAAGATCAATGGGTGAGAGCCAAAGAAATAGATACAGTAGAAAGTAATTTTCTAGCAACTGAAGTTAGAAACAAATAAAACACATCAGTAACAGTGATGCTCACAGCAATGCTGAAAATAGATTCCTAATTTTTATCAAATATCCTTGTATGAGGGAATCCATTTTAAGCTGTATGAATCTCTTTCTTTTGTTGGATGACAATGCATTTCCAACCGAGGTTGTGAGCATTCCAGCCTGAAGCAGGGAAGCAAGGGCTACACGACATCATTTAAAATCTTTTTCTCTCTCCTGTGACTTACAGTGTAAATGGACTGTAATGAGTGAAAGTCTTCCACATGTTCAGAGGAAATCAAACACTACTCTCATCTGCATATATTCAACCTCAGCCCCCTCCATGCGTTTCAGCAAGATTTTACTTAGGAGAGAGAAATGTTAAAATAAGATAAATTACCCAGAGCAATGATTTGCTACTAATATGAAAGTTTATGCTGTGCCACTTTTCTCACAAAATCCTCAGGAAAATGTTGAAAATTTTAAATGTTCCCTTTTCTTCTAACTGTGGGACTCTCTAGCAAATATTAGTAAATATTAGCAAAAAAATCACTATTTTGTGGTTATGTTCTTCTTATCAATAGAAAATTTTTGAGCTATACTTACTCAAATTGTAAAATTCTTGAGTTTTTATATTCATTTTTCAGATTACTTGATTGAAAGATCTCATCCATCTAAAAAAATAATAGTTTTTAAAAAGCATATTATATTTAGGACAAACTTTTGTTAAACACTTTAGACAAACTGATCTTTCTGTTCTGACTAGAATTGAATTACAGATATTTTTCCTTCTCTGTGGGGATGGGACTCATAAATGTAAGCATCCTGGGCATATTACATTTATTTACTAATTTTCTCAAAGTAAGAAAATGGGATCTACCTATCTTCTGGCAAGTAGTTAGTAAAACTATGTTTTGAAATTTTAAATCAGCTGAAAAAAATGATAGTCTCCTACCATTTGCTGAAGGTCAAAAGCAAGAATTTTGAAATCCACTGAGAGTTTGTCTTGCAAATTAGGATTGTATGTCGCTCCAGATGTTATTTTCAATGTCCCTCTGGTTTTGTGACTTTCTCCAAACACTGCATCTAAATGAATTAATAAGAATAAAAACACTAGAAATGTGAGTTATGAATAAGAGGGAATATGTACATTCCAGTTGATACTCAGAAGTAATTTTCTTGCTTCATGTGTTGGTGTGGTAGCTCCTGCTTTTTCTTTGCAGACTTCATGTTCCATAATTAGGTGCATTTTTTTTTGGGATTATGTGGTTGTTTTACAAAATTAAAAATAATCTTCTTTATCCTACTGTTTTTTTTCCTTTCCTTTGAAATTTAACCCACATCTAAGCTTCCAAGTGTTTTGTTTTGTTTTTTTAAACACTGAGATTTCCTGTTAGAAGATAAGGGATAAACTTTCACCAATTTTGGGAACTGATTCAGGGATTCATGGTGAGAAATGGACCATTAAAAGTTTTAAAAGTTCTATAGTTGCTTTCAGATACTTCTTGAACACCTAGCATCCAGGGACACTGTTGGTTTTCCACATGTGGATTGCTGTGAAGGTTTCAGTGTGTGTGTTACTTTGAAACAGACTTGAAATTACTTCTTTTAGTCTAATAATGATAAAGTTGGCACATGTGACATTTTGCCATTTGATGGTGACCATTGTTATTAGAGAATTTACTGAGAATGTTGCAGGAAGTATATTATCTCAATATAAGAAATTGTAAGGGAAAAGGGAACAAACTGAATATAAATGTCAGTAATAAATTGTGGCATCAAATCTTGCATAATCCTTTTATCAGAATACCTTTTTCAATATGTATTTAAATATCAATAATGACACACAATTCTCACATTGTGGTATGAGAAGATGCTATTTTTCCTTTTCCCAGATAGGGGAATTGAAACTAAGATTCACTATGAAAATTTCCCAAGGTGATAAAGTTAGTAAGTGACAGACTTGGAATTAGGACATAGGATTGACACATTTAAGAACCCAGGATCTGCCATATATTGATGTCAAACTTCCCAGTCCAGAAGAAACATTAGAAATAATATTTTAAGCAATAAACTGGCATTCAGTCTAAACAGCTGTCATTTCATAACTGATGAACTATTATCATTTATGCCATTTTATTTGTTTTTAAATACTCAAAATTACATTTAGTTTTGCATATTTAAATGGGAAAGACAAGGAAAGACTGAAGAATGGTCCTTGCATTGGAGGAGACTGTGGGAACAGGATAACTAATTCCTGTGTAGAATCTGCTTTGGATCCTGAACAGGTAAAGGGCATTAGTAGGAAAACTGGTAAAATGTGAATAAAATGTGTGGTTCGGTTAATAATACAGTGCCAATGTTAGTTTATTGGTTGTGACAACCGTACTATGGATATACAAGATACTGACATTAGGGGAAGCTGGGCGAAGGTTATGTAAGAACTCTAAAATTTTTCAACCTTTGTGTAAATCTAGAAGGATTTTCAATAAAAAGTAAAACAGTGTATGAAAGGTAGCACATCTTATGTCTCCTGGTGCTCTATTACAGATTTAACCCAACTCTCTTTTTATTATTTAGTTGTTCATTATTAAATCATATTAACATTGAGAAATATTTATTTTAATTTTACTTATAAAATAGCTTTTGTACCTTCACTGAGCATCAAAGATTCCAATGGACTCTAAAAACGATTACATATCCTTCTGGTTATTTACAGCATTTAAGTAAAACCAAAGTAGCCGGTTTTCTAAAAGTCTAAGTGCACCTCTATATTAAATACCCCAAATCTTTCTCTTGAAAATACATCCCTTGTAGATAGCTATAGTATTTAAATGGCATTGCATTAGAATTATTTTATAAAACTATAAAGTACTGATACACATTTAAGAAGTTACTTAAATTTGCCTCTGATTCCTCACCTAAAACAAGGCTAACTATGGGGCACCTGAGTGGTGCAGTTGGTTAAGTGTCCAACTCTTGAGTTTGGCTCATGTCGTGATCTCATGGTCCTGAGATCAAGCCCCAAGTCAGGCTCCTGGATCATCGGATTCTCTCTCTCTTTCCTTTGCCCTTCCTGCTTATGCTCTCTTTATTCCTCTCTCTTTCTCTCCGAAATAAATAAATAAATTTTTAAAAATAAATAAAATGAGGGTAGCTATAACAACTAACTCATAAGTTTGTTGTAAGAAGAGAATACATTTGAAGATCTTTGAAAATCTCCTGGTATAGATAAGTTAGCTCTAAATGATAGTTACCTTTCCCTATTTCTATTCATTACAAATTGCTGTTCAGGCAGCTTGAGATCTTTCTAAGTCTACAATTATATCCAACCTCCCTTACACTGTTGCAATTCAAATTGTTAGACTAATAAGAAAATGAAAATATTGTTCTCTAGAAATAAGCAATATATTTGCTTTAACCTTGCCTGTTTATTGACTTGACCAGTCAATAAATTTTAATTGTTTTTATTATTTTAATATGTTTATGCTTTAAATTGTATCAGAAGGAATCCGGGGGCTGTGAAAGCTACTTTGTTATATGTTCCAACTGAAAACTTAACACTTTTCATTTTAAAAAACTTCTCTCACGCTTGAATTCTGAATTAAATTCCAAATTATACATGAGCTAATTTTCCAATATTCTGTGAAGTGAACTACAGAAAGCATCTGAATGCAACATAGATATTTTGTCATGAAAGGATAGCAATGAATAAAACATATTGGAGGGAGAACTGAGATTAGAATGGGCACCTTCATCTGGGGGCTGCTTCAGTAGCCCAAGCCAAGGGACTTACCTCTTTCTGATTCCTTAATTGCCAGCCAGGACACTGCAAATAATCCAGCACAGACAGCCACCAATAAGACAAAGAGAGCTGCGAACAGGACTTCATAGGTGCTGAAAGAAAGGTGCCTTGAAGGTTTACTTCTTTTTGACACCATTTTTGGCTTTTGAAAGTATGCTAATCTAAGAACTGTAAAATCAACCAACTAGAGATCAAAACCTCTCAAGCTGTCAAGGATTTGTAAAGCAACCACACAAATCTACCCTAGTGCTACTAGTCAGCATAAAGGAGTTGTATATGTCTCTTCTGCTACTTTATGTCTCTATACGTTAAATAGCTTAAAAAGGGTGGTTAATCTTTAAGAAGATATTAATGAGTAAAGATCTGCCCGGAGTTATAAATGTTAATCATCTGAACCATTCGTTGAGGTGAATGAAATTAAATGCATGTTGTAAACAAAAATGACACTTTATCATTTCGAGAACTGTTAAGAAAAATGTGAAATTCATGGCAAACAAATTAGTCATTAGGCAGATGCACTTGATATTTGAAGAGAATTTCCAACAGATCAACCTTCTACCCTCTGACTCAGGTCATTATTAAGGCATATCTCCTGTTCTGTGTAGGTATAGATATTAAAAAAATAACTTTTATGTACAGGTATGTATTTTTTTAAAGATTTTGTTTATTTATTTGACAGAAAGAGATACAGTGAGAGAGGGAACACAAGCAGAGGAGTGAGAGAGGGAGAAGCCGGCTCTCTGCTGAGTGGGGAGCCCGATGTGGGGCTTCATCCCAGGCCCCTGGGATCATGACCTGAGCTGAAGGCAGATGCTTAATGACTGAGCCACCCAGGCGCCCCTGTACAGGTATTTATTAAGCCCAACATATATATTAATAGATCTCTCTCTCCCACCCTTTTTCTCCTTCCTTCCCTCCATCCCTCTTCCTCTCCCTGTGTGTGTGTATATATGTTTATGTGTATACACATATACATATTTCTTATTGAAATAATCACACATTTTGTAATCATTATATCACCCATGCGAAGTCATGCAATGTAAGGCAGTATTGATTTAACTTAAAGGAAAATCTATTTTAACAAGGCATCATATGTCTACTCTTTATGGTCTTGTATGGTGACCCGTGAACGGGAGTAGCTGCTGAGAGAGGAAAAAAAAATGTTTCTATTTTAAGAAAGTATGCTGGGTGCGGAAGACATTGGCCATTTGTCCTGAACTTTATCTTTTTAAACATGCTAATTGTAAAAAGAGAACAAGTTAGAGGACAGGTCAACTGTAGACCTCTGCTTTATGGGAAAATCAATACTGTTTTCTAATAATTAAACAACAATTTCTTATGGGAACTTCCATGTTTTGAAGAAACAATGAATCTAGAATTGAAAATTAATAGGTAAAATGAAACCTATTCTGAAGAAAACCAGTTTGCCTCTTGTTCTGGTAAGTGAAATTGGCCAGAGATAAGGAAGTCCTTAATCAGAGGCCTTTAATGTACTGAAACTGTGGCATATTATAATAGGCTGCAATAAGCGTTAATCATTTCCACTTTTCTTTCTTCTTCTTTACTCCTGAAAGGAGACAATTGTATGTTGTACTTTGAAATCCTTGCTGATAAAAACTAGGATATAAATAATTAAGTGCATGTCATGGAATACATTTATATTTTTTATTTAATACCAATTATATTGTTACACCTTTTCAAATCTTCATGGAGTGAGAGATACTACTGATGATGTTGGGACAGGTTCATTTTACTTATATTCTAGGAGATGATTCTAATAATAGACCAGACTCTTCACTAAAGTTTGAGCCTCAAGAGTGACCCATGAATTTGGGGAGCCAAGAAATTAGAAGTAAAATTGCTATTTTGGGCATTATAGCTGATGCACATGAAATTGCTTTTCAGAAAATGAAGTAGAACTTTGCTATATTTCTTTGGACTTTATTATATAAGGGAAAGAGAGATGAGCACAATGAGTTCACATGCTCTACTCCAAGCTCAGAGTAAAAATACACTAAATATAAGATTGAAACCCAAAAATTATATGCTTAGGTTCAGAAATGAAATCAGCACTCATATTATACATTCTCCTTAAATTACATGCTTTCAGCAATTATATTTAAAATGAGGGGGAGAACAGCTTTCTTTAAAAGAGATAATTTCTATAAGACTAAAAAAAGACAAACAGGTCAATGTGAAAAAGAACAAATCACATGTCTTAAAATTAAAAAGAAAATTGGTAAAATAAAATAGAACTTGTCCTACCAGATAATAAAACTCACCACAGAGTTATTTGAGAAAGAGAGAGAGAGAGAATGAGGTGGGGTGCAGAGGGAGAAACCAGACTCCCCACTGAGCAAGGAGCCTGACCTGGGGCTCAATCCCAGGACCCTGAGATCATGACCTGATGCTTAACTGACTGAGCCACCCAGGCACCCCAACAACACTCTTTTTTTGAAACAAAGGATATAAAAAACAAAGAATCAAGACACATATTAGAAGATGTTTTTTTTTTCCTTCCTTCCTTTCCTTCTTTCCTTTCTTTTCCTTTCTTTTCACTTTCTTTCTTTCTTTCTTTCTTTCTTTCTTTCTTTCTTTCTTTCTTTCTTTCTTTCTTTCTTTCTTTCTTTCTTTCTTTCTTTCTTCCTTCCTTCCTTCCTTCCTTCCTTCCTTCCTTCCTTCCTTCCTTCCTTCCTTCCTTCCTTCCTTCCTTCCTTCCTTCCTTTCTCTCTCTCTCTCTCTCAATTGTATATGTTTTATTTTGGCTATAACAGAACAGAATTAAGACAAATATTTTGTATGAATTTCTTAAATTTATTTGGGGGACCACCTAAGGAAAGTCCATGAGAGGAACTAGGAATTAAAAAAGGGTGGGGGAGGAAATAAAGCCAATAAAGGCTTTTATGTATAATCAAGCCATTTACCACCATGGGCTCAGAAACATAATCCTGCTGGGAATTGTGTGAGACAGTGAGGAAAATTCTCCAAATTATCCCAACTAAGGGATAGTAACTTCTAAGCAGGGAGGGAGGAAGATAGTATTGGAATGGAATACCAACCCAGGGGGCTTCAACTGTATTTGTACTGTGCTAGTTCTCTTAAAATTTTTGAAATAAATTAATGAACCATTAATGACAGAGCTAGATGATTAGGACATATGAGTTAATGCTATTCTACATTTTGCCATTTTATATATATATATATAGAAAAGGGAAGCATGTGATTGAAGTTCCTGTGATATTTTCTTCTTTATTAAATGCTCATTAAATTTTTGGAACTTGATGCGTAGAATCTCCTACTTCAGAAATGTAGAAGTTACAGAATATCCTCCCCCCTCCCCCAGCTTAATAGAAGTCTTTGAATATCTATGGGAGAGTAAAACATTTATTTAAAAAAAAACACTTAAAATATTTAACCATAAAAGCTAAGATGATGTAGATGAAGTATAGGTATAATACATTTGGGATGGTGAATAAGAGAATATATAGCTCTGGGTAGGTAAGCATCATTAATACTCATAATGAAGCTTTCAGTGAGGAAATAATTGTGGCCATTTCAGTGATGGGAACGATACTTTCTGGCTTGCTGAAGAATGAAGGAGGAGGAGACTTGAAGATAGTGTGGGAGTAGGTAGAGCCAATGCTGAAGTTTTGGGGGCTCCTATGAGAGGCTTATAAATATCTTTGCCTGAAATGAATGAAAGGATAAAAATAGCACAC
This sequence comes from Procyon lotor, assembly GCA_028646535.1. Taxonomy (NCBI): domain Eukaryota; kingdom Metazoa; phylum Chordata; class Mammalia; order Carnivora; family Procyonidae; genus Procyon; species Procyon lotor. The sequence goes on along the minus strand of CM053603.1, from coordinate 164,616,374 downwards.
CTAAGAAAGTAAAGCTCTTGTTAATGTTATAGAAACAAAAGAACCAGAGGATTAACTTTCATGGTGCCTATCATAATCTATGTATTTACTCAACAAATATGTGATTTTTTATAAGATTTATTTATTTGAGAGAGAGAGCTGGAGGGGGTGGGACAGAGTGAGAAGGAGAAAGAAAATCTCAAGCAGACTCCATGCTGAGTGTGAAGCCCCACTTGGGGTTTGATCCCAGGACCTTGAGATCATCAAGACTTAAGTGTTTAACCAGCTATACCACCCAGATGCCCCAACAAATATGTGATTTTATACTCTGACTGTCCACGGGACCGGTAATTGCAGAGGGCTCTAGATTAAAGCCATGAGCATTTAGAGAAAATTATTTTCACTATTCAGCACAATGAGAGAAACTCAGAAGCTTTCACTGTTAAACAATTTCCCATGACTGGGTTGTTATCAGACAAATTTCTTGAATAAGGTCAAACTAAAAAATAATATAAAACGGGAAAATCTATACTGTTCAGCAAGAATACTTTTGGAGTTTCTGCAGATGCTTTTTTTCTCTCTGAAAATATGCCCACATGCCAAGTGTAGCATATTAACACTTAGCTCACTTATGTGATTCATGGTTCAAAGGTGACAAAGCGTTAAGAAATTCACATTTGCTTATCTTTAAGACCAGTGTATTTCTTTTCTTTGACTTCCCATATAATTTTAACATATTATTCTAATATCTGGTTGGTGAGCCTTTTCACATATTAGGCATTGCAAGAGGACAGTGATCTTTCTTTGTACAAAGTCTGAGGACTATTTCATAAACATCTTGGATTAAAAAAAGGATGAGGTGAGTAGGCCTTTAAATATTATTAGATATCTTTTCGATGAGGAGCCTTAGGTACTATAATCCCAGAGATTTGCTTCCTGGGTATTGTTTTCTATTGTTTTGATCCTTGAAGAAAAATTAGTCTCTGAATAAAAATCTGGTGCCTTCTTGTCTTTCCCTCAGAAGCTTGTAGCTATTCGTCTACTATTCTCTGGCCTGAGATTGAACTAGTCCACCTTTATGACTGTTCCATCCATCTTTTGCTTGCATGTGTATCGTCACCAGCCAGCTGTTTGTTTGTTTTTGTTTTCAAACTACTTTTAGAAGGGTTGGCTGTTGGATTCTATATTCCCTGAGTTTGTTTGTATGTGAGAAAACCTTCTCTTTTATATTTGAAAAAGAAAGTATCTTTTTCTAGGGATTGTACGTGTGGGCAAATGACAAGTTTATTTTTGTCTTGGAATTCTAAAGATATTTTTCTGATACTGTTTTTCTGACACAGGACATAATTGTGGAAATGTCTAAAGCTGATCCCGTATCTTACTTCTGTATGTGACGTGTTTTATATCTGCCTGAATACTTAGAGAATTATTTTTTCATATTTGACGTGCAATAGAGAATAAGTTGGCATTTATTATTCTGAATGGAGTTTTCTTGGAATGTGGCGAACCTTTTCCAGTTTCCCCTCCACCTAAAAGTTAATGTTCCTTTATTAAAGTTTTAAATTTTTTTTCCTTCTATTTACCAGATGTCTTACTGGGGCTGGGAGTCCAATTTTCTTTGTATTGAATTCTCTTGTCATTCCTTTACATCTATACTTTTGTCCTAAGTGTTACAGTGTCTATAACTCCCTTATACATTTTAATTATATGCCATGTTCAACTCTGCGTTTTCTATTCTCTGCTGCTGCTAATTTGTTTGTGTAATGCCGTTGATTTAGATTGCTATTGGTTTTCTTAATTAAAATCTTTCTTCTTTAATCTAATTCTGTGTTTTATTATCGTATTATTGAGTTCTTATTGTCTTGACCTCATTTTCTTATTAACTTATTCTAAAATAAGTCATGCTATAGGAAACTTCCATTTGGTTGAATTTGCTTCCAGGTTTAGTTTTTTGGCACTATTTTAATACTATTCTCTTTCTCCCTTTCCTCTTTCTGAGTTATATTTACATGACTGCTATGCAATTTTTTTTTCTGGTTCATGCTTCACTTAGACAGTTTTGCTTAGGCTCTTTCCCATAGTTTCCCCATAGAGTGAGTGAATTCTGCTTGCATTCACATGAGCTAGAGTTTGAGATATGCATGCTATATGCATTCTCTTGTTCTGCAAACTAAGGGGTTAGGGGAGGTTGGTGAGGGAGGAGGGCAGCTGTATAAAGGAGACATTCCTTTCTCTCCCTGAAATTTTTTGAATACTCTGTACCAAGGTCCCTATATAGTCATGTGGGGTTTATTCTGCGTGTGAATGTGTGTGGGTTGCTTCTGTGCTGCACACTATTCCCTGCACGGAGGTGAGTAACTTTGAGAAATTACGAGCCCTTATGGTTGGTTTCCTCTCATCTCCACTGAGATTCACTAACAATCACTGGCCACTAAGAGTCGCTAGTCTTGAAATATTTTGTTTCTTTTTCTGAGGCTGTCTACTCACCAGATTGACCTGCTTTTCTACAAACTGCAAGGTTTGTTTTTTTTTTTTTTAAGATTTTATTTATTTATTTGACAGAGAGAGATCACAAGTAGGCAGAGAGGCAGGCAGAGAGAGAGGAGGAAGCAGGCTCCCCGCTGAGCAGAGAGCCCGACGACACAGGATTCCATCCTGGGACCCTGAGATCATGACCTGAGCCCAAGGCAAAGGCCCCAACCCACTGAGCCACCCAGGTGCCTCCAAACTGCAAGGTTTTCATAAAAATTAGAAACTTTTTGAGTTTTTTTTTCATCAATACTAAAGGGGAGGAGAGGGTTTGTAGGTGAACGATAGTAAAAAAGAACCATATGGAACTTCATAATATTCTTGTTATAGGACAAAGTTTATGCTATGTACCTTTTTTTAAAATTTCTTGTTTTGTTTTGCTTTTTTTTCCCTTGGGTCCTAGTTTGTTTTTGACTCACTCATACCTAGTTTATGACTCATCTAATTAGATTCTAGAGAAGTACATTTCAAGTTTCAGCTTTAAACCAGACTTGATGCAAAAATCCATCTCCTCTAATTTTTTAAAATTGGAGCAGAGTTGGGGCGCCTGGGTGGCTCAGTGGGTTAAAGCCTCTGCCTTCTGCTCAGGTCATGATCTCAGGGTCCTGGGATGGAGCCCTGCATCGGGCTCTCTGCTCAGCAGGGAGCCTGCTTCCCCCTCTCTCTGCCTGCCTCTCTGCCTACTTGTGATCTCTCTCTCTCTCTCTGTTCAATAAATAAATAAATCTTAAAAAAAAAACTGGAGCAGAGTTGACACACAATGTGTTATCAGTTTCAGGTTTACAGCATAGTGATTCCCACATCCGATGTAATTTCTGACTTAAAGACTACATCGATTTTATGTCAGCTAACACTGTACCTAAAACATTCATTCAGATGTCGTACCACAGCTTCCTGGCTCTGAAGAGTCTGATATAACTGAGTTCACACATGTACAGTATTTTCAGCTGAATACTGTTTTCTAGAAGGATACATGAAAACTGAACATAAACGGATTATGCATCTGTTTAGTTAATAGAAACCTCTTGCATCAATTAACAGGAGTTAATTAGGAGCTGGAATCCTCTACTACTTTCGGCTTGACAGTAAGGAAAACTCTTAAAGATGTCACACACTGGAATGGTCTGTCTAAAATGGCAAAACTGCACTTGTTGAATTGGAAAAAATATGTGTTTGCCATTCAAAGGTAGTGGTGTGAAGTTGTGGGAAAAGCCCTAGACATGTAGACGGTAGACCCACCTTTACATATGGGTATTGGTCTTTACCAAGCAAACGTGCGCATTTTTTTTTTTTAAAGATTTTTTATTTATTTGACAGAAAGAAACACAGCGAGAGAGGGAACACAAGCAGAGGGAATGGCAGCGGGAGAAGCAGGCTTCCCGCCGAGCAGGGAGCCCGATGCGGGGCTCGATCCCAGGACCCTGGGATCATGACCTGGGCTGAAGGCAGACGCTTAAGGACTGAGCCACCCAGGCGCCCCAAACGTGCGCATTTGCTAAAATTCTCACCGAGCTTCAGTTTTCTCATCTGGAGCATGAAATTGCTGATCTTAAAATCACTTTCATTTCTAAAATTTCATGACTTTATGATTTTTATGATCCCTTCCAACGGGTGTGATTTATGTCTCTTCACATTAAAAAAGCCTTTCTTTCCCAGATTTCTTTCCGAGATTCACCTAAAAATCAGCTATGTGAGACAAAGTCTTTTAAAACATTTTCCCAAGCTCTTTTCCTTCTTATCTCCCATCGACCATCCATTCTCATTGCAGCTTCTTTTTATCCTTCTCTCGGAAGGATTACAGTGAGACCATATTTACTTCCCCTTTGCTGATGCAAATTCTGCTTCCCAGCTCTTCCGTCTTTGTTCCTGCTCCACGGGTGGGCAGCTTCTTCCCTTGTCATATGAAAGTCGCTCTCACCAAGCCTATCTCCTTAATCTACTTTTGTCTGTAAGGTGGATTATGAAACTTTTGAATAAAAGGTATTATACCAGAACATGCTGAACTGCATAGCACTTAACTGTTCCAAAGGAGAGAACTCTATTGATGGCAGTATTCAAAAATAGACCTGTATTTCAGGAAAGAAAAATGAACTCGGCTGTGAGAGATTGGTTTTTCCTAGTAGGGGTTACCACACTTTTTATAGCATCTTAGTTGGTTAGTAGGGAGCTTTGAAAAAATATCAGCATGCTCTTGCCCATCAGCTGCTAGTTTAGGTCATTTTCAAAGAAACCCCCTGTACATTCAGGATCCTAACCAATTCACAGCCCCGTGATTTTATATTGTTGTGCCAGCTACAGTGGCAACTGAGGCAGGATTAATCTTCTCACCATGTTACTTTTTAACTTTAATCATCTTAGTGCCTGGAGGTCAAAAGACTTTTTGATATTGAAAGAGAGTCAGTCTCAAATTTTCTCAGTGCTTTTTAATCTAATTGCCCTGCTATCATCACCAAAGTGTTATATCAGGCTTTACTTTTTTCACAGAATAAGTTTTCCACATCAACTTGCTCAGTTTTCACTGTCTTGTCATTAAAATAGTTCCAGAAGCTCATCTTCTTTTCCTTCCTAACTGAAAGGATAAAGATAAGATCCAATTAGAATATTGTCGCGTTCAGGAAACTGAAGTTTCCTGGCCTGATCTGGGCTTCAAAGTTCTCAAGTAAAAATTTGCATTTCATTTTTATGACTCTGCCTTTTTAGCCATCACCCAAATAAATCCTTTGGGTAATATTTTTTTACTAAACAGATGCATAGCTTCTTCATATGAACATTATTTGCTTCTCCTTTATTATTAAGACTGCCAGTTTCTAGATGAAAATAGCCAGGTATATAAGGAGCTTTTGCTGAAGTAATGCACTGTATCTACAATTATGTGTTTGATAAATGTTTCTTGCTGCTGCTGCTAAGACTTAGGACTATTAACAGTAAAAATAAAATAGCTCACAGGAACAAGGAATATAGCTTCGCTGTTAAGCTATTAGTTAAGGATGGTAAAGTCAATGGCGGAGGCATGAGGTTGGTGAAGTTGAAGTTGGTTAGACATAAGGAATTAAGCATATGGTAAGTTAGATTTTTTACATTAGATTCTTGGAGAGATTGTGTAAAACTAAGAGGAATTTTATATAAACACAATCCTTCCCTGTTTTCGTTCTCCCCTTCCCTAGTGATGAAACTCACCAAGTTTTATCTTGAACCACCAGCAACAGCCCCTGGTTTTCACTCTTCTTTCGGTTGATGTGACTAAGATCAGGAGGATGGGCTATGGGAGAAAGGGATATGTATGTTATCTGGATCCTCTCCTTGAGGAGTCTAGCTAGAATTTTATTTTTCCCTCCTGAAGGCTATAAAATGGGAGTAGGTAGCAGCCTTGGAAGCTCTTTCTTGTGAATGGCACAGCCAAGCCACCAGTCCTGACTTCATATCTGGGCTCTTATGTCAGAGGAAAACAAACATCTGCTGTATTTAAAGATTTTATTTTTATTTATTTGACACACAGAGAGAGATCACAAGTAGGCAGAGAGAGGGAGGGAAGCAGGCTTCCTGCTGAGCAGAGAGCCCGATGTGGGGCTCGATCCCAAGACCCTGAGATCATGACCTGAGCAGAAGGCAGAGGCTTTAACCCACTGAGCCACCCAGGCGCCCCAACATCTGTCCTATTTAGTCAGCTTATAACTTCCTTAGCTTACTTTTACAGTAAACTCTAACTATGGGTTTTGATGAGGAATTCGAACAGAATCCATGATGCACTTTAAAAAACTTAGAAATAATTTGAGGGAAAAAAATGAAGCAAGATGGGATCAGGAGGGAGACAAACCAAAAGAGACTCTTAACTTCAGGAAACAAACTGAGGGTTGCTGGGGAGGGTGGGGGGAAGGACAGGGTGGCTGGGTTATAGACACTGCGGAGGTTATGTGCTATGGTGAGTGCTGCGAGTTGTGTAAGACTGATGGTTCACAGACCTGTACCCCTGAAGCAAATAATATATTATATATTAATAAAAATTAAAAGAAGTATTTATTAATTTGAAAGGAGAAATTCTTTCATTATAATAGTTTACTGATGTTTTTTTTTTTCCATGGGTAAGCCTTCTAGTTAAGAATGTATTAGTTCTGAACTTAATAGATAGTCACTAGAATGTTAAGATATAATGTCAATTTGTTTTTTTCTTAGTTTCTTTTAAAATTTTCATAATTCTTATAATTTTAAAGTATTTATAGTCCTTTTTAACCTTTAATTTTCCAGAATATTCTAGGTTAGAATTTAGTCATCCTAAATAACTTTTGGACACTGGAAATGTGTGTATTTACTGGTAATATAAGGCATTTGTTTTGAGAGGCCAGTGTGCTGCCTCCCTGGTTTACAATAGTGTCTTAAGGTCACTGGCTGTCTGTGATTCGTCTGTATCATTGACAAAGTAGAGATGATACTGTTTGGTCCACTAAGTTCTAATATTTAGCCAAAATGTGAAATCCTTTGATAAAGTTGGAAACTACTTGTAGCATATTCTAAAGCATTGGAGACATGTCTTTCTATTCCTTTTGACTTTAAAATATCCAGAGCTTTTGACTTTCTTTATCTCTTGCTATTGAACATGATAAGCGTATTCATTCAAGAATATATGGATTTCATGTTGTGGGAGTGCTGACAGTACTGACTCCAACTTTGGCTCTCCATCTTGTTCACATTGGCTCTCGATGACCTCTCTTGGGGCTATGTGCTCTGAGCCCCTCGGAGATTAATATATATACTTAGAAATGCCCGCCAAGACTGGGAGAGGGGCAAGCTTGCTCTGGCCTCTCATGTATCTATTAGAGATAATACAGTCTTTCCCCTTCCTGATGTACAGGTTGTGCCATAAGATCTAATTAAAGGTTAGCAGTCAATTAAGTGCATGCAAACCCTTCGAGGTACATGTGAATCCCTTGATCTCACTACGATGCCCTTCTGCGTGCCTCCCTACCGCGCTCTATAAAAATCTGCAGACTGAGGTCTAGACTTTGACAAGAATAATAAGGCAGCTGCTGGGATCATCTCATGCCTGATCCCCCTTCCAGTAAGTTATCCTCAATAAAAAACTCTGTGTAACCTGTATGGAGTCACTTGCTTTCCTCTAAAAGTGCCTTCTCAATCTGGGGGATACTGTACTGTCCCCGCCTCCACTTCTAACACATATTCTGTTAACGCCTTAGATGTACTATTGTGAACACATTTTCTGTGATCATTATGTTGTTTTAATGAGGTTTAAAGAAATTCATTCTGAAGATAAAACCTACTCATACCAGGTTGATTTGAAAGAGAGTTGCCAGTCAACTCTCTATGAAGATAATGGCAAAATGACCACAGTTAACATTTTGATTAATTATAAGATGAATGTTTATGTGTGAGGTAGCAATTTTAACTTAGAGCGAATACAGAGCAAACTGTAATCAAAAAGAAGTCATGTCAATTGTAACATTTTAGCCAAATTTTACATAAACATTTAAAAAAAATTTTTTTTCCAAGATTTTGGACATGTAAGCCTAACCACCATTTATTTGATACTTTGGTTTTAAATTTTTTACCCTTTTTCATCAAAAATATGTTGCTAAAAATTCAACCCAAGAGTCTCCACTTTGTGAAGGTAAAAAGGCAGCAGTAAACCATTCCAATATTTTGCATAATCCTGGTATTGTCTTCCTTATATAAAATAGTTCTGCCAGAGGAAAAAAGCAGGTTCAATGAGAGCCAAACTGAGATCTCTGGAGATAAAGAATAAACAGAAATATTATGGAGAGATCCTAAAACATAATTATATAATTTAAATGTGCGATTAAAGCATGGAATTAAAGTAGCTAATGTGTTTCCTTTCAACAGAAGGAGATCACCAAAAAAAGCTGTTTTTTGAAACATTTTAAGATTATTACTACATAAGCTAGTATCTACACTGAACAAGGTTTGGTATGTTTACAATTCGATTACATTCAAGCTCAATAACCTTGCAATAAAAATAGAGCCTAAACCCTTCAGACGTCTGTATCCTTTAGATGTTTCTTATCCAGAAAATAAAATGAATTCTTCAGTGAAATGACCCAAATAGACTGTCAGAAACTAATCTTGTTCAATGTGAATTGACCCAAATTAGGGAAATAATTAGGACACTGCTGTTATCATAAGCAGATCTATGTGTCAGAACTTCAGCCTATGTACATATAAACACACACATGTACAGAAACACACGTAAGCATATACACACATGCCTACACATATACATATGCACATACATATGCATATTCACAATTACATACACATTTACACAAAAACAAATACACATGTATTGATACACACACACAGATACACAACACTGGAATATAATTGCCAACAATGCTGTATTCATTTCACATGGAGTTTGTTAGAAAAATTTCAGGAACCTACTTGTCTTTAGCAGACTAATTGAGAGAAGTTGAGCTTACCTACCTAGTAATTATGGTAAAACAACCACTTTGCATCTTGGTCTCCTTCTTCAGCGCTGGAAGGTAGCTAAATGTGTTACTCATTTATTCTCTTGGTCATAACTGATCAACACGAGAGAACTCTCCATCTCTCCCAAACATACCTTCCCCTCTGGTTTCATTTCATCCATTAATTTATACCTGATACTAGCTGGCACACCGTATCTAAAATACAGGATCTAAGGGATCCCCTGCTTCTGTGGATTACACATAAGGGAGGTAAGGACGTTATTCTGAAAAGTGTCCTGTGGCCTTTTTTGCATCTCTTATCATTTTTCTCTGCTGTAGCTATAGGGACCTAAAATGAGAATGTCATTCTACAGCCAGTTGTATAAAATTCTAATGATTTTATCATCACATATGTAGAGGTGACAGTGGTCATATCTTTGTAAGAGTGGAATTATCCACCTGTATCCATCTGCTGGCTGGGCTATAACTTAATGCGAGTCAACCTTCTTGTACTTGGGGGTTCCTACATACATCTTGTTGACACAGAGAACATGGCGCTTCTCCAATCATCTGTCATACCTCCTCTCCTGCCCATTCATCTTTTTGATGTGATCTATCTATCATTTTGCTCCATAATCTATCAACTATAAAATGGTGTAGCTGCTATTCATAGCTGTTTTCTTAGGTCACAGGAGTGAATGTTCTCATTTAAATACTTCAAAATAACCTTGACCAATCTCTGCTAGAAAACATTGTTGCAATTGGAACCGCCAGGGAAGGAAGATGGACTGAATATGGGCTGTTTCCTGGGCATATGCTGTAAGCGCTGGATCTATGCAAAAGCACCAGAGTTCCTACCATTTGTACTCGGAGAAGATTGAATCATTTAGAAATAGTATTTATGCTACCTTCTCCGCTCCATCGACATCAAGGTTGTTCCTGACCCTTGACATGTTCCTCCCTGTAGGTGGACAATATATTCTGACATGTTACTTGATTTTCACGATCAATGACATGGGAGTAAAAGTAACTTATTTTTCTTCCCTTTACAATGGGAACAGCAATCTCCCAGATAGTGCTGTTTTGCCAGCCTGGATTGCAAAATGAAGATAAGGTGAAGCAGAATCACAGTTGACCAACAGTGGATGTCACATGGGCAAGAAATAGACGTTTGCTGTTGTGTGCCACTGAGACCTGAGAGTCATTTTCTAATGCAACATAAAGTAGCCTATCCTGACTGATACCGTAACTATCAAAGGTACATAAATGCAAATGGAGGGATGCTCTTTTCTAAACACAAGAAGTCAAAAATCTAATATTCTCTTCCTGCTTTTACTATCTTTACCTTAAACAACTTATTGAATTCTTCAAGTGTTAGCTTCTGCATGTGTACACAATTAAATGGTTTGGACAAGACAGTGTGAGCCAGCTTTACATTGCTGAGTTTATGATTAGAATAACACTAAATGGCATTTCTTTCTTTTTTTTTTTCAGATTATTTATTTATTTATTTGACACAGAGAGAGATCACAAGCAGGCAGAGAGGCAGGCAGAGAGAGAGGGGGAATCAGGCTCCCCACTAGGCAGGGAACCCAATGCGGGGCTCGATCCCAGGACCCTGAGATCCTGACCTGAGCCTAAGGCAGAGGCTTTAACCCACTGAGCCACCCAGGCACCCCAGCATTTCTAAAGTCATTATTTGTCTAATTGCAGGCTACTTCTACAGAATCCCAGAGAGTGGGTGGTTTATAAACAACAGAAATTTATTTCTCACAGTTCTGGAGTCTGAAGTCTGATCAGGGTGTCAGCATGATTCGATAATGGTGGGGACTCTCTTTCAGGTTGCAGACAGCCATTTTCTCAATTTTTCTTCACATGACTGAAGAGTAAAAAGAGGGCTCTGCAGTCTCTTTGCTTTTTTTTTTTTAAGATTTATTTATTTATTTGAGAGAGAGAGAATGTATAAGCGGGAGGGAGAATCTCACGCAGGCTCTGCAGGGCTTGATCTCATGACCCTGAGATCACAACCTGAGCTTAAACCAAGAGTCAGTTGCTTAATGGGTTGCACAACCCAGGTGCCCCTCTGTGGTCTGTTTTTTAAGAGCACTAATCCTGAATTCCTGAGGGCTTTACCAAATCAGTGATCTAAATATCTCCCGAAGGCCCTGCTTTCAAGAGCTATTGCACTGGGAGTTAGGATTTCAACATAGGAATCTTGGAGGGACATAAACATTCAGTCCTTAACACCACTATCCAGCTTTACTAGGGTCTCTTTCTTTTCCTTATTTCTTTCTTAGGTAGCTGGGAGGTACTTTGTGTTTAGATAGGAATTTAATTGAATTTGCTATTTCTATGTGGCTAAAAAAAGTCTTCAACATTTGGAAGGCATAATAAAAAATTACAGGTTTTGGTGGGGGTCAAATTAATCACTAGCAATAAGTATTTTGCACATGGTAAAACATATATTACCAAAAGCAATTTGCAATTTGATTTAGAGATAATTGTTATTCTTAATGACATCATACCATATCAAGACTTCTAAGGTATACCAAGCACATTTGATCTTGCTAGGTATGAAATGAGCTTTTGATCTTTGACTTCCTAAGTACAAGCAGCATGGCCAGGCTTAGGCAGTGAGGAGAAAACTGCGAGCGTGCTCCACCCTGTCAATAACGCTTAGTCACCTTAGAGACATCACTGCAGTGAGTCCTAGCAATATATTGCATTTTCTGGTGCATGTAGAAGGTTCCTCTCACCCCCAAGAAGTATCTAGAAAGAATTTGGAGAGTTTCTGTCTTCAACGCTAAAAGTTTAGTCTCTGAACATCGTCTGAAAGCTTGTTAGAAATGCCGAATCACTCCTGGAATTATTGACCAAGAGTCTTCATCTTATGAAGATCCCCAGAGGACTTATATGCACATTAAAGTTATAAAAGCACAGAATCATCAAAGAGTAAGCTTGGGAAGAAATTTAGAAATTCTTTTTTGTGACTGTTATTTTAAATATCTGACTCAGGACCACTACCGGGCTAAAAACTATACTGCTAATATGGAGAAACACTACATACTAATAAATGCTAATATTGAAGATATTAATGGTAATATTAATACTAATAGATACTAGTGTTGAAACAGCACTAATATAGGATTAATATGACCTACAATGATATAAAAATATACAATATATTAAACATTTCAAATGGGCACCTGGCACCTGCATAGAATAATCTGGAATTTGATGTTTCAAGACTGTGGCCACAGTTTTCAGGGCTCCATCTTGATGGTAAAGGGAAAACAGTTTGCACAGAGGTTGAAAACATTGGCTTTGAGTCTTACTTCTTTGGTTCAAATCTTGGCCTCTTGTTACTAATGGTGAAACTGTGGATAGTTGTTACATCATGTCTCTAAACTTCAGTTTCCTTATCAATATCATGGGGATAGTAATTACTTAATCATTAAGGAAAATCCTCAAAAAAGTTCTCCTTTGAGACCAGATATTCTTATTCTTGGTCAGATAACAATCTTTTCTCTTTCTTAGGATTCACTGATACAATTACACTCAGTGCTCTTAATTTAGGCATGACAAAGGTCAGTCAGTGTTTGTAGATAACTCCACAATTTCATTCAAGAAAAATAGACAACATATGCAATTTCCATGCCTTTGTTTAGGGACTGTACTTTCAGTCTATTGAATGTACTTCTCCTTAATCTATTTATGGAATGGTTTGCTCCTTTGCTTAAGGTCTGAGCAGGATTTTTCTGACATAACATTTTGCCAGGGAAGATAATGGATTAAGTCTCGTGGAGACTGTAAGTAGATTTCATCACCTGCTTTAAGTTTAACCTTCAGTGCCCTCAGAAAAATTATTGTTGACACATCCCTTCAGTTATGTCCACTGAAAATTACAGTGCCAGCTTTGGGCAAAACACTTCTCAGACTATTGGTGTTTCTGCCTCCAGGCAGAGGGCTGAAAGCAATGTATTATCCTTAATAGAGAATAAAGGGAAGGTGATTCTCTTGACATCTTGATGTTTTATCATACGTGCTCGTGATTTTTAAAAATTGCAGTCTGCTCAATTCAGAGAAGCAGCATGTAATTTGGGAGCAGATTCCCAGAATTACTTCAAAAGATTATTTGGAAAATAGGGAAACATGAGGTAAAACACATAATTATTTCCATATAAGGACACTTCTTATGCTATGTGTCATTCTAGGAACTTTGCATATATTTACTTATTTAATTTTCACAACAATCCTCTGGGTTAAGTGCTAATATTGTTTCCATTTTAATGATGTGGAAACTGAGGCACAGAACATTTAAGTAATTAACTTAAGGTCTCAGAGCTAATATACCCCAGTTTCAGGAAAACAAATTTAAGTAGTCTGGATCTAAACCCTAAATTCAGGATGCCTAGATGGCTCAGTTGGTTAAGCGGCTGCCTTCAGTTCAGGTCATGATCTTAGTCCTGGGATCAAGTTTCGCATTGCAGGGAGCCTGCTTCTCTTTCTGCCTGCTCTGCCTGCCTCTCCCCTTGCTTGTGCTCTCTCTCTCTCTCTGATAAATAAATAATCTAAAAAATTAAAATAAAATAAATCCTGAATTCAGTGGTTTCTTACGTGTCAATTTAGCTAAACTTTATTTTCCTTTTTTTTTTTTTTTTAAGATTTTTATTTATTTATTTGACAGAGAGAGATCACAAGTAGGCAGAGAGGCAGGCAGAGAGAGAGGGGGAAGCAGGCTTCCCACTGAGCAGAGAGCCTGATGCAGGGCTCTATCCCAGGACCCTGAGATCATGACCTGAGCCGAAGGCAGAGGCTTTAACCCGCTGAGCCACTCAGACGCCTCTGAACTTGATTTTCCAAATGCTTTTTTCAGTATAGTTCTAGGCTAGGCTGGCCACCAGAAAAATTTTTGAGTCTTTTTTTTTTTTTTTTTTAAGAGAGTGAGAGTGCGAGAGAGTGAGAGAGAGAGAGCTTTCATGTGGGTGTACAGGAGGTAGGGGACAAGGGCAGAGGGAGAAGGAGAGAGAATCGTGAGTAGGGTCCATGCCCAGCATGGAGCCTCAGTCAGGGCTCAATCTCGCAACCCTGAGATCATGACCTGAGCCCAAAAGGTGAGTCACGTGCTTAACCGACTGAGCCACCCACATGCCCCCAATCTGTGAGATTTAGAAGATAGATGTGCATCATCAGCGAGCAAGCTAGGAGGTTGGTGCCAGGCCTCCAGGCCTCACTGCAGCTCTCAGGATTTGCCGATGTGCTGGCATGGGGCCACAGCGAGCCAGACCTCTCTCAGCTTCTTTAAGCTGTAGGCCGGGTTCATATGCAGTGCCAAAGGGAAGAGCCCCTCCCTGCTTCCTTGGCAGGTTACCCAAGGCAGGTCCTGCAAGGCTATGTGAAGGTTTAGAAACAATAAGAAAGTAGTGAATCACAGGTGTGGGTTTCAGTGTATCCTTCTGCATTCAGGTTTGCCCTCACATGTTTTTGTTTGGTTTTCTTTCTCTCATTTTACATTCAGATTTTATTCACAATAATTCCTGCCCTGCTGATCTACAGCCTGGCCACTCCCAAATGCAGAGACAACAAGTTCTACAGAATTCACCCACTATTGTCCCAGATTCTTTGTTAGTGACCTTTCTCTGATTTTCCAACCCCATCTTTCCTAAAGTTCCTGATCTTTCCTTCTATGGGTTCTCATAATTGTGGAGGGCCAGAGATCATGACTTAATATATATATATGTGTATATATATAAGGAATATACATTTTATATATATGTATATATATTATAAGGAATATGTATATTCCTTATAAATACATATATGTATATATTATATTTATAAGGAATATATATTTTATATATAAAATATATATTTTATATATATTAAATATAAATAAGGAATTGACAGCTCTAATTGACAGATTAGAGCTCAAGCTGTTTAGCATAATGCCAGGGACATTATGATCACTTAGTCATGCTGGTATCATTCTTACCTTCATCGTCATCCTCTTCCCTTTTGAAAAACTCAGTGAATCATCATCCTATAGTAAAACAAAAAAAAGAGAGGTTCAAGTATGCTTTAGTTAAAGTGGAAATAATTTCAGCCTAGTGTCAGTAGTTTGCCTAGATATTTTAGTGGAAAAAGAACTCCTTCACAAGTTCTCAAATGAAAAGCCACTAAATTTTCTTTTCTTTTCTCTTTTTAAGATTTTATTTATTTCATCATCAGTGAGCAAGAGAGACAACAAGCAGGAGAAGCTGCAGGCAGAGGGAGAAGCAGACTCTCTGTTGAGCAAGGAACCAGATGTGGGACTCAATCCCAGGACCTTGGGATCATGACCCGAGCTGAAGGCAGCCGCTTAACCAACTGAGCCATCCAGGCATCCCAAGCCACTAAATTGTCTACCTCTAGAGCAACTGTTTTAAAAGGTCTTCCCCAGGGCACCTGGCTGGCTCAGTAAGTAGACCATGTGACTCCTGATTGCAGGATTGTGAGTTCACACCCCACGTTTGGTGTAGAGGTTACTTAAAAATAAAGTCTTTAAAAAATAAAAGTTCTTTACCAGTAGGTTTCTAGTATTATCTGAGGCCCATATTTATTTTTTCTTAAGATTTTATTTATTTATTTGACAGAGAGAGAGCACAAGCAGGGGGAGTGGTAGGCAGAGGGAGAGGGAGAAGCAGGCTCCCCGCTGAATAAGGAGCCCAATGCAGGGCTCTGTCCCAGGACCCTGAGATCATGACCTGAGCCAAAGGCAAACAGACGCTTAACCAACTGAGCTACCCAGGCAGTATGTATTACATTTATTCTTTAGGCTCCTATTTACCTCAGCAATAATTTCCAAACATCATAACCTCTACTAACTCGAGAGAAGATTCTGTTTTTCCTGCTATTTCACATTCCTCTTCACCCCCTTCAAATCCAAGACATTTTGCTTAAACCCTGATGCTCACACTTCTCGATTGTCTCATAAACTCTAAGCCTAGGCAAACATTGTGGAGAAATTCCTTTATGCAGCACTCTTGTTTTGACATTTCAGTGAGTTTATTTACATGTCGTAATTTCCCAGTGCCAGTTAAAATCAGAAAAAGTGATTCACTGTGACATTCTTGCAAAATATGACAGATGGGCTCATTAGTCTTTTGATTCATAAAAACCACGATGCCTTTTTTGCTTAAAATAAGAAGCAAAAAATAAGCAAGTCCCTGATAGGTTTAATTCAGTGTCAGAGCTAAGTAATGCCAGTTCTGCAGATTTGTGGAAAGAGCTGACCAAAGGATCAGGGAGGGAAAAAGGACCATACAAACGAGTGCATTACACTTTGTGAAAAGTTGTGAGCTGTGAGCTGATCCAACAGCTAGACAAAGGAAGTGAAGAACGTGTGACTACTAAGTTACATGCCATTTATGATATGTAAAAAAAAAACTTTTCTTCATAAAAGTGCAGCAGTAGAAACAATGAAGAAATTAAACAAATGAAACTTAATAGAATGTGAAGAAAATAAGATGCTAGAGATTTTAGGGGAAAGGAAATCCCTATCAGTGATGACTGATACTCTACAGATACTATTGTGTCTGTTCACAAAGTAGTCAAAATTAAAGGAGATGTCTTTGGAATGTCAATACTAAATCTTTTTAAGGAAATTCTAGTAGACTAGCTGCATGCCAGCAAAAAAGTATTCTTATTGAAATTTTCATTCATACTGATTGGCCATCCACATTTTGTTGCAATCAGCAAATCTGCCTAGTAGAAGGACTCCACAGTCAAATCTGAATTTAAAATTATAGATAGTAGGTTTTCATGTCTTATCTGCTGTCTTGACTTTTAGTGCTTAAAGAAAGACTGCATAGATTGCAATATTTCTTATACCCTTCAAGAATAGTTAAAGTTAAAGAATCAAGAGGTTAGTAAAGAAAAAAAAAAGCCCCATAATATAAATTTCACTGAACAAAACTAAACTAAACTGAACTAAACTAAAACATTTCTTATGCTGAAGAAGCTGAGAGAGCAAGAAATAAATAAATAAATAAAAGGGGGGGGTTAACTTCATTTTGTGATATACCTGTCATATTGTATATAACCCCTATACAACCGGCTTCTGAGAAAGGTCACAGAGTGTCAGAACATTGCCCAGCCGGTCCTTGAACTAGTTTGAGTTAGCCGATAAGAATGCGGAATCCCTAACTGTCACAGAATGCAAACCCCGCCTTTTGCCCGCCAATTCAGACCAGAGTAATAGGCTAGTTCAAATGGTTACTATAGGGTAAATTATGATTCAATTGGCCACCTGTGTGTGGACCGACGATGACCATGCA
>CM053603.1:164582002-164598614 GCA_028646535.1 Procyon lotor | reverse complement strand
CACGTTGTTGCAAATGGCCAGATTTTGTTTCTCTTGATGGCTGCATAGTATTCCATTATATATATACCACATCTTCTTTATCCATTCATGTTGATTAAAATTTAAACAGACTTATATGTCATTGTATTACAGCATGTAATACATGAAAATCAGTATCATTCCTCAACTCTAAAGTTATTTTATTTTATAATAATGCCAATACTTTAATTCTTGATTCACAGTCCCATCTTTTTCTAAATATTTTAGCAGATTTCCTTGAGAGATACATAAAATGTTTACTTTTAATAAATTCCAATTTGGAATATACATCTCAAATACTGTTATTATTTTATCACATTGAAAATATGTAGATATTTTAATTAAATTAGATAAATAAGATTATCTAGAGAAATTATAAAAAAAAACAAAAGCATCCAGTACCATAAAACAGTTATGTACTTGATTAGAGGTAAGCCAATATAAACATGTTCTAAGGCATTTTCAGTCATTTTTATATACATTGATGCAGAAGTTCTCTAAAGAAGGCGATCATTACATGAAGAAAAATGATATAGATTGTAAGAGGATCTTCTCCAAATAATTATGGGAATTGAGGTAAATCAGAATAGAATAACAAGGAGAGTTGTTCAATAGATTAATTAATAAAACAATAAATTAATAGATGTATGGACAGAAGGATGGATCTATCATTAGATGAATAAACAGATAGATATGTATATATAATAGTCATCTTTTTTTTTTTTGGTAGCTTCTCTCTGGGAAACCAATCCTGGCACAATTAGGATCTTTTCCAACCAAGTTACTGCCACCTTTCTTATACAATCTGATGAAAAAGATTATATTGGATTTAATGCAACATACAGTGCATTTAACAGCACAGAACTTAATAGTAAGTATTGTTCATTCTTCATCCTTTGAATCTTCAGATCCTTCAATATTGTATTGGAACTTTAAAAGTAGCAGAACCTGAAATTTTAGAAGAAGGACACAATTTGTCTCATTATGCAAGTTCTTTAATGAGTATCTCTTATATATAGCTGTTTCTACTTGACAGTTGGAGAAATTGAGAAATTAGAAAATAGTTCATGTTCTTCAAAAGAATCAAATAACCAATTTGACAAAAATTACAAAGTTTCATATATATGTATATGCATAAAACTCATTCTGAGAATATTCTTCATCAACTTAATTTTGACCCAAGTATTAAATTTAGTAAAAAGAGGAGAAAAAAATATGAGACAAAGTTTATGTGGGTAAACCAAAGAGAAGTAAGATGTAAAACTTAAAGAATAGTAAGAACAAGAAGCTTGTCTTTGCTAAAGCCCTACTGGGGTATAAGAAACATATTAACTTAAGAGAGCTGCCAACAAAAAAGCTGAGATTTTTTTTTTTTAACTAAATGGAATGAAACAGAATTATGATGAATAAAAAAAGATTGTGTGCCAGACACCTATAAGCATATAAGGGAAGGAAGGGAAAAATAAAACAAGATGAAATCAGAGAGGAAGAAAAACCATAAGAGACTCTTAACCATAGGAAACAAACCAAAGGATGTTGGAGGACAGGTGGGTAGGAGAATGGGGTGATGGGCATTAAGGAAGGCACTTGATCAATGAGCACTGGGTGATATATGCAACTGATGAATCACTAAATTCTACCTCTAAAACTAATAATACTATATGTTAATTAATTGAATTTGAATTAAATTAAATTTAAAAATAAGTGTGTAACACTCTGTAAGACTAGATTATTTTCAATGTAGTTAATTAAATTAGTTACATTGTGGACTAAATTTGAAGTGGTTTTTTTTTTTTTTTTTTGATTCACAGATTATGAGAAAATTAACTGTAATTTTGAAGATGGCTTTTGTTTCTGGGTCCAGGATCTAAATGATGATAACGAATGGGAAAGGATTCAGGGAAACACTTTTCCTCCTTTTACTGGACCAAATTTTGACCATACTTTCGGCAATGATTCAGGTATAATTCATATTTAATTCAAAAATCAAAAGGAAAGTGGTATGTGTTTATAGTTTAATGTGAATAGTGTTATATTCAAAATGTTTTTTCAGATTTTCTTTTTAACAATATCGTGGGCTAATAAATATTTTTAAATAGGCTGTAAAAGTGAGTATTTAAAAAAATATATTCTTTTATCCTATATATTCATGAAATATTAAAAAGTACATGGAGGCCATTACAGACAAGAAGACTTGAGTTGTTGCCCTAGATTTGCCACTTATTGTTGGCTAATTGGACTTGTAGGATGCAATTAGCTTTTTTGAACTTTGGTCTACTTTGCCTTAATTTCATTTTCCAAATTATGTATTGCTGGTGTAGAGAAATACAATTGATTTTGGTATATTGGTCTTGCATCCTACAACTTTGTTGAACTTTTTTATTAGCTCTAATAGTTTTTAAAGACTTTCTTAAAATTCTCAATATACAAGATCATGCTATCTTGGAATAAAGATCTAGAGATAGATTAACTTCTTCTGAGGAGCCATCTTACTCTGTTTAAGCTGCTAGGATGGGATACCACAGACTGCTTCATCTAAACAGTAATTCAGTTCTCATAGTTCTGGAGACTGGAAGTCTGTGGTTGGAGTGCCAGGATGGTCAGGTTCTCATGAGAGCTCTTCTCCTGCTTCATGGACACATGCCTTCTCACTGTATTCTCACACAACAAAGGGAGAGAGACAGAGAGATAGACAGAGAGAGACAGAGAGACACAGAGAGACAGTACTCTCTTCTATATCTTCTCATAAGGTCACTAATCATGTCATGAGGGTTTCACTCTCATGACCTAATTGTCTCCCAAAGACCTTACCTCCAAACATCATCATATGGGATTAGAATTTCAACACAGCCATCTATCCATACCAAAAGGACTATGGATGAGCTGATTCTAAAGCATGGTCCTAAGGGAAGGGCTATAATTTGTAAGTAGCTTTCTGTGTGAATATTAGAATTAGATTTCAAGTGGAAAATAACATTGGAAACAATAATAGTTGATGGAAAAGACCAGAAATCATGAGGAATTATCAGGAGATAAGGAAATCATCATGGGAAGACCACTCATGAAAATCCTGGAAGCATGCATTTATGATACCAAATTAATCACTGAATAGGGAGTTTCCAAATCTAAAAATAATGTGGATCTTATAAAGTAAGGAAAATTACAAAAAAGGCAGAATAGAAATTTCTACATTTAGATAATTTTCTTAGGCAAAATCCATCCTATAATATGACTTGTCAGTAGGTTACTGGTGAAAAAATATGGCCCAATTCAAAAAAACATGCATTACAATCTTCCCTTAACCAGAGTATTCAGCACACAGATCTCATACCACTACTTCCATAAAGTCTGTCTAGAACCTCTGAGTTGAAATTTTCTTTTCCATTAAACATTATAAACACTTATTTTGTTTTTCTTGCCACATGGTATTCTATTTTCTTAGTTATTTGTTTATTTTCAGAAACAGGAAACTTGCCTTTTTCATCTTTGAATTCCTAGTGCATTCTCAGTATCTGAATCTAATTAATGTGTAAAATTATTTTTTAATTTATATGAATGAATATCTACCATTTTGACTCAATAGTAATTTCTGATTGAGTGAGTTATTAACTGTGAAATTGCTCATAATATAAAAATAGCCTGAGCACATGTGTATTAGAATTTATTATCAATAGCCATTTCTATCACAGAGATCAATACTTTTATTTTTATAAACTGAATAGTAAATAGCTGATTGAATGTCATCTATTGCGAATTGCGAATGACATCTGGTAAGAGGACATTAAAGAATTCATTTTTTCAGGGCAAAAATGTATCTGACTAATCCTGTTCCTTTAGACAATGGCCTCCCTGGGATAAAAAAATTTGGTTCATCACACTACTTCAACTTGATCAAAATATTGCTTAATAAAAAGTGACTACTTTTGATCCATTTTTAATCTATTTCCATAGTCATCAACAAAAGCCTCAGCTGATTAATTCTTCTACTCCTTTATTTACAAAGTATTTTTTTTTTTTGAGGCCCAGTCCCCTATTCAAGGTACTCAAAATATTATCTCTGAATAAAAATAAAACAGATTTTCTGCAATCATGGGACACATATTCTAGGGGGGAAAAAAGAAACTTAAAACTAGAAACTAAGCAATATGCATGACAAGTAATTACAATTTGTGGGTATGCTAAATGTGAATGAGTGCTCTGTGAAAATATATAGAGTTTAGTAAGGGTAATGGTGAGGTTAAGTGTGCTGAGATGCTTTCACAGATTACAACAGGGTGATCAGGTAAGGTCCCATTGAAAGGTGACATTCAAATCAAAACTTTACAGAATTGAAGGAATCTGCCATATAGATTATTCTACACAGGGAGCAAGCAGAACAAAGGCTTTAAAAGGAGCATGCCTGATCTATATGAAGAAAGGCCAGGAGGCCAACATGGCTGACATGGAATAAACAGGGCCAGTAGAGTGCAGATAATAATGGGTCTTCGATGGCTTTGGCTTTTTCCTCAGTGAAATGAAGAACTACTGGAGGTTCTTGAGCGTAGAAGTGAGAGGACTCACACTGACTGGTAGAAGAGTTTATGGAAAGGCAAGAGCATTGTCAGGGAGACCAGTGGAGGGTTACCACCCCACCCAGAGAAGAGGCCATAAGACTTTCAGATCAGTGGGAGCAGATCCAGTGAGAAGAGGTCAGATTCTGGAAATAATCTGAAAGGAAAGGCAACAGGATTCTGCTAACTTAGTTAGCTGTGTGGAGCAATGAACAAAAATGTGGTCTATGTAGATGGCCAATCCCATTAGACCAAATATGTTTAGTATTGAAAATAATGACATGCATACTATCATATGTAGTTAATCTTCTTTGAACAAGTGACTTTCCAGAGCCTGATCCTCTATGGATAAATTAGTAATTTGTACAGCTAACGACTAACCCCAAAGCGATAAATACTCCAGCTCTCTGAAGAAGCCTGGACTATAAGAGTCAAATAATTTGACCACATTTTTGTCTTTATTGTAAAAAAAAAAGTCTCTGCCATAGTTGGACAAGAGTAGTTAGAGGAAAGTACAGAAAGCATTTATATCTATGACAGATACCTTTTATGTAGTTGAAATCTTTGATGTTCAAATAATCATTTTTCTACTTTTATGTCATCATCATAAGAGATAAAATAATTCCACTGATATTTGAAGAATATAAGTACATTACAGGAGAAAAAATGGTTTCAGCTTGCCAACAGATTAAATAACTAAAGAAATAGGATGAAAATGACCAAAGTGAAACAGGTTGAATGTCAGGTGGAGGTTTTAAATAGTTGGGTCGGAAATGGAGTCTCAGGAGAAAGTCGTGTAGCTGGAGTTATTTAAAATGAGACAAGTCAGAACAGTTCAGAGCCCACCAGAGGCAGTGGTGTAATGAGAATGGATGATAGGATTTAATAGGTTCTCTCCAACTCTCATACCAGTGATTTCATAATCTACCAGACACCCCCACACACACACACCCCAGGGGTATTTTTCTTCCAACTTGCCTTTTTATGTGTCAGAACATCCTACCTCTGAAATGGAAGAGAATTAAATCTCTCCTGCTGTTCCTCTTATCCATGCAGGGCTTTTTTGTTCTTTTCCTTCACTTTAAATGACAGAAAAGTCTAAATGAAACAGATAAACTTTGAATTAACATTGCTTTAGGGAGGAACATCTAAGCCCCTTAACTTTTTGGCTCTTTCTAAAGAACTCTCTCCTGGTAGAGCAACGGGCTCCTAAATCTCTGCACTGTCAAGGCTCAGAGTTTCTCTATACCTCTTAGAAGCAAAGAGAGTCAGTGGACATGGTGGCAATGATACAGGGCAGCATCTTGGGGTGCTCAGAACTGGCTCGTTTGTTCAGAACATTCAGACAAAATGAGGTCAGTAACATGTGAAAACTTCAGAAATGGAGGGGTCACAAGAGGGCTAGACAGCCCAAAGAAAGCCTTTCTGTGTTAGCTTTTCTCAGTGAAATCATAATTGTTTCTAACGTGTAGGGGTTAGCATAGTGTAGTAGTAAAGATCATTAAAATAGAGACTCTGAAGTCAGCTAGATTTAAATCAGCGCTGCAAGTTATCTGTTCTCACTCTCTGCCTTAGTTCCCTCATCTGGGAAGTGGGTTGATGATAATCAGACCTGACTTTAGAGGCACGTTTTGAATATTAAATTGGTTGCTATGCTTATGAAAGAGAGAAAGAAAGAAGAAAGAAAGGAAGGAAGAAAGGAAGGAAGAAAATGAATGCCTGGCACATGACAAGTGCTATATAAATGTTAGGTATTATAACTATTTTCTTATCTTGATGCGAAAGCATTCAACTGACACAAATTGGCTGTAGTATTGTTTTAAGTGGTAGGCTGGGAGAAAAGTAGTTACATTGCTCAATTTTCAAAAGTATATTAAGCCTTTTAAGATATTTGCATTTATTTAGCATGGATAACTTTTTTTCTAAAATAAGTCTCATTTTTGTGTTTTCAAAGTGGTATTGTCTTTATTCCGTTATCTTTCTTGTGATGTTGAATTTTAGAAAATGATATAACTTTCTAAGATAGATTTGAATTTGGACTGTTCTGTAATCTAAAACTTTCAATATTTATCTGCTAGTTTCAGTTAATTTTATGTAGGCACACACTACCCACAAAATGGTTTATGTCAGCATATTTTCTTCTTGAGAGGGATCTCCAACTTTCCACAGAGTTCTACTGCTTCTCCAGTTGCTGCTATTTCTATATCACATCAGCATATGTCCAACACTTTTTTTTTTTTAAGATTTTATTTATTTATTTATTTGACAGAGAGGAGAGAGATCACAAGTAGGCAGAGAGAGAGGGGGAAGCAGGCTCCCTGCTGAGCAGAGAGCCCAATGTGGGGCTCGATCCCAGGACCCTGAGATCATGACCTGAGCTGAAGGCAGAGGCTTTAACCCACTGAGCCACCCAGGCGCCCCTGTCCAACACTTTTTCTCCTTAATTGAAGTGTTGGATGTGAAAGGTTAGATTTGTTTCATGGAGACATAAGCATAAAAAGGGATAGAAAGAAGTTGTAAGAAAAACCTAAAGCTCAAGAAAGAGGTTCACTATATGCTTAAATTAACAAAATATAGGGGTGCCTGGGTGGCTCAGTGGGTTAAAGCCCCTGCCTTTAGCTCAGGTCATGATCTCAGTGTCTTGGGATGGAGCCCAGCATTGGGCTCTCTGCTCAGCGGGAAGCCTGCTTCCCCCCCTCTCTCTGCCTGCCTCTCTGCCTACTTGTGATCTCTCTCCTCTCTGTCAAATAAATAAATAAAATCTTTAAAGAAACAAACAAATACAAAATATATTCAATCTACTGGGTTTCAGGCTGACTCTGAGGTTAATTCCAAGAGCTCTCGAAGACTATTCAAGGAATTTATAGGACTTTAAAAGAAATTATCATTTGACCACAGAAATTCCCATGTGGTTATGAAAAATATCTATTTAATCATTCCTTTTGTGTATTATTCTAATAAATTTAAAATAAAAAAGCAAGTCAAATTGGTATAATAATAATAAATTAAGCAACATTCAGCTAATCCATGTTGAGAATTCAAAAATGAATTGTCGCCATTTTCTCAAAGTCTAGTAGTTTTAAAAGTCACATGTGAACATGAATATAATACATAATAAAACAAACTAACATCAGAGAAGTACGCATGCAACTGAAAATTCACAAGGAGTGGTCCCATATAATTGGGAGCATGAAGAGGAGCTTTCTAAAGGAGATGGCAGTTTGATTTAATGACCTCAAAAAATGGGGCACCTGGGTGGCTCAGTGGGTTTAAAGCCTCTGCCTTCGCCAGCTCAGGTCATGATCTCAGGATCCTGGGATCAAGCCCCACAACAGGCTCTCTGCTCAGCAGGGAGCCTGCTTCCCCCTCTCTCTGCCTGCCTCTCTGCCTACTTGCTCTCTCTCCTCTCTGTCAAATAAATAAATAAAATCTTTAAAAAAAAAAAAAACCCTCAAAAACTTAGTAGGATTTTGACGTGTACAATTATAAGGAGAAGTAGAGTGACATTAAAAACAGAAAGAAAAAAAAAGACCTAAAAGTCATAAAATTTCTGGGTGTTGAGCAAATTAAAAATAATCTAATATTACAGAAGTGCTGCATGTAAATAGATGAATTATAAGAACTATGACTAGAAAATGTTATTGATGTCATACATATTACAGAAGCCTCAAACATTAGAGTAAATTTATGTTTGTTTAGTAGGAAATAAGGAGATGATAAAAGATGGTGAATAAGGGACCAGATTGTGCAGAAGGAAGCATTATTGAGCAAGAATGTTGGAGATGAAGAATTCTCATAGAAAGTTGGAGAGCCATGAATGAGATACACTTGGAAATAAATAGTGTCAATGATGTTATAACTTAAATCATAGTCTCAAGTGTTAGGATGTCCCTACTTGTACACCTGGTAAGATACTCCAACAGAAATATTGTGTGAACTTCTGGTTTCCACACTCTTAGTGGAACCAACAGGTTGTACAGCTAATTGAGAGCTTATCAAATGGAAAAGCAATTGAAATTGTGCCATATTAAATTATTGAAGGCAAAAAGAATGGATAATCTTGAGAAGTCTTAGAAAAGGCAGTATAGTAACCTTTAAATATTTGTAGAGTTAACATAAATTCATTTATCCTTAATGGACCCAGGAGCAAAATTAGAAAAAATAAGCACACAATAACTTAAAAAATAAAAGATATTCTAATTGTGTTGAAATGGAATGGGCTGCCTTGAACACAATGATTCCTTCTATATCTAACAGACATTAAACAGAGGCCAACTGACCCCCACAGGCAAATGCTGTTGATGAAATTTAAGGACAATTAGGTAGACTAAGTAAATTTTTATGTAAGCAATACTCTATTTTTAAAATTCATAATTTTATGAAGAATTTCCTTCATCTTCTAATTTGTTAAGTAAAGAATTTAATGGATATCACAGAAATTATTATTGCATTATTTATTATTTTTTTATTTTTATTTTATTATATTACTATTATTTTATATTCCAAAATATGCAATTCTATGTGCTATTTAATGTATTGAGCTTTTAAGTTTATTTAGGGGCGCCTGGGTGGCTCAGTCGTTGGGCTTCTGAGAGCCTTCAGCCCAGGTCGGATCCCAGGGGCCTGGGATCGAGCCCCGCATCGGGCTCTCTGCTCTGCAGGAAGCCTGCTTCTCCCACTACCAGTCCCTCTGCTTGTGTTCCCTCTCTCGCTGTGTTTCTCTCTGTCAAATAAATAAAATCTTAAAAAAAAAAAAGTTTATTTATGGAGGGGCGCCTGGGTGGCTCAGTCGTTAAGTGTCTGCCTTTGTCTCAGGTCATGAACCCAGAGTCCTGGGATCAAGCCCCGCATCGGGCTCCCTGCTTGGCATGAAGCCTGCTTCTCACTCTTCTGCTCCCCCTGCTTGTGTTTCCTCTCTCACTGTGTTTCTGTCAAATAAATTTTAAAAAATCTTTAAAAAAAATAAAATAAAAAAATAAAAGTTTATTTATGGAAAATTTTTAAGGTACTATTGCCCACATTACCTTTTATCTGAATAATGATACAAAACTCAGCCTCATATCTTTATCAGAGTAAAAATCCCATATATCATATATATTATTGCTTAATGAGTAAACAATAGATTAAAAATATTTCTAAATTGGGGCGCCTGGGTAGCTCAGTGGTTAAGCTTCTGCCTTTGGCTCGGGTCATGATCTCAGGGTCCTGGGATCGAGCCCCGCATCGGGCTCTCTGCTCAGCAGGGAGCCTGCTTCCCCCTCTCTCTCTGCCTGCCTCTCTGCTTGCTTGTGATCTCTCTGTCAAATAAATAAATAAAATCTTTAAAAATATTTCTAAATATAACTAATTGACTGAACATGGGCAAACATAAATAGAAACACAACAGTTTTTATGTTGTATAATTGTTGCTACCTAGAAATATTTCTGAACAGGGTAGCCATTTCATTATTTATTCATGGAATTCAATGGTATTTTAGTTATTTCCTCCCCAACTATATTCTAATCAACTAAAATTAAGATCAACTCAAAAGAGATTTGGAATTCAGCATTTAAAGTGTAGATTCTGGATCATCCCGTCTGTATCTATGCTACATTTTTTGTTAGGTTGAACAACTGAACACTAACTATAGAGCTAAAATAAGTATTCATAAAATGCCATAGCATTATATATAGTAATGTGTTAATATAAAATGTTAAACATACATTCATTTCCATTTTACATTTTATAACTTAAATCCAGTGAATGTATATTTATTAATATATTTGACCATGATTTCACCTTGATAAAATATTCATTCTGAGGGTTTTTTTTGCCTTACCAATCTAAATGAACACTGATATATCCATTAGCAGCTTTACTAATATTTTTCTTCATAGCTTATCCTTACGCTGCATGTTGTAAATGAATAAGTTCAAATTTTATACAACATTGTCTATAAAAATTTCTGTTGGAAAACACAAGAGAAGATGCTTGATTTCAAATAAACATTAAATTTCAGAATTTCATAAAAAACTACACATATTAGAAATCAGATTTAGAAATTATAAATCAGATTTGTCCAATATTTCCTTTGCTTCATAACATATTTTATTACATTTCCTGCTTTCTGTCATAACATATAAGCAGCAAGCTAAGAATAAAAAATTAAATTTCCCTGAGAAAAGGTTCAAGATTATCTCACTCTAGCAACTCTTCCCACACTTCAAATGACTCAAATCATTGGTTGGAATAATGAACTCCAGACCAGAAAGCACTTTATGCAGTGGCTTGAGATATTATAGGAAGCTTTTATGTAGATTAGCGTGCTTCCTGTTCTTTCTTCTCTGATCTGATTAGTTATCATTCAAAGGAATATGGAAGATGAAACCATTATAAAATAAGGTAACTTCTTATATAGAGAAATGCAGTATAGTCAATGGAATAAAAAACTGATGGTCTTTGAAACTCTTAATGTCACTTTCAAATTTGTGCTTAAATACTTGTTTATATTATGAGTTAGTCCACCAACATATCTAAATACTCTCTTGTGATTGTTGTCTCTAAAGAAGTGAACTGATGAAAACATCTAGTAAATGGGAATTAAGTGGTATCTGGTGACAGTAATATGATAAAAAAATCATGTGGACTCATAAAAGTCATAGTTTGATATACCCTTAGAGATGCTCCAGTTCAAGGCTTTTGTTTTATAAATTGGGAGGTCCAGAGTTGTGAAGTGATTTTCCTAAATAATAATGTATTATGGCAGAGACAGTGCCTTCTGGGTTCACATCTACCTTCCTTTCCACTCCTTATATTTTCACCTTAAAGTTATTCTTTTCTCCTTATAACATGATATATCTTACATAATGAAATTGCTGACAGTTAAGTAAAATTTTCTTTTGTTGTTTTTACAGGATTTTACATTTCCACCCCAACTGGACCAGGAGGGAGGCGAGAAAGAGTAGGACTCTTAAGTCTCCCTTTAGACCCCACTTTGGAACCAGTCTGCCTCAGTTTCTGGTATGTCATAGACACATGTTAAATACTATCTTATTTAATGAGTACCTCTGCCTTTGTCACATTGCCAGGTTTGTGATTTCACTAAGCCATCCCAAGTTTTAATGGATTCACCATTATTTTCCCAACTGATAAAGTAGCAAAATGCTGAGGATTCCCCCCTGCTTTACTAGCAACTCCGTCATTCAAGGAAAAAGGGAATATTCCAGAGAAAGTAAAGGATTTAGAAGAACCTAAATTGCATTTATTCTAACATTGTAGAAATCTAATCATATGTGCTTGTTTCCAAATTAGGTATTATATGTATGGTGAAAATGTCTATAAATTAAACATTAATATCAGCAGTGACCAAAACATGGAGAAGACAGTTTTCCAAAAGGAAGGAAATTATGGAGAAAATTGGAATTATGGACAAGTAACATTAAATGAAACAGTGGAATTTAAGGTTGGCAAAATACCTTATGATTTATAATCCTGTGTTTGTATTCTAAAAATGGTTATACAATTATAGTTTAAGATAATATGATGAAAAAAATTATTTTCTGAATATAGCCAAGTCATTTTTTTTCTAATTTCTTAACCTCTTTTTAAGAAAACCTCTGAGTTTGGATGAGGTGGCTTAGTTGGTTAAGCATCCAACTTCTGATTTCAGCTCAAGTCATGATCTCAGGGTCATGAGATCAAGCCCCATGTTGGGCACTACACTGGGCGTGAAGTCTGCTTAAGCTTCTCCCTCTCTGCACTCTCTTTGCAGCACATATACTAAAAAAAAAAGATTCTCCCTCTCCCCTTGCCCCTTCTCATCCCCCATCCCCACGTGTGCATATGCACTCTCTCTCTCTAAAGGAAAAAAAATTCTCGGAGTGCCCTTATTTTCATTTATTCACTAATTTATTTAAAAACAATTTATTGAGGGACACCTGAGTGGCTCAGCCATTGAGCATCTGCCATCAGCTGGGGGTGTGATCCTGGGGTCCTGGGATGGAGTCCCACCTCAGCTCCCTGCTTAGCGGGGAGCCTGTCTCTCCCATTCCCTGTACCCCTCCACCCCTCTGTGCTCTCTCTTGCTATCTCCCTCTCCCAAATAAATAAATAAAATCCTTAAAAAAAATAAAACCACTTATTGAGGAACAACTTACTACATGAAAATACCACTTATAATGATCCATAAGATCCATAGAAACATTGTAGGATATTACAGCTTTCTTGAACAACTTTCTAGCAGATGTCAACCAGGTCTTCCTAGGTCCCCTGCTCACCTAGGACTTCCAGCTCTTCACAAACACCACCTAGATCAGCCCTGCACTTTTCTAAAGAACCATCTTTTTCTATTAGAACATTCACACCCATCAATACCCACCTACCCTGCACTACTTTGACTTAACTTATGTATATCCTTTAGAAACAAATTCCATGAGCTAGATCGTTGGGATGTCTCTGATCATTTATTTCACATTAAGGTGAATTAATTTTTCAGATAACAGCTTAATGTGTTCTCTTCCTAAGGGTGTTTGCAATTAAAATACAGGATAATACAGACTAATAGTTTGACCAAATTAACAATGCTTTAATCAGGTCATTTCAGACAAGAGAGTATAACTTTCAGAAGGTGTATATTTGGACAGACATAGTCAGAATGAAGGCTTTAGTTTTTCCCCACGACTTTGTGGAAGGAGGCAGTAATCAAACACCTTCATCTGCATTCCTTCCATCTTTCTTTCCTTCCCTTTTTCTTTTCTTTCTTCTGAGTCTATCTTATTTTTTTCTGTGAAGTTTCTTCTCCAATTTTGTTTTCTGATAATTCAAGGAAGGATAAAGGAAAATGAAACAATAGGGAAACAAAGAAATGGCAAAGCAGAGAAATAAGTACAATAGTCCCCCTTGTCCATGGGGTATATGTTTCAAGACTCCCGTGGATACCATAGATACCACTGAACCCTATATATCCTATGGGTTTTTTTCTATACATGTATACCTATGGTTACATTTAATTTATTAATTAGACTTAGTAAGAGATTAACAACAATAATAAGAAGATAGAACAATTATAATAATATAGTGTAACAAAAGTTACGTGAATCTGATCTCTCTCCCAAAATATCTTATTGTATGTACTCACTCTTCTTATGATGATGTGAAATGACAAAATTCCTTCATGATGAGATGAGGTGAGACATGACTTGTCTGTGACATGACTTTAGGCTACTACTGACCTTCTGACAATACCTGAAGAAGGATCTTCTGATTCAGAACCCAACTGACCATGAGGATCTGAAGTCACAGAAAGTGAAACTTCAGATAATGGTGAACTACTATATTGCAGTGGCCACTCTGGCTCAACTCACTGAGCATTTTTTTTAAGTAATATAAGTGGATCCACTTTTTCAAGGTTAACTTATCAGGCAGAATGAGAGCACTGAGTTCTACAAATATTTGCACCTTGGCTTTGCCACTTTGTCATGAAATTTTAAGTCACTTTAGTCTCTTTGAATTCAGCTTGCACGTACATGAAAGGGAGAAAATAATCCTTATTTGGAACTATGTCTAGCGGAAGGTGAAAAGAATGAATAAATGAGTGAATGGGTGACTCTACAATAGCGTTGAATAAATTAAATGAGATAATGTGTACAACATGCCTAGCAGAGAATTAATATATTGTGAGTATTCTGTTTCTGTGTTTCCTACATAAGAGAGGATCCAAGAAAGTTCAGCTAAAATACCCACTGTCTTTAAGAACCTAATAGCTTTTATCTGACCACTGAAACTTTCTTCCAAGACTGGGTCTGTGTCCCAGACCCAGACAAGTCTGTGTCCTCTGGACATTACCCTCACACAGTATCCTACACTAGCTTCCTGGGTGAACTATGACCAGTACTAGTTAGCCCTGAATGATCATGTTATACTCATGCTTTCTCTTGTCCCTTTCTTTTCTCATTTAAATTATTTAGTAAGTATGTCTTCCCTTTAGGGTTTGTATGCTATAAGAAGACAGACAGCTACCAGATTTCTAAAATTGTTGAGGGGAGGAATCTGTGAGAAGATTGCTTGCTGTCCCTTACCAGAAAATGTGGCTGCGTCCCAGAGTACAGTAGAGTTTGACAAATCATGAGAGAGACAGAGAGAAACTGTGGCAATATTGCCTAACTCAGAAGGAAGACAGTAGTGAAAATTTACATTAGTATGAACACCTAAGTAGAGATGTAGGCTCAGCTAAAGGGTTATAAAAAGCAGGATCTATCAATATTTCACTGTATAGAAACTTGCCCTCTTATATTTGGAGTTGGTAATACTGATTCTCCAGCAAATATTGGACCACAAGAAGAATCAAGTCAGAAAAGATTAGAGTAAAATGTCTCATATCCCTCTCTGAATTGCAGGTTTCTTTTAATGCTTTTAAAAACTACATCCTGAGTGATATAGCATTGGATGACATTGGCCTAACATATGGGATTTGCAATGTGAGTCTTTATCCAGAACCAACTTTGGTTCCAACTCCCCCACCAGAACTTCCTAGTAAGTAACTATAACATATATTTTACCAATTAAAGCATTAATATTTTCAAGTAGATAATCCTTTGGGTTTTTAAATTATCTCATCCTAATGTTATTTTTTCAGTAACAATTGAAGACTCCAAAATATAAACAAAATGGAAGCTAACAAAATATTATGTTATACATACACTCACAGGGAAATCACTCAGTACTTTGTTATGCATCCTATTTATAATAATTTTAGTATATTTTTATTTTTTAAAATAATGAAGGTGCTGACTTCTATTTGTTTTCACTAGAATACAAACTAATGTTGTATTGGCCATGTGGCATGACGGATAGTTTTTTGGGAAGAAGCCTTAAGATTCTCATGGTCTTCAAAAAGAATGATCTTAAGATCAAAGGAGTTTGGTTGAGCTTGAAACGTACCCAGCCTATTTCCAGAATAATTTAATAATAATTATTGGGCCTGGACGCTGACTACACCAACTGAGATCACACAAAATTTTTTTAACCTGAAATGCTTTTGTAAGGCCCTGCAGTGTGCTCTCTTCATGGAGCCACTAATATGTTACAACTGAGCAGTGTCCAGGATTTCCCGTGTCCTATGGAGTCTTTTAACACAAAAGAACAAATTGGAGCCTGTATCTACCTATGCTCCTAACTGAAATTAGAAACTGACATATCAGAGGAAAAAGAGGCATTACTACCCACCTTATAATGTCAAAGGAGACAATAACCTCATACCACTCTCTAACTACGGGATTTGACAGAAAAAAAAAAACATATAGTGATAAATTATATCAAATATATATTTTGCCTCTACTGGGATGTCTTTACTGAACTGTAGTTTTTATGTAAAAAATCCCTGTTATCTTTGGATTATGGCAGTTGGAAACTGATCTAGTTCTACAGCTTTGCTTATGTCAAACCTCATGGATGTTTTTGTTCTGCCATGGATCTGAGCCCACAAACACAGCACTTTTTCCATTTTCATTTCCTTCCAAGTGCACTTGAAACTCTTCCCATAAAAACATCAGCAAATCAGTGTGGAGAACATATCCAAATTTGACTTTCCTTCTAAAAACTATGTATTTTTCTGCTCTCAGTTTTTAAGTTAAAAAAAAGAAAGCAGATTTTTCAGATCAGGGTTTTTAGCAATTCAGAAGCTCTAAAGATAAATGACTGGTATTTGAGAATGGATAACAAGTAAGCTGCCATTAAGATGAGAATAGTAATTACATCGCCATACTGGTTCCATGCCACCATATTGAATGTGCACTTAGATTTTACCAAAAGGCTAGTTTACACTTACCATCTTTTGTATTAACATGTTTGGATGCTTGTATGGGTTGTATATAAATTCTTCAGTATTTCAAATATTCACTCTAATTTTATAAATAGATACTATGTACAAAGCACTGCCCAAGAAATATAATATGTAGCAATAACCAATGCATGGAAAAATAAATAAATATAATCCATGTAAAGAAATACTAAAGACAATATCTAATTATGTGCCCCTAAATGTAGTAAATGAGAAAAGCAAGTGATA
>CM053603.1:164564772-164581502 GCA_028646535.1 Procyon lotor | reverse complement strand
CTACAACCTAAATTCTTAAAATGTTATCTGTAATAGTGTAGGACTTATTATCTATTACTATGATAATGAAAAATAATGCTGATTTTAACAATATTCAAATATCAGTGAAAGATTACTTCTCAAGGTACAGCTATTGTTTTGCCACAAATACTTTTCACTTGAACCTTCTTATTGTAAGTGGGAGCTGGCTCTTCTCTTTTTCACCTCACATTGACACGTATCTCATGAACATCAGAGGCTTAAGCATGGATTAAAAATGACATGCCTCAAAGAAAATATCTATCCTTGACAACCACTTTGCAAAATACTGCATGCTATTTGCATTCTGTATGTAGTGAAAATCCCTGCTGGCATGGTAAGGAATTAATCAGAATACAAATCTTTGAGAGAACAGCTTTAAAAAAAAAAAAAAGAAAGAAAATGAAGTTTCACAACCCCAAGTGAATAGAGTTTCCTGTAGCAGAGAAATTATTTAGCTCTCATTCTCTGGGTGGAGAGAGTTTATCTAATGATATAGGATGAATGTGGTACCAGAAGTACTTTTTATGAGTCTTTGGCCCCTCTATTAAGAAGCTTATACTATCTCTACTATAGAAACACCACCATTAAAATAAATTGTGTCTTCATACTTAGAATGGCTGAAAGTGCTTTTTTCAATTCATTATCACCATTTATACACAGAGAATAACTGAAGCATCTTATCAGTCCAGGATCAGCGACATCTTACTGGTCAGTTATTTGACATGACATCATATCTGAGATTCATTTCAAAAAAGTAATTCTTAAGTATTTCAGAAGAATGAATTTTCTAAGATCTATTTAGTGGAGAAATGCTAAGTTAACTATCTTGACAGGCATAACAATTATATTTAACAACATTTTTGTACTACGTGTGTATTTATTAAAGTCCTACCGACTCATCTACATATAATATAACATACCGTTGTGTTCAATTATATGAAAATTCAATACATTCTCCAAAATGTCAGTTATTAACTCTATTAAGAGAATACAGTTTTGAGCTTTTCCTATTCATTGAAGAGAAAATAAGAATGATGGCTTAAAATCAGCAACAACAA
The DNA here is from genome assembly GCA_028646535.1 of Procyon lotor. Classification (NCBI taxonomy): domain Eukaryota; kingdom Metazoa; phylum Chordata; class Mammalia; order Carnivora; family Procyonidae; genus Procyon; species Procyon lotor. The sequence continues at coordinate 164,580,423 of CM053603.1, read as the reverse complement.
AACGAAAACAAATCCACTGGCCACACTGGCCGTGTCTAAACTAGTGAAATGGAAGAATCGGTTTTCTCCAATCTGCAATCTGCAATGTTAGTTTTGCCCCTGCAGAGTTTTTATACTTCCCTCTCCCCATTAGTTTCACAGAGAATTGAAGGTAGCATTTCATGGCACTAAGAATTATTAAAATTAAATGAGTTGTGTATAAGCGGGAGTTGGGTTGTTGTAGATACTTCTTTAGAACTCTTTGCAAGGCAATTAGTCACATAATCAAGCAGAGTATTGACCTCAAAGATAGGATCATACAATTCTCTGGTCTTTTCCTCACCCTTTTCAGTTGAGAACCTGCCCTTCTTCTTACTTATCACTCTTTCTTTGGTTCAAATACCTTCTTAACACCCTATGTACAGTGCCTTCTTCCTTCTTAATCTATCCATCATTGACCTTACTTGTTAATACTTTCATTCATGTTCCCCTCTGCCCTCCTTCTCTTTGTCTATACCTAACAAGTATATGTCACATACCATCAAGTGGCACTTACTGAGACACAATCTAAACCCTGCCTATGGCTTAGACCAGACAGTGAAAATGATGCAGAGTTTAATTAACCTAAAGAAGACATATTGAGGGATAAGCTGAGATGAACTGAAGTCTTGACTTTGACACTAAATAGAAGTGCACTGCATTAACAGATAACTAAATACCTCCAATGTTCATATTGTCCATTTAAAATTAAAATAATCAAAGTGATTACCTAATTCATAAGTAGGTATTGAAACCCAGTACAGAATATGCCAGGTAATGTGTAGGCACTTTTCATAATTATGTCTGATTTTTATAACAACCCTGAAAATCTCTAATATAGATCTCTTTCATATATGAGAAAACCAACTCAAAAAGACAAGTAGCTAACTCAGAGTTAGACAATTTTAATCCACCAGCTCCAACACGTCTTCCTTTAGTACACCATGTTTTCACCCCAGATGAGACAAAGTGCATGGAAACAATTGGCAAATGATAAGGTTTTGCAAGAGGTTTTATTATTCTTGCTAAATTCACCTGGGTGTGGACCAGCCTGCCCTGGGGGCCATGAGAGATAAACCAGGCTCTACCACCACACAGGAAAGGATGGGATGGCAGCCTACTCTTGAGCTACAACAACCACCTATCTCTGTCCAATTATATACATCATGAAATCCAAATTTAAGATGCTTATTACGTACAAATTTGGAAGAAGCACATGATTTGAAAAGAACTACATAAGTGAGGCAGAAGACATGTAAAGAGGGACCAAAGAAGAGGGTATGACTGCAGACATTGCTGTAGATGTAAAGGCATTCAATTCTCTCTCCTATAATCTGATTTCTGTCTTATTGGGAATAAATAACTTCAACATCATCTGCCTTTAAATAGAAAAAATATACACTTATCTCAGTTCCCTGTGTTCTTACAATTAGGTTACTTTGTATTCTTTTGATTTTAAATGTAACATGTCAATACAAATAAGATAGAATTAGGATCCTTAAAGTAGTTGAATTTTTATACTACTTTAGAATTTTCTTGAGTAAGCAGGAAGATAAATATAAAAAGTAGGTTAAGAATTTCATAAAGTTAATCTGCCAACTTAAACCATCTTAGTTTTAACTAGAATTTTGTCTAATAAATTTTTCCCCAACCTGACTCCTGGACAATGTTAAATAACAGACCAGTCTTGAGCAATTATTTAGCAAAAGGAGTTTCCGTTTGTCTCCCTTCTTAACGGTAAGATATCTCAGTATACAGGATGGTGAAGCTCCCTCTCTACTGAGAAGAAAAAGTGGGGGAGCGGGAGGGGGTTGGAGCAAAAGGAAAAAAGCAAAAAGAAAGAGGAAAACACAGAAATGGCAGAATGAGTGATTTACTCACCCTTCTCTTAAGAGGATGTTAAATATAAGATTTTTTCCATTATCAAGATTCATTATTTTCTATAGCAGTGAGTTGATACTTTATTTCATGAAGCATATTTATAACTGATGCTTAGCAAGATTATTCCTTGCCCAAATAATTTTGGGAAATGCTGCACACAATTACACCTTCTTGGAAATTCAAAGAACTTAACGGTATTTAAGGTTTTGCGAAATTCTTCTCAAAAAAGAGGTAAAGAGACCTGTTGAGCTGTGGTTTTCCCTTACTTAGGTTGCAAAGTTTTCTTTTACACAAACTATAAATTCTATCTGTCAAAACCAGTACTCCAAGAAATATAATTGGGAATTTGCCGACATATAATATTATCTCTCTGAAATAAGCATTGTGTTACTAGGGATTTTTCATTGTTTCTCTTTTCTACTTTTCAGCGGACTGTGGAGGACCTTTTGAACTGTGGGAGCCGAATACAACATTCACTTCCATGAACTTTCCAAATAACTACCCTAACCAGGCTTTCTGTGAGTCATTTTTTCCCCAGGCCATGAAAAACAGATGGATTTGTCAAGGCTAGATCCCCTTTTGACACAGCAAAGTTGATTATAAATTTGTTAAACCTCAGTACACTTATGTTTAGAACACTGCATAATATAATGATAATAACAGTAATAATTACTAACTTATTTAGCATTTATTTTATGCTAGGCACTCTGTTAGTGATTAAGATATTATTTCAGTTCAATTCTTACAATAATTCTTTGAAGCAGGTACTATTATTATAATGCCCAAATTTAAAATTGAATAAAACTGGAGTGTGAAAGTACCTTACTCCAGGTACTGCTGCCTTAATCACTCTTCTTAATTATGCATATAATGTCTATATTACATATAACAAGTTCATAATTCCATCAAGTCAGTAGAAAGCATAGTAAAGGCCAATTGTGACATCCACACCTTTTGTAAACATAGATTAGGGTCAATAAAGCATGCAGCTAGAGTAATGTAGTTAGATTCTCAGCGCAAAAGGTGAAATAGGGGTGCCTGGACGGCTCAGTCGCTTGAGCATCCAACTCCTGATTTCAGCTCAGGTCATGATCACAGAGTCTTGATATTGAGCCCCATATCAGGTTCACGCTCAGTGGGGAGTCTGCTTGAAGATTCTCTCTGTCCCTCCCCCTGCTTGTGCACTCTCTCTTTCTCTCTCTAAAACAAATAATTAAATCTTAAAAAAAAAAAGATAAAATAATGAGAATTTACTAAAAAATCTTAAGTCTGAGAGAATAGTGTGATAAAACTGCACAGAGCCTATCTCTTGGTCAGTATTCCCAACTGGAGGAGCAGTACAGCCTAGAAATTGTGCTAAAAATGCCAATTCGCCAACCCAGCCTGCAAATATGCTGCTTCAGTAGGTCTGGGAAACAGACATGTTCCTCTCATGGCTGCACCTAAGATAGCAACACCAATCTAAATGGGGGAATCTACCAGTGAAAGAAATGCCCGAGTGACAGTGAAAAATGTGTTGTTAGAAAATGTCAACTTTCATTCCTTCAAATGACCCAGAGATAAGGAAGTATCACTTTCATAGGAGAATAGAGCCACAATTTCAGGGACTTATCTGATCCAAAAAAATAAACAGCCATGAATCTCATTTGACTTGTATGGGGAACCAGAGATTATCATCTCTTCTTCACATTGAAGACATCTTTTAAACATATCATTTGTACAATGTAATGATCTAAACATTCTGAAAGTCAGAGGGATATTAGAAGAACAATTTAAAGAACTTTATTAAATTTATTGATTTACTAAATAAATATTCATTGGGCACTTTATTTGTTAGGCACTGAAATGAGAAAAAAAGAAACAAACATAACACAGTCTAGATGAAGATGTAGATAACTTGTCAGGATTTACAAAAGGCCCAAGCTATTTTAACAGTAAGGGAAAAGGCAGGATGCCATGGAGGGACATGAGAGGTTTATGCAACAATTCAGAGAAATTTGAAATTCTCAAGAGAGAGAAGCTTTTGAGGGAAATCAAAGGAAGCATGTTCTAAACTGTGTTGTCATATATTATTTTTAAGGTGTTTGGAATTTAAATGCACAGAAGGGAAAGAATATACAACTTCATTTTCAAGAATTTGATTTGGAAAATATTGCAGATGTAGTGGAAATCAGAGATGGTAGAGGAGATGATTCTTTGTTCTTAGGTAAGTCTGCAATTTATATACTAAGAAGGTTGTATGGCTTAAGACATTGGATTGATGGAGAGAGCATTTCCCAATAACTGTAATCACTTTTACAGCTAGCAAAATGAAATTACAACAGCAGAATAACATGTCAGATTTTATGTGGAGCTTCCAAAATAAGAGTGTTTACAATTATGATAGAGTAATACTCTTGTTGAGCATTCTTGGCAAAAGAGAATTAATATTTTTGCGTGAGTAGTTTCTACTAGCTATATTAATATACTTCAGTAAGCATTACCCCTTGGAGACTAAGAGCTAAAAGACATATATTACTCAACTTAATATGCATTATGTGTACGTCATATTTCCAAAAATAGCTATTAAATCCAGTTTTGTTTCACTTCAAACTAAAGGAACAAATTGTTTTATACAAAAATTTTTTATGATTTTTTTATTTACATTTCATTATTACTCTGATTGCCTGTTTCTCTAGCATTAGCTGCTTCTATACAAGTACCTGAAAATTATTCAAATATTGACCAAAGTTGATTTTTCCCTATCTTCTACTGATTACTAATTTTTTTAAATAAACATGGGGGAAAGTGTACTCTTCTAGAGGAAATTCTTGTGTGTAGGTCATAAAATACACAGTAACAGAATAAAAACTATCAATCAAATGTAATAGCTAATATTCTATTTAACTACTACCAGTTTTTAAGAAAGTGTGTCCTGACAAATAATACATTAAATTATGAAAATGCTTATAGGGTCAACTGGAGTGCATGAAACAACACACTTCACAAGTAAAAGTGTTTTTATCAAACTGTGTTTTGGACTCATATTAATCATTTCCTACAAAATCTGGCCAGGTAGCTATGCAATGAGGATGCAGTGTCATGAACATGGCAACCAATGGAGGAAGACCAGAAGGAAATTTCCATAGCAGTACAGGGCCAAGGTGATAGAGAGGGTTCCCAGTGATACTAATTAATCATGGCTTACACAGTGTTCTTCCACAAAATCCCACAAAGTTCTAAAATGCAGGCTTCCTAGAAGAGGATTTTGAGAGCCACACACAGAAGACATCAACAGCAAAAATCTCAGTGGGGCTGGGAGTCTAGTGGTAATAAGAACTCATGAAATTCAAATTTTATTTTTGTATACATAGTTATGAACATATTTTGAGTTGTTTTCCCATTCTTACTTTATATTGTCCTTCTAACAAAGATTCAGTGTTCTCATGATCTAAGAAGAATTCATTTTCATCATTTCACCTCTTAATATTACATTAATCATTGAAAAGTAAATAAGAATTCCAGAGGATCTCAAAATCATAGTTTTCAGAATTGTAGGCAAGAAGTCCTTTTGAAACATAATCACTTTCAGGGATTCTAATATATGAAATATATAATAGCATGAGGGGTGCCTAGGTTGCTCAGCCAGTTAAGCATCAAACTCTTGATTTGAGCTCAGGTCATGATCTCAAGATTGTGAGATAGAGCCCTGCATTGGGCTTCACACCGGACGTGGAGCACATTATGAGTCTCTCCCTCAGACCCTCCCTGCTCCCACTCTAAATGTATGTGTGTGTATGTATGTGTGTATGTGTGTATGAACATATTTTTTAATTAGCCCAAGCCTTTATTGTGTAGTAGAAAATATTTCTTTATTTATGAAACCCCCAAAGCCCAGGACTTAATGGAAAACATTTTAAAAACCACCACTGAGGTTTATATTATCTGTCTCTAATTAACCTAAGCCGAAGGTTAGGTTGATTGATTCAACTCACAAAAAATATCAAATAAATTTGGACAAAAATTTACTAAGGGAAGTTATAATCCCATTGTTTTTGTTTTTTGTGGTTTTTTTTTTTTTTAAGATTTTATTTATTTGAGAGAGAGAGAGAGATCACAAGTAGGCAGAGAGGCAGGCAGAGAGAGGGGGAAGCAGGCTCCCTGCTGAGCAGAGAGCCCGATGCAGGGCTCAATCCCAGGACCCTGAGATCATGACCTGAGCTGAAGGCAGAGGCTTTAACCCACTGAGCCACCCAGGTGCCCCCCCCCCCATTGTTTTATAAAGATCTTTAAAAGCAGTCATATAACCATTTTTTTTCCTGGGAATAACATGAGCTTTGAAGAGTAGTGGTGCTGAGCTAGAAAATATTATGAGGAATTAATCATTAAAGTATAGAGCCACAGAAACTTCAGACAATACTGCAAAAGATCAATAGAGAAGCTGATTTTCCTAGAAGCAGTGTCCAAAACCTAAAAGGAAGTACACAATTATGTACGTGTGGTCACTTCCTGAGCAGCCATGTTGCATGTTGCATACCTCTAGAAGATGGAACTGAAAGAACAGATATACTTTCTTGAATCTAGATATACTAGATTCAAAGGATCATTTCAGTGATTATCTTGTTTTCATTTGGAACAGCTGTGTACACGGGGCCTGGTCCAGTAAAGGACGTGTTCTCAACCACCAATAGAATGACTGTGCTTTTCATCACTAACAAGCTGTTCACAAAAAGGGGATTTAAAGCAAACTTCACTACTGGCTACAACTTGGGGATTCCAGGTATGTGCACTTGGGATTACATGTTGCATTGTAACTTTCAGAGAGAAACTATAAAAGCATAGTATTTCAGGGGCACCCGGGTGGCTCAGTGGGTTAGAGCCTCTGCCTTCAGCTCAGGTCATGATCTCAGGGGCCTGGGATCGAGCCCCACATCTGGCTCTCTGCTCAGTGGAAGCCTGCATCCCCCCCAACCACCTGCCTCTCTGCCTACTTGTGATCTCTCTTACTCTCTCTCTGTCAAATAAATAAATAAAATCTTAAAAAAAAAAAAAAGCATATAGTATTCCAAAGCCTAAACCCAACTTCAGTGTCTACATTCGGGTATACTCATTCTCTGTCATCTTATCAGAGATTTTCTTCTCTCCTTTAGATCTGCATAACCACTGCCTAGGTCAGTTCAAAGCAGGAATCTGCGTCATTTTCAGCAGGTTTATTCAGCAGGTTTACTTCCTCTTCGATGGGGTGTAAAGTAGTGAATTTTATTCACTTACGAGGCCATTTTAAATGTTAAAAAGCAGGTTACTTGGCACTCTGAAGACAGAGGATGATCGAGTTCCCTTAGTCAAAAGCATTTTCAGAGAACAGCAGGGAGTAGGCAAGTGAGCTGTTTGGATTCCAACAACATCCAGTTAAAAAATTAGCATCATTAACTTCTCAAACAACCAGTATAAAGCTTATGCCATGAAGAATGCAGGAGTTTGATGCTGATACTACTGGTATGCACAACTTTCTTATCCTGTATTTTTTATCATACCATAACATCAACAGGAAAAAACAAAATTGCCTGCCTGCTCATCACGGATATATCTGTATCTCTATACACATAGATAGAGGATATGATATAATTCTTTGCATTTGACAATCCACAGAGAATTTGTGATCACTTGCTGTTTCCCTTGGACTATGGTTTTTCTTATACTACTGCCCCTCTACTGTGGTTCTCTCCTGGTGCAGATATGTCAGAAAGACAGAATACGTGTCACTTCCTTTATCTATCTTTCCCTTCCATAGGAGACTGTGGTCAGTTTGTCTTCGACTAGAATATCTAGAAAAGTGGTAAGGCCAAAGCATTGATCTTCATCTGGCCTGTTATCTAATCTCAGATCCAGCTGTACAAATATCTGTTCCTCCCCTCACAGCTAGCCCAAAATTTTGACTTCATCTCTGAAAGCTGTATGCTTTCTGCTTTGCTGAAAAGTTAATCTGTATCTTGTCCACCCTGTGGCCATGAAAGTAAGCCACAGGTATTATCCAATCTACTTGGGTAGAAGTGAGTGGTAGTCCAATCAACTAATCTCCCCTTCTGGATGTCGTGATCAGTTTTAGAAACAGCTACTTGTGACTCATAAGCAATAATGACATGTATCAATCAAAATATTCAATCAGTGAACTAAGCAAACAAAATATTAAGAACTGTGACAAATAAATGGTATAAAAAATAGGAATAAAGACTCTGAGATCTACTGAAAATTAGATTTTTATCTTAAAATATCATATATAGGGGCGCCTGGGTGGCTCAGTCGTTAAGCGTCTGCCTTCCGCCCAGGTCATGATCCCAGGGTCCTGGGATTGAGCCCCGCATCAGGCTCCTTGCTCTGCAGGAAGCCTGCTTCTCCCACTTCCATTCCTTCTGCTTGTGTTCCCTCTCTCGCTGTGTTTCTCTCTGTCCAATAAATAAAATCTTAAAAAAAAAAAAAATCATATATAAAAAGGAGAAAATATACAAAATTACATGATTTAAAATTATTTTTACTTTACAAATTAAAACTGTTTCTTTTAAAATCATATTTATAATTATTTTTAAAGGAATAAAAAATACAGTGACATGAAAGTAGCAGCAGATATTAATTTTATATGACTATATGTTTCTAAATATATGTGTATGACTATATGTAATATATATAGAGACTATATGTATAGTCAGGAACTAACTTAGGAAAGAACCATATCACTGCTTTGAAATTTATTAATCAAGACAATTTTGAGACTATCATTTTGTTTTGCTTTTGTTTTTAGTTTCAAGTTTTCATTTAAACTCCAGTTAACATGCAGTGTAATATTAGTTTCAGGTGTACAATTCACTGATTCATCACTTACATAGTACACCAGTGCTCATCACAAGTGCCTCTCTTAGCCCATCCCCCACCCACCGCCCTCCATCACCCCTCAGTTTGCTCTCTATGGTTTGCTTCCTTCTCTCCTTTTTTTTTCCCTTCCCATATGTTCATCTGTTTTGTTTCTTAGATTCCACATATGAGTGAAATTATATGATATTTGTTTTTGACTGACTTATTTCACTTCACATAATATTCTCTAGCTCCATCCACATCATTGCAAATGGCAAGATTTCATTTTTTTATGGCTGAGTAACATTCCATTATATATATATATGTGTAATATATATGTATATATTCCATTATATATATATTATATATACATTATATATAATACTTTTTAAAAAAAATATATATAATATATATAATACTTTTTTGAAAAAAGTATTATATATATATGTATATATATATGTATACAACTTCTTTATCCATTTACCAGTCAATGAACATTTGTGCCTGATGTTTATAGAGGCATTGTCAATAATAGCCAAATTATAGAAAGAGACTATCATTTTTTAATCAAGCTACTGATTCTGTTACTTGAAAATTTTGTTGCTACTGATTGTACTGACAACCATGTTTGTCTGTCAATATTTTATTCCAGTTTTTTTCCTTTGTGGTGTACCTATTATTTTAATTTCTATTTCATTCAACATTTGATTTAACTTAAGTCAGTCATTTGGTTTTTCTGTTGACACTTAAAATGTAGATCAGTAAGGGACATGGATGAGAAAAATTTGATATATAATATTTAGTTCTTCTAAGATAAAAAAGACTTTGGATATGTATTGTTGATAAATCTAATTGGTTCTTATTGTTACATAGAAAGTAAATGATATAAAAGAATTTTAGTTAATAATAGAAGACACAAGATGGTTTCAGCATTACTTTTATACCTAAAATTATGACTTCTAATTTTTTATAAAAATTAGCATCTCACTTTAGCTTCTAATATCTTGGTAAACACCTGCTCCCCCCAAAAATGATACTACAAATCAGTTGCCCCTTAAGATATTTGGAATACCATGGCTATTTTCAGACAGAGGAATTTCCTGCTGAAACTCTATCACAACCGAATTATTCTTTCTGACTTGATTAGAGGTCTTTGTTAATGGCATAAATGATGCAGTTTTTGGTTGCTAGCATACCTATTCAAACACTCTGACACCAAAATATCTACATTTCCACAAAAATTGCTGCATAGGGGTACCTGGGTGGCTCAGTCTTTGAGCCACCCAGGCTCAAGTGTGGCTTCAGCTCAGATCATGATCCCAGGGTCCTGGTATCTAACCCAGCATCGGGCTCTCCCTCTTCCACTCCCTCTACTTGTGTTCCCCATCTTGCTGTGTCCCTCTCTGTCAAACAAATAAATAAAATCTTTTTAAAAAATTGTGGCACAAAAGCATGATCAAGAATGCAAAAACAATAAAGAGATGGGAAAATGTGAGAATCTGCAATGCACATGCAGGAAAAAAAGACTGAGCCACATTGCGAAAATAATACGCATTCCCAAAAGAAAAGAACCAGTCAAAACTGACAGTGAAAGGTATAAAGGGGGGAAAATTATATATTTTCTGGAATGAATAAGTGCCTCACTCTCTTCTCTCTCTCAAAAAATAAATAAGTCTTTAAAAAATAAAATCAGCTTTATATATTACTCATTTCATAATGAATACTTAGAGACAATATAGTGATATTTCTAATATTTTGTGGAGAATTGAATGTATGGGCATCAACATCATCTATTTGGCATCTGTCATCTATTATTTGAATGCAAAAGAGTTAATTCTTCAAAGTATCTTAAAGTAGTATAAGCAAATACCTGATACCTATTCTGCTGGAGAAGAGGCCTTCCCAAATTTTTTCCAAGAGTGATGTCATGGAAAAAACTTTTGAAAAAAGTATTATATTTTTTTAAACATATTGTCCACCTGAAACTAATACAACAACCTATGTTAACTATACAGGAATTTAAAAAAACTTAATTAAAAACAATCTGAATCTTAAAAAAAAGAGAAGAACTGAATAATTTTTTTTCCAAAAACGATGTAGAAATGACCAAAAACTACATGAAAAGATGCTCAACATCACTCATCATCAGGGCAGGCAGTGCAAATCCAAACCACAATGAGATATCAACCCACACCTGTTAAAATGACTATTGTTGAAAAGACAAGTAATAACAAGTGTTGATGAGAATGTTGGGTAAAGGGAACCCTTGTACACTATTGATGGGAATGCAAACTGGTACAGCCACTATGAAAAACATTTTGAAGTTTCCACAAAAATTAATATTTAAACTACCATATAATCCAGCAATCTGGGGCTCCTGGGTGGCTCAGTGGGTTGAAGCCTCTGCCTTCGGCTCAGGTCATGATCTCAGGGTCCTGAGATGGAGCCCCACCCACATCAGGCTCTCTGCTCATCGGGGAGTCTCCTCCCCCCCCCCCTGCCTGCCTCTCTGCCTACTTGTGATCACTCTCTCTGTGTCAAATAAATAAATAAAATCTTAAAAAAAAAAATCCAGCAATCCCACTTCTGGGTATGAATCCAAAAGAAATGAAATCAGAATCTCAAAGAGAATCTGTACTTCCATTGAAGTACATCGAAGTGTTATTTACAACAGCCAAGATATAGAAAGTGTTATTTGCAATAGCCAAGATATAGAAACAACTTCAGTGTCAATCTACAGACAAATGGATAAAAATGATGTGCTATTTTATATTCGGTGGAACACTATTTATCCGTGAAAAAGAAGGAAATCCTGTCATTTGTGACTACATGGATAAACCTTGAGGGCATTATGCTGAGTGAAAGAAGTCAGAGGAAGACAATACTACACAGTATCACATAACTGTAATCTAAAAAAGTCAAATTCTTAGAAGTGGAAAGAAAATAAATAAGTAAGTAAATAAATAAATAAACAAATAAGGAAAGAAATTTATTTTTAAAGAAATGAAGATGAATTATAAAACCAACTGAACTAATGAGATAAAAAACTAACTCTAACCAATAGGGATTTTTTTCCATAAATCCACACATTTGGACTAATCATTGGACATCCCACCATCTGCAAAAAAGAAGCCATTTTCATACAAAATTTTAGAGAAATGTAGGTCTTTTTTAAAAAAAAAAAAAACTTAAATGAGAACAGAGGAAAGAGGTGGAAAGAAGAGACCACAAAAAGGAATACAGCAAAAAATCTCTTCCAACAAAAATATTATAGTTTTCTGGTTTTTAGTAGATTTTTATGAGATAAATATAACACCAAAGATTTTGAAAAATATCACAAGCAGTTCTATTCAAGATAAAAGCCTAACGAGCACTTCTAACATGAAATAGATCCTGAGTTTTTGGTTTAAGGATTGCTCATATTTGTTTACCCATTTGCCAGATTCCAATTACTATGATTATGTTATTCAAGAAATAAAGCATTTAGAGAGAATTCCTGATTGAACCTAGAATGGAGGCTTCCAGGCCATCACTATGTGGTGAATATTCTGGGAATGTGGTTTCCCAACCCTCCTGGACACGGGACAGATGCTGCTGCAGAGTAGAAAATGGAGTGAATGAGTTGTCATCAGCACAATCTTCTCCCAGCGGGATTTTTACACCAAAAGACTGTAAAGCAATTATAGAAACAGGGATTTGGCAGTGGAAGATAATCAAGCTGGTAATGGAAAGAGAGGTTGAGCACACTTATCTGTTTAAATGCTGCCCTGCTTTGAGGATCATTTTAGAAAGAAGTATAAAAGGGATATCACAAATTTTCAGCCTTTATGTGCTGCATTTATCTTCCGAGATATTTTAAGGGCACCTTCCAAGGCATTCAACTGAAATATAAAACAACTGTATAGCATATTTTTGTTGTATCTCCTTTCCTTATCTTATTTTTAGCATTTCCTTGAAAATTAGACTAAAGCATATGAAATATAGATTTATTAAGATCTGTCTCCCATAAATGTCCCCTCATTGCTCTTTTCTGATACACAGGGTCTTAATTTGGAATTCAGTAGTGCTTATCAGGCAACTGTGGAAGTGACAGCTGATTACATTTAGGGGTTTAGAGCCCTCCCCAGATTGTGTGGCATGTGCCTTAGAGATCAATTCAGTTCCATTTAAAGCCAAGCATATGTTGACTAAATGAGGCAGGGCTACTGGAGACTTCATAAAAAGAAGATGGGAAAATTCGATTCTTAGCAATATTTCTTCTTCCCTCTCTCACTATGGGCATAAAATGATCAGAAGTAAGATTTCAGAGGCCACAGAGAGTTACACTTTTGGATTAAAGACTTCTTAATGAAGCCGAACTGCTATATGTTGCAAAGAATCAGAATCCAATTCATGCATGTAAGGAAAAATTTGAGTTTATTCACACTTTCTTCACAATTTATAATTTCTACTCAGTGCAGCAACAATAGGTCATTTTGCCCCACCCAGCATTTTTTCACTGAATCCGTCCATTTTACAGAAGCAAGTTTTTTTCCTAGACTCATAGGGTATAACTTCAACAGCTTCAGGCCACAGCATAAAAATAAATCACGATTTTCAGATCTTTATACAGGTATTCATTCAAATTTTATTCAGAAATTTAAATTTCTGTTTAGTAAATATATGCTTTACTAAATAAATATAGCTTGATGACACTAGTAAAAGAGTAAAATTATCAATAAACTTATCTCCAATTAAATTGTTGGCATTGACAGCCATCAAGAGAAACAAAATCTGGCCATTTGCAATGACATGGATGGAACTGGAGGGTATTATGCTAAGCAAAATAAGTCAGTCAGACAAAGACAATTATCACATGATCTCTCTGATATGAAGAATTTGAGAGGCAGGGCAGGGGGTCATGGGGGGGTAAGGGAGAGAAATGAAACAAGAATGAGATGAGGAAGGAGACAAATCATAAGAGACTCCTAAACTCACGAAACGAACTAAGGGTGGCTGGGAGGCGGGGTGGGGTGGTAGGGATAGGGTGGCTGGGTGATGGACATTGGGGAGGGTATGTGCTATGGTAAGTGCTATGAAATGTGTAAGCCTGACGATTCACAGACATGTACCCTGGGGCAAATAATACATTATATGTTAATAAAAAAAAACCTGAAAACCATTAAAAAACTAAAATAAATTGTTGGCATTGAGAACTCATTTTTACATAATGATTTTAACAAGCTATGAAAACAAAGTAATGAGATAATTTAAAAATAACTCATGGTGACTAATATTCTCTATTAAGATATTTAATCATAGATATGTAATTAGGCTGTCAACTTTTTAAATAAATAGAATATATATCAAAGTATAGATTTAAAGTAGAATATACAAATACAACCACATGTATACCTAGTTTTCAGCCTTCTTGCTTTTCAAAGAAAAATTAATAGTAGAGAGATAAAATATAAAATCCATTAAAATATTAATGCTTGCCTATAGAATATGAAATTGTCTTCACCCATTTATCATCTCACTAATCTGGTTAAAAACTGTGTTTGTGAAACAAATTGATAATTACATTTACAAGAACAATCCCTAATAATATTATAGTCGATATATGTAACCTACTTCTCTCATTGAGGTAGAGAATTATAGAAACAACCAGACCAGCCATGTCTTCCTCAAAATATTTTTTTTATTAATATGACTTAGATTTGGGTTGCAAAGCTTCAAAGTTTAAACTAAAGTACAAACAACTCCAATTACTGCTTTAGGAGACCCAGAGGAAAAGATTAAGTATGCTTTCTGTTGTTTATATGGTTATCTGGGGGAAAGTAGCACAACTGGAACATGAGAGTGAGAATGTTAATTTAAAATATCAGTGAAAGGGCTGCTTTTGAAGTGTTGCTCTTTTTGCTGTTAAGAATATTATTCATTGAACATTCAATATATTCATATTGGTATACCAAATACATTTCTTTTTTTTAAGATTTTATTTATTTATTTGAGAGGGACAGAGATAGCAGGAGCCGGGAGGAAAGGGAGAAGCAGGCTCCCTGTTGAGCAGGGAGCCTGACACGGGGCTCCATCCCAGGACTCTGGGATCATGACCTGAGCCGAGGGCAGACTCTTAACCAACTGAGCCACCCAGGTGCCTCCTAAATAAATTTCTTTTTTTTTTTTAACTGACTTTCAGAATATACCTAAGACATAATAGTCTTTATTCCCATCGGACAAAGAAACTAAGGCTCGGAAATAGTAATTTATTTGCTCAAGTTTGAAAATAAGCATAAAGAAAATGGCTAAATTGCAGATCAAAGCAAGGTCATAAGATTCCAGAGTTTATGTTTTAGCCATCTTTTAAATATAAACAAGCATATTTTATCTGCATGATTTGTAGAATCAATTTCTGTTTTACTAATCGATAGAGTCACCATTAGCAAATCAACTGCCCATTTTAAAAATGTATTTCTTTGAAATCATACTTTTAAAGATTGCTTTATATTATGTGAACTCTGTTACTAGGGTTCACACTAATTTTTGAGGCATATTGCTCATTTAATGTAAGTTAATTCACTCAGTTCAACAGATACTACTGATTTCCCACTTTATGCTAGGCATGTAAAGATGAAGAACCAAGGTGTATGGATATTTCAGTTAGTAAATTGTATACATTTTAAAGAATGGACTCAACAAGAGTGTAAACAGAAAATCTTCTTTTTCCTCCACCTACTTTTTTTTTTTTTTTGACACGGATTCTCATTTTATTTTTTTTATTTTTTTATTTTTTGCATATGTTCCATAATTATTCTTTTTTACTTGACCTTGATTAATTGAAACATATGCATGTTTTTCCACATGGAAGGGGCATATTGGAAATATTTAAATTCTTTTTTTTTTTTAATTAATTTTTATTAACATATAATGTATTATTTGCCCCAG
>CM053603.1:164505561-164564272 GCA_028646535.1 Procyon lotor | reverse complement strand
TCTCTCTGCTGTTGCGTTTGCCGGCTTTTAGAGTGATTTCCTCCTCTTTAGCTGGACTTCTGATTCCCAGGGCCCTCTGTGCCTCCTACACCTCCGCCATCTTCGAGAATCTCCCTCCTCCACCTACTTTATTTCAAATCTCCCCTTGGCCTCTGGATATTTCAGGCAAATCTCTTCATTCTCCCAGTTATGTTAGGTTTTAAATTTTCTTAACTGGGTAATTAAGACTCACTTCTAGATATTAAGATGTACTGTCAAATACAGCATCAAAACATTACTATCATCCAGTTCAAAGTTTTTTCTATCTTCCAGCTCTGGTACAAACCTTAGCTTGACAACTTAAAGTAGAAGAGAGTAGGAATATTGCCTTTGACTCATTTTCCACCCCCTTTCCCTTCCATCTTCCTATAGCTGGAGTGTCCAGTGAGAGGCAAACAGGAAAATTCTATCACCACTGTATTTTTCTTTTTGCTAACGGTAGCTCCTGCCCAAATTCTAGCTCTTTTGCAGAACAGAACCATGGTTTCCTTGGAGTATTCCTCTCCTGCCCCCCTTCCCCAGGACTACTGCACTGTTGGCATGAGTAGTACTCTTCCCAGACAACCTTCTATAGCCCTACTCAGCTCCTAATCCAACCCCCACCCCAGCTTCTATCTCTCCATTTTGTGTTGGAGACTGCTTGTCCCATAAGGAAGTGGTCAGTCAATTTTCCAGTGTCCATTGGTTAAAAGGAAACTCATACACTTTTCCCTCATGGAGAAAATGCAGGTTATTTCTACTGCTGTCCTCTCTCCTGGCCCCCAACTACGATCAGGGGAAGTTCCAGCCTAACTTCTGACTTCGAGTTCATTACACAGGATGTGAACATAAATTTTTATTTGTACAATATGCCCACAAGCTTTAAGAAAGTAAAGTCACCACCTCCTTTGAAGGTATTCACTATACTTCTGTTTTGTCTGATATTTTTTCAAAAAGCTGATCATGAAATCAATTTATCTGGCTTTGACCAGCATTTCTTATTATAGAATGGAATAAAATCAAATAGAATAAAATTCAGAATAGAATAGAACAGAATAAAGGTGTTTAATTTAAACACAAACACATATATGAGTTGAAAGAAAATCTGAAAGCTCCTGCATTAATCCCATGGAAGCACCAGCCCTTGTGACTCTTTAGTGTAAAAAAATTTCAGGTGAGGAGTGATTGATGGCCCTCCTCCTTTAAGGCAACTCAACATGAATTGTTGTCTTGGAGCTTCCCCACTGGGTGTGCTGGATGGCACCATCTTCCCCTCTCCCATTTGCAAATGCTCTTCCTCAAGGACATTATGTAGTTTTTTTTTAGAAAATACTCTTTTTTTTT
Source organism: Procyon lotor (assembly GCA_028646535.1). Classification (NCBI taxonomy): domain Eukaryota; kingdom Metazoa; phylum Chordata; class Mammalia; order Carnivora; family Procyonidae; genus Procyon; species Procyon lotor. The sequence goes on along the minus strand of CM053603.1, from coordinate 164,562,910 downwards.
AAAGATTTTATTTATTTATTTGACAGAGAGAGATCACAAGTAGGCAGAGGGGCAGGCAGAGAGAGGAGGGGAAGCAGGCTCCTCCGCTGAGCCAAGAGCCTGATGCGGGGCTCAATCCCAGGACCCAGAGATCATGACCTGAGCTGAAGGCAGAGGCTTTAACCCACTGAACCACCCAGGCACCCCTAGAAAATACTCTAATCCTCTTTTTATATATATGTATATAGCTGGAAACAAATGATGAGTGTTGATAGTTGCTATAGCGATTTTGATAATTTTTTAATAAGTATAGTATGGCTACAAATATTTAGTACCTCTTTTTAGAGTGTAACAGTATTTATAAATACTCTCAGACATGGGGCTACAACCCAGATTTAAAACAGCAGGAATAATTTCTTTCAAGCGCCATTAGATTTGATCATCATAAATTGAGAAAGTCCATATGGAGATTAGTTCAGTTCAGTTCTGAAACCACTTCAACATGAATTGTGTCTCCTTGTAAACAATATAATAGTTTATGATTAATATCTATAATAGCTTTCAAAATATAAGTTTCCCTTTTCTTTTTTTTAACAAGTGCTTTCCCCACTATAATCATCCATACACAATGTAGGGGAAGAAACATCAAGCTTCTCCATACCAACCACTATCCCCCTTCTCGGGGAAGCCAAATCCCATATGGCCCTCAACCGAGATCCTAGTACTGCCATGTAGCTATACCTCCCAAACCACAATTAGAAAATGTGTTGAGATCAGTTGGCATCAGAGAAATACAAACCAAAACCACAGAGAGATACTACCTCACACCAGTCAGAATGGCTAAAATTAGCAAGTCAGGAAATGACAGATGTTGGTGAGGATGTGGAGAAAGGGGAACCCTCCTACACTGTTGGCGGGAATGCAAGCTGGTGCAACCTCTCTGGAAAACAGTACGAAGGTTCCTCAAAAAGTTGAAAATAGAGCTACCCTATGACCCAGCAATTGCACTACTGGGTATTTAACCTAAAGATACAAATGTCGTGATCCAAAGGGGCATGTGCCCCCGAATGTTTATAGCAGCAATGTCCATGATAGCCAAACTATGGAAAGAACCTAGGTGTCCATCAACAGATGAATGGATAAAGAAGTGGTATATATATATACAATGGAATACTATGCAGCCATCAAGAGAAACGAAATCTTGCCATTTGCAATGACATGGATGGAACTGACAGGCATTATGCTAAGCGAAATAAGTCAGTCAGAGAAAGACAATTATCACATGATCTCTCTGATATGAAGAGTCTGAGAGGCAGGGCAGGGGGGTCGGAGAGGGTGGGGGAAAGAAATAAAACAAGATGGGGTGGGGAAGGAGACAAATCATAAGAGACTCTTAAACTCACGAAACGAAATAAGGCAGGCTGGGAGGTGGGGGGTTAGAGATAGGGTGGCTGGGTTATGGCCATTGGGGAGGGTATGTGCTATGTTAAGTGCTATGAAATGTGTAAGCCAGACGATTCACAGACATGTACCCTGGGGCAAATAATACATTATATGTTAATAAAAAATTTTTGAAAAGAAAAAAGAAAACGTGTTGAAGCAGCAAACCCCTTTCTTCCTGAGCAAAACCCTGTAAGATCAAACAGTTCAAGGAAAGAGCAGCATCCCCTTTCCTCAAACATCAAATATTTCCAGCAGGCTTATTTTTGCCCCATTCATTCTGGAAACCACCAACTGCTTCCAGATCCATTCAGTTCTTTCCTTGTCCAGGCTCTTCACTTTCCTTCTGTTTCTTCATATGCCAATCACTTGCTCTTGACTCCAACCCTGATTTACTTGTTTGGAGCTCCATCTTTAAGCTCCTAACAAATTACTGCTAATGCAGTTTCCTTTTCTTTGTGCCTACTTTTCCCCACCTGACCCATGCTTTAACTGGGTTCACTGTTTGCAGCCTAGTCCAGCTTTGGTCCCACAAAGAGGCAATTTCCATGTTTCTCTATAGTATAGGTTTGGATATATCTTTTGGATGGTGAAGTCAATAGATGTTTTTATGTTTCTGTAACATTCCAACGGTTGCCGCTTGTATGTTCATTTGAGGTGGAGGAGTTTATTGAAGAGACTAAGAAAGATTGTGAGGGAGGGGTATATCCTAAACATCTCGGCCATCTCTTGGAACTGCTCTGTGCTCTGCTGCAAAGATGCCTAAGGTTTTCTCCACACTTTTCTCAAGCCACATCTCTGGCTTTGACACTACTATTACAGAGGTATTCTGAGCAAGTAAGTGTATATGGTCTTACATGATATTAAATCTAGCTCAATCATGCACCGCTGTAGAAGGCTGATGTGTAAAGAGGCAGAAATGGGATTGATATTACAGGATTATCTATTTGTCCCTCTTCACCTTATAGATAAATATTTTCTTTCCATAGAGCCCTGCAAGAAAGACCATTTTCAGTGTAAGAATGGAGAGTGTGTTCCACTGGTGAATCTCTGTGACGGTCTTCTACACTGTAAGGATGGCTCAGATGAAGCCCACTGTGGTATGTTCTATTTGCAGGAAAACACTTTTGTCACTTTAGCCTCTACATTTGGAGCCTACAAATGTAAAAGAAAGATAAAGTGTTTATCAGGATTTATTTGGGTGCTTTTGGGTATGATCATCCCCCAGTGATTTCAGCACCTCCAACGCCATTCTGGTTAGGGGAAAAGTTACCATGCAGACCCCTGTTTTTTGTTTGTTTGTCTACTTAAATTTGACTACATTTAGTAATGTTAAGTCTGGGACAATCCATATTCACATAGAAAGCATAAAATACCACAGAGAGTCAATGGCCGGCACCAGGCCCTCTAGCACCACCCTTAATGGCTATGATGACCTGCCCATTGCCTGCATATGGAGACACCCTCATGTTTACTCAGAACTATGTTACACTTGCTGTTTTGCATTTTTGGTTCTTCCGTACCTACTCCTCCTTTTATTGAGTCTGCAGTCTAGCCCACTTCTAGATCTCTCTAACATGATGAGCAGACTACTTTTACTACATCTTGCTTTTATTTCTAAGCAAATATTTAATGCTATTTGTTATGCATCACAAGCCATAACTGAGCACTGTAAAACAATCTTAACATAATAAGAATTAGCTCTTTTTAACCAGAATTTAAGTGGCTTGCAAAGATCACACACCTAGTAAGAACTAGAGTTGCCTTTTCAATTTACGTCTAATTCTAAAAATGCTCTTACTTTGCTCAGAACAGGAAAAAAAAAATGTAAACAATAACATTAACTTACAGAATTACACTATGGTGTTTGTGGTAAAACTATCATTGCTGGTATTTCACCTGTTCGATAAACTCACTTAACTTGGCCCAGCCCCTACCTAGCCACTCACAGCCTTTATACTATATCCAACATGCTTGTAAGATGGCGGGGAGGAAGATGGAAATCAAATAGCAAAAGAACAAAGCCAAAGAAAATACTTTCTAGAGAAGGAAGTAGAGAAAAAAAAATGCTTAAAGTTGTTTCTGAACTTGAATTTTTGTTCTTTTAGAGATTAAGCTTGTAAGACATGCTCCTCACAAATAACCTTATTTTCTGTTTATTTGCTGTGTTGCTATGCACTAAACTTCCATATCTCTGCCTTTTCTATTTTAAGAATTATATGAAAGAGCAATGTTAAGTCTATCAAATTTGTATTTTTCAGTTTAGGCCTTCTAACATACTCTTAAGAAAAATTTCGATCAATCTCTAAACTCTAAATGTTAAGAACATTACACATGTACTTCACTATTTTTTTTTTGAGAGAGAGAGAGAGAGAGAGAGCAAGGAAGGGGGAGGGGCAAAAGGAGGGGAAGGGAGAGAATATTAAGCAGGCTCCACCCCCAGCGCAGAGCCTGGCAGAGTTCCATCTCAGGACCCTGAGATCATGACCTGAGCTGATACCAAGAGTTAGATACTTAACCAACTGTGCCACTCAGATGCTCCAACACATATAGTTTAGAGCCCATCATTTACTTTTAACAACTTGGGTCAAAATGACCCTGTGTGTGATCAAATCCCTGTAGTGCGCCTTTTCAGTGGCACGATGAACAACAATGGTTTGGTGCAGTTCCGAATCCTGAGTAAATGGCATGTAGCTTGTGCTGACAACTGGACCACCCAGATTTCAGATGATGTCTGTCAGCTGCTGGGACTAGGGTAAGTAATTCTACTCGACTCTGTTTTAAGAGATGCTCAAATTTTTTTATTGGTATCAAATTGGGTTTATTAAGACATTTAAAACTTATGGAAGTTAGGAATTTAGAAAATACATGTGAGCAAAAGGAAGAAAATAAAAATCTTGAGTAACACCATTCTCAAAACAACCACTGTTAATAACCTCTTTATAAATATGATATAAACATAAGTATATAAGAATGATGCATTATAAAATCATACAAAATGTTATATTATGCTCTTTTATAGCCAACTTACACCGCATTTCTCATATCATTACATATTTTCTATAGATTTCTATAGATTACATATTTCTATAGATTATCAAAGAAAATGAAATATTCTGCTATATCACTATATATAGTTTACATATGTGTGTGTGTGTGTGTGTGTGTGTGTGTGTGTGTGTGTGTATATATGACTAATCACAAGTGTCCTTAGAGAACATGCTTTTGTGTTCTCTAATGCAACATTTCCACAATAATTTCTTTGGAAAATCTGTAGCAGTATAATTACTGTGAGAAAAGGAGGTATGCAAAATTGCAAGATTTTTGAAGATGCATAATGAAAGTGATAATTCCATATTAATGATGCACCTAAAATTTATTATACTTCCAGTCTATCATAATATATTGCATCAAATATAAAGGTCACCATATTCATTTTTTTACTTTCCCTTCAATCTCAAAAGGAATGAGGTTTAAAATAGAAGAGAATCATAATGATAATCTTCTTTTAAGTTGTGTAATCAACTCTAATTTAGCATTCTGATCCTTTGGTATTCATGATTTGGGAGATTTAAGCATATTAGACCATGGATGGTTATTTTATCACTTATAGTACTATATATTATTTGCCAGTTTGTCCTGTCATATTAAACTATAAAGTCTATAAATATAGGAACTATGCCTATTTTATCCACTATTACATTGCTAACATTCAGACTTATCATTGTCTCAAAATATAGGTATTAAACAAACATTTGTTAAAACAACAAAGTATTCATTACATACAAATAAATGTACATATAAAATAGAAATATCTAGCTATTTAATGCCCAAAGTTATTCAACTATAAATCATTATCATTTTCTTTCTGTCCTGATGGGGAGTGATTTTCCAATCCATTTTTTGGATTTTCCTAAAAATTTTCCTAAAATTTTCCTAAAAATTTTTTGTAAAGTGAAAAAGTCAACATCCACACATACCCTCAGCATATGGTAATTATCTCAACTGTTCCGAGTGCTTTCCTTATAAGGGGCCCTTCTTTCTAGCTGATTAATAATCACATAGTCTTTATGCTGTAAACAGATTTGTTAAATTTCATACAAAATGTTTATTTTTCTAATGCAAGACATATTTTCCACTAGAAATAACACTAATGCAGTGATTAGGTCTTGGTGTAATCTTTAATGGCCATTTAATTCCTGGGAGACTGGGAGAGTTACGTTGTGTGTTAATGCCAATCTAGTACCTAACCCCCACAAATAGGTATTTTACCGTAGGAAAATGTGTTGAGGTCCCACTGAGAGTGTCAGAAATGCCCCATCATTTCTTGCAATTTGAATTGAGAGTTTTCAACCTCCTTTACTTCTTAAAATGCTGTTCATTCAGAATGTGAACTCTCCAGCTTTAAGCCTCATTCAAGTGATGTAAAAATCTCATCAGGAAAACAAATTCCTTAAAGAGCAATGGGAGGATGTGAGTTTTATCATCTATTTATGTAAATAATCCTGAATTTGATTCATATCCATTAATCAGAGACTCCCTGCACTTTATATATATTATTGTCTTTATAAGACATTATAGCTTGTATTCTAACAAAAAATCTTTCAACATGGGAAACTGAGACATAAAAAGGCTTGGAGGAAGGTAAGCTGTAGGGGGAATGTTTTTTGATGAAGGGTCAACAAAACATTGAAACTGACAGTTGTTTATTCTTACTTCAAGTAAAGCACTTGGTAAGTGGCATTTATTCCAGATTCCTACTTTAATGTTGATTTTAGTTCAATAAATATTTATTTAGTTCAATATTTAGTTCAATAGTAAGTTCATATGGGTGAGGCCGTAGGAAGTCATTTGCTTTCACTACTGAATTTGTCAGTAATTCTTAGGAATTGTTTTATAGACTCGGGAATTTAGTAAAGATTAAGGTAAGGAGATTGGTAATTTGACCTTGTTTCCACAAGTGATGAATCCACATTCCCTGGATGATGGAGCTTGTGTTCCAATTCACCATCTATCTAAGTATCATTAAATGGTTATAGACACATGAGGTTGTTTTGGTTTGTTTTGTTTTTCATTCTAGTTGTGAATCTTAACTGAAGAGTTTCCTGGAGGACATATAGGGTCAAGATGAATAATTTACAGAGACCAAAATATCAACAGCTTCATTGACAGAAGTTTTTAAAATTTGAATGAAGTTGTTGGGGATTCCTACAATTGCATGAGAGAGTGTATTACAAAGGAAAATATCATTGTTACTTTTTAACAGTTCCTAATAAAAATGTATTATTTTGATTACTCCTGGATCAGAAATTTAAGTATCAGCAAAAATATTGTGTCTGTCTCACGGGTGAGTAAAACATGGTTTTTGCTTTAAATATGGTGGGGACAGACACATAAAAAGATAATGACAATGTAACATGATAAATACAATGTCCTAGAGGAGAACCACTCACTTTGGGCATGTCAGGGAAGGCATTCTAGAAAACAGGCTGAGCTGAGTGAATGACAGGCAATCCCACAGAACTCTATACTATCCATATACATGTTTCCCCTAGCCAGATTTTATACTCTCTAGTTCACTGATCTCATTTCCTATGAATCACAGTCCTTCTAGTGGGAGACAGGGACAAAGAACTAGATTTTTTAGTGTGTATCAAGCAAATCCCACTGCCTTAGATACAATATTTTTGATGACGGTCAGGTGCTTGCTTTCTTCAGAAATGAGTCAGGTAATCTCCAGAAAGACTTTAATCCTTGGGCCTGAACTTATTAAATAGTCTCCGCAGTGCTCTAGTAATTGAAAGAAAGTTATAGCCTTAATGAGAATGTGTCTAGACTGGCGCATGGTAACCGAAAGAAAACTTAGTGAGTTTAAAATGATGTGTTTGGTACAGTGGAAAGTAATTTAGGAGTCAATTTATTAAAAAGGCACTGTAGTCTCTCAAGATTATTTATGCAGATAGGGTACAAAATGCAATTCCCCCAAGATTCTAGTAAATCATGTGAGGCAGGTTTCATCAGCCTTCCCTCTTTTAAATGAAACGTTTTCATTCTCTCCCATTTATAGCATGCATAAGTAAAAAAGTACTTTAAATAACACTTTCATGTTCCTGATCAAAGTATGAAAGAAAACATTTTACACCAGTGCAAGGATAAATGTTAAAGAAATTTAGGATAGTGATTTTTATTTTTTTTTATTTTTTTTATTATTTTTTTTTTTAGGATAGTGATTTTTAAAACATTTCCTGGGAAAGCACCTTATCTCATTACTAACCCAATAAATGAACTATATGGTTGATTTGCCTCGCTAAGCCATTTAAAAACTACAACTCATTAAGTCTGTACAGCTTCACAGAATTTAGGAAATAATAATGTCTTAAAGATAGAGTTGGGTGTACATAGCCCTACTAGTCTCCTTATGAGGAGCTGCTGTTAATTATTAAATTTTATAACAGTCCTGTACAAGATACCTTCAGTTCAAATGTGAAAAGCCTCAGGTTGAGCCTCTTATTCCCAATCCAAAATAAGAAATGGAATTACTTCTTCCATTTCAGAGGTGTTTTGAAACTGCTGGGGGAGTTGAGGGTAAAATGTTGTTTTTATTAGCCTTCCAAATAAACAGAGCATTAGTGATGTAATATCCTCTATAGGCACCACCACAGATTTGTATCCACAGTTTAACACTGGGTCCTGGAAAACTGAAAATTGAATCTGTGTTTCATGGTAGTTTTAAAAATTGGTAAACAAGAAGTATTCCTGTTCTTGTCCATACTTCCTGTCATTGTCCCCCCAAATTTTCAACAATGGGGGAAAAGCCTTAACACAAAACAACAAAGATACAGGAATTAATAGAAAAAATTTAACTATCTTCTACTTTAAATTATTTATTTCGATACTTGCTAACTTCACAAAGAAATAATTAAATGCTATTTTCAATTATTTTTAATTTGAAAGTATAGCACCAAAGGAAATTTTTTATCATATTCTTAGCTACTTTCCTAGGGTGAAATGGGGGAGGTAGCTTGTGGGCAAGATGGTGGAAAAATTGTATTTTATTTGGTTTAATTGACCAAGCAAAAATGTTCATCATTTACCTTATATACAAACTGTAACTCTGATATTTTTCCTATTTTTAAATTAGAAATGAATTAACTAAAAATAAGTAAGGAGAAAATAATTATAACGAAGCATAGTAATTTTATAACTTTCTAAGGTTCATATTTAGTAAGTTTATTATTCACCAGATTATGAAAATCACAGTGGCTAACACATTCTGTCTGCTATGGGCAAGGGAGAAAGCAAGTATACCACTGACTTGTAATCCAAGAGTTGGGTCAGCAGCCCCCAAACCTGATTGTAGTTAGAATCACCTGGTCTTCTACCCAGACCTTTGGATTCACTGTGGTCAATGGTTTTTGACGTTTGATTCTTAGGACCAAACTAGCAGCATTCTGCAGGCCTGGAATGCTGAGACCTACTCACGGGCAAGTCTAGGGTAGAGTTCACAAACTGTGTTTGAAAGAGCCCTTCAGGTGATTCTGATGCTAAAGTATGTGAACTGCAGTCTAGGGTAGGCTTTCACAACCTACTTTTGCACCTCAAGGACACTTCTGGCAGTCTGCTGAAATTTACCAACCTCTTCTTAGATTTGTATATTTAAGCGCAAAAAATAAAATACATATAATTACAAAGGATATTAACTTCCTTAAAAAATAACTTTCAAAGGGCACCTAATGGCCCAATTCGTTATGCACTGGCCTCTTGATTTCAGCTGAGTGTTGTGAGATCAAGCCCTGCAAGAGGACTCCCCATGGGGGCTCCATGCTGGGCATAGAGCCTGCTTGAGATTCTCTCTCTCTCTCTGCCCCTCCCCATTCATGGACACTCTCTCTCGCTAAAAAAGATTTTTTTAAATAAAAATTTTTAAAAAGCTAGCAAAATATTATAGATATTACTTGGTAATATGTATTTATTGAGGTATTGGATAAGATATGTTGGTGGTTCTAATGATTACTATAAGACAAAAATGAGCATAAATGATTATTTTAGATGTATGCACCAGCTATAATGTTTGTTTTGGTGACAAAATTAGAGGTGTTACTATCAGTGTTGTGGTTAGTCACCTACATTTGTATAAGAAAGACAGACTAAATTTCAATTAAAAGTTAATAAAAGTTAATATGTAATTATTTTTTATCTAATTACAAATCCGTTGTTCATTATCATAGACAAGTAGCTTCACAGACCCCAGACTTTGGCTAGTGTGAGGCCTAGAGACCTTGGGTCTTTGTAGAGTCCCGACTTTGTAGAGTTGAAAGGCAACCTATGGAATGGGAGAACATATTTGCAAATGACATATCAGATAAAGGAGTAGTATCCTTAGATCCTGTTATTTGTGAGGAAGCGTCTATTTTCTAAAATAGAAATAGTTGAGAACAGAAGAAAACTTTTGCCCTGTGAAATGAATAACAAAAGTTTTCTTATTCATTTTATTTCCCATCTAAAAATTTTTTCCAACCCCTCAACCTGTAAATAATGCTATATATTCTATGAGACCAAGGGCCATTTTGAATAAAATTGATAAAAGTTAGTGGAATATACCCTTTGTCCCTTTCTTTAATTTTTCCTTCTTCCTCTTTCCCCTATTTTCATTCTTCCTTATTTTTTGCTTCCTTCCTCCTTCTCCTATTCCCTTCCTTCTTTTCTCATTTCCTTTCATTTTCTTCCTTTCTTTATAACCTTACCTTTTCAAAAAAAACCTGAGGTGATGTATAACAAGGGTATATGCAATAAGATTAATAGAATAGTAGCTGAAAATAAGGTCTGAAGAAATGAAGAGGCAAATCTATAAAACATACAGAGATAGCACAATTATTAATATTTGTGCCTGAGATTCCTGAAAACCTGTGAAAAAGGAAAACATTAAAAATTGCATCACTTTAATTATGAGATAGGATAAATGCTCCCAGTTCCATAGGAAAGACAGATTTCTCCTGACACTAAATTCTTTTTTTTAAAGATTTTATTTATGTATTTCAGAGAGAGAGATTGACTTCATGAGCAGAGGGGAGCAGCGTGAGAGGGAGAAGTAAACTCCCGACTAAATAGGGAGCCCGAAGTGGGGTTCAATCCCAGGACCCTGGGATCATGACCTAAGCTGAAGACAGCTGCTTAACCGACTGAACCTCCCAGGTGCCCCAGTGACACTAAATTCTAAAGGCAATTTTCCATGCATGTCCTTATAAAGTAGTAATGCATTGAAAAGATGCACTGATACCTCCCAATGTTTATAGCAGTGTTATCAACAATAGACAAATTACGGAAAGAGCACAAGTGTCCATCAACTGATGGGTGGCTGAAGAAGAGATAACATATATACACAATGGAGCATTACCCAGCCATAAAAAAATGAAATCTTGCCATCTGCAATGACATGGATGAAGTTAGAAAGTATTATGCTAAGCAAATTAAGTCAATTAAAAAAAGACAAATACCATATGATTTCACTTATGTGTGGAATTTAAGAAACAAAACAAATGAGCACAGGCCAGGGAAATGATAGGCAAACCAAGAAGCAGACTCTTAACTATAGAGAACAAACTGAGGGTTGCTGGGAGGGAGGTGGGAGGGAGAGACAGGTTAAATGGGGGATGAGGATTAAGGAGGGCACTTGTGATGAGCACTGGCTGTCGTATGTAAGTGATGAATCACTAAATTCTAAACCTGAAACTTATATTATACTGTATGTTAACTAACTGGAATTTATTTATTTATTTATTTATTTATTTATTTATTTATTTATTTAAAGATTTTATTTATTTGACAAAGATCACAAGTAGGCAGAGAGGCAGGCAGAGAGAGAGGAGGAAGCAGGCCCTCTGCTGAGCAGAGATCCCAATGCGGGACTCAATCCCAGGACCTTGAGATCATGACCTGATCCAAAGGCAGAAGCTTAACCCAGTGAGCCACCCAGGTGCCCCAACTAACTGGAATATAAATAAAAACCTGGAAAAAAAGAAATATATGCACTGAGAAAACCTCATAGTAAATGTAGAGGTGTATGTCATATGTCTCTTATCCAAAAATAAATAAACTCCAATGGCAGCTAAGAAAATAAAGTTACAAATGAATTGAGGATAAAGTCCAAGGGATTAAGACCACGTTCTCCAAGATCTTCACCATAAGATCCTGTTTCTGACAATCTCCCCTAAGTATTATTTCTCTCAGCCACATTTGAGGTAGGAAATGCCAAGAATTTGTTTCCTTCCTAATATCATTACATCTGTGGGGTAATACAGAACAGCTTCCAGACTGACCCATCAATTTCTCTCTTGTTCTTGATACAGTAGCCTGCATGAAGGAGGAAACTGATTAGGTGAAAATAACTTTTTCTATTGGCATTTTGTTTTCCTTCTGTGTATCACAAGATCTTAGGAGTTGAGGGCAGAAAATCTAAAACTAATTCAGCTTACCTATTTGCTAAGCTATGGTAGTGCTGGGGACTGCTAGGTGTGTTGTGGTAAATGTGTTCAAGGAAAAAGCAACTTTAGCTGAAATGTGTCCAGTTCAGTCATGCCGTTTACCCAACTGCCCTCGCGTCCTGACTGAGTAGGAGGTTTTGCCATCCTTTGCCTCAAACCCCTTTCGTTCACCGTTCCCCTGCCTATTTAAATGCTCTCCTCACCTTCTGTCCTGCCAAATCAATCCCCTTCTTTCCCACCAATCTGAAAAAGAAGGTCCATCCTTCTCTAAAACCCTTTTCAGACTAATCCCACCAGGCTCCATTCATGATTTAAGCCTTGTGGGGTGTGAAATGAGCCACAATGCCTGGCTGCAGCATTTGCAACATTTGTTATTATTCTGTTTAGCTTTAGTGTGTCCAACAGCTTAAAACCTCCCTACATAAGCTCCTGCTTCAGGGAGGAATTCTTATCACTGCAAATACAGTCTGGGGAGCAAGACAAAAGACAAACCCAAGCAGGCCTGAGAAGAGACGTAGATTTAATACTGTACAAGACCCTCCAGGATATCCTTCTTATGCTCCCTAGAATCCATCTCTGCGTGTATTTTCATATTCCATATAGGACCTTAAAAATAACGATTGATGGTGGGTTGCATTTATGGATTTCTTTTCTCACATAGAGTAAGGTTTTCCTGAAGCCAGGGGAGCCCTCTGAGGATGCATAACCTATACAAATGGTAATAAAGGTTTAGAAATAGGTAGTCAGGAGGCATTAGCGTGTCCACAAGGTAATGCCATTCGGGCATGTTTCTATGTGATACCATATTTCTACAGATTCCAAACAGCTGTGCAAATGTGTGGTAGAGTTATCTAAATCTGCAGAGCTAAAATTTTCAGGCTTTAAAAAATGCCAACTCTCAGCCATAATCTTGACAGAGTGCCTCTCTAAAAATTAAGAGTTTTGTGGCAAGAAAAGGAAACTGAGGCAGGGAGCGACTCAGTGGCACTCTTTAACTGCAGAACTTAATATAGCTTATTCTCTCTCAACAATGCAATTTTTCAGTCATTCTGAGATTTTGTTTTTCAAAAATAAATGGTGATAATAAAAGGTTGCTAACTTTTCATGTTGCTAAAAAGATCTTAAATATATTTTATTGTCTCCATCGTTTCTTAAAATAAAAAATAGTTGATTGCAAACTCTCTCTGCCACTTATGTTCTGTTTACTGTGTCTATAAACTGGAATAAATTGTGTTCAGTCTGGAAAAGGATGTGTTGTATTTGGCAGGATTTGAAATGCAAGTAGTCGGTCCTCAAATTAAATTCCAAATTCTAGCACCCTGAAAATGTTTGTATGACCTGATGGTCCTAGACACCTCTCAGGCTGCTGACATCAGTACGTATGACACAAGATTAATTTCGTGAATACTTCATAATTTTCTTTCCAAAAGAACGTTTCAATTATTCTACTCTGTAGTCTATATTCCAAAGAATAAATCTGTAATATTAACTTCAATCTGTTTCCTCATGTGAGTTTGACACTTACATGAGGAAATGTAAAGAAGGCAATCTCAGAATACAAACTTCATGTCCTTTTTTCCTGTGTGCATGCATAATCTTTATTTTTTTCCTCTGCCAGAGAGTGAGATGTTAACATCACAACGGAACACCATTTGGGAATCCAAGGATAGAAGTATTAGCATTTACTAAATATTCTTTATTCTTAAAGCTTTGCCTCTAGTCTTTTTTGTCTCCTAGAATAGGCTTATGTTAAAAATTTACCTGCCAATCCCATCATAGTATGCCAGTGGTGTGTAATAAATAGATACTACATTTAAAAAAATGTATTTATAAATAACATTTTAATATTTTTTCAATTTAATTTTGTCCAAATTTTGTTTTGAATTTCCAGAGATATTAATGCATCTTCTCAGGGCTTGTATTAAAAGAGCTAGTTGGAGTACCTGGCCGGCTCAGTCCAGAGAGCATGCAACTCTTGATCTCAGGGTCATTAGTTAAGTGTAGAGCTTATTTAATTAAAAAAAAAAGGGAGGGGAGACCTGGGTGGCTCAGTCAGGTAAGAGGCTGCCTTCGGCTAGCTCAGCGGCGATCTGCTTCTCCCTCTTCTTCTGCCCCTTCTCCCCACTCTCTCTCTTAAATAAAATCCTTTTCATTTTTTTTTTAAGATTTTATTTATTTAACAGAGAGAGATTACAAGTAGGCAGAGAGGCAGGCAGAGAGAGAGGGGGAAACAGGCTCCCTGCTGAGCAGAGAGCCCGACGACACAGGGCTCCGTCCCAGGACCCTGAGATCATGACCTGAGCTGAAGGTAGAGGCTTTAACCCACTGAGCCACCCAGGTGCCCCCCAAATAAAATCTTTAAAAAAATGAGAAAGAGAGAGAGATAGTCAAAGGATAAAATAAAAAACAAGTAGAGATAATGGAAAAGTGTTAAATCCACATCTCTATCTGAGATATATATAAATATATTTTTTAAAGATTTTATTTATTTATTTGAGAGAGAGAGAGTGCAGGTGTGACCCGGCAGTGGGAGGGGAGAGGGGAGGGAGGAGGGAGAGAGAAAGGGAGGAGGGGCAAAGACAGAGGGAGAGAGAGAATCTCAAGCAGTTTCCCTGCTGAGTGTGGAACCCAACAGGGAGATCATGACCTCAGCCAAAACCCAGAGACTGAAGCTTATCCAACTGAGCCACCCAGGTGCCCCTCTGAGACATGTTTTTAATGAATTACCCTTCAAAATGTCCCCTCTGTTGCTATGAATATTGTCAAATGACCAAACTAAAACAATTTAGTATTGAGTTTGGTGTCCTTTATTCAAGGGAAAACAATCTACCCATGGAGGAGTGCCTCACAAGCCTCAGAGCAGCCTTTCTGAGAGATTTCGGAAAGCGGGAGTTTTACAGAATGTTAGAAGAGGGGTCAGGGCGTGATTGGCTAGGAGGTCCAGCATTTCCTTGTAAGTTTAGTAGGTCCTCTTTGCTAGGGTAAAGTAAGCTAGCCAGAGCTGAGTTGGAAGGTTGCAATTGGTGTTTAAGATTCCTTGACAGTGAGGCCTTTCCTGTGTGGACTGACAGGCTTGGATTTGTGAAGTGGGTGAGGCCATTGCTGTGGCCTCCATTTTATGGGCCCTGAAATATGAATTCACTTTATCAATGCCTTAAACCAAATTGCCTATCAAGTAACTAGAAGTCATGGGGCACCTGGGTGGCTGAGTGGGTTAAAGCCTCTGCTTTCAGCTCAAGTCCTGATCTCAGGGTCCTGGGATGGAGCCCTGCATCGGGCTTTCTGCTCAGCAAGGAGCCTCCTTCCCCCTCTCTCTTCCTCTGCCTGCCTCTCTGCCTACTTATGATCTCTCTCTCTCTGTCAAATAAATAAATAAAATCCTTAAAAAATAAAAAAAGTAACTAGAAGTCATTTTGGAAGCCAAAAAGCAGACCCCTGAATGAGTGAAAAATAAATATTGTATTTGGCTTTAACAGGGGTTCCCGGACTTGCAACCATCGAAATCACTGAGCGTATGTTAACAGACAGATGGCTGCCCGCCCCCTCCCCCAACCAGGGTTTCTAATGCAGGGGGCGGGGGTCTGGAGGGCAGTTAGGCAATTTGAATTTCTAATACATTCTGTGGAGGCTCATGTTGCTTGCCTGGAGAACATACTGTGGAAATCCTTGGTCATAGAGAGTCAGGAACATAGGAAACTACTTAGAAGAATGCCCAACACATGTAGGAATTCAGCAGAATAATGATACTGAGAATTTTTTTTTTTATGCTGAGAATATGGTTGCAGGAACTTTCTGCCTTTAGTGTCCATCGTTCATGGTCACAACACTTGGAAGAACGGAGAGGTAGACCAGACCAAGAGTGGTGGTGGGCAGCAAGGCGGACTCTATGGAGCAATAATATAAGTTGCTGGGGGGAGAGCAGACAGTTGCCCTGACCCAGAGCATTCCTGGTTTCTATACCCTCCGCTGCTTTTTGAGGTCTTTATGTCTATTTTGTTTTCTGAACTATAACAAATATATTTTAGATAAATACTTAAATAAGATGATGCTTTGGCTTACCTGGAGGGAATGCCTTAATCTTTAAAAAATAACAGGAACAACACTCATTCTCCCTTTGGCCAATTCATTTCAGGTGTTATTCAATGAATAGTCATTGATTTGTGTGCCAAATTTACTTTTATCTGTTTATAAATTTGAAGTGCAAGATGCCGAATACTGGGACGTTAGATATAGGCTCCACTGATCTGGTTCTGTGTTCAGTGGATGAAAGGTACCAGACAAACACTTTCAGTTTTTTTAGGACATTGTCCCATCTGAAAGAGACTGGAAATACTCTCAACCTGGTTCTTTTCTTCTTATTGATCATAACAGCTATAAATGTTCCTTGGAAATTCCCTACACACAGATAGAAAAGGGTCAGTGTTGGCTATAGTGTGGGGGAGACACTGGACCTTCCTTTGAAGAGGCAATGGGCAGACCCTTTGTGTTACTCCAAAAGATAAAAAGCGTATCATCTCCCTGCTAAACAGTAGAAGTTTACAGCAATCAGGATGTTTCCAACCTAAAAGCATAGTTTTAAATACTAGGATTAAAATCTTGAATAAATGAAAGGCAGGAAACAAGATTAGGAACTGAGGTGCTAAACGTTTCCACCTAAGCTTAGGGAAGAGAGTCAGGATAATGAGGAAAATCTTTAATTATGGTTCACAGTTGAGGGCATGGGTGTAACATGTTTTCAGAGGTAAGAAAAATTAGTAACTTAATAATGTCTTTTGTCACAATGTGTTGACACTTGGAGGTCCAGGCTACATAATCTATTTTTAGAGTAATCACAGAGCTTCTGGCTATGTGATGCTTTACATTAGGGCTTGTTAGACCTTGAATTAAATGAAACATCAAGAACAAAGAAACATTTGGAAAAGCAAGCACTGAAGATATTCTTTTTCTAGGTTGTTCTTAGGCTACATGCATTTTTTGAAAGACAGATTACACTTGACAGAAAAAAGGTTTAATAAATTACAGTGCAGGAATTCTATGAGGTTGTCATTAAAATTGATCATTATGGAAATTATTGAATAACATAGAAGAGTCAAATGAAAAAAATCAGATACCCAAGTAATATATATGCACTGATTTTAACTTTGTTAAGTAATATATGAGCATACAAACAGAGGTATTACACAAAAATTAAAATTATATTTCACGTCATTATGGTCTATTCTACTGATTTTGTACCATCTCTTAGATAACAAAACTTTTAAAGCTTTATATTAAAATGTTAGTCTTTTTGTAATGAATCCCATATTTTTTTTTCAATGTCTACAGCATTAAAGAACTCGAAATTTAGGTTTTGGGTCTTTGTGTTTTTGTTTTGTCTCTGTACATCTTTCCCTAGGACTGGAAACTCATCAATGGCAGTCTTCTCTGCTGGAAGGGGACCATTTGTAAAATTAAACACAGCCCCTAATGGCAGCTTAATACTAACACCAAGGTGAGTCCCAAAATCTGGTCTTGGACTAATTGTACATAGGCTGGAAAGAAGATGGATTTTGAAACTTGTCAGACTTTAATGCCACCACATACTAGCCATATAATCTTGAAAGTTATTCATTTATTTTTACTATTCAGGTAATCTCAAATAGTACCTAATTGATCCTATCCGATAACATTTCCTAACCCTCATGTATATGGTAAGAAGTCAGATGAAATATTGCATACATAATTGTGCAGCTCACTGATAGTCAATAAATTTTACTTCTATGGCTTTTCTATCCTTACCTTCAGATTCATAAACAAGTAAATCCCCAAAGAAAAGAACTATAGAGTTGGGATAAGTAAGTCCACTGTTGGTCCAATTAAAGAGAGTGACACAAATTAGCTATCAATAGAAGAGAAGAGAGTGGAGGGGAAGTCATGGTAGTTAGCGAGTAGAACATGAACATTAAGTGAAGAAGATCAGACATCTAGTTGTGCCTACATATTCTCTTTTGTTTTTCAAATTAGGTTCATTTTTATAGCGTTTATTGTTTATTTATTTTTTTAAAGATTTTATTTATTTATTTGACAGAGAGAGAGATCACAAGTAGGCAGAGAGGCAGGCAGAGAGAGAGGGGGAAGCAGGCTCCCTGCTGAGCAGAGAGCCTGATGTGGGGCTCCATCCCAGGACCCTGAGATCATGACCTGAACCGAAGGCAGAGGCTTTAACCCACTGAGCCACTCAGGCGCCCCAACGTTTACTAATGTTTAAAAAGAAATATTCTTCCTGTAATCAAAGATCTGTTTTAACTTACATTGTGTCATTTCTCCTGTTTGGCCATTAATGGTATGTTTTGCTGAAATGAACCTTTGAATTTTACAGTTCTATTAACGGCCAGCTGTGGGGGTGGGGAGGGGAAGGCAATAACTTCAGGAAGAATCAGTGACTACTGACAAAGATTTAAGATGTCATTGCTGGTGCATTAGCTTGTGATTCTTTGAATAACATACTCAATGGTGAAAAATGAAATTATGTAATTATTCAACTATTCATGGAAAGTTATCATATCTGTGAACTCAACCAGTAAAACAAATTGATAAAGCAGTATTTTTAGTTGCAAGGAGTTTGCAACTGAATGTTTCATATGAATGTTTGCTGGGCCTTGACTGATATTATTAGTCTCATAGGGGGTGAAGCAGAGCATTTTCAAGCGAGAAAATAGATTTCTAGATTTCCTTCTATAACCATGTCTAAACTTATATTAACATTGTAGATCTTGAGCAGTTTGCATACTGAAAATTTATTTCTATCTTGTAGACATTTAAGAATAAGAAAAAGAACAAAGGAAAAATATTTTTTAAAATTCTTCTCGGTTATGCGCATGTTTCAGAGCAGAAGTTGGTTATTCCATGTTTATCAACAAAATGCCAATATCACTGATGTCCCTATTGTCTGTATGCTTATGATACTCGAAGGAGTCCTGTGACTTAGGGAGTATTGCTCTACTCTAAGGCGGAGGGAACAGAAGTGTGCTGTCCGTAAGGGACTTGGACAAGTTTTCAGAGCCTGGACAACCCCATATCCCTCTGCTTTTCCACTCTACCATGCATCTTCTAAATTCCCCAAGGCAACAGCTCACTTTAAATAGCCGTTCCAGAGAGAAGAAAGAAAGAAAAAGCCTAGCCTTTTCAACAACAACAAAAGGCCTTGTTGTTGGGCATGTATTGGGAAAGAAGTTAGTTTTGTCAATACAGTGGATATAAACCCATCCATTTATATCACAATAGTGCCCCATGGGGCTGAGAGAAAGACACAGGATCATGACATTGTCTTTCTTCATGTCCAGAGGACTAAGTTAGCTCTGATTCCAGGGCCGAAGGCCAGGACCGTAATTCTGTGTTCGTCCAATCTCTCTAAATATACCTGGACAAAGTGTGGATTCACTGCTCATTCTGACCAAAGACTAAGCAATTTACTCCTCTACACTGAGACAATGATTGTGTGAAAAGTCTGACTAACTGAAATGCATGGAGAATGAACAGCAAAGTTCAGTTCGTTTTCTAGTTAATAGTTACTTTTATTTTAAACGTTTATTAAGCTTTTCTAGGCTTGCTAAAAACAACTTCATCAGTTTTGCACATACCACAGAGTATTAGGCATAGATTTATATTATAATATTAGGCTTAGATTTACTATCTAAGAACACTGAGCCATTTTGAATATGGATTTTCATTGAGGAGTACTATAGCTATAGAAAGAGTTTGGATGAACTTGTAAGTATGCTGGAAAACATCCTAGAAACTACTTTTCTCCCAACTGTAAGTATAAGCAGAAGGGGAGTCTACTGAGGCTTCTTCTTTAGGGAATTATGAATATATAATGATAAACCCATATCTAGGTAGATATACATGCATGCACACTGCTTATTAATAAAACATAAGTATATTTTCTTATACTTCAATTGAAATTGCCTTGAATTCTAAAGGATATGTCAACTGGACAATATGAATGCATGTGATTTCAAATAAACTTGTCATGTATGTTAAAGAGACACTTAATTGTTCTGGTAGCACTTGATTTTATAGGGATTTGGGGACTTGTTTTGTCTTTTTCGTTTTGTTTTTCCCTAAAATTTCAAACACCTAAATAATGCGCCCAACAGATGCAGTTAAATTTATAAATAGAAATCATTACAATTACATATGTGTACATGTTTAGTGTTTTTTTTTTTAAGAATTTATTTATTTGACAGAAAGAGATCACAAGTAGACAGAGAGGTACATAGAGAGAGAGGGGGAAACAGGCTCCCCGCTGAGCAAAGAACCCGATGCGGGGCCTGATCTCAGGACCCTGAGATCATGACCTGGGCAAAAGGCAGAGGCTTTAATCCACTGACCCACTCAGACACCCCGTACGTGTTTGTTTTGACTTGACCGGTACCAGCTGTAGCCAGGTCTGGAGAGTGTGAGCAAGTACTTTAATTCCTTGTATTATGCTGACCTCTAGCGGTCAGGAAGTAGAACACTTTTTTTTTTTTGAAGATTTTATTTATTTGACAGAGAGAAACAAAGCGAGAGAGGGAACACAAGCAGAGGGAATGGTAGCGGGAGAAGCAGGCTTCCTGCAGAGCAGAGAGCCCGATGGGGGGGCTCTATCCCAGGCCCCTGGGATCTGACCTGGGCGGAAGGCAGACGCTTAACGACTGAGCCACCCAGGCGCCCCAGTAGAACACATTTTAAAAGTATTTTTCCTTTGTTTAAAATAGAATTCTTAAAAAAAAAAATTAGAATAAAATAAAATAGAATTCTTAGCTCTTAAAAAAAGTTGATATCGAAATATTTAAACAGGTAGTGAGTTTTTAAATTATGTATGCCTACATTTTATATTCTCCTGTTTATATGTTTATTTCCCTTGAAGGCAGGACCTGTGATTTTTTTTTTTTTTTTAGGGCCTGTGATTAATCGTTGAATTTTCTGAGCGGAGTACACAGCCTCACACACAGTGTAGGGCATTGAATAGTTGTCTGATTAGCCATACTGAGGCATATTCTGTATTATACAATGATGCAATCCTAGGCTGGTTCAAGCAAGCTAATAATAACTATCATCTACTGAATGTTCATTGTGTATAGAGCACAATAATAACTCCAGTGCAAACACTTCTTTTACTTCTCACAAAATTCCAGTAAAGTAAGTACTGTTGCCCCCATTTTATGGATGACAAAACTGAATCTCAGGGACACTGAACAACTTATCCAAAATCACATGAAATGTCAATGGTAGAGATAAGGGCTCAAACTCAGTTCTATTGGAGTTTAAATTCCAGTAGGATTTTCCTGCTTTGCCTATTAGCCTCCCCACATTTCATATATGATACTTACATTTGAAGGTTAATTCTATTAAAAAGAATACGATATTGTACACTATATTCTGTTTTAAGATGTCAGGTGCACAATTTCTGAAATATAATTGCTCTTCTATTACAGTAAACGGTGTTTCCAGGATTCACTGATCCTGTTACAGTGTAATCATAAGTGTAAGTCACCATTTTGTCATGATTTTTTTCCTTCAAGCTTCCCTTTAAAATTCTGGATAGAGTGGGCATAGCACCCGAAGTTATTTTGTAGTGATGCACTCAGTCTTCATGATCAGAGGAAATCCACCCAGATAAAATAGATGCTCTTTCTTCAATTATTTTAATAGCATGTGGAAACAAACTGGTGGCCCGAGAAGTCAATCCAAAGATTGTTGGTGGAAATAATGCCAAAGAAGGAGCCTGGCCCTGGATGGTTGCTCTTTATTATGATGGCCAACTGCTCTGTGGTGCTTCTCTCCTCAGCAACGACTGGCTGGTGTCTGCGGCCCACTGTGTGTATGGGTGAGTGTGACGTCACTGTGTCCCCTCCCAAGTGAGAGGATGACAGCAGCCACGGTGTGTCCCATTTCATGCCTCCTCACAAAATCATCTCATCGGAGAAATGTTCCTGCTCTTGTTGACATTATAGAGTATCAACCATTTTCCCATTAAAATCATATATAAAAATCGAGAAAATTAAATGGAAAAGCATTTTTTTTTTTTTAAAGATTTTATTTATTTGACAGCGAGAAACACAGCCAGAGAGGGAACACACAAGCAGAGGGAATGGTAGTGGGAGAAGCAGGCTTCCCGCAGAGCAGGGAGCCCGATGCGGGGCTCGATCCCAGGACCCTGGGATCTGACCCGGGCCGAAGGCAGCCGCTTAACGACTGAGCCACCCAGGCGCCCCTGGAAAAGCATTTTTCATGAGATAATTGCATCAGGTATTGTGTTTCCTACATACATAAAAACCGAAATTCTCACCTACACAAGGCAAGCATTTTTAAAGGTGTAAAATTCGTATTTAACATGTAAGTTGCACTGGTTATCATTCAATTAGGCCAATATTTAGTGTCAGAAATTGTATCAAAAAAGCACATTTAAATAGCCCTCAAGTTACAAATAAACTGTGCTCTAGAAGTTCATGTGTAAAGACTTTGTTGTGAATTAGGATAAAAATGTTTCCTTCTCAAGTCAGATCTACTTTGATTCTCCCCATAACTAAAACTTAGAAGTAATATCAGACCGTATCTGTTTTGTCGTTACGTAATATGACAAAACACGTGTTGAACTCTAGGATCTCTCTTCTCCTTCTAGAAGCAGACATACCCAAAGTAGTGCCATAGGAGAAAATAGGGCGGGCGAGGAACAGGGAGAAAAGGGGGGAAAGACAAATATTCTTGGGCCCAAGAACCTGTTGATTTTCTGCTTTTGCCTGAAAGAAGGCACCTATCTAGGTAATCCCATTCTAACACTTCTCAGTTAGGTCAGAAAAAAAGGGAGCTTCCTCATAGAAGATTCATAAGCCCTGACCTAGGACAGTTTCCTGCCCTAAGAAGTTTCTAGAGAATGATCTGAACTGTGAGGATTAGAATGAGCCTCCCTGTGGCCGGCACCCAGAATCTCTGGGGAAAGAACCACGCATGCTCAGGAATGGAAGACATCTGTAGTTTATCAGATCAAAAAGTTAACTCCCTACCAACACAGACATTGAAAGTTCTTGGATGGATGGAGACCAATTGTCAGATGCAGAAGATTATGAGAGTTATTTGGGAGATGGGATGAGGGGCAGAGAGAATGAGCATGGAAGGGTTGAACCCATCGCACCAGAGTGAAGGCAGACTCGAAGTCAGAACCCGGAGAATCTGAAAGGAGGACCCATAGCCAGATCCCAACTATCACCTGGACTCCACAAGGAGTACCCACGGTACTGCCCGTCTACCCACAAAGCTCTCTGATTCTATGCATCACACCCTCTATCTGGGTGAGTAAACTACAGCCTCTCCCATACCGAAACAACCCCTTGGTGATTTTTCTGCCTCTTGATGGTTATACTTTAATCTGTTTTCAACCACAGCACAAGTATCTATCGCAGTCAATTTCACATTCCCTGCCAAACGTGACTTAACTTTCACCAATCATGCTCTATGCCTTGGTGTGCCACAGGTGGTGACCTGAAACCCCAGTTTATAAGTAAAAGTTAGCTTTAGCTACAGATTCGTTGTTTTCTATTGCACAAAGATAGCTCTTAGTAAGTTAGTGACCTCCTGTATTAACCTTGGATTTGGTAAATTAGTCTATTTGATGTTCTCGCAGAAGATATGTTTTCTAAATGTCAGTCAGACTTACAGTAATATTAGTGACATCTTCCATTTATCTACCTTACAGATGTCCTTATTGTATGTCAGTGTTACCAACATCATATCTTTTTAAGCCACAAATATCCAAAGGAAATAGAAAAACAGTTTCACCTAATATACACACGTGTTCAGTCATGTAAGACATAAAATGTATTTTCACACAGTTTCAATCTGGACACAAGCAACCAAGTGTAAGCTGTCATAGAAAAGAATTATGATGAATTCAAACTCATCCTCACCAACCTTGCATTTTGCTCTCCTTAGCCACTCAGTGGTATTATTTCTTCTTTCCCAAGAAATTTGCGTCTGGTCCAGGTGTTTTAACCTGCAGGTGGCTGAATGGTTTAATTGGACAGCTCTTCTCTGTCTACATTCTTACTGTCCACATGCTCATTCCCATCCCTCAGCCATCATGGATGTCATTAAATTTCCCTCTGCCTGTTCTTTCTCTCTATCACTGATTTGTCTTCTTTTTGAACTTTAAAAGAGAGATTGGGAGAGTATGGACCAACTTTACTGTGGCTTCAAGGCAAGGCTGACTACAAACCAGAGGATAGAATTTTGGTCCTACTTATGCTATTGACCTCATGTGATTTGATGTCTCTGTTTCAATATCCTCCTCCGCAGGGTGTTCATAAGGAGACTTGCCTCCCAGAGTGATTATCAGGACAAAGTAAGAGGATGCAATACTTTTGCATACTGTAAATTACATAAATGTACAATAAAATTTTTATTGTGCTGCTGTTCCTATGTAGGAAAGGTCCATGAAAGAAGAGTCTAATTCTTGCCCAAGAGACGTTCAGCGTATTTATTTTCTGAACTTTTTATATTGCTACAATTGCAAAAATGCACACGAATTGCAAATACAGAGAACTCTTGTATACTTTCACTGAGCTTCACCAGTTGTTTGCATTTTATGCTATGAAAACTTTATCATTCTTTCATTCTCTCCAGTCTGGAAAAATACTTATTTTCTGAATCATTTGATAATGGATTAGACATTGTGCCATTTACCCTATATTTGTTACTAAGAACAGTGAGTTATTTTATAGAAAGTCCTCCTATTTGGTGAAATCCTTCAAACTTGCGCCCTTGCTGGTCTTGATATATCTCCATTCTTTGAGAACTCCTTTACTTTCTGCAAAATAAGATGTTCAGGTTCGTCTTGTGCTTTGTCCACTCTAGTCCTCAAAACAAGTTTTCTATAAGAAATACCAACTCCATTTAGCTCATTTTAGTTTCTTCTACATTTTAAAAAACAAAATCTTACGTGCTTCTTGCTAGTGCTGATATGCCCTACTCCTAGACCCTCTCGATAGAGATAGCTACATCCCTGCAAATATGAACTCAAAATGACAACTCCAATTATAACAGATTACCACAGGTACATTCTAGTCTTTTCTCCTTCCATATTTGCAACACTTATCTCCAATAATCAGAAATTTGTTCCTACAATCCACAAAACATGTATGGATCCACAAAACAAGTAGTTTGAGAATTGCTAACCCTACCTCAGTAAAGCAAACTCACCGCATAGAGTTTAATATTTTTCTCTTTTTCCCACTGACATAGAACAAATGAATAATCTTAAGTGCACCATTTGATAGGTTTTGAAAATGCTTGCACCTGTGTAACCCACACTCCTATCAGGACATGAAGCATTTCCATCACATGCAAAATTCTCTTATCCCCCCTTCCCAGTTAGTCACTATCCCTGCTTCTAGAAGGAAGCACTATGCAGCCTTTTGGGTGGGCATGTATATATAAATTTAAGTCTGGATCACAACTATTTTTTTATTGAATTTTAGATTTATTTATTTATTTGTTTGTTTGTTTGTTTATTTATTTATTTGAGAGAGAGAGAGACAGAAATAGCCAGATGCGAGGCTTGATCTCAGGCTTGATACCGGGCCCCTGGATTCATGACCTGAGCCGAAGGCAGATGTTTAATTGACTGAGCCACCCATGCACCCCTGGATCACCTCTACTATGTAGACATACATTGATGATGAAATTTTCCAGAGAGAGGCCTCTTGCCAATCTTCCATTCTTTAATTTAGCTCTTTAGAGAAGACCAAATACATGTGTTTCATTCCTTATTGAAATAATTCCTTGAAACAGGTGTTACTATTCCTGAAATAGATTATTTCAGATATGAGGTGCTTGGGGGTATGGCAAGAAATCCATACTACTATTTACACTTTAGTGTTAAATTAATTAAACTGATGTAGCTAATGAAATTCTGAAGCAAACTTTTTAAATAGTTAAGTATTGACTATAAAACAACATAACTTAATTGATACCTCTATTACAACTTAAAATTTGGATTCTTTTGTAAACTTCAAACACCTTAAATAGGACTAGAACATAGAACATATACAAATATAGTACCTAGAAAATTATTTCATTTCTACTTAAATTTATCCTAATATGTAAACATCATAGGTTTAATTAGTTTCTCTATTTATATACCTATTTGATGATCGCTCAATATTTGATGATGGTCCAATATATTATCTCCTTCAGGTTGCAAAAATACTTTAATACCTTTTCAAGATAATAGTGATTTTTGCAAATCAAAAAGAAGTGCATTTTCTTAGGCTAATAACGATGTCAAGAGTAGGTTAGTAACTTACTCGTTTTGGTTATAGGGTAGGCCCTGGGTACTTTTTTAAGGTATTTCAAGTTTGAGCTGCTAGTCATCCTTTTGATAGTTAAAATTCTCTTCTTCTATCACTAGGACTTTTTAGACTGATGCCTTTCTCATAGGTTTTATCAATTTCCAAACTGATATCTCTCCCTTAAAATTATGTATTTGTAAAAACTCCCTTGGCCCATATTATGTAACTTATTTGCTTGATGCTACTCTTAAAGCACTGTTTTTAACAATGTATTTTTCTTTTTTTAAATTTTTAATTAAATTAATTTTTAATTAATTTAATTAATTAACTTAATTTTGGTTTTTTTTTTAAAGATTTTATTTATTTATTTGACAGAGAGGAGAGAGATCACAAGTAGGCAGAGAGGCAGGCAGAGAGAGAGGGGGAAGCAGGCTCCCTGCTGAGCAGAGAGCCTGATGCGGGGCTCCATCCCAGGACCCTGAGATCATGACCTGAGCCAAAGGCAGAGGCTTTAACCCACTGAGCCACCCAAGCACCCTTTTTATATTTTAGTTTTATTTAGTTTTTACTCCCTTCAACAATTCCACACACACATCATCCCTGCCTCTGGCAAGGCACTTTAATAACATATTTCTTACTAGAAGGTATCTCATTATAGTTGTAATTCCACCCAGAAGTTCCAGTATTTCCTAGAAGTTTGGTGCCAGATCCCTGAAGTTATCTCTACTTTGAGAACTAGGTCATTATCTTGAATCACATTATTGGACTAGAATAGATTAGAACAAGTATTCTAAGTTTGGGGGAAGATGGTGCTCTATAGACAAACAAAGAGTCCTTGCCCTAGAAAAATATTCAAATAAAGATTTTATTTTAGGGAGTGATAAGTCCAAAAAAGGAAGATAAAAGTGGTATAATCAGAAAGCAAATGACGGGAGCAGGCGGCTTTATTTGGATACAGTATTTAGAGAAACCTTCACAACAAATGAAAATTGAAAGAAGCTCTAAAGAGATGAGGGAGAAACCTAACACAAGTTTCTGGGGAGGTAAACACCAACTCAAATGCTCTGGGGTAGGAATGAGATCAACCTGTTCCAGAAACCTCAAGAAGCCTGTTGTTGCTGCTGGCCAAGAGGAGGTTGGCAGATAGCAAGGAACAAGATGGGAGATGTAGGCAGGACCAGATCCTAGGCACTGGTGAGGACTAAGGAGGTTATGATAAATGGGATGAGTTACCATCTGGAAGGCAAGGAGCGACATCATCTGGAAAGGAATCTGCCGGGAGGAGCAATAGTGAAATCAGGGAGACCAGTTGGAAAGAAACAATAGTGGCCCTAGGACTGTGGCTGAGGAAGCTGGACAAATGGCTGGATCTCATTCATGAGTAAGTTCGGGTAGATAGAGTTATAGGCAGATGGAGAAAAAGGGCAAGGGCAGAGTCAAAGGTTAGGGCTTGAGTCAACAGGGTGTGTGTTGTGTGTGTTGATATCATTTACTGAAATGAGGATAAGAAGAAGAAACAGGATTGCAAAGAGAACAAGTTCTGAGTTTTTATATTGAATTCAGGACTTTCTGATCAAATCCAAATGGTGCTGGCCAATTGGCGTGTGGCATGTAAGTCTAGAGTTCAGAGAAGAAGTCAATTATTGAAATACAGATTTGGAAAATTTGCACACATTGCTGGTATTTGAAGTCATGGCCTTGGATATGATCATCTAGGGGGCTATTGGGGAAGAGAAGAAAGCAAAAAGCAGAATTCAGGAGTATTCTAGTATTCGGATTTTAAGAAGAACAAAAGAGCTGGGGGGAAAAGACAGGAAAAGCAGAGAATGAGAAGAAAGGAAGATCACAAGTATGAGGAGAGTCCTGGAAGTCAAGTGAAGACAAGCTTTCAAAAATTATTCCTGAAGTTTGAAGACATAACCCACTGGGTGAAGTGATGCTAAGGATCATTTCACTTACTCCTTGTTCCCTGTACTTCTTTTTCTAACACTTAAACAAATAAAAGCACACCTCTAGTTTAAAAACAGTTTTCTACTTAGTAGTTGAACTAAAAATACCCTTTTGTGTGAAACTCTTGTCCTTACTCATAAAAAGGAATAATAGTTAAACATATCCTCACTATTCACCCTTTTTCTTTTACTAAACAACTGCCTTTTTTTATACACCTTAATTTTTCTCTTTTGAATTTCATTATGGGCTCATGGCCCTTCATTAACAATTTATTTTATTAACTAGGATAATTATTATGGTTATTATATGATACTTATATTATTAAAACTGGCCACTATTATCCCATTTAATCTAGCTCCTTTGTACTTTTAAAATTATCCCTAATATTCCAGAATACTTTCCTTTTTCTTTCAAGTTTTTATCTAAATTCTAATTAGTTAACATAGACTGTAAATCAGTTTCAGGTGTAGAATTTAATGATTCATCACTTACATATGACAAACACCCAGTGCTCATCACAAGTGCCCTCCTTAATCCCTCACCCTTTAATTCATCCTTCCTGCCACCTTCTCTCTAGCAATCCTGTTTGTTCTCTATAGTTGAGTCTGTTTCCTGGTTTGCTTCTTTTCCCCCAGCTATATTCATCTGTTTTGTTTATAAAATGCCACAAACGAGTGAACTCATATGGTATTTGTCTTTCTCTTACTGACTTACTTCCCTTAGCACCATCCCCTCTAGATCCATCCATATCATTGAAAATGGCAAGATTTCATTCTTTTTTATGGCCGAATAATATTCCATTGTATATATATACCACATCTTTATCCATCCATCAGTCAATGGACATTTGGGCTCTATTCTTAAAAACTTTCTTACTCTCTAACAACACCATACTTCAGAGGCATTCTAATTTTTACATGCCTTAAAAAATGGAATTGATCATCCTCATAGGAATCCTTTCTTTATTCAGTGGAGAATAATAATAGAGACCTAAAATGCTGTACTAGGGGCAAACATTGGGGTTGGCAATGGACAGCCTTGACTAAAGTTTTTACCATCTTTGTTAATGGTAGAACAGGAAAATTTTTCAAATAGAGTTATGGGTTCCCACTGATTTTTCTTCTTTTTAGAGTAGTGTGCCACTTTATCATAACTATCTTACCATGTTTACTTTTTATCACAATGAAAATCCCATTTACAAATGGACATCTTCATACTCTGAGCAGGGAATTTCTTTACACATCAGCACATAGCAACCTAGAGTGGCAAAGCACTAGTTCCTTCCATCTGATGCAACATCTAAGAAGCACCTATTGTGCACCAAGAATTGTGCTAGTTTCAGAGGTTACAGAATTCAGGAATACATGCCTTTCTGTTGCCTCTCAACTTAGGCCTTTCTTTCTCTTGCTACTAAGAAAAACATTTTGTTTGAACAGGGTAAGCACAGGGGAAATGCAGCAGAAATTCAGCAAACCTCCCCTACCTCAAGGTACCCTACTTCTGCCAACTTTAGCCTGTGCCACATTGGGGCTCACCTACCCAATGGAGCTACCTCTTGTTCCCATCTCCATCTGTCTTCTGTCTATAGTTTTTCCTTATTTCACTAGAGTGTAGATGCTTTGAGACAATGTATTTTTAAAAAGTATCCCCTCCTCATCTGCACAGATTTTTCTGAAGGCTTTCTTCTCCTTTCTCTTGGCTTTGGGTGAATGGAAGAGCCAGGGAGGATTCTGTATTACTCAATGTCCCAACAGTAATTGCAATTGCAGTAAATTCTTGGGTCCCACCCCAACCTTCCAAATTAGAATCTCTGGAGGTGGAAATTAGGAATCCAGATTTTTAGCAAATTCTTCTGGTGATTCTTAGAATTGAGTATCACTAGCCAGGGATTCTCAAGTCTTTCTTCTGAGAAAAGGCACTAAGACTGCAGTAGGATGTAGTCATTCTGGTGGGGCTCATGCTAATGTGAGCTTGTGGTGGGGAAGCTAAGCACATAGACAGGAAAAGTTATGTGGAGCAGAAGTTTAGAGAGAAATGCAATTGATACATGTTAGAGGAGTATCTCCTTCCTAATACATGTTGGAGGAGTAACTTCTTCCTAATGTACAACTTACAGATAGATGCAGGAGAAAGAAAAACATGAAAAAAGGCTATTTTCCATGTAGCACTATAACAACTTTGGAACTCATTAAGAATATGTCAGATTAATATTTCTGGAACTTGTATTTAATTAGACCAGTAGCTTGAAGCATGTATGTTTAATTTTCACAGTCCATGGTTCATGGATTGGTTTTCTACTCCAAACCTTGAAATAACAAGATGAAATGGTGATTGCTAAACTTTGTGCTACCTGCAAGCTCCCTCATGTCAGTAACTAATATTTATTGTTCTCAGAAGGAGTACAGTACTTACAAAAATGTTAAGAATTTGGGAAGATAGCTACTAAACTGCATTATATTTTCTTAACTGCAAATTTTTTAAAGATTTTATTTATTTATTTAGAGAGACAGTGAGTGAGCAGAAGGAGGGGCAAAGAGAGAGGAAGAGAAAAAAAGAATTTCAAACAGACTCCCTGCTGAAAGCAGAGCCCCAGTGGGGCTCCCTCCCAGGAACCTGAGATCAAGACCTGAGCCAAAACCAAGAGTCAGACATTCAACTGACTGAGCCACTCAGGCACCCCTGAACTTCAATATTTTGTCACTGAGTTAAATATATAGCAAATAACTGCATATTATCTCTCTGACTTTTCATGTAAGTTTTCCTGAAGATATGTAGAAAGTATTTAAGAAGACCATCCTATCATTTTATAAAAGAAATGCACTTTATTAACTTCAAAATAGAACCTCTATAATGGGCTCATACTCCTTTTAAGCAAATTTTATACCATTAATATAATTACTATCATTTATAATATGAATATTAATATAATGCCTTGGTTACATAAAATATAATTAGAATACAAAATATAATGTGTATAAATATAATTAAATGCAAAGTAAGAAAAGTGGTGCAGCAATTGTAGAATTCATTTTTTGTAAATATTGAGTTACTATATGTTAAATGTTTAAGAAAAAATACAATTCTTAAACAAAGAGTAACTCCCTGTTACCTGTCAGCCATAGCAGGTATGCTAACTAATCAAGCGAAAACCATGACCAGCTGAGCTGTAGGAACCATGTATAGATGTGTGATACTGAAAGAAATTCAGAGATGGGAAACCAGGAAAGAGATTTCTTTCTATGCCCTCACTTTGAGTGGGCCAGTGTGGGCAGGGGAGTCCCAGGGTACTGTGGGAGAGGGTGCAGTCAGAATGTCTGAAATTATCAGTGAGTCCAACTGGGCTGAAGTACTGATTCTTCTGGAAGGGGGAAGTGGAAAGGCCTCTTGACAAGCAAATAAAGCCTTCACAGCACCATAGCACCCTCCTGGCTGACCAAACACCAGGAGCAGAGACATCCTCCCCTTCCCGAGCCCAGATAATCCAGTGGCTGAGCACATCTCTCCTCCCAACCCTCCCTTCATGCTCTCAACCCTGCCCACACAACCCTGCCCAGAGCCACTGTAGGCACCCCACTCTGCTGGTGCGAGTACCACCTCTGAAGTCAGATGGTCCCAGTTCAAGTCCTTGCCCCACCACTTAAACTATCAGCATCCAGGTTGTTCTCAAGGTAAAATCCGTAGCACAGTGGCAAAAATGAAAAGAGTTGATGCAAAGTACATAGCACTGCCCTTGGTACAAAATAGGTTCTCTGTTAATGGGTCTTATTCTCTTCTATAAAGCACGTCAGTAAGTTTCCTCTGATTTTAATGCAGTGTGGTTATCGGTGGATGTCTCCTGGATGCTTGGGCATTCGCCGGCTTTACTGATCCCAGCGACTTGATCAAACACAATTCTTTGTTTAATTTCAACAAAGTAATGGATAGGTGAAAAGATAAACAAATGGACTTGAAATAACTTCATGCCCTTTGGATATTTGTAGATGACTTGGATTCTAACAGTTGAAAGACCACACTAAACAAGGCATTTGTGACTATTAAGGATTAGATCACTAGCTCTTCCAAAATAGCAGTTATTGAATTTTGACTGCACTGTGAATATGGCTTAATTGGCTTAAATCCAGCTGTTCACTAGTAGTTTCTTGGTGTGATGATGTTTCAGGCCAAAAGCACAGTTGGAAGTCCCTGTACACTTTCAAACTGTCATTTAATCTGCCTAGAATACAAATGTTATCCTTTACCTATTCATTATCAAGGACCAACATTATGGATGAAAATTATGCAAGTTTATTGCTTGAGTTTGTATGTTAGATTGTAAACATCGTAATAGGTTTTATTGCTTGTCTTAACTTTGTGTAAATTCAGTGACCCCCCTGTACAGGAGAATGTTCCTGAACCTCCTTCCTCCTGGCTGGGGCTGCCTACAGAAACCCTGAACCAAGACGTCCACGGTGGAATGGGATCTCAAGCAGTGGTTCTCTAACTTGGCCGTACGTTAGGATAAACTTGGAGATTTAATTTAAAAATAACATATCTTTTTTGAAGTCCCCTCTCTCCATTCCAGACTCATTAAATCAGAGGTAGAGAAGGGGAAGCAGTTTACAGTGTTATTTACAAGAACTCCAGGTGATTCTAATGTGAAACCAAAGTTGAGAACCACAATCTAGAACTAGAGATCAAGAGATGATTTAAGAGAAGTGATAGAAGGGGGCGCCTGGGTGACGCAGTCGTTAAGCGTCTGCCTTCGGCCCAGGTCAGATCCCAGGGGCCTGGGATCGAGCCCTGCATCGGGCTCTCTGCTCTGCAGGAAGCCTGCTTCTCCCGCTACCAGTCCCTCTGCTTGTGTTCCCTCTCTCGCTGTGTTTCTCTCTGTCAAATAAATAAAAAATCTTTAAAAAAAAAAAAAAAAGAGAAGTGATAGAAATGAGCACTAATTAAGGCTCTTTCTATGATCTGATCAGAAGAATAAAAAATTAAAGGAATTGTTTTTAAAGAAGAATCATTCAGAGAAATTCAAGAATATTATAGGATGGGCACACGGAGTTCTGAAATATCTACTCTGATCATCATCTTTAGGAAGTAACTATGGCGGATGGAGGGTTTCTTACACATCTTTTTCATTATCTTCAGGAGAAATTTAGAGCCATCCAAGTGGAAAGCAATCCTAGGCATGCATGTGACATCGAACCTGACTTCTCCTCAAATAGTAACTCGGTTTATAGATCAAATTGTCATAAACCCTCATTACAATAAACGGAAAAAGGACAGTGACATCGCCATGATGCATCTTGACTTTAAAGTGAATTACACAGGTAAAAGAAGTCAGTTTTAGTCCTCTTATCTGGCCAAATCAATTCAAAATTAGATCTGAAATATTATCAGTACCAATGAATTAATAGTCCATAAAGGTTGGATAATTTGTTATAGAAATCATTATAATTTAAATGGAATTGGGGAATGGAGCAAAACATATTCAATTATCTTCATCAAGTGTTTAAATCCCACTTTCTAGAAAGTTGGCCCGCAGAATAAAATAATCCAAGCCCCCTGTATTAATAAACTCAAAGGAGCAGCATAGAGAAAATAGGCCAGGTTACAGTGCTTGTCTTCTCTACTTCTCATGCGAAAGAAAGGCAGGTCCCTCTACCACAAAGGGCAGAGTAGGACAAACCGAGAAGACCATATGTTCTAGAATGAAGTTTTTAAAGGCGATTCAATAATATTAATAGAGCGGCAGATGAGAGACTTCCTCCAAATACCTAGGTAACATGCAAGAAATCACCTGATGGGGTGAACTCTATCCTGAAGGGCTCTGCTCAACTCCATCCTTTACTCCGAAGACTCTTCTCACCCCTGGTGAGGAGAAAGTGCTGTCGTTTCTGTGCACGCATGGAATTTAGTGTGCACTTATCAAAGGCAGACTGTTACTGGATTAATTACGTAGCCCTGTCCTTGAGGGTAAGCACCATGTCTTACTTATTTTTGTGTCTGCCCTGGGTCTTACGTGTAGTGGGTGCTTAATAAATGACAGGCAGCTTGTAAATTCTTGGAGAAAGGCTTTAAAAGTCAGTGGCCAGTGCTGATGCTTCCGTAAGTGCACCATAAAACAATCACCTAAAAGCTTTTTTAATGTGGAGATAATTGAGGAAAATCAAAAAAGCCCCAGAACATTTGTCCAAGTGTCTCTTAATTGGCCCTGAGGAACAGCCTTCCCAAGATTTTCACACAACTGACACTGTAAATAGCATGATTACTTAAAATCGAATATGAACGATCAACTCTAGAACTAAGACACTGTTTACATTCCTAAAGAGTAATTAGGAGACACTGTAAAAAAGGATCCCAAATGACCACCAGGGATACCTAGTCCCTTTTCAAAGAGTACCACCCTGAGATGTTTCTTTCCCTTAAGACTGATGTCTACAAAGTGTTCAAGCAGCATAAAATAAAAATACAAGTTTTTTTAAGTAAAATGCTGAAAATAACTGATTTTTAAAACTTGTTAGAAATGCATGTTTGTCTATCTGTGTTTTGTTTTTCCAGATTATATACAACCTATTTGTTTACCAGAAAAAAACCAAGTTTTTCCTCCAGGAAGAATTTGTTCCATTGCTGGCTGGGGGAGGATTAGATATCAAGGTAAATCATCAAACTCAATAAAAAGAAAATGCCAACTAGTAAGAAGGATGCTATTGCACTATCCTATGAATATTTTCAACATCTTTTGCAATAGCTCGTAAAAGCAGAGGCTTAAATTCATATGCTATACTCCTTATCAGGGGAGAGTTCAAGCCTCCCCCAAACTTAGTACCTAATTTGGTATTATAAAAATTACTCTGACAAAGAGAAAAGATATGTCTATTTAAATGAATACTACAAACGTTACACAATTTATTTTTGTAAAGCACCTGGATAAAATCTGATCAAAAGCCAAAGTATTACCTGTTACATTTTCCAAATCAATGGAACTATCTTTATTTATCATCTTTATTTATCAGATAAAGGCCTCACACTCCCATTCCCTAAAAAATGAGTAGGGAATCCCCTTTAACTTCATGCTGAGACTGCCTACTCAGATGTGGCACAAAGCTTACACTAAAGACTATAAACTCACTCATTAGCATTATTTAACAGGATGTTTTCCAAACACAGAAAAGATGCATATTAAAACTAACCGAACATCTTATTGAAAATTCCAATACTTCAGTCTCTCTAAATGTAACTGCAAGGCACATAGGCTTCAGAATTCCTAATAGGAGTTACTCCATCTAGGGCAGAATTTTAACTACCCATCAAAAATTAAGCAAAAAGGAAAAGCACTATATAGTCCCGTGGGAGAACCTGGCCTCTGGAGTCGCAACAGATCATGGCTGAGATATTTTAAAAATCCTAATTGTGTAAGATGAAAAGCCACAGAAGCAAAGCGTTCGCAATTAAAACACTCTTCTTACTAATAAGAGAAAAAAAATTGAATAAATATTAAAAATAAATTTAAAATGTGAAAATATTTTAAAATATTAAATTAAAAATAAATAAATATTAAAAACAACAACAACAACACCCTTCTTCCTTGTAAAAAGAAGAATGATGTTCTAAGTCGAGTCTTTGCCTGATGATTTCAACAGGGGTTCTCCATGGCAATTGCGTTATGTCGCTCAAATGCCTCATGTCTGCTGTCCATAAAATGTATTGGAGTCAAAAACTGTATCTTCTTTTATTTCCTCCACTTGAAAGATGCCATGATTTATTAAATTTGAAATCTAAAGAGTAAACATGAAACCTAGATAAATATTTTCTCATCTGACTTCAAACTAAAAGACATTTATGGCCACAATGTAGACTCTTCAAAAACAAATTATCCCGTAACAAAATTTAAGACTCTTTATTCCACTGGAAATGGGTACTTATTTTAAGAGCTCAGTAAACTTGGCTCACATTTACTTATTGTTACTAGGGATATGCACTTAATTGATTTAAGAAGGGTCTGTAAGGGTGGTATGGAGCCAAGGAAAATCAGCATCTGAGATCAATTTCACTTAGGAATAAATGGTCAGATCATGTTTAAATACTTCCTGAGTGGTGGAAATTTTAACAAATTTTATGAACTTTGTCTTATGATTTCCAGCTACTTAACTGTATAAAACCCAGTTCCCCCCCACCTTTTGAGTATATTATCCTAATTAGCTAAGAAAACCGTGAACATATTGTTTACTAGGAAGAAGTGAAGTGATATTAGTTGGTTAAATTAAGGCAATTAGTAAACTTAAAATTATTAATATTTTTATGTATGTTTTTAATGTGTGTATTCTCAATTATCCTTACAGCCATTCATGTGGATAAATAAATATTAAATATAGGAACACTGATCAAACCTCTCTTTACTAAAGAGTTTTATCATATATTCATCCAATCTTTTTTATTCCTTGACAAGCAGCAAAATGGACTTTGATTTTATAAGTGTATAATAAAAACTAGAGTCTACCAGCCCATCGTCAGTCTTCATAGAACAAATAACAGTGAGATGCTGAATTCTCTCCGCCATCTTCACCTCTTAAGGTCCAATGTCAAACTTTCAAAGTCATCCGGTAGTTGGTGGCTGGAGTCACTGGCACTAGCTGGAAGTTGCCATTTGTGCCCATCTCCCAACTCCTGTTTACTGTGTCATGCTGGGACCTTGAAATTGGCCATGGTTGGAGTGTTTACATCATGCAAATGATACGTATTGGGAATTTTTTTTCCTTGAAAACCAGTGTTAAACATTGACCAACACAGCACTGAGTCAAACACACATTTTTTGCACCTTAATTAAATACATACACACATGTCCATGTACGTACAACACACACACACACACACACACACACACACACACATAGAGTTTCCTGTGTAGTGTGTGGATTAAACTTAGGTGGAAATGAAGTCACATACATTTTTGCAGTAACACAGGCTGTCATATGCACAAAGTCATCACCAACTTTCTGCCTCTCGAGGAGCCAAATAGAACTGCTAATTATTAGAAAGTGCTTCTCAGGCACCTTTTCTGAGGCCCTAGACACCTGCTGGCTTCACATCCCTCTTGGAATTAGTATTTCAGTAAACAGAGAGTCATGCCTGCAGTAGATGAATCATTTTGTGAAAAGTGAGGAAGTACTCTGTTACAGAATGCCTCCTTTCTCTTCACCTGTGTGTGGATGACAAGCTGAATGCCCTTAGACCAGGGCACAGTTCAGCTGAGCTTTGTCTTCTGTTCTGGGTGCACCTGCTCCCTCACAGAGCCTCACAAAGTCGCTAAATACCATTATCAGGGAGCACTTCTTCAGGTGCCAAATGAAAAGCTGCCTGGATTTTGAGTCATTACTAATTTCCATAAATGAAACTCTTTGTGTTGGTGGGCTTTTTTTATT
The DNA here is from genome assembly GCA_028646535.1 of Procyon lotor. Classification (NCBI taxonomy): domain Eukaryota; kingdom Metazoa; phylum Chordata; class Mammalia; order Carnivora; family Procyonidae; genus Procyon; species Procyon lotor. Next base: position 164,525,347 of record CM053603.1, on the reverse strand, counting down.
TTTTTGTTTTTTGAGCAATATCGTAACCATTTAAAATTACTGCAAATGCCTAAAGCCTGTCTAGTCCAATCCCCCATTCCTGTTAGCCCTTGGGAACGAAAGAAGTGCTTTACTGTTATCCATTTGGCAAAATCCACAGATGGGCTTTATTATGTGTTTTAAAAATACTATGGTTTAGCGTTGAGCTTCATTATATATACACACAGTACTCGATAATGAGAGTGAACTATTGAAATAAATAAGACCAACAGTGGCTCATTCAGCAACGCACGTTGATCCCTTCTGACCGGCTGGCCGCATTACTGTTTTGAACAGGTCCTACTGCAGACATATTGCAGGAAGCCGACATTCCTATTCTATCAAATGAGAAATGCCAACAACAGATGCCAGAATATAACATTACAGAAAATATGGTCTGTGCAGGCTATGAAGAAGGAGGCATAGATTCTTGTCAGGTAAGCGTGCAAAACCATTCACTCTACATCTCTAGAAAGCATTGTCTATAATGATTTTGTCACTTCACAACGATTAGGGAGTAAAGAAATCATCGGGCTTTTAACTTCATTTCTTTTACCAAACTGTGACTTTTTGTTTTTTTATTTGTGGCCTACTTGCATAGTATGCCTAGGGTGAATGTGAGCATTAGAAAGAAAACTCATCTTTAAGGAAAAATATTAAGATCAGCTATCTTTAGAGCCGAGGCATAAAATATGAGTGTGTGAGAGAGTCAGGTAAATTATGTAATGCTGACCCACTGCTGACCTGGAGAGTGTACATCTTAGCTAAATCTAATTCTAATTCTTTAAAACCCTATACAGGGGTGCCTGGGTGGCTCAGTGGGTTAAAGCCTCTGCCTTCGGCTCAGGTCATGATCTCAGGGTCCTGGGATCAAGCCTCACATCGGGCTCCCTGCTCAGTGTGGAGCCTGTTTCTCCCTCTCCCTCTACCTGCCTCTCTGCCTGCCTGTGCGCTCTCTCTCTCTATCTCTGTGTCAAATAAATAAATAAAATCTTAAAACAAAACAAAAAAACCTCGATACCCTGGTTAGAACCAGTTTGCAACTAACCACTTGTAAGAAGGTTAAAAACTAGAACTTACTCAACAGCCTGGCATAAATCGGGACCTGGAATTCCTACACTAGAATTTTCATCTTATCACTTATATTTAATTTTAGAGATGTAATCACATGATCTCACTGAACATCAACATACCAATATATTTGGTGTATCAATAGCTTTTGACTTGCATGATCTCCAGAGAAAACTCATACCCTCAAACATCACTGAAGATAAAAACAGGTTATCACTTAGAAATAACATAGCCATCTATTAGTGCCATGAAATCCACATACACTCAACGAATAAAAAGTAAATTTTGCCAGATTTTAGAATTATTGTTTATTTTTAGGTGCAGTGTGGAGTAGTTACGAAAGCATAGACTCTGCTCATATTACTCTTATGTCACCCTTGCCTAAATACTTATGGGTGAGACTTCGGGCAATTCACTTAAGTTTTATTGAGAGGTATAAAAATCAGGTAATATGTAGAAGGCATTTAAATAAGCACTGAAAAAATTAACAGTTTCCCCTGCGAGACTCTGGAAATAAATCTTCTAGCATGTTTTCTGTATTTGAAAATTAATAAGACGTGGATGCGTTAACATCTGCTGGATTAGATTAAACCTGATAGCAGTAATGAACAAAGTAATCATTTACAAATGCAGATGTAGCCATTTATACCATGGGAACATCTTTCACTTTGTTAAAATGCCAACAACTTATACATACTAACACCTATGTCACCATAATTGGACTTGATACAAGATTTTTTAACAGACATTTAAACAGATGAATCTTTCTATGTATCCTCCAGCTAAATCAGTGTCTCAAATCATGTTAAACTTTCAGCTTAGTTTTATGTTTATTCTGTGTTGTCAAACACTTTCAAATTCAAGACAAATAAGATAACTTTCTACTTGCTTAAAATTTATCTCTGGATCTCATACATTCCTTTTAAAATGAAAAGCATGCTAAAGGTAAGATATATTGCCACTTAGAGGGAGATTTATAGAATTATTGTTCAGGAGGGAAATCAGCTGTACAACTTCAATTGCAGTTAATGGGGGTTGTGTGGCTGGTGCCTCATGCACGAGGTAGAAAATATGACCATGGATGCTACTGATATTAGAGTTACATTAAGCCAGTCACTCGGGCCAGATCTCTCAAATCTTATGTTTGGCTCTGACTTCTAGAGAGTCTAAGTATGGTATTCATTCTCAAGTAGGAACGTCCGCACACAGGGCAGTATGTTGTGTAATATGTTATCGTGATTGAGTAGTTGGTAGCCTAGAAGGTCACATGATCTTCTTTGTTCAACTTTAATACTATGTTACACGAAAGGATTAACTGATTAAATAAGAATACCTTTAAAATTATGGATGTGCTACAACTGATACATCACTTGAACGCGCTCTTTGAAGCATTTCCCCCCGCTACAGTGGCAAAGGATTTGCCCGATTAGTCATTCATACATTCTTAAATATCTCCTGGCTTGCCGAAGGCTTGCATGTGTGGGGTGGTTGTCTGGATTTTAAGACCCCACAAGCGGCTGTAAGAAGTCCCCCCTGTATAGGACAAAGTGAACGACGCAAACAGCAAACTCATTCTGCTAGCAATGCAGAGCCTTATTCTAGCCCAGTGGTTCCAAGATGGCCTCCAGCCCAGCAGCTCAGCAGCACCTGAGAACCTGTTGGAGGCACAAATTCTCAGGCTCCCGCACAGACCTGTTGAGTCATCGACTCTAACCCTGGGCCCCAGCAATGTGTGTTTCAGCATGCTAAAACCACTGGTACGGCAACATAAATTTTAGGTTAATACTTCATGGTCTGGACATTCACTTATATTTTTGAAGTCTGTACATATCTCTGAGATGGTGGAAGAAGAAAATAGCTTCCTTGAACAAATCAGCAAATTAAGGCATGAAGCTATGTCCCACACGTGATAGGTCTCTCAACCACACAGACAACCCAACTGTTGCACATCAAGGCTGCCGGTGGATTGCTTGAACACCTGCAACTGACCCAGCACATGTTGTGCAATTTAAAATCCTTGTTCATGGAATTAATGTCTAGATTCTATTGTCTTTTTTAAAAAATGGAATTATTTTAGAAAATATGAAGAAAACCAAAGAATTCCTTTTCAAAATACCCAAACAGTTGAGGTCTATTTTTAATAATCTCTAACTTTGAGTCTGTATTTAGCCTTAACTGTTCCATAAATAGTTTTGGACCCAAATTATAAACTAAGGATTTAGGATAAACCTTTTTAGAAATAAAAACCACAGTCCCTGCCTTCAAACACCCTTGTTACATTTAGAAACTAGGTAACCTATGTTTGCCAGTGCAATTTATGTTTCTGTACCCAAGCAAGAAAAGGTGCTTTTATTTTTTTAAGATTTTATTTATTTATTTGACAGAGAGAGAGAGATCACGAGTAGGCAGAGGGGCAGGCAGAGAGAGAGGGGGAAGCAGGCTCCCCGCTGGGCAGAGAGCCTGATGTGGGGCTTGATCCCAGGACCCTGAGATAATGACCTGAGCCGAAGTCAGAGGCTTAACCCACTGAGCCACAGGCGCCCCGAAAAGGTGCTTTTATAACCCACATTTTTTCCCTTAAATATGATCCCAAAGATAACAAAGAATCAGACAAAAAGTCTCTCAGGATATTTTCTAACACAAACTTGGATTGAAATATTCTATTGTACCAGGGATTGCAAGCAAAGTACACAAGGCTTTAAATTCCTTCATAAATACAGAAAAAAAATTTTAAATTATGCACAATAAATGTAAGAGAAATATGTCAGTACCATCATTAAGTAATGGTATGATGTGTTTGCATTATGTTCTTTTGCATTACCACAAATACTCATGTGCAAATGAAATATATGGAATTAACTTTAGCAGAAGCCATTATAATATTTTCAAAATTTAAATAATTCTTCATCAGTTAAAGTCTTCTCTGAAGACTTCTCTGAAGTCTTCTCTGAAAATATGTGTGCTTATTATATGTGTGCTAATTATATCATTGACATGCCTATTGCCTTCAAAATGTTAAGATTTTTTTGAAATCTGATTGTCTAATGACAAAAAATTAATGCTACCCAAAAGAACTAAAATCAACTTTCTATGTGAGTTTTTAATTTCTCTAAGCACACAATGTGGAATAAGTGTCTTTTCGGCAAAGCCTCTCCCAATTCTTAGAACATACGTCTTTTTGTTCTGTTTTTTTTTTTTTTTCAAGTTTTTATTTAAACTCCATTTGGTTAACATATAATGTAATACTAGTTTAAGGATTAGAATCTAGTGATTCGTCACTTCCATATAACACCCGGTACCCATCACAACAAATGCCCTCCTTAATCCCCATCACCCATTTAACCCATCCCTCCCCGACCCATCTCCTCTCCAGCAACCCCCAATTTCTTCTCTGTAGCTACATAAGAATCTGTTTTATGGTTTGCCTCTCTCTCTTTTTTTCTTCCCCTATGTTCATCTGTTTTGTTTCTTAAATTTCACATATTCGTGAAACCATATCATACCTCTCTTAATAAAATGATCAGCTTTTAATATATATTTTGGTTGGGATGCCTCTCCTAGTCGTACCTTAGAGAATTTCTTAGTGCCTATTAAAATACTATAACGAAAGTAAGGAAAGTTTTGCTCTAAGAGTACATTATGAAGAATTACATGCACATTATGTTTTAGTTGTCAGAGTTCCTCTTTGTCCTTTCTGAGCAGCCAAAAGTTCTCATTCTTGTCAGAGAGTGTTGGTGAAGAGATATACAGATGACTTGCAATTAAATCATATTTTTCATCTTTAGTTTTGAATTGATTTGCTAAAAATAACCTTAGCTGCTTATGACAATTGACGACATATCTACAATTTTCTTTTGCAATTTTCTCTTTAGGGGGATTCAGGAGGACCGTTAATGTGCCAAGAAAACAACAGGTGGTTTCTGGCTGGTGTGACATCATTTGGATACCAGTGCGCACGGCTTAATCGTCCAGGGGTGTATGCCCGGGTCCTGAGGTTCACAGAATGGATACAAAGTTTTCTACAGTAGTGTTTCCTAAATCAACATGAAAGTCATGCCATTATCCCATTTCCCTCTAAGGAGCATGGAAATGAGACTTGTCAAAATGGCTTCTAAAAGTCTTTATTCTTACCTATGTCACTGCATACTGAGGGGTGAGGGTGAACACAAAAAATAATACCATACAAAATAACTTTAAAATAATACACTTTGACTTCATTGTGAACAGCTAATCTTTCACAGAGATCATCATTTCCTTTGTTTTTAATCATTTTTATCAAATTCTCTTCAAAGGAATGCTATTGTAAAACATATATCACATATACCATATACTCGGCAAAATTAGGAAGAGAGGTGAAATAAACTATTTTGCACAGTATGTTGTTATTTGAAGTAAACTGCTATAAATTATCTAGTTCCAGAATCTCAATATTCTTCCCACTTTTCTATCTAAATGCATTTCTAATTCATCTTGAGCATATCCTTAATATTTCCCCCACTCATAAAAAATATGTATTTTAAGTTCATGTCACGGATGTGAACGAAATTGATTGCACAGTGCTCTCAAGCTAATTAAATAGCATAAAACACAAGTCTATGCATCACCCTTGTATCAAAATAAAATGAACTGATATTGTCATTTTGTTATTGGATCATTTTTTACCTGGATTAATCATACCATTCATTTATTTCGAGTTAATATTTTTTAAGTTTCCAAAAAGTAATCAGACACAGCCCCAAAAAATTGCAACTATTACAAATGGTTTTTTCCTGATCTGTGTTTTACAGTGAATGTTTTTCACATGTGCAGAAGTTACTTAGACACAGCTGAATCACTCATTAGAAGACCAAAAATGTGGAATAAATGAATTTGCCTCACTGCTTTAATCTCTTGGATCATTTCCAGAGTAAGTGCAAACTTCAGTTTAGCTTACCACACAAAACCTATTGATTTATTTGGGAAGACAAAATTCACACTTAATGTGAATTAATTCATACTTAATACACACACACACACACACACACATACACACACACAATTGCATGGGTCTATGTGGTCCAAAGTAATAAAAGAAAGAGTAAGGTTTAAAGGAATGTAGACTGGCCTTATGGAAGAAACATAATTTGTGCTACATCTGAAAGGAACGATTATGATTAATGTATTGAAGAGGCATTAGGGCCACCCTGTAGGTAGGGGTTCAGAAAAGTTCAGGGATTGAGGATAGTAGATAATCCTGTGTTGCTGTACCAAATGTCTCTCTCTCTAGGGAACAGAAAAAGGGAAAACAATGTCATATAAGAAAGTGTGGCCAGATAATTGGGCACTACAAAGTCCTGGTAAGGAATTGTGGTATTTATTCTTAGGACAAAAAAATCAGGAATCCCCAAATACACCACTCTTTTTAAGACCTCTCCAATGACTTGATCTCAGGAGCAGTTAGAAAGGATGGAGAAACAGGGGTAGGGTGGGTCGTTTGATTTTACTACCTGAATATTGTCCACAATTCACCTGCATTTCAAGACACAGATATTAGTACTATGTTGTGAAGATACAAACACAACAGATACACCAGGTACCATGTACTTCTTTTCATTTTTCAGAGGTCCGCTAAAAGTTTAAGAAACCCTAAGGACAGTCTCACTGTCACCGTCTCAAAAAAGGGAAGTTGACTGTATGGGTTTAGAAACTGATACCAGAAGAGTTTTGCAGGCCTGGATCAAGACTAAAGGCAAAACCACGGCCCTCCCCATCAGCATCCCTCTCTCTCCATGCAGCGGCTGTGGTAGTCATGGGTGACACAGACCATGGGGAAAACATTGTCTCCTGTCCCTCAAGACCCAACTGGAGAAAAAACGCACAGTAGGAGCCTGGGGGGAAGACATAGATCCCAGCAAAGATGGGTAACCAAGTAAAGAAAGGGAATTCCAAAATGTGGCAGATCAGAGCTTAGAATGCAGCTGTTTCTTCCCTCGGTCTCTAAGCAGCCGAAAGGGCACCAACGCCCCCTCATTTCTATTTGTCTCAAAGTTTTGCCAACCAACTTCGGTGGTGTAGTGCCTTAACGAAAGCTCTTTACTTTCCAAGTTAAACGGTTTACCAGGGAAAAGATAAGGTTTAAAATGCTCTGTAACCCAACTTCCGTTCATGCTTTACCTCAACAGTCATTTGTGTTCCTCTCCATGTATGGAGGCAAACATATCAATATTTCATTCACTTAAAAGATTTAGACAATACCCATGGTCATTCTTCAGAAACAAGAACTTTTTTATTTAGTTAAAAGGAACACAGGGACATTTGAAGACCAGAGAGTTACAAGTCTCTTGAGAAGGAGCCACAAGCATTGAAGAAACTAGAGAAGATAAGACAAGAGGAGCCGCAGTTCACTCTCTTCAGGCACAAACCCAGGATCACCGATGTCTTCCAACCCACATTCACATTAATTCATAGTTTCTCTCCTTGGTGAAATATCCGTGTGCTGTGCTTACCTCCACACTGATGGGGACAATGCACCCGGTCCCAACCCTGACACCGCTTTACCTGCTGATAGAGGCTGGAGCAGAGCTATGGGAAAACCTTAGGCCTTTCTGCAGCCATCTGCTTCTGGTGTCAGTCCCCACCCTCAAACAACCATCTTTGTTCTGTTGGCAAGGGAGGGACCAAATTGATTCCAGAATCCTCAGAGAGCTACTTGTGGTTATACAGGCAACATGTGAAGACATGATTTATATTGTATATGCCACTTTTGTCTTGTCCTAGACTGAGTATAATATTGTTGATACGGCTATTAACAAAGTTATTACAAAATCTGCTGAATTTTAAGCTAAAAATAACTGTAAGGCACATGTCTTGCACAATTGAAATTAGACAATTCTTGCCTCTAAGTAAAATATTTGAGTAAGTTTACACCACAGTTAATGAAATAGCATCTTATTTCTGAAGAGATTTCCTAGACATTGTCTGACCCCAGAGCAGAGAAACTGAAAAAAGATGAGCCATTTCTATAAAAGAAACTTTTTTATGGTATAGATCTATGTGTGTGTGGATTCAGTTGAAAACAGTGATACATTTCTTTAATCAAAACAGCATGTATTGAAAAATGAAACACCATAAAAATAAATACTAGAACAGTCCATTTTTATCAAACACTTAGGTAAAGGTAAAATATTTTTGCACACTGTAAATTTTAGTACAATTTACATTACATTAACTAGATTATAACTTATGAAAAGTGACAGAAACAAAAGTAACTGCTTCCAACACATACTTCTCTGATGTGTTGACAGCAATTTTATCTGCACAGTCCATTCCATTTACTTGACGTTTGGGTGCATCTTTTAGTGAAATAAGCATGTCTCACTCCATTATTAGCACAGCGTATTTTGTAAGTGAAATAATAGACATATAAAAATTATTTTAATATTTGCCTCAAGGGGGCGCTTACAGTTCATCTTGCAGGTCCTTTGAGATTTCAAGCCATTCCAAGCTAATGTTCTGATGCCATTCCTGATGCAGATCCAGAATTAGAAAATTTTATTTTCTCTTTTGAAGCCAAGTCAGTGAATTATTATACTTCCATGCCACTTTCTTTTCTGGTGCTTTTTGAAATCCACAGCGTGGACTGGGTTGGGCTAGTTTTTGTTCTTCCTTTACTGAAAAACAGAAGAAGAAGTAAGTTCAACGTCTGAGACTTTTTATTGAAATAGGTATGTTTTGGTCCAAATGGAGATATTTCAGACCCTTATAAAAGGGTCTTTCTTCTCTCACCAGCATATCTACAAAAAATTCTCGATTATTCCAGTATGTGAAGATGGTAAGCAGGTCATGTGAAATGATGAAAAAAACAAAATTGATCTCCGTTTGACCCTTCTTAGTTTAGAATTCAGACACATTCAAACACACATACACACAAATGTGTCTGACATAATACCAAAAAAAGTTTCATTATAATCACCCATAAATCTTCAATTTATTTGATCAGTGCTTTTTGAAATTTTGCTTTTTGGATATTCTTCCATTCATATATGCTGTATTTGATGCCAAATCATCAAAATGGTGCTTTTGTCCTAAGTGTAAGGACCTTCCTAATCCTCTCCTCCCCTCAGTTTTCCTGTTTTATAGCTAAGTCACTTACTCCCCGAAAGTTTGGTTTTGCTTCAGTCTCTGCAACCAATGTAGTTCAAAGTAGATTCAAGCTTTGATAACTTATCTCCTCAAGATCTGAGACTGAACTTCCTTCCTGTCAGATGTAGAATCCAAGCCCCCACTTCCAGCCCCCCATATAGGGCTGGCTGCCTTCTCATTCTGTTTCCACAAAAGGGCCACTTCTCAGTCTCTTGCATAATTGCCTGTTCCTGAGTTTTTCCCTGCAAATCATCGTCTACCAGGCTCCTTATCAAAATCTAGATTCCTGGTTCTCATTTTCTGAGAAGGAACCCTCCCTCACCTGGATCACTTAACCACTTCTGGTTCCTGTAACTTGGGTCCTGTACTTCCTGCCTCCCACAGACAGTCCCTTCACAAGCATCTGCCCCACGCCCCACAGGTAACCCATTCCATCTACTCTTAGTCTACCAGACATGGCAGAACTCTTTCCAGGACTTAAAAGAATTCTTCCTAACAAGACTGAGCAATACAATTTTATAATATTACTTAATATAATATTAAGTATTAATGTATAATAATTAATATAATATCAATGTAACTGAATTTGTTACTAATAAAACATTATGCCCAAATTATACGTTTTGGAGATATGCTTCCCAAAAAGTAAGACCAACCCATCTTTCCCTATGAAGTCATCTAACATGAATGAAAAATAAATCAAGCAAAGTTGATGAAAAACAAGAAATTTTTTCAAATGGTAATTAAAAGGCGGTTAAGTTATTAATGTAACTTAAATTTTTGTGTAGCATTAGTATTTCATTTAAGAGTTACTACCAGTTAAGGAAACGAGTTATTATTTTGAATATGACGTGGAATGATATAAACCATTATGTGTACCAGATTGGAATTTAAACTTTCTGCAAGGCACTCAGATGATAATGGAGTTGAGTCTTTGGTGAAGTTTCTCCTTGCTTTCCTGGAAGAAAGGAAAAGGGGAGGATCTAAGAACGAATGAAATAAACACTACAGCTAATTCCGGCATCTGGAGGTACTCAGTTTCGGTTTATGTTCTCACTCTGAGAATTTAAAACAAGTGAAAACTCCTCAGATCTTCAAAGTTAGAAAGACCTGAAGACTTTTATATGAATAGAATCTCCACAATAACATACTGTTTGGGAGAAAAAACAAACTTCAGAGAAACCTCGGTTACTGGCACTTGAGTAATTTTTATTTCAGAAATGACAATGCCTGCATAATATTTTTTAAAATTGTTTTTTCAAGTTTATTTGTTATTTATAGCTCCTCCTCAACAGTTTATATCACATCCTCTCTCTACTTCTCTGGTTTTCAAAATGACTGATCATCCTTCCATCTATAGTCTTGGGAATTAAGGGAAGAATTGAGATATTTACTATCATCTTTGTTCTATACAAAATATTATAAAAAAATTTTAACCATGTTTCCCAGATATATTGGAAAACCCAAAGGACACAAAATATAGTATTAATTCACCAGGCTTTACTTATCATTATTCAAAATGTCTTATTTAAACGGCCTGTTCATCACACTTTGTGTCCTTTGAAACAATTTATGTGAACCATTTACAGTTTACAACTATTTAATGTTTTTGTTTTGTTTTTTTCCGGGGCTTTGTTTACTTAGTGGATCTTTATGATTTATTTCAGAAACAGATGAAGATGAACTCAAATCAAAAGAAAAATGTGACTTCATTTTCAGGTCTTTCCCTGATGGAGGCACTCAGTTTTTGTTTAAAATACTGATAAAGGTCCCTGTTCGGGAACCAAAAAGTAAAATTTAAAAAATTAAATAAAAATAAAATACAATATTGATGGGGCGTCGGGGTGGCTCAGTGGGTTAAAGCCTCTGCCTTCGGCTCAAGTCATGATCCTGGGATCAAGCCCCACATTGGGCTCTCTGCTCAACAGGGAGCCTGCTTCCCCCTCTCTCTCTGCCTGACTCTCTGCCTACTTGTGATCTCTCTCTCCGTGTCAAATAAATAAAGTCTTTAAAAAATAAATAAATAAATAATAAAATAAAATAAAATAAAATGAAATACTGACAAAGATGACAAGTTTATTCCAGCAAATATGCTCTCATTTAAATTCAACACTTTTTCCTTTTTCTTTTAATATGTATCTATATTTCATATATTAATTTTTTAATTGATACATTGACACACATAAAAAAATTTCACCTTTAATTCAAGGATATGATTAAATAGGTATAAAAGAATATCCCCAAGAATCTTAATTAGGATATATCATTTTGATGGAAGCTGCCTCCTAAAAGTGACCTATTTTTACCATTGTACTTTATTTACTATATTCAAAAGATCCTTTGGAAATAAACAACAGCTTGTGCCTTAAAATTTTGAAAAGGTATTACAGAATGCACCCAAAAACCAAGTCTTGCATACAACTTGGGGTCAAGATCAAAAGGTTTAGCATTAATGCTTGCATGTAATAAATAAGAGATAGTATAGTATAGTTGTGTATGTTGTCAGTTTCTAAGGATTCAAATTTTATATCTACCACACACATTAGCAAGGAGACCCAAGGCAAACTGTGTAACCCATCTAAGCCACCATCTTCTCAACTGAAAAACAGAAACAAAAGAGTATCTACTTCCTACAACTTGTGAATATTAAGTGAAATAATTCATGAGTCCTATAATCAAGGCCTATCTTATTAGATTGTATATACTGGATTTGTACTGATAGATATGAAAATCAAAACTTTCTTAAGGCCAATTAAAAATACAATTTTATACTTTTTAAATTAGTTCTGGAAAACCTATATAAAACTTTTCAAGTTGTCTCTACATACATGAATTATTTACCTTTTATGTAGCATCTGGAAACAGCAGGTTCCAAAAGCGACCAGTATCAATAAAAGCAGTGGGATTGTTGGAATAACAACATAAATTAGATTGGGAATTATGCCTACAAAAGCAAAACAGTCTTAGTATAAAAAGATAGCTGAGGCAGAATTCTAACACTAAAATTATATAAACATTTTCTAAAACTTTAAGGTAAAATAGAATTATTATAAATAAATGAATTCTGAGAAAGTTTCTTCTCCAAATACTGAATAATCTAATGAAATAATATATTTGGTTGCCATGCTCCAAACCAGTGTCCATATTTCTAAAACTTATTAAATCTGCCATTTAGATAGGGGCTAGTTTCCATAACATATTAATAATCTTAGCTATCTCACTTCATTACTCTTTCTCCATTATTACTTCAGAAACAAGCACTGATTATTAAAATAATTGTTGATTTATTGGTTATATAATTATGCTAACCAGTAAGGTCAATGCCATAATGATATGCAAGACTCTCTGGGATTAAATCAAAATATTAAATACTGGTAAGTATTAACTAATGATACAGTCATAACCCAGAGATGCAAGATTACAGACACATAAAGACTTGATCTTAATTAAATTCTAAAATGAATTATTTTTTTAATCCTGTTCCATCACACTTGGTAACGTTAGGTATTCTTGGTAAAATAAAACACTGACACACTTAAGCCCTATATAGATTAAAATCACTTCATTAAACATTTCTTCAAGGTCATAAGAGGGAAAATATTCCTCATGTAATTATTTATTAGCATTTTTAATTAGGTTTAGATGTTCTACTGGTTTTAAAATCAGGCACCTGAAAAGTAAAAAGCACTAAGGTTTAGTATAATGTTGGTGTAAGAAAAGCAAATTGAAAAACTATGCATTTTGCTAGTAAATCAAGAGCTGTCAGCATTAGCAATCTAAATAATTCTAGTCAAAGTGGACCAGACTTAGATCAAACTATCCACTTACCTGGTCCTCGTGTCTTTTGTTAACAAAAGATGTATTAACTGAGGTTTAGTGATGGGGTATTTTGGGGGTAACTTGCTATACTTTCCCCTAATCTTGAGCCCCCAACATATGACGTCAAGGATTTTAGGAATTCAGGAAACATTTTTGTTCTTTTTCGATCATGATCCCTTATATATAATAGTCATGATCCCTTATATATAACAGTCAAGAAGAGAAAGTATTTCCTACTCTTTTATGAATTTTGGGTCACGTGGGGAAGACTCTGAGACTTTGGACCTTTGGCTCAATCTTCACAAAGCAACAAGGATAATCAAAATTTCTGCCCGGTTGTCAAAGGCCCATGCTAAAAGAGCACCTAACTAATCCTAGGAGCAGTTTCTGATTGGGATTTGCAATTCCAATCAGGGAATGTGCAATTTGCACTGGGATTTCATTGTTTCTTTGGCAGAGAGGGCTGTTCCAGGAGCAGCTGGGTTAAGAGCTCTTTGTATGCATTCTTTCTACCCTGCTCACCAGTGATATCCCCTCCAAAGCCTGAAACCAGCCAAGGTGGGGGTAACACTTACCATGGGAATTTGCAAAGGGTATCCTTTGCAAAGGGTATCCAGGCTTTTGCTTTTATATCCACTCCTACATCAGCCTCTCCCTAAACATTTACTGGCACTCCATGGTTTGCAAGCCACTGAATATGTCCATTTACATCATAATGCCTATGTATTCCGGGGAAGGTCTTTGTGAGTCCAGGTTTCCATGTGAATTACTTAGTTTATTACTAGATATGTCGACTTGAAGTGAAAAAGTAGGAAAGAAACAAAATAGATTCTTCTGTTCAAAAACTAGTTCAACATTAGTAGTTCAAAAGTAAATTTTCATAGGCCAAATTCAGTGCACCATATCACCAAGCAACAAGAAAAGTTAGGGCCAGCATGAAGCAAAGTTTAAAATTATGGTTTCTGCTCTTGATAGAGGGGTTAAAAACATGTGAATTCATTACCTGCTTCAGTAACGACCACATTTTGATGGGTGTCTCCTGGTTGATTTGTAAAAAAAGTCTTTTCTACAGGAGAAGTTGGATTAATCTCTGTAAATAACAGGTACAGGCATCATATATAATGATAAAAAAGAAATACAAACACAGATGAAAATAAAACTTTATAATAGAACAATGTAAACACTAGGGTTTCGATTTCTGAATGCTTTACAGATAAAAATTATATCTTGAATTTAAATTTACATGAAATTGTTCAACTGTGAAGTCACCTTTTCATTACCTTTGAATAAAGTATCCACTTAGTGAATCAGATCTACTTGGTGAATCCTTGCAACCCTAAACTGCCTTTAGTGATCAATAGCATGTCTATATTGATGACAGCCTGCTACAGGCAATCATGACCGTGCAGGTAGAAAGCAAGGCAAAGAGAAGCAGGAATTGGGAGTCTAAGAATGGGAGGCACTAAGTGCCATTCAAAGACAAGCCTAGATGATTTCTTAATATCAGTGAAATATTTAGGTTTCTTCTTGCAATAATAATCAGCAGATTATTGCACCTGGATGCATTTGGAATGAATGATTCAAATAACAATGTTCTAAAGCCCATTTCTGTCGTAGAAAAACAATGCCATACTTAGATGTGCTTTCAGTGGTATCTATGTCTTTAAAAAATAATAATAATAATAAATTAAGGCTTGCAAGTTACTTCTTTCCCTGGTTTTATGAGAAAAGATCTCTTCAATGGTTATACAATTAAAAAATGTCAAAATTTCTTACATGATCTGATATTGCTGCACTGCATATTTTTTTCCCTAAGGCACTATTTGGTAAATTAATAGTTCAGTGAAAGTAAATTGAATTAATAAGAAAAAAAGCCCTGTAACTTATCTTCATTTGTTTCAAAAATACAATTCTCAGTTTATGTTTGTTAATTGATGGGAAAGAAAAAAACACAGGCAGCATTCTACGTTAGTTTAGCATGTTAAATCATTTTTAATATGAGGTTGGCCACTCTAAGTTGGCCACACAGTCTTTACTGGAAGTTTATCACACACTGCCCTATAATAATATTTATTATTCTTCTACACATACTTCACCCTAATACTTCAATAGCCTCTTGTAGGTTTTAGATACAGTACTACCCTACACTCATTTTTCTACAGAACTTGGGTCCTCTAGGCCACTTGCTGTTCAACTGGGGTTTGTTGCACAAATAATACAGGTATTATGCAATCTATCAACATAGAACTGGTTATTTTTTTAAATAATCTTAATAATCTTTAGATTGATATAATTTCTGATTAAAAATAAAAATACTTTAGAAACTTAACCCATATACACTACTTTTAATGTCTGAGAACAAGAGCACATAATGCAATTTTAATAAATACAAAAATTTGATTCAGAAGTATCCCCATGAAAATCTATTAAGATAACACTGATAGACATAGAGAATAGATATGTAACTCACAGGACAATAACAAAAAAGTGGAGAAGAGAATGAGAAAATCAATTAGTGAGTTATTCCATGTCTTCATAACTAGGTTAATTATTTACTACTTCAGATATCATCAGTCATATTATAAGATGGTGTGTAGGAGTCATATTATTAGATGGTGTGTAAGACACTTCTGGTAGCTGGAGAATAAAGTTAAAAATAATTGGTGTTCTAATTTGTAAATTTTAATAAATCCCACTGCTTTCTCCTCCAACCCCCTCGCCATCAAAAACTTATCATTCTCCCCTAAAAAAACATTGACTACAGAAGCAAGAAATTTAATCAAATCAGCATCCTCCATAAATAAAACACTAAGCTCAAGGAAGGTTAACAAATAAAAGATAAATATTTAAAGTAAAATAATGAAATAAATATTTAGACTATTAGAATAAAGAAAAGATAAAATAAATATTTAAATTAAAATAAAGAATAAAAATTAACTACATCAATAAGTCTATAAATATAGCTCTATATTTATAACATTAAAACCGCACGTGTGCATCAAAACCAAAAAATACATAAAGGAATCTTATTCACAAAGTACAGATTATTTGAAGATTTAGGTGGAATACAGAAGATAAAGAAAAATAATTTTTTATCTTAAATGTTCTTCCATGAGTAATATGAACCTAGATTATCTACACAAAACAAGTAAAGAAGATTCTGGGCATAACAGTGTTCTGAATAATTTGGTAAGTAAGAATGCAAAATAAAAATAAAATAAATGTATGAAGGGTCAAATAGTTTACCTAAAAGCCCAAGGAAAGGAGAAAGAAATATTAAGAATACTATATAACATACTTTGTTTCATTCAATAGCTTCAAGTACATAGTATCACCAATTGAAATTATCAGAGAATTTCAACTACATATTTTTCTAGGAAAAAAATAAAGACAAAGAACATAAGTGCATAACAGATTTGGCTTTGCAAAGGCTTCTAAGAGGGTAATGACGGATTTAGGGCTTTAAAAAATAAACTCACCAGGAATACAGAAAGCTGGCTAATATACTGAAGAGAAGGATAAATATAAGAGAAGGGTAAATCTAATCCAAATAATCCCTTGTGCTTTAAGGTCTTATGAGAAAGGAATCATGTAATTTCAAGAGAATAATAGAAATAGCAGTACTTGATTATAATTGCCTTCCATGAACACATTATAAGGTTAAGTAGACAGCCCTTCAGAAGACTTAAAATGACACTTCCCAGAACTAAGGAGGAGAAAAACATCAAAAAAACCTCTCGAAGCCTTAAGTATCTAGTTTGACTTTATTAGGTGATTAAAAAAAATAGTTTACATAATTTCGATTGGTCTATGCTTCTGGTCAAATATTAATTTAGTGGAGCTGCCCTCTTCGAAGTAATTCAAATTTACTATGTCCACAGGAAACCCCACCAGTGTAGCTCAGGTCAATGCAATCTTCCCGTGCTGCACATGGCAAGAAGTCAGAGACTTCAAACAAAAGCTATGGAAGGAGGCAGGTTCCAAAGAACGACAAAAAGGAAGACCATAGCATAGGCACATACTCTTACTCTTTTTCCACTGTGGCTCAGTGAGCTAGAATCAGTCTGACTTCCAATGAGAAACACATGTAAAGTAGCAACACCAACAAATGATAAGCTAGTGTTTCAGAAGGAAGTCAGTCGCTTTGTTCCTTTAAATGCATCGGATAATCATCCAATGATCTGTCACTCACATGTATAAACCTCTAGGTGCTTTGATGACTTATACCTACTACACAAACGTTACACTAAATATTTAAAATATTCTAGAATAGACATTTATCTTCATAAAAATCTGTTTACAAAAACACAATTTAACCTTAACATTAGAAATGTTATTTTTCCTTAAACGCACATCTCCAAATGTGTCTAGTTACCCCCTCATGCTTAACTGGTTGGGCAGTTTGTTCTATAGCATAAAGTATATTTCAGGACACTGAGCGCTATGACAAGCTGCAAAGAAAGTCTGGGTTTCACAGCAGAGAAACACAAAGAGCCAAAGGCAGTGAAGCCTAAATATAAATAGTAAAGATCGAAATATAAGCAAATATGCACAAAATTTGCTATCCCTATTTATGGTATTTCCTACCTGGTTCATACTTGCAGATATAATTGTGCTTCATGTTGCACCTGTCATCGTTCCACTGGTAAAGGTAGGGACCCCCAAGGCCTGGATTGGCCGTCGGTTGATGATACATCACAACACACTTCTCACTTCCACAGGAAGGTTCATCAGTATACCAGTTTCTGTAAACAGAGCAACAGGAACACCTCGAAGGGATTTCACCCATTCTATTCTTTCTGTTTTGCTTTTTGTTTCAAGTTTTTATTCAAATTCCAATTAGTGACCATGGACTGTAACGTTAGTGTCAGGAGTAGAATTTAGTGATTCATCACTTACATACAATACCCAGTGCTCATCACAAGTGCCCTCCTTAATACCCATCATCCACTTGGCCTCTTCCATTCTGACATCCTCTACAGGGGAACAGAAATCTCCCTTCTCCCTTTTCAGTCCCCCAGAGAAGATCCAACTCTGCAGGACCCTTACTCACCGGTACTGGGAAGCGCTTCCATCAGACCACTGGTAGAGATCCGGGCAGGCACCAGACGTCTGCCCCTCTCCGTTTCGCCAAAGCCCTATCCAGAAATCACCATCAGAAATCCCTGTTCCTGGTTTTGTCAGGTTTTGCAACATACTTTCTATTAACTTCTGTTCTGCCTCATTCTCCAGGCTGAGCAGGGCTCCCCCCTCGCTCTCACAAGCCAGGCGTGCCTCGTGGAAGCTCACACGGCTGGACAGTTCATGGAAGTAGGCCATTTTGTAGCAGGGATGCTTGAGGTCTGCGAAGCACACCTTTTGGCCTGAAAAAAAGATGCTGTGTATTGATTATCAGAACTATATTCATAATGCTACTATGAATTAAGGTTAAAGAACCAATCAATACAGGATACACTCTTCCAAGAATGATTCTTCCATTGAATCATTTTATAAGGTTTATTTTTTAAATTATTACTTTCAATTTATAAAAGCAAATCAGTTCCCTAGGTAAACTTGTAACACAAACTTTGAAACACCGTACTTCAAGAAAATTTTTGTAAAGGGAACTCATGATTCTTCTGGCCTGGATGTAAACTAATTACTACAGCATATGAAAGTAGCTAAAGAAATTTCAGGTATATAAAGAGCTAAAGGATCAAAACTATGAAAAAAAATAATTCATAAAATAATTTAATTTTTTAAAATATGTAAAATTTTAAATAGCAATGTATAGAAGGTAACACGAAAAAGATTTAAGGTGGCAAATTTAAGGCGTAAATATTTGCTTTTATTATATACACATTAAATACATTACACTGGAAGTTAATGGAGGCCAAAATTAAGGTAATTCTAGTAATAATTTATTAATAAAATACAACAGTAGTGACAGGATAGATTTCTAGAGTACTCTAGAGTAATCTTTGAGAAAATTCTCATTGTCAATGCTCTGAATATTTTCTGGTTTTATAGGACATGCTGTGTGTGACCTCCATTTGCTCAGCCAATGACCTCTCTGTTTTTACACAGACATCTCAAATGAGTTATAAACTCTAAATAAAATTTCCTAAATTTGAACTTAGAGAACCAAGATTTTATCTATTTGAGAGAGAGAGAGAGAGAGAATGGGAGAAAGTGAGTGCACAGGGGCAGGAGGAGGGGAATAGAAGGCAAGAGGAAGGGAGGAGGGGAAAGAATCTCAAGCAGACTCTACAAGTCACGTGTGGGAGTCACACTGGATCTCACAACCCCGAGATCACAACCCCAGCTGAAACCAAGAGTTGGACGTTCAACAAACTGAACAACCCAAGCTCCCCTGAACTCAGAGAATCAAATACTTAAAACAAACAAACAAAAAAGAAATGCATTTTTTTAAAAGGAATTAGTACTTTTTTTTTTTAAGATTTTTATTTATTTATTTATTTGACAGAGAGAGAGAGAGATCACAAGTAAGCAGAGAGGCAGGCAGAGACCTTATTAAGAGACCTTAATAAATGAGGGCGAAGGTACAGATAGCAATAAACCTACCTGAAATAATACATCTTGGAGCTTTTAATGTAAATCACTTCTTTTATTTTTTATTTAGTGCTACTTTTAAAATAAATGTTTCTGTGACTATCTAGACTGCAACACCGAGAAATGAAAATAAGCCATTTAACTGAACTATGTCCACCGAATACTCTTGGCCTAATCCAGTAAACAAGTTCAGGACTCCAGTGTA
>CM053603.1:164453436-164505061 GCA_028646535.1 Procyon lotor | reverse complement strand
CCTACCTGAAATAATACATCTTGGAGCTTTTAATGTAAATCACTTCTTTTATTTTTTATTTAGTGCTACTTTTAAAATAAATGTTTCTGTGACTATCTAGACTGCAACACCGAGAAATGAAAATAAGCCATTTAACTGAACTATGTCCACCGAATACTCTTGGCCTAATCCAGTAAACAAGTTCAGGACTCCAGTGTAAAAAAAAAAAAAAAAAAAAGGCTCCCCACTGAGCAGAGAGTCCAATGTGGGGCTCGATCCCAGGACCCTGAGATCATGACCTGAACCAAAGGCAGAGTCTTTAACCCACTGAGCCACCCAGGTGCCCCAAGAAATGCATTTTTAAAGTGAAACAAACACATCAGGTAATAAAGGAGCTATTAAAATCTCATCTATTGCTAATTATTGTCAATCTCTGATAACTTGGATAGAGATCAAGGTAAACTGTAATTTGGCCAAATGTGTCTTTCAAAGACAGTTAAACAGATTAGTTGATACACATGCGAACAAATTATTTTTCAGCTTTAAAGTCTCCATTTATGTATTAAATGGAGAGATATTAAATAAAATGATTTCTTCAAATTTAACCTAAAGATGTCCTATTAGACTAGTTGAAATTAACTTCCTTTATGAGTCTGAAAGTAGTAACACTGCATTTCTTTTCAACTTTCCTTAATTTAGGGGCATCTGGGTGGTTCAACGCATTAACTCTTGATTTCCTTTTCTTCCCTTATACCACCAGGCAAGTATGCCAAATGATAGAGACTAGATTATCTCCTGATTAGCTTCTTTAGTTTACTTCTATTCTCTGCTGTCAACATTAAAAACTGTCACGCATGCCTCTCTGTCACTATTTCTTATTCCCAACCTGCTGCCCACAGCCTCTATTTCAGTTTAGATTTGGCCTCAGAAAACAGACTACCAAATATTTTATGTAAACTTAAGTCAAATTACCTTATGTGAAGAAATTAAGGCCGAGCTCTACTGCTTTCTTAAGATTCGTCTGTATGAATATTATTCTTGTTGGGATTGAAGGCTTTTTTCAGCAGGTATTTAATTTTGTAGCTTATCAAGAAAATTTGTCAGTAGTGGAGGGAGGGGAGTGTTATTGTGCTTAAACACTGGCTAAAAAAATATGGCATTCAAGCTTTGTACTCTTAATTACAGTACATCACACTGAGTCAACATCGGTATCACATCCATTCTCCCGCAGAATCAGCAATTAATGACCTATGATGACACTCAGAGTCAGGAGGGCGCCGAAATCAGGAGGCCATTAACCTCACCACAGTGTTTGAGTGATAGGCATTCAGTATCATGGCCCAAGCTGAGAATCGCCATCTAATAAAAGAGTTTCAGCAATGCAAGCAAGCTAGCCAGTTGTCCTCTCTGTCTCATTAACGGTGATCTGGACCCAGGAGCACCACATTGAATAATATGAACAAATGAACAGTCTGCCCCAACTAATTGTTAATGAAAAATAAAACGTTAGTATGAATGACCACAGGAAAATGGGATTAAAGAGATTTCAAGAGGACAAATCAGTCTGAAATAAATCATCCTTGAAAGATAATCATGGAAGTCCCAGGGGCTGATTCTAATACAATTATTTATTTTAATTTCTCCTAATTTATTATTAGATTTTGTGATGACTTCATTGTTTAAAACGGTTGTTCCTGATAATATTCTAAAAATGCCATTAAGCCCAGTGAGTTCTGTGCCTGCATTTTTAAAGCAAGCTATTTCCACTTTCTTCTTCTACAGTCTTTACATATTTGTCTTGAAATATATCTCAACTGCATTCCCTTGAGTAGCCAACAATGCTCAATTTTTCACTCCAAGAACTCTCAGACTTGGATTTGACTCTAGCACTTCTGAAATATTAAACTTGTCCAAACAAGATTGTTTTGCAAGATGTCAAAAAGGAGCCAATTAAAAAAAAATTAGCCAGAAACTTGAATGAGTGAAAATTATTTATATGCCAAGGCCAGGACTCATTTAGAGGTTACCTACGTATGATTTAGATGCTAAAAACCTCTGCTCATATTCTTTGATAAGTTAAAAAATAAACACAGCACAGATTTCTTTATGGTGAGGACACTGAAACAGGTAATAGGAATTAACTCATTTATAAAATTAAGATAGAATTTTGAATGAAACATTTAAGAGAATTTTAATGTAATGTGGAAATTCCCAACACTGTTATGTGCGTCTACAGGGGAATAACTCTAATAAGAGAAAACCCGAAGGCAGGGATTCTATTTAAAGTAATTACGAAGCATGCATGAGTCCTAGATGCCAGCGGGCCGTGGCACTGTCTGTGACAGGCATTCCCACCTTGGCTGTGGGTGATGGGGTGGTCCAGGGTCATGGGGTGGGGTGGGGGGGTGGGGGGGAGTCCTCGGTGGCTGCAAAGCAGAGAGACGGTCAGAGGATGACAACAGTGGTCAATTACCGCTAGAACAGGTAGATATTAACTCCAAAGTATTTGCTGAATACCAACTGTGTCCTCAGATTTTGAACTGAAAAGTCACTAGCAAGGCTGTTCTCCGAAAATTACAGATACATGGTCCAGTTTTATTACTATTCGTGTAGAATCAGTTAAAGCTGACACTGTGGGTTTTTTGACATCCGCTTCTGTTTCACTCCCAACCACCTCCTTATTGGGCAAATGTGGTCCAAGCTGCAGCAAAATCAAGCAAAAGGAGCTGCTGAACGCTCTTCACCATTTCGGTTGATGGTATTTGGCTGTCATGGGAGGGGAACTCCAACAGCTGGGAAACAAATGTTGCCCTAATTCCCAGAAAAGTTCCATTAATACAGATCTTCTGGAAGCCACTTTTCCCACTTCTGTAAAGGCTAATCTTCCTAGAGAACCATTACGATGACCTCCCTTCTCATTCTGTGAGATCACATGGGAAACTTCCTTTTCTCTGATCTTTAAATGTTTCACGCAGATAAAATCTTCCATTGACTATTTCGAACAAGAATTTGAATCTTCTACCTACTATACCTACCTCCATCTACTCTTCTGCTAACCATACATATTTATTTTTTTAAAGCTGCCATGCTTTCTTTTTTTTTTTTAATTTTTTAAGATTTTATTTATTTATTTGATAGATAGAAAGAGAAATCACAAGCAGGCAGAGAGAGGGGGAAGTAGACTCCCCACTGAGCAGAGAGCCCTATGTGGGGCTCCATCCCAGGACCCTGAGATCGTGGCCTGAGCTGAAGGCAGAGGCTTTAATCCACTGAGCCACCCAGGCGCCCTAACCATAAATATTTAGATAAATACTCAGATAACCATGGAGCAGTGTTTATTACACTAAGGCAACTCTGATACTAACAGTTTATTAAATATCACCTAGGATTCTACACCTATTTGTATTATACACACATGCATCCAGAACTACATACATACACATGCACTTTTATTTAGATAATTCTCAGTACTGCCTACTAAAATAAACATTCCTATCCCTGTCACTGCTAAGATTCTGCTATTCTACTATTCCCATGAATAGATGGTTTTGTCTTTGTCTTAGTTATGAAAATTTAATCCTTTAGACCTAAATATTGACAGTAAATGCTTTGGGCATTGATATAAAAGTGGGGCCAAACTCATGAAGTTATGGCAGTTTACTTTTTTCTTCCTGAATAGAAAGGATCTATGATGCAGTTTTATTTTGCTTATATTTATTAACTTTCTGACAGTTGAGTCCTCTGTTAGTAAAGTAATAACATTTTTCTAATACCTTGTACTCTAACCATATATTATCAATATTGAGTATTTATATCATAATTTTCAATAGAAGTATAGATGATATTTTATGAATTTCTATGGTTCAATCATGATCTACTATTAGTTACAAAAAGAAAAAAAAAAGTTGTACAAAAGAGAATCTATATAAGTCTTCCCCAAACCTGACTGACTGAACTTTGGACATTTTACCAGAATCCCACAAAATAATTGGTTTTTCATCATTCTTTCTTATTCTCTCCCAAATCACATTACTAAATAGGCTGATCCAACAGTATAGGCTGTGCCATGATCTCTGACAGCAATGCCAGCACTTCTGAACTAAAAAGAAATGCTTTCAAGCAGTGTGCTCCTTACAGTGTTCAATAGTCCCCACCAAACTAAGAATGATTTTTTAATTAAAAAAAAATTGGGGGGCACCTTGGTGGCTCAGTGGGTTAAAGCCTCTGCCTTCGGCTCAGGTCATGATCTCAGGGTCCTGGGATGGAGCCCCGCATTGGGCTCTCTGCTCAGCAGGGAGCCTGCTTCCCCCTCTCTCTCTGTCTGCCTCTCTGCCTACTTGTGATCTTTCTCTCTGTCAAATAAATAAATAAAACTCTTTAATAAAAATAATTTAAAAAATTAAAAAAGTTTTGTTATAATAAGCTTTCGTTTTTGTAATAGAGCTTTTATAGTGCAATTAAATGCATAATGTGCTAGTACGAGGGTGTTGAAATCTGTTTCCTTGCATTGATAAACTCAAAACTGTAGTCCTGGGTCACTCTGTGAATGGTGGTGGCAGCTGCAAGTCCTACCTCTCCCGCTGGGAAATATCCCAAGCTTTGAGAAGGGAGTGGAACTCATTTTTTTATTTGCATATTTAAAAATTGGGATCTAAATAGCAAATGGTAAACCAAATGACTGTGTGACCCAAAAGTTAAAGCATTCAGGGGCCCCTGGGTGGCTCAATGGGTTAAGCCCCTGCCTTTGGCTCAGGTCATGATCTCAGGGTCCTGTGATCGAGTCCCACATCGGGCTCTCTGCTCAGCAGGGAGCCTGCTTCCCCACCTCTCTCTGCCTGCCTCTCTGCCTACTTGGGATCTCTCTCTGTCAAATAAATAAATAAAATCTTAAAAAAAAAAAAAGTTAAAGCATTCAATCAAAAAGAACTGCCTTTGAATTCCAGAGCTATACTTGAATTGTGGGTACGCCTGGGGACATTTAACTTTCCTGGTTTTCTCACCTAAAAAGCAGTTTTAAAGAAGTACTGTAATAATAAAAGCTAGACATTTATGAATAGCTAAGCATGGAAGGTCTCACTGCTAGCACCATCCACACCTTTGGGTAAATTAGGAAAAGATGTTCTCTCATGGCGATAGAGGTTGTTCTGCTAGAAAATTTTGTGTTTTCCTTCGAGTGGCCTTAGCTTCAGGCACAGGGCCTGCAAGCTGAGCTCCCTCTCAGCTTCTTGGCACAAACTTTCTGTGCATGACCTAATCTACAGAAGTCTGTTCAAACCCCTTCACCCTCAACAGTCCCGTGCTGTAGGTCGCATCATGTAACTCCCATCCTATTTTAAAAAGTTAGATATTTTTCCAGATTCACGGAGCACGGAAATCAGGGTTTAGAAGCTGGCAGTCTCTCCGGCCCCACAGTCCATGCCTTCACTCAGATGTCTGTGTCGCCTCCCTAGACAAATGTTAATATTTTTTTCTAAAGAAAAATATTTCGTGAAATAAAGAGATTGATGAATATACACATTACTCATGTTTTCTATCTTAAATTATTAGCATTGATCTGTTATTGACTAGCATTGCTGATATGTGCAAGGGCTTGTGCACTGAGAGTTTGTTTCTCTAAGCAGATTGTGGGTTTTCTATTACTGAACATTTAGACACAGGATTAATATTGCAACATCTATCTCAGATTTTCAAACTATATCTAGCCTTAAGTAATTTTTTTTTTATCCCACGCTTTCATTTTCCAAATAAAGCAAAGCCTGAATGAATTTCTCCCAATTACAAGGAGTGCAATGGGAGTCAAGTCAGGCCCGTTCTATTACCAGTAATATGTTACAAGAGCGCCTGCCAATTGGGTCCATCCATCCACCTGTATGCCAAGTGCCCAGCACAGAAGGCTGTTATAAAAAGTAAAAATTGTTAGTGAGACCATCAGCTGGATTTCCCCTCTGGACCCCTTTATACAATACCACCTCTTTTTTAAACATTATTATAATAGTTATTGCCATCCTCAGGAAGAAGAGTTCTCAAAACAAAACCATAAAATGAAGAAAAATAGCGGTTAAGGAGTAATGGCTGTGATAGATGTGTAATTTATTAAATGACTAGTAATAAGATTAATTTGTTCTTTTCCTGCCCAAGAGATACTTAAAGTAATTGCATCTTTGAAAACTGCACTGTCATCACTTTATGCTTTTGATGATGTCATGGAATAGTAGCACAGGATGGGCTATGCTCAGCAGATTTTTTTCTATCACCCTTGCTATTACAATCACCTATAAGCTACTGGTCACCACCCATGGATTTGCATAATTCTGTGGCAGCTACACAACAGTTGTGTCTAAATCCCCCAGGCTCCTAAATAAAACACAGTCCAGTTTTAATGAGTTCAAATGAATATACATTAAAGCTTTCTGCAGAAATTTGGAGGTACCGTGAAATACATTTAATGCCCTTTTGCTGCGTAATAGGTTGGGGATCACTGCTGCGTCCACTAAAAAGAAAAAACAAGAGTAAAAACCAACACATACATTACTTCAAAAACACCTCAAATGTTTAAAAATATCCACATGTTCTTCAGATATATCTTCCCACCTTAAAAACCTGAATTTTGAACAGTTCTTTTTTTTTTTTTTTTAAGATTTATTTATTTATTTAAGAGAGAGAAGGAGAGAGGTGGGGTGAGGCGGGAACAGAAGGAGAGAATCTCAAGCAGGCTTCTTGACTAGCATGGAGTCTGGCATGGGGCTTGATCCCATGACTCTGAAAAACTTGAACCAAAACCAAGTTGGAGACCTACCCAACTGAACCATCCAGGCGCCCCTGAACACTTCTTTCTCATATGTATCCATGTCCCCATAAGTAAAATCCTCTTATCTTTGTCCTAAAGCTGTTATTATCTACCAGTCAAGTCATGGAATTAAATGATTGTATTCCCCAAAAATATTCTCTATATATCTGTGGTCAGTAACAAATCAGTACAAATCTGAGATCCTAAAAGTAATCCCAACTTTGACTCATAAATTCATTAAATACTCTTCCATTAAATACTCTAATACATTAAATTACTCTCATGGTTATATATTTTATTGTGTATTTATGCATCAAAATAAGCATGACCACTAACCTATAAAAATACTTTCCTAATACTGCTAGATGTTATTCACTCTTTTTTTTAAAATTTTTTATTAACATATAATGTATTATTTGCCCCAGGATACATGTCTGTGAATCATCAGGCTTACACATTTCACAGCACTTACCACAGCACTCTTGTTAGAGAGATTATGATGGTGAAGTCCGAAAGGTTATTTCTTGTTAAAATATTTTTATTTCATTAAGAAATAATGCTCTCAACTTTTAAAACAGTGAAGTATTTAAAAGTATTGGAAATGTCTTACTAAATATTTTAAAGTACTACAATGAAGAAAATTTCTATAAAGAATTATATTATGAGTTCCTGTCTTTATCTGGAGAAAGTAATTATTTTGGTACACTAAATAGAAATTACCAATAGCTATACTGATATTTGACAAACAGAAAATGCATTCCATATGTTATAAGTATGTTCCTAATAACAGCCCCAAAGAGCTTATTTCATCTGACAGATACTTGAGTAGAATTTTGGTCCCCAATGGCAGGAAAAAGTTGATGCACCACACAGAACTTAACGCTGATCGGCAGACATTAGACCTACTGCTTCCAACATGTCATGTTTTAGATTGTACTCATGCTGTTGTGGCTAAAATATTTTTTTTTAAATTATCTTCAAAGGATAAAATCACAAATTTATAATGGTTAAATTTTAGTGGGAATTTTTATGGCCAAAGACAATTGAATTATTCATAAGTAAAAGATAACTAAGTAATTATTTTGATATCAGGTAAACATCATCATTTATGCTAAATCAAATAGATCATGTTCAGTTAGTTAGAAATTTTCCAGATGTCACCTACAAGATGCCTATAAATACTTCACAGGAAAACACAACAAAAGGTTTGCACCAATTTATGCAATAATAGAACACACAAAAAACTTTTCAGTGACAATTTTTTAAGTTCTATTTTTATTTTACGTATTTTTCTTCTCCCTTGCAAAGTTTATGGCATACAAACAAGAATATACCAAAAGCTTACTATTTAAGGCAATGAAGTGTTTCTATGTGTTTAAAACACACCATATGCTAAAAGCCTGGTCTCTGCTGCTCATTATTTGTAAGAGTAATTCTCATAAACACAAAAGCAGTCAAATATGTAATTTACACACTCAAGTCTATACAGTGAACTTTTCCTTCAAAGCTAAATTAGGGGGACAGGGATCTAATGTATGGCTCCTGTAACATCCTAAATTGATTCTATAAAGTTTTCATTTTATCAATATAATGAGCCTGATTTTCTCTCCCTGCCCCCCGAAGGTAAGCAGCATGCATGTCCAAAGGACAGTTCACCATGTATTTAATTCCAGTGTCTCCAGAGGGCTAAAAAGTCAGCGGTGAGTGATTGATAACTAGACACTGAAGAGTTACAGTCTCAAGATGTAGAACATCACATATTGCTGAGGGGAAGATCAGCAACAATTACGCTTAATATGCCAGTTTCTAAAGGTCTGGCTTCACTACTGATTAAGTTGATGTCATCTCTCATCTATCCTTACCTCTAGTGACACCTGTTATACTGATGAACAGAATGTGAAAAGGAATTTGTGCTTTTTACATTTAAAAAAAAAGTCCACACTTAAAACACATTCCCACGTACATTCAACAAATATTTATTGCAACACTTTAATTTACATTGCAAAAAGTTTCAGTAGGGATTGTTATGCTCAATTTTCATGTAAGGCACAATTCATTCATCCTAAGCTTTCGAGAATCTTTCTGGTTTTTGGGGGTTTTTTTTAAGAGATCTTCCCCAAAAGGTAAGGGAGGTTGTAAATGCAATATAAATTGCTCAACAATAGAACAGTGAAAGTCGAAGAAAAAGAAAAATCAGAGCAAATCCTTGGAAGCTTGCCAATTCTGATCCATTTCCCTGGCACAGACTCGACCCACCTAGTTGGGCACCTACTGCGTGCACGAACCTGTGGTCATTACCGTGTACACCTCAGCCCAACTCGACTGAATTTCCTTTTCTGAAAATTCCCCAACTTGGAATAAGGTGTGCAAAGGAAAGGCGTCTACACATAATGACCAATAAGTCCCCTGTTCTTTGTCAGCCCTCCCTGAGAACAAAGGCCGTATGCATGCCCAGGAGTCTGTGAGCCACCCACAGCGAGCAGGTCTGGTCTCGGAAATCATCCGAGCAAACACAGTGTGTGGACTCAAGTCAAGCTAGGCCAACAAGGGGTGGCATTTCTGGAGTGGTTCTTAGGGCTTTGCGTTCCCTCTGCCCGCTCCATGGTACCCCACCCCTTTTGCAGGTGCCAAGCCCTGCCCCTTGGCCAACTCTCTTACAAAGAGAGTGAAAATTGGTCTTGGAAAACGCTGTAGCAGAGCTCGCTTCGCAGTTACTGAACCAGGCACTTCCAAAAAATTTAAACTTTTCTCTGCGCGTGTTTTTGCGGACGGGGAAGAAATGTGACCACAATCTAGTCCCCTTCCCTGCCACGCCCCCGGCTCCTCCCGGCCCCCTACTCTGCGCAAGTTTCCAACCTCCTGGAGAGCCTTGACCCTAGAACAGTCCTAGAACAGGCGGCCACGCACCGCCCTCGTCCACGCAGCCCGCGGTCCCCTCTCCCTGCTCGTCCGCTCGGCGGGCAGCCCCGACTCACCGCTGACCACCCGGCGGCAGAAAACTCCGTGGCCGCAGAGCAGCGCGGCGCCCAGCAGCAGTGAGACCACGCGGCTCATCGCGGCGCGGCGACAGCAGCAGGTGTGCGTGGAGCCAAGAAGACCTCTGCCCGCTGCGCAGCCGGAGCTCCAACCTCTGAGCCTCTAACCTCCCTGCCTCCCCGCCGGACCCTACTCCCGCGGCTGGAGCCCCGCTGGCCGGCCCCCTGCACTCATCGCCTTTGGCGGGGCCTGGAGCCGGGCGCGCCCTGGCCGCGCGCGGGTATGCTGGGCTAGAGCGCACCACCCCGCGGGTGCGCGTTTCAGGAGAGGAAACAGAAGTTAGAGGGTCCCGTGTCCGCCCCAGAGGTGAAGCAGGAGCCCCGGCTTGGATCCCACCCGACCCCTTTGCTCCTCTCCCGGGGCCTCTGGCTAGTGAGGGGCTAAGCCTGTGTGCCTAGTCCTGGCTCTCACGGCGGCGGCGGCAGCAGCAACAGCAGCTCTGCACCCGAGGCGCGGTCTTATATACCCACATCCCGAGGTTCCGGCCCCTCGCTAGCAATAATTTTTAACTACTTCGTCTCTCCTGCCAAGCGACGCATCCCGGCCCCTCCCCTAAAAACTGGAGCGGCTTTGAAAAGAGTGCAGTCAGCAGCCCCACCTTCTCCCCTCCGCCGCTCCTCCCCTCTTTCCATTCGCTAACAGACTGGATACTCATTTGTGTAAAATGTGACAGCTTTGCTATTAAACTCTGGCAAAAGTTGGATCCATTTGGTTTTCTCAAAGATTAATGTCCACGGGGATGCCAAGTTGTGGGGCCCTTCTCTTTTTGTGCTAAATTGCTTGATCATATGTATTGCTAGATGCAGGGCACTAGCCACTATTCAAGATGGATTGGCGAAGTGGGAGCCAAAACCTGCTCAGTGAATTATATGATGTGGCAGGTTTTTCCCCACCTAGGTTCTGCAAATAGATTACTTCCAAGCAGGTTGTTTGACTAAATTGCCGCAGAAGCAAATTGGAGAGAATATTTGAGGCACAGTTTTCTCAACTGATTTCAATCTCAGAATGAAGCTTCAGAAAAACCATCAACACAAATATTCTGAATACTTGGGAATTTCCTGGATGTAAATATATGTATTTCTTTGCAATCATCTATGCACGATCTATAGTTTCCATAAGAAATAAAGCATTCTAAAACCCTACAAAGACGCGTTGTTCTAAAACTTGACTTGATTTTTATCTCAGTCCCTTCAAGAAGGCTAGAGTTTAACCTGGAGTATTGGAAAGAAGCTCATAAGCGTTTCATCTATATCTGGTCCTCGATGGGAACCCTGAGGATACATTTATAATGAGTTTCCATAGGATTGATATTTTCTCATTGTGATGCTTTAAGTGCACTAGGACAAGTGCACTCTGAACGTTCATTGGGCTCTTTTCTTGGAGAAAAAGAAGGTAAATCCTGCTACAATAAGAACAAGTCTTATTGTTCTTATTGAAGAACAATAGTTTATTGGGTTGTTTTCTTGGAGAAAAAGAAGGTAAATCCTGCTACAATAAAAACAAGTCGTATTATTCTTATTTAAGAACAACAGTCTGGACTTCATAAGCCTTAGAATTGAAGGATTATGAAGTCCAGACTACTCAGGGAAGTAGAATTCCACAATAATTATGAAGATGTCTATCACTTTATTTTGCCTTGTATTACTATTGAATTAATTGCCCATGGTCCTGCAATTTATTGGGCAATTAATAAATTGGGCAATTAATGGGCAATTAATAACGGGCAACTAATAAATCTTATAGAGGGTATAGATCCTGTGAGTTTCACCATTAGCTAGATGTCCTACAGAAAAAGGCACTGCTGGGCTTTTGAATGGTAGTAGAAAATAGAAATCCTCAAAACAATGAAGGTATCTATAGCTCAGTCCTGAAAATCATGTCCAAGTGTCACTGGGTGTGGCTGTGGTCAGAGAGTTGCTCCAGGGACTCACAGTCCAGTGTGGAGAAAAAAAATATAATACTGCTGTGTGTATAAATGTTATAGGGGAAGTCTGCATGCAGTGTCATGGTTAGCATAGAGGAATGAGGAATTATGTATTTTTGCAGGAAGTCTCTAGCCTTTATCCAGGTTGAGGATGATAATCCTCAATGGCTGATTACCTGAGTGCTCCAAATGCCTGCAGAATTGGGATTCTTAATGGGAGCTCTTCTCTCTTTCTGGACCATCCTATTCCCCAATATACATGAGTCCATAGCTGTCGTGAAAAGTTCCCTATTTGGGAAGGAATACCAGTGGATTACAACCTAAACACTGGATGTAATTTCTGACATATTACTACACCCCAATATTCCAAATGGCTCAGATACCTAAAAAGTCAGCCAGTCCTCGAAGCCACTACTGGCAAGGGGGAGCTCCATGGTTTTAGTACTCCAGAAAATCCAAATTACAGTAATTAGTATGGTTGCACAGACTTCTAAAATATGGTTTCTTCTCTTCAAGCTAAGATTACATCAGTTCAGGGTGGCAGCACTCATTAACTAGGGCAATTTAACAGCTATTCTAGTAGTTGTCTGACTTGTCAAGACAACAAATTATTAAAGATTCTCTTTAGATATGATGCTTTTAAAAGGGACTGGATAACGAGACAGCTTTTTTCTTTGTTTCTCCATCATGAGAAAACATCTGGATGGATCATTGTTAAATTCAGAGAGCACGTTTTGGGTAGTCATAAATACAGAATTTTAGTGGTACTTGAT
The DNA here is from genome assembly GCA_028646535.1 of Procyon lotor. NCBI lineage: Eukaryota > Metazoa > Chordata > Mammalia > Carnivora > Procyonidae > Procyon > Procyon lotor. Next base: position 164,492,562 of record CM053603.1, on the reverse strand, counting down.
ACTCTCTTGGGGAGCATGGTGGAAGGGGGAGTGGGTCTCCCTTCCATAATCTTCTTTTTCATATAGCAAGTGGGAGATATAAATGAAAGTTTTTAGCAAAATTCCATTTTAAAGAAATATTATGAAGTTATTAGAATTTAGGGGAAAGTAACAAGTACTCATTCATTTTTTGTTAAGAAATGACTTTGTTTTTCCTTATCAGTATGCATAAGGTATAAAACACAAGTGACTTTCTTATAACAAACATATTTCCATCCCAGAAATTTAAGAACTGCTTTCAAATCGATCAGGACCTAAGAGTTCCCTGAAGGGCAACCAAGAGAACTGAAGGTTCTATGAGGAATGTTTGCACGTGTATAGAGTCTGGCCTCCAGATTCCCTGAAACCAAGGTATGATAAAACCACATGATTGGCAATCAGGAGAGGGCTGTTGCAAATTAAGATTTTTTTTCCCAGTAAAAAAAAAAACAAACTTCAGACTGATTAAGCTAAAAAGTTCAACACTGACTCAACAAACTAAAATGTCGCTCTTCTCTACCCAAAATAGAAAGGTAATCTCAGAGTGGTCCCAAAGGATTCTCAGGCATGATGCAACCACCAAGTCTCCTGAGGCTCTGAAATTTCAATTAAGCAACAATATTTGGAATCCAAAGTTTTGAAAAGTGACATCAGGGCTCTTAATAGTGCGCTATGGAATCTGTCTGTCCCAAATATACAACTTACTCCTTCACTGTCTCTAGTCCCTTGCAAATGTCTGCAGTCCCCCGTAAGCACCTGTTGCTTGTGTCCATTAATAAGCCTCAAGGACAGACAGTCTGAATTCCAGGCACCAATGTGCGTTCATTGACTCCTCACTGAGGCAGCTCTCTACAGTGGCTCTAGCCTCAGGCATAGCGGGGTTCAGTCAAATGAGTTCCAGAGCAAAAAATGACAAATAGGGTTGTCTTAGTGCAGTCTCCTCTAATAAAGTATCATAGACCAGGTGACTTACCAGCAACAGCACTTTATTTCTTTAAGTTCTTGAGGCTGGAATTCAGAGATCAGGGTACCAACACGGTAGGGCTCCGGGGAGGGCCCTCTTCTGGGTTGCAAACTGCCAACTTCTGGTTAGATTCTTATAAGATGAAAAGGGAAATACAGAGCTCTCTGGGGACACGGTCTCATTCACAAGGGCTCCACTCTTAGGACATAATTGCTTCCCAAGGACACCACCTCCCAATACCATCACACGTTGGGAGTTAGGGTTTTGACATATGAATTTGGGGGGAGGGACACAAACGTTCAGTCCATTGCAATGGTCTACGAAGGGGATTTATTACAATGTTTAAAATTATTATAATTAATATATTTGAAATATTATTGAAATCCAATATTAACTACTTTATTCATTCTACTACAGTTTAGTTAATGGTGGCTGATAAGTCTCCTGCACACTATCAACAATATTGCCACAATGTCATAAAACAAATATTTGAAAGTGAGCTAATAAAATCTTTGTAATATAACCATTTTAGCATTAGGCAAAAACAGTTTATTTTTTCTAAATTAACAGTTAGTTGTCATTTCCAGGAAGAGAGCATTGCATCCAAGCCTTCTCCTCCCTATTCTTCAGAAATGACACCTTGACATCTGTGCGCACATGTAACTGGCTCAAATGCAAGAATGAGCAGTTGGACAAATTCCCCCGTGATTTATTTGTTCTTTTCAAAATATGTCTGCGGTATAGAGTGCGTGACCTACCTCATTCAGGAGCTGGTTCAATTTTTTTTATAATTCCAATAGAAGTCTTAGCCTTGACAGGGCTATCTAAGAAAGTGTCAATGTTCATAGTGCTCTTAGAAATTTAATAAAGAATTATAAACGCTACGAAAATGTTTTTTCCTATCATTTGAAGTTTAGATTTAGGAATCACTGAGTCTGTTACTTGCTCTGACCATGCAGGTGAGGAGTTAAAAATATTGGTAAAATTCAATTACTAGAAGTATATCTTATCGGATCTGAAAAATCATATGAATTTATGTGAAAATGTCAACTCCCTAAGTTAAAATTTTCTTTTAATGCTTCTGTATCAATTTACAATGCAATACAATACAATACAATTAGCAATGCAACTGGGTACCACCGCTATCAATCTAGCATGAACCCATACTTCTTAATCTTGGCTCAATTACTGAATCTGGTCTTAATATATATTAACACAACTAAACAAAAATGAAATATTTAAACAAAACAAAACAAAAAGGATAAGCCAAGGTCATCTTTACTTCAAGTGTCTGGCCTGAATTATCTAGGTACTTGGTAGACAAACTCTCCATTGAGTATTGTGATACAGAAAAACTGCTAAGCTGGCAGAATCATAAATCTAAATTTTTAGTTAATCTAATTTTGGGCAAATTTCTTCACTTTTTTAGTTTTCACTTTTAAAATATAAAAAGAATGAGTTGGAGAAGTTCGTGTTTCCTGACCGGATGGCATTCTCTTCCAGAAATGCAGTTATTTCACCAATTTTTCAAATTGTGATCATGTGTACTAAAATCTCCAGCCAGAATAAGTCTTATCTGCATATATGCACTAATTTTTCAAATGTATATAGATGAAAATTGAATTTTTAAATGTCACTAAATTCATAAAACTTTTGTCCACATATTTATTAATATGTGTTGAAAGAACAATTGTTTTTATGTGGTGTCCTGGAAAATATGTATATTAAAAATAGGGCTTGATACTCAAAGAGTTGGGAATCGCCAAGCTGTATTACCTCTAAAGTCCTTTCCAGCTTTATATAAAGTTCTATTTTTTGAAGTTAAGAAAGACTAACAATTTTCTTCCTTTTTTTTGTCCTACTCTTCCCTCCTTCCTTCTTTTCTTCCTTCCTTCCCCTTTCTCCCTCCCTCCCTCCCTTCCTTCCTTTCTTTTTATAAAAAAGACTACAGGGGCATCTGGGTGGCTCAGTTGGTTGAGCATTCGACTCTTGATTTCAGCTCAGATCATGATCTCAGGGTCCTGGGCTCCACGCTCTGCGGGGAAGCTGCTTGAGATTCTCTCTCCCTTGCCCTCTGCCCCTTCCCCTACTCATATGCTCACTCTCTTTCTGAAATAAAAACAAATATAAAAAATATATACAAATATATATAATATAATATATAAAATATATAAAATATAATATAAATATATAAAAATAAAATCTTTTTGAAAAGACTATGTCAATTTATAATGAATGGCTACACTCTCTTATTTGGTTTCTGAATAAATCAGAAACTAGGAGTCCTGGAAAATCTGCTTTGAGCCTCTGAGTAACAGATCACATATCACAAATGCCACATACATGGAAAATTCAGACAAAGCAAAATAAAACTGAGTGTCGAGTGAAAGAAAATCCAACTAAGAGTCCATAAAATAATGAATGAATATTTGATGAACCAATTTTTTTTTCCATAAAAGTACTCTATTTTATTAAAAAGGAAAGGGTGTCAGGAAGAGGAATTGCTAAAGACCTAGAAAACATAAACTATGTCCTTATGGCATTCACAAATATTCAGTGTTTCTCCACAAATATCAAGTAACTAAAAAACAATGATGTCAAAGCAACCATAATAGCAATAAACTGGGGTATGTGGAATGACATATCAAGTTAGTTAGAGGGAATTTGGGAAAGAAAACAAAGGTATTAGGACAAAAATCAATTTAAATATCCTTCTGGAGGTGCAATCTGTCACTTTGCTATTTATTCATTCACTGTTTCTCAGGGTAAATGACTTACATGCCAAATGTATCTGTATACTGCAGCACAGCAAAATGGAAATTTGGGGAATAGCAAAGAACATACTGTCAGATAACTCATAGGTATCAGTATCCATAAAAGTCTCTTTATCTTCTGGGCTTACTTTTTTTTTTTTTTATAGAAAAGCTATCATTTGCCTGTAATAAAGGTTACATATTCTGCCTTCCAAAGAAGCCCCTTTAAAATAAACCTGAACAAAAAGGGAAAAAAATAAAAGTAAGCACTTTCTATTTTCAAATCCCTTATACTGACAATAAATAAATTAACCATGCTCCATAAAAAATTGATGCTATATGATTGCTCTCGAGAGAATGGGCGTGAAGATTCATAAGGCAGCCTTAATTTTCAAGAGCTTTCAAGATCAGAGACAAGAATCATCATGAATATATTAGCTAAGTACTTCCTGTCTTCTCTAACAGGTAGGAGTCATTTAATCCAAAATGAAAAAACAAAGAATAGATTAAATTTTAAAATATTTATGAAGTCAAATAATACAACAGTTACAAAAAGATAAAAAGTTCTTCAAACAAGATTGGGAGAATCATTGTGAATTCAGGTTCATCTCCACTGGGGCTCATTAGCATATAATTCTAATGACCTTTGAAAAAATCCTGGGAATAAAATGGAACCCTTGATATCTTAATCCCTTAATCAATCTCCCCACCTGTGGACATCAATCTCTCCCTAAACGTGTTACTCCACATGGCTTATTCTAACCTGTTGAGTGTCACTAGGACCCTAGAATCTTCCCCAGACTCTGCATTGTTTTCCCTAATTCATCCTCCCTGAACTATTAACTATTAGTTAATAATTGAACTATTAACTATTACTGAACTATTAACTATTAGGTGTTAATAGTTCAGGGAGGCTGATCAGAATGGGAGATGGCACCATCCTTCGGCCTCTGCCTAGATCTGCAGAATGACCTCTGACCACATAATCCAAAACCTCCCCTGTTTATCTCGCTCCCAGTTTATACATTTATTTATATTTATGTTACTCATTCAACAAACATTTAGTGAGCACATATCATACTTATTGCTACAACTGCGTGTACACTTGTTTACTTGTTTAATGTTTGTCTTTCCCACTATATCATGAGTTTTGGGCTCATGATTAGGTGAGCCCACCAGTAGGTGCCTGATAAATATTGACCAAATAAATAAATGAAAGAATGAATGTATCTCTGAATTAAGTTTTTATCTTCACCTGAAGCCAGGTTTTGGAGTTTCCCCTTTTCTTTTCCTGCTTACAAGAATGAGGGTGGTGGGCAGGGAGGGACCTTGGATAACTTCATCCAGCACAGAAGGACAGAAGGACAGCCTCCTCTCCTCCATAGTTTCTTACCCCTGTGGCAGAGATAAAAGAAGGCTTCCAACTCTCCAAACCTCCCTTGCCTTTCTTAATACTAAAGACTTGCAAGGCGGGAGATTTTCAAGTGTAATCCATGTCACTTATATTCAAGAATCTTAGTTTAGGGTCGCCTGGGTTGCTCAGTGGGTTAAAGCTTCTGCCTTCGGCTCAGGTCATGATCTCAGGGTCCTGAGATTGAGCCCTGCATCAGGCTCTCTGCTCAGCAGGGAGCCTGCTTCCTCTTCTCTCTCTGCCTGCCTCTCTGCCTACTTGTGATCTCTCTCTCTGTGTCAAATAAATAAAATCTTAAAAAAAAAAAAATCTTAGTTTAAATGTATCTTCCTACTCTGCAGAAATATGGAACCATCTTCACTATAGCTGCATTTTTTATGAGAAGACATGCACAAGCCCAAAATTCAGATGTACATTCCTAGATGATGTTAGAGATTCTAAATTTTGTTTTTCTGCTTCCACAAAGCTATATACTTCTGTCAGTAGCATCTTCCGTGAATACAGCAAACACATCCTGATGTGCCCAACAAAGTTTTAATTGGCCCCAAACAGTGCCCATTTACACCTTGATATTTTCCACATGGTTGACTATCATCTCCTATATGAAATTTATTTTTTTAGTAGCTAGAAAAAAATTTTTTCTTTTTTTATGAAGCTAAAAAAATTTTCTTGACCTGATTTTTCAAAATACTAGATTATACTTCTTATCCAGTAGTTAGTTAGGTATTTTATGTCTCTATGCACACATATTAATCTCCTTTAGGACAGATATCATGTCACCATGATATCATATCCCACGCCCTAATATTAGGAATTCAATAAATGTTGACATCAATTAAGATCTTTCAAAAGCCTACAAATAGTAATTACAGAGTAAGTGCCTGGGTGACTCCCTCGGTTAAGAAGCCAACTCCTGATTTCAGCTCAGATGATGTTCTCAGGGTCCTGGGATCCAGCCCTCCATTGGCCCCATGCACAATGTGAAGTCTGCTTGAGGATTCTCTCTCTCCCTCTGCCCCTCCCCTTGCTCTTGTGCACTCTCTCTCTCTCCCTCTCTCATAAATGAATCTTTTTAAAAAATATCTTGTAGTTTTTTATCAAATTGCTGCAAACTTCCTGATTTATGAAGCTACCTGCTCCTTTTCTAAGCTCCACAATTGCCATTTTTAGTGTGATGTTGAGATGAAACTTAAAAGAAATTGAAAACATCCAAATCAAGTAGCCATAATGACCATATTTCTTCCCAAAGAAACTCTAGAGATATTTTGTGAAACTCTTAGTATTCATAAAGTACACTTTGAAAATCAGAATTTCATAAATAAATAGCTGTATGTCCTAGCAAAGGGTGGAAGTATTCAGAATCTACCAAAAATAATCAATCGTAGCTTAAATAAATGAAGGCTTTTGAAATTTGGAAGAAATGAAGGAGAGTTGATGCATTTTATTTAACAATCAACATATGATGCAAATATAACTGGACATTCTAAATCTACATGATTTTAAGGAGAAAAACTATTCATTTTTGAACATTCGAGAATTTCAAATTCTTCCCTGGATTTATAAAGACTCAAAAGGAATACCATCTAGCTAAATATGAACTATTTGTCTGTCTTTTCTGTCTCACCTTTAATGTTCTAGTTTCCAATTGCTGTTCTCAGTTGTCATGGCAACAAAATGCTATTTTCAATAAGTTTTGGTAGAAAACCTGTTTAGAACACCTAATTTATTATAAGTGGAATACAGTCCGTTGGTTGCATGTATGGCAGATTTTTCTATTTTTTAAAAAATTATGTGATCATATTATTTCTGATGACTACTGCTTCTTAACCCTTTTATAACATGAAACAACTCTTAAGGTTCATAGGAAATAACAGGAATATGCAGACGTACCTGTAGTTCATCCAAAGAGTTGACTGGGATTTAGGCTTTACCTTCCCTGGCATCAGTATATCTGATTATCTCATATACTATCACCACATTGTTTTGCCTAAAATACAGCTTTCTTATATGCCTATTATTTTCTTAATTTGCTTCCACTTCTGACATAAATATACTTGTAGAAAATATAATATAAAAATTAGAGGAAAAATTTGTGCATAATGCCACCATTAAAAGCTTCTATTAAAAAAAAAAGAAAACAGGTGTTTTTTTTAACATATTCTTCTACTCAAAAGCTTTTGATTAATTTTGACCATAGAATAAAGTTTGAATTTCTCTGTTGAGCATTTAAGACCCTCCAAAATTGCTCCTCTTTATCTTTCTAGCTTCAATTCTACTTCCTGCTTTCATGAATCAGTCACCACAGCCAACCAACTGACAGAGACTGACAGTCTCTATGCTTTCTCACCTTGCTACACACTTTTACAATTTTTCCCACCTTTCAATGCCTCTTTCACTATATCTGTCATAAACTGGCTCACTTTTCCTCAAAAAAAGACAAAAAAAAATCTTGAACCATCCCTTTTTCCTTGCCCAAATGGATAAAACTTATTCATTTAGCCCTTGCATAAAATCCACCTTATAAAATGTTTCTTGGGGTGCCTGAGTGGCTCCATGGGTTAAAGCCTCTGCCTTCAGCTCAGGTCATGATCTCAGGGTCCTGGGATTGAGCCCTGCATCAGGCTCTCTGCTCAGCAAGGAGCCTGTTTCCCCTTCTCTCTCTGCCTGCCTCTCTGCCTACTTGTGATCTCTCTCTCTCTCTGCCATATAAATAAATAAAATCTTAAAAAAAATAAAATGTTTCCTACTATCGATTTTCCCAAATAACTTAGCTGTTTACATGTATGTATTTTACCTTCTCAGGTGGAAGGTAAGTCCATTCATAAACAGAGCTATGTCTGGTACATCTTTTTTTAACCCACCACCAATGTTATGGATTTCATTTAATTAAAAAAAGGCTTCAGAGCAGAAGTCATGTTCTAGACCCTTCCCTCCTTCCAGTGACACGTTGGTAATTAATTTTACATCCATATAATATATATGCGAATCCTTTGGGGAATCAAGGATGAAGTAGTATATTGTTTCCTACCTTTTCTTTTAATTGTATTATCATCTCTAATTGCATATTGCCAAATTTTGCATATTGCATCAACGTTGCATAATGTTGTATAAATGTTACTGCATAAATGTTACAAAAACCAGTTACTTCATGTGTTGCTCGTCAAAGGAGACTTTAGCATACATTCACAATGTGCACGTAAGCATACACATGCAAAGGTGGTAAAAGGTCAGGAAGCAACAACAGAAACAGGTGTTTCTTTCCTGTTTAAACAGAAGCTCCACTGTCTTGAGGTTTCATGACCAAGCAAAGAAAAGAAAATACACACCATTTTTTTTCCCCTACACACCTAAAGAAATCACCTGATCCTTCCAGGTATAGATATACCTAAGCAGGTAACCCGCTGTGGAGAACAGTCTACATTCACCTGGCCCACATCTACTCTCCCCTCACAACTCTGAGAGCAATCACAAAGTAAAGTAGAGCAATTGAATGAGGACACACATCAGTTTTCACACAAAGTGGCTTATTCATTGTCTTTAAAGTTTAAAAAACTAAGGTGTGATTTGCTATCCTGCCCTTATATTAAAGTGCACAATTAACCAAGAGCTTTGCACATAGTAAATTTCTTTCTTCATTCTAGCATTTAAAAAAATTAAGCTCTGTTGGTTCATTGTATGAATAATATAATTTGGAATATCATTCTTCAATAAATCACCAAAGAATTAAAATTTCATGCATTCGGCATAATATGTTCTTTAAAAGTTGTGGTTGGAATATAGACAGCATTTTATTGACTTGAACTTTTAAACCTTGATAGATTAATTGTCTCAAGTCATAATATAAGTTATAAATAATACAATTTTGCAAAGGAGATCTTTACACTGGCACATTAGAGGAGCAGAAAAAGGAATGCATAAAGTCTTACCAGAAGCAGTCTAACCATTATGAATCAATGCCAAATTATCTTACTGAAAAAAAAATCCAAGATATTTGGTCTGGTGCTTGGGTAAAATATTAGCTGGGTTGTTAGAAGGTAAACTCAGGTCTTCCCGCTAGATGTTATCAGAAATTCTGAATTGATTTGCTCTTCTCTTTCTTAGTATAATAATAATATTGGTTTATAGGTTACTATGTGCCACTGAAAGGTTCTGAAAGGTTTTTATATGTATCTCCTTTTATCCTCACAAAAGTCTTGGGACACTCTTATTATCCTCATTCTTAAAGATAAGGAAACTAAGGCACAGGGATGCTACGTAACGTGCCCATGGTCACACATGGTTAGAAGAGGACAGCTGGGATTTGAAGGCAAGCTCTGGAATCTGTACTCTTAAACACAGCATAAAGTCACTTCTCAAGAATATGCTCTCCTGTGCTATTAAAGTAGAAAGACTAGAGCCTCCCCTAGCATTTCCTAAGAAAATAGATTTTTTTTCTCCTACTTCACATACCTAGTTCTTCATCCATCACTCCCACCCATTGGCCAACTCTATGCAAAACTAAGCCAATGTTCCCCAAAGTTCATTGGGAGGATTTTAAGTGAAATATAGATTTTAGTAATTATATATTTACTTGACAGTGTATTAACAAATTAACATAAATTAGCGCAGCCACTATGGAAAATAGTATGGAAGTTTGTCAAAATATTAAAAACAGAACTACCATATAATCTAGGAATTCTACTTCTGAGTATATATCTGAAGAAAATGAAAACACTAGCTTGAAAAGATGTCTGCATCTCCATGTTCACTGCAGCATTATTTACAATAGCCAAGATATGCTAACAACCTAAGTGTCCATTGATGGATGAATGGATGAAGAAATTTGTATGCAGATGTGTGTATGTATATGTGTGTATGTAATGGAATACTCAGCCATAAAAAGAATGAAAACTTTTTTGAGTTTTTTCTAAAAAGAATGAAATCTTGCCATTGCTGCAATATAGATAGACATCAAGAGCGTAATGCCAAGTGAAATGAGTCTGAAAAGGACAAATACCATATGATCTCAATTATATGTAAAATCAAAAAAAAAATAGGAAGAAAATGCTCGTACATACAGAGAACAGATTAATGGTTGCCAGACATGGGTAGAGCAATGAATAAAGGGGGAATCAAAAGGTTAAACATAATTACCACATTAAAAAAAAAAAACAGGGGCACCTGGGTGGCTCAGTGGGTTAAAGCCTCTGCTTTTGGCTCAGGTCATGATCTCAGGGTCCTGGGATCGAGCCCCACATTGGGCTCTCTGCTCGGCAGGGAGCCTGCTTCCTCCTCTCTCTCTGCCTGCCTCTCTACCTACTTGTGATCTCTCTCTATCAAATAAATAAATAAAATCTTAAAAAAAAAACCAGATACTACTGCTTGAATAAGACTGAATTAAAGAGTGAAAATTTAGGTCATTTTAAAGTGAAAAAATAATAAGACTGATGGTAAACAAATGGAGCAAAAACTGAAGACAGCAGGTGACTGATGGAAATTTGCTAAAATTAACCTAAGTAGTACTCATCTCAGAGAGTTATATATCCCAGTAGACCAGCCCTGGAGAGTCTCAGCAAAACTAAGGCAGAATTATTTTAGCAGTGCCAGTGTGCCAGTGTGGCTAGACTTCTCCACCACTTTCTTATATAAAATCCCAGGTTTTCTTCCATCCCAACAATGCAGAAGCACCAAGGCTTTCATACCCATTGTTCAGCTGTGGTCTTTCCAACCAAAAGCCCACGTGAAGCCCAGTGGGTCTCACGTCTCTCCAAGCCTCATCACCCATAGCCAGGTTCTTTCATGAAGACCCCAGGAGCAAATAAGTAAACGAGCCTAGAGGTGGAAAGGGACAGGGAACTGTAACCCTTGGGGATTAGACAGGGAAAGTCCCTGCTCTGTGCGAAGCAGTATCTTAAGCACTATAATGGTTTTAGCTTGTTCACTTTTCCCAATAACTAAGATGAGTATCATTATTTCTTTTTAATAGAGAAGGAAACCGAAACCCACAAAGCATGCAGAGTGGGCAGTCAAGGCTTCCCTCATTCTGAAGGGGGAGGACTTGTGTACGGTGCAGAAGAGACTGAAGAGGGAAGCAAACCGCAGAGGAGAAATAACGTTGAAAGAGACCTTGAAAAGCTATAGATCAAATCTATAAATTGTAATAGATTAAACAGTAGAGCCACATGGTCATGCACCTGGGGCTACAGCATGGCTATTCAAAAGGTCAGTTCGATGCTCTTTCTAGCTCCCTTTTCGGAAAGGGGCAGGCATTCGCAGGAAGGTGTAGCTGGAAAAGATGCTTAAATTAAGTCAAATGGAAGGAAGCACCATGCCAAGTTGCAGTTAGTACACGCCCAATGGCCGGCAGCCACGGAAATAATTTCTGCTGAATAGGTTATAAAATAAGCAAGGAACTCTCCAAGCACTGTCATCTCATGATGTTGGAACCAAAAATATTGAGCACTTTTGGAGGCAGGCGAGGAAAGCAGCTGACAGTTGGCTTGTCAGAATTTCTATTAGAAGCACTGCTACTTTATGGTAACACTGATTAGCACATTTTTAAATGTTAGTAGCTGGGTGAAGTTGTTTCTTCAAAAACAAACTACAATAGGCATATTCTCCTCGGTGAATATTAATATCCCCAATTAGATGGGCATTTTTGTCTTTATATTTCCATGGTGTCTTGCCCATGGGTGAGACTATATAGATGTTTGCTGAATTCAATTGAACTCATTATAAAGGTGGAAACACCTGTGCAGGAATAAATGCAGCTCTTTTGAGGATACTTGAAAGAAAAATCATAAAATAAAAGAGCATTTTTATTTCTAGTAATTTGTATCAATCTTCTTTTGAGAACATTATTTTCATAAAAATAAGTTTGGTTAATGATGACAAAAATTGTGCCAAAGTTATAACCCTGCTTATTCAATTAATCATATATTTTACCTTCTTGAACAGTGTTTTAATGTATAATGCTGCTATTAAGAGGCATATTAACCCACATTTAAACTCCAGACAATTCTCTTTAACCAAGCTTTTTATATATGAAACGATATTAGACAAACTTTGTCAATTTCTTTGCACTTATTTCCCCTATTTTGTTTTTTAATATTTCATAATAAATTATAAAACCATATTATATGGATTCAATAAAATCATAAACCTAAATACTTGAGATTTTATTTAGTTTTTGTTTCCTTTTCCTTTTCTAGTAATCACAGAAATATAAAGGTCACAATCTCCCAAGGAACTAATAATGCTAATTTTATAATCCCAAATACATGATTACCTCATTGAAAATAATCTTCTCAAGGTCATAAAAGAATAAATACCTGTGGCCCACAATTTCAGTGATTGACATTGTTTTACTTCTTCCCAGCTCTTTTCTCTACAAGGAATGTTTTCAAACAAATTTTTGACACAAGCAAATTTTGTGTCCAACCAGAACTGTGAGGACCCTGAATGGCATTGAGAAAATTATTCAAGGAAACAAAGGAGGATTCTTTTAAAGATTATTAAGACTATCCTCTTGGATAAGTTCTGAAACTTTTCCCCCCTGAAACCCACAACTACATTTTATTTGGCTATAACCCTCTTAACTATTTGAGGTAGAATGTATTACTTTCATAAAGATTTACTCTCCCTTTGCATCTTCTTTGGGAAGAGTAAAATTCTCCACATCATGGATATTGGTTTTGGGCTTGTGACTTACTTTGATCAACAGAATGGGAGAGAATGGAACATAGGCTACATCCTAAGGAAAAACTTAAAATGCTCATGAGTTCTTTGTTTTGGTCTCTCTCGCTTTTGCTCTCTCCACAAGGAAAGATCTCCTCCATTTGGCAATACTTCTTTGGCTTGGGTCACAAGATAATAGACATATGGCAACAATTCAATCTTCATCAACAGTTTGGAGCAAAACCCCCACAGCTAACCTATAGGACCATTTGTGGGAATTGTGTGTTGTATATTACTGTCATGCTGGATCCCTTGTTATACATCATAAATACAGCAAAAGCAAAGTAATACAGAAATTGATATCAGGAGTAAGCCTGAAGAAAAATATTAAATTTATGCCATTGGCTTTAGAGCCAGGTGTGGGTGGCCAAGAAAGTACATATTTTTGGAGATTATTCTACTCCAACTCCATCATTGAGGGGTGGTTGAAAGGAGGGGCTGATGTGATATAGAGATTATCTCAAGATTTTGAACTTCAAATCTGATGCCATAAAAGCATAACATTTTGAGGGGAGGAAGGAATCCTCACTAGCATCATGGTGGATATATTCTGTGGGTGAAATTTAATATTTGTTATCCAAATTACAAATTATGTGTAGATTATATAATTACACCACAAATATTTATTCTCCCCACCCCACCACTGGAGAACATGTTTTCATTATCAATGTTTGGATTCATAATGTGGTTTCCCTTGACCAAAGAAATATGGTGGGATATGACATACAAGCGATTGAGACAGAGGCTCTAAACATACTTTTGTGTTTTGGTTTGACTTCTTATCTCTACCTTTCTGCCATGAGAAGAACATGCCCTCATTAGCTAATGTTCATTCAGCCTGCACCTCTGAATGATAGCTATAAGGAATGCATTTCTTTTTCTTTTCTTTAAATATTTATTTATTTTTAGAGAGAAAGAGAGAGAGAGCACAAGCAGGAGGGGCAGAGGGAGAGGGAGAGAGAATCCCAAGCAAACTCTGTGCGAAGGCTGGAGCACGACGTGGGGCTCTATCTCATGACTCTGAGATCATGATCTGAGCTGAAACCCAGAGTTGGATGCCCAACCGACTGTGCCACATTGGTGCACCTATAATGAACATATTTAAATGCACTCAGACCCTGGAGAAGAGATGTCTCAGGTATCTTGTAGACCTGTGATTAGGGGAAAAAATGCTTTCTAATGAAAGCCACTGAAGTATTATCACAAAAATCTAATATAAAATCCCATTACAATGTAGGTCAAATCAGCAATCTATACTCCTGAGCAAGCAAAAGTGACATTTCACCTGCTTGCCTTCTCCCTTCCTCCATTTTTACATATTTTATACATGTAATTTATATTATTTAATTACAGTTCTGCTCCATCATATTACAAAGGCATACTTTTTCATTGGTGTCTGTTTTTTAGCCATACTTTCCTAGGACATTCAAGAAGCTTCAGGAGATTCATAAATAAACTGTTGAGTTCATGAGCTCACTGTTACTTTCCTAAATATATTTTATAGACATTTGATCTGAGAGGGTTGGTTTTTGGTAAATTAGAAAGGTACTGCTAAAAACTGCATTAGCCATTACTTTTATTTGGTGAGCTAAACACAAAATAACAAACCTTTATATCTAGTGTGGCCTCATTATTTAATTGCCCTATACGTTTATTTCATTATGTTGATTTTTTAGTTGAAATGAAATATCTGTTTTGCAATAATCCTGATCTCATTGATCAAAGCTAAAGAAAAAAAAACTTTGACAAATCAACCAATTTAAATGAAGGAAAGAAGTCAGGATAGCTATTAGGGGTTTAGGATTTAAGAGTTCTCTTCTAGCTGCTCACAGAATTAACAAGAGGATTAGTTTGGCTCATGAACACCTTTTTATGCCAGACTAAACACCAGGGAATGGAGAACACAGCTGGGATGCTCGAGTTATGTGTGTGTGACAACCCCCCAAGGAACTGCCAACCAGATGCCCACAGTAAAGCCAACATTCCTAGTGTAGCACAGACATGAAACTAATGATGCATCCCACGATGCAGCCATTGAGATAAACCATCTGTTGGCTTATTCATCCACCATTTTGTACTATCGATGTGCATTAAGAAAAAAACATGGCACAGAAAGAAATTTACATGGGGAGGTTTTTGATAAGCAGAAACACCCTAATGAGTACACTTCCATAAACTTGAAGCTATCACAAAGCTATCTTATGTTGTACTATCCACACATTATATACGTGACCCCAACAGTTTGAGAAATTTAACTATTGGGAGCAGCAAGCAAGCAAATTAACTTATTAGTGTGAAATGTTGATGTGAGGTGGAAGAAGACTTGAAGAAGGATTGATAGCAATAGCTTTTAAAAATCATGAACAAATGGCACTACCATACAGAATGGCTAAATTTGTTTCTATCAAATGAAAAGATACACAACTAAAAAAATAGTGCAATCCAGCCACGGCCAATTTATCACTCTAAGTGTTTATATAATAGTAATACTCAAAATAATGACTTCAACAGAAAAGTTCTAGAAAGTTAGAACTTGGAGAAAATATCTGCTTTTATCACAAAGCAATATTTTCATAAGGTTTTGTTACTATCCTTTGCTTTGTAGATCTATTTCTACATAGCAATGCATTGTGGACACTTATAAATTTTCCAGTGAATCTATAAGTGAGGGGGCACCTGGGTGGCTCAGTCTGCCTTCAGCTCCAGGAGTCACAGGATAGAGCCTGACATCAGGCTCCCTGCTTAGTGGGGAGTCTACTTCTCCCTCTGATCCTCCCCTACCCCATTCTCTTGCTTTCTCTCTCACTCTTTCAAATAAATAAATAAAATCTTTAAAAAAAATCTATAAGTGAATGAATAATATTTTACAGGTCACCAAAATTTAGAAAATAGTTGTATATAATTTCATATTTGATTCTATTTGCCACCCAATATATCTTATGCTACCATCTGCATTTAACCATGAGAAACTTAAGACATGGAAAGAAGTATGCCCTGCCTTCATACCCCTTTACATATCTGGTAATCGGAAGAGTCTAGACTTAAAACTAGATTTTCTCAATCCAAATCAAACTGAGTTTGCCATAAGAAGTGATTTTATATACTAGTTAAATTATTGTCTTCCCTCTTCACATAAGTATTACACACTGATAGGACAGAAGGTTACAACAAATAAGCTATACAATTTTACTTTTTTAAAGATTGATTGATTGATTTTAGAGAGAAAGAGAAAGTGAGTGAGAACAAGTGGGAGGGGGAGAGGGAAAGGAAGAGAGAATCTCAAAAGGACTCCATAGTTGAGTGTGGAGACCAATGCAGGGCTTGATCTCACAACCCTGAGATCATGACCTAAGTCAAAAGCAAGAGTTGGACACAACCAACTCTGCACCCAGGTGCCCTTGTACAATTTTTAACAATATTTTTAAATGTAAATATCAGACACAGAAAGTCTTGACAATTTTCATTTGAAAAATATTGATTTCATAGCAAAATTATTTTGACATTTGTCACAACTTGAAAATTTTATATTTAAGTCTATGCTACCCAGAGCAATTCCTATTAAAATACCATTGACATTTTTCACAGAGATATAACAAATAATCCTAAAATTTGTATGGAACCAGAAAAGACCCTGAATAGCCAAAGGAATGTTGAAAAAGAAAACCAAACTGGTGACATCACAATGACAGACTTCGAGTTCTATTACAAAGCTGTAATGATTAAGACAGCATGGTACTGGCACAAAAAGACATAGATCAGTGATGATCAATGGAACAGAATAAAGAACCCAGAAATTGACCCTCAACTCTATGGCCAACTAATCTTTGACAAAGCAGGAAACAATATCCAATGGAAAAAAGACAATCTCTTCCAACAAATGGTGTTGGGAACATTAGACAGCCACATGTAAAACAATGAAACTGGACCATTTTCTTACACCATACACAAAGATAACTCACAAATGATGAAAGACCTAAATGTGAGACAAGAATCCATCAAAATCCTAGAAGAGAACACAAGCGGAAACCTCTCTGACCTCAGTCGTAGCAACTTCTTGCTAGACACATCTCCAAATTCAAGGGAAACAAAAGCAAAAATGAACTATTGGACCTTCATCAAGATAAAAAGCTTTTGCACAGCAAAGGAAACAGTCACAAAACCAAAAGTCAACTGACAGAATGGGAGAAGATATCTGCAAATATCTTATCAAGTAAAGGGCTAATATTCAAGATCTATTAAGAACTTATCAAACTCAACACCCAAAGAACAAATAATCCAATCAAATGGGAAGAAGGGGTGCCTGTGTGGCTCAGTGAGTTAAGCCTCTGCCTTCAGCTCAGGTTATGATCTCAGGGTCCTGGGATTGAGCCCCACATCAGGCTCTCTGCTCAGCAGGGAGCCTACTTCCCCCTCTCTCTTTGCCTGCCTCTCTGCCCACTTGTGATCTCTCTCTCTCTGAAAATAAGTAAATAAAGTCTTAAAAAAAAAAAAAGAAATGGGAAGAAGACATGAACAGACATTTCTCCAAAGAAAACATACAAATGGCTAACAGACACATGAAAAAATGCTCAACATTACTTGGCATCAGGGAAATACAAATCAAAACCACAATGAGATATATCTCACACAGGTCAGAATGGCTAAAATTAAAAGTCAGGAAACAACAAAGGGTGGTGAGGTTGCAGAGAAAAGGGAAACCCTCTGACACTGTCGGTGGTATAGTCACTCTGGAAAACAGTATGGAGATTCCTCAGTAGTTAAAAATAGAGCTACTCAACAACCACTATAGCAATTACACTACTGGGTATTTACCCAAAGGGTCACCTGCACTCCAGTGTTTATAGCAACAATGTCCATAATAGCCAAACTATGGAAAGAACCTAGATGCCCATCAACAGATGAATGGATAAAGAAGATGTGGTGTGGTGTGTGTGTGTGTGTGTGTGTGTGTGTGTGTGTGTGTGTGTGTGTTTAAAATGGAATATTACTCAGCCATCAAAACAGATGAAATCTTACCATTTGAAATGATGTGGATGGAACTGGAGGGTATTATACTAAGGGAAGTAAGCCAATCAGAGAAAGACAGTTATCATATGGTTCTACTCATATGAGGAATTTAAAAACAAAACAGGATCATAGGGGAAGGGAGGGAAAAATAAAAGAAGATGAAATCAGAAAGGGAGACAAACCATAAGGAACTCTTAACTATAACAAACGAACTGAGGGTTTCTGGAGGGGAGGTGAGTGGCAGATGGGGTAACTGGGTGAGGGACATTAAAGAAGGTACATGATATAATGAGCACTGGATGTTATATGCAACGAATGAATAACTGAACTCTACACCTGAAACTAATAATACACCATTATGTTAACTAACTGAATTTAAATAAGTTAAAAAAAAAAACAAAAAAAAAACATAAAAAAGAAAATTTTATATTATTTAGATCAATTACTTTTCTTGAAATCTGTTCAGCAGGAAGATGCAAGTAAGCATAACTGACTAACCTAAGAATTTTTAAAAGGCTTATGTATGAAAAGTTGGAACTCTTTCATGGAGTCAGTAACCATAATTTCTTTTTCTCTCACCTACTTTTTCTCCCTCTCTCTCCAGCAAGAAAAGTTTTACTGCTTTAAAATAAACTTTAAACAACTACTTAAATATGTGAATCCATGTATGTGTTTCATTATAAATGACAGGAAACATGAGACATTCAAGAGGACTGTAATAAAAAAAAACCACACTTTATATTAGAAAAAGATACAGCAACACTTGAATGAGATTGCTAGGAGACAGGAAGAGTATCATCTAGTTAGTATATAAAGTGCAGAACACTGTCTTTCAATCTCTACTCATTTCAACCTAAAATAATGAATTCATCTCATGGAACTCCGGGAATAATGAGCAATTCATCTTTCCAAGCATGAAGGGGAAGAATCTTTGTGAAAATGATGTACTTCAGTTTTCCCTCAAAGTTGGCAGCCCTCCTAGTCATTAAAAAGACCTACCTTACAAGGCAGCAAAGTTTACCTTTGGCTCCTGTCCCACATCTCAAGACTCTTCCTATCTCTTCTCTCTTCCTGCCTCTTTTACAGAATGTGCTAGAATCTCTTGCTAAGAGAATCATCCCTCCAGATAGAGTGTATTGCCTGTGTATGTTTGTGTGTATTATATGGATCTTGAGGATAAATACCCTAAAACCTAAATAATTACTATATCAGGAGAGTTATTGTATGCTTGCATATCATTTATTCAATTTTGAGTAGGTAATCTATAATTTTCATTAGCTTAAAATCATAATGGTATTTAGTATGAAGTGTCTTCTCATTTCAATTTTGCTGCAAATTTTCCTGATTCCCACTTCTCTTACCAAAAAATGTCATTTTTATTAGTCTTTTGTATTCTTTCAGGTATATTTTAAGCATATATAAGAAAAATAATTATATAGTCTCTTTTCTTCTTCACTGTTTTTTACTCAGTAAAGTGACAAACACAATATTTTTTATGTTGCCTATTTTTAAAATTCACAAGGTATTTTGGCAATTTTGCATTCATTCAACTACATAGGAAATCCATCTTTTATTTATTTATTTTTAAAGATTTATTTATTTATTGAACAGAGAGAGAGAGATCACAAGTAGGCAGAGAGGGAGGAGGAAGCAGGCTCCCTGCTGAGCAGAGAGCTTGATGTGGGGCTCAATCCCAGGACCCTGAGATCATGACCTGAACCGAAGGCAGAGACTTTAACCCACTGAGCCACTCAGGCATCCCAGAAATTCATCTTTTAAATTGTTAAAATATGATTTATATTAATATAATAATGTATGGTTCTAAGTATAGTTTAAATATTAAAGAGAATCATAATACATGATCAAGTTACATAATCAATCATCAGATTTTTTCCACTGGTGGGCAACTTTGAGTCTATAAGGTAACATCTATAAGTAATAAGCAATTATCCTTCAATATAAGGTCAAACACATTAGATACACACTCAGAAGTAAACAAAAGAGCTATATTTTAAAGAAAAAGACATTTTTAGTGAACATATGTGTTTGACTCAAATGAAATATATCACTTCTTAATAATTGTGTGTTTAGGATTATTACAGAATTAACTACTTTATGCAATACCACAAATCACAAAATGATCATGTATATAAAAATTTTCCATCTAGCAGAATGTAAAAAACACTAGACTGCACTTCTAATCAAGACTTTTTAAATGTAAAATTTAAGACATGCACAAATCATAAATGTCCAGTCTGTGTACTTTCACAAAGCAATCACCTCTAAATAACCAGTATCTTAATAAAGAAATGGAATATTTACCAGCATCCTTGAAGCCACCCTCCATGAAAAGAGAACAGAGACTTATTATCCAGACTGAAAACAGAAGAACAGACACCTCTCATTGGAAGTTGAAGAAAAGGGCACTTGAGTGTCTTAGTTGGTTAAGTATCTGACTCTTGGTTTCAGCTCAGGTCATGATCTCATGGTCGTGAGATGGAGCCCCAAGTCAGGCTCCACCCTGCATTGGAGCCTGCTTAAGGTTTACTCTCTCCCTCTGCCCCTTCCCCTCTCTCTAAAAAAAAAAGAAGTTGAAGAAAAATTATTAAGCTTCTGAAAATATTAACTCCATTATGTCACTGTCATACCTTCCTACCTTCCCACCTTCCCAGCTTTCATACCAAATGCTATAAAAATAATTCGTGTTTGAAATCACAGAAATATGCAGGTTTAAAGAGTGCTTCATAATTAAGAAGGCACAAAAGTCCAAGATCCCAATCCCAAGGGAATATAATAAACTCTATATGAATTTGTGTCTAGAATTTAAATCTCAAAGATTAGATCCAAAATGGAGGGCTTCTAGTACATACCAGCTTTCAGCATCTTTTGGTCATCCAAGCAATTATAATAACAATGTGGAAAGATAACCATTACTGAGTGTTTCAGTGTGTTATAAACTATTCTAAATACCTTACATGAATATATCACTGAATCTTCATAACAACTCAAAAGGTGTATATAATTGTCCCCATTTTAAAGTTTTGGGCAAAGTAGAGAGTAGTTAGTGTGATCAAAATAATTTAGGGTGAGTCATCCAGCTTGGCAGTGTCAGAGGGAGGGTCAAAGCCGGTCAGTCTATGTCTAGCATCACAGTGACTCAGAATGAATCTCTGAAAGAGACTACGAATCAGCTTGGCAAGAAGTAATGGAGCATAAGAGAGACCTCAGTCAATGAGGCAGCCAGTTTTAGTAGGACTCCAGGCACAATCACTCAGGGAACTGGAGTCCAGTCATCATTCAAAGTCCAAAGAGACTTAGTAAGCTAATGTTGGGTTCTTCCTCAGCTCCTCCATGGTGATCCCCTGTAACATAGTAGTGTGGATAGTTTACAGAATCTCCAAATTTGAGGTCATTTTCTTCCAGCAATGAGTATTCTCTCTGTCACTATCTGACACTGGCCTCTTGGTAATGAGAGTCTTCTTTTAGTTCCATAGTCCTTGCCAGTGAGGTATTATTCCAACAAGGTTGAGAGATATATTATCATCTATCTGAGAAAAGAGTTCCTTGCCTTCTTGTATCACTATATTAATAATAATATACAAATATATTAATATGTATATTTCAATAGCTTTAGACAATATGCTTATTTTATGATCATAAAATTTAATGTGGGTAGACTTTAATGTCTAGTTATGTCATCTGACACTGATGGTCACCATGGAAAACTGATAGAGAAATGGAAGAAGCCACTTACTGAGAACTAGGCTGAAGTAGGCTGAACTTCAACTGCTGAAATCCTAATTGCAAAGGAAACTGCAAACTATAGTGTCACATGGGTATTTGGTGAATCATATTTGCTCACCACATGCAGCTTACTTTTCAGAAATTGTCGACATTCTTGTTACCTTTCCTTGTTCTGGAGTTTTGATCTTGGCATTCTGATTGTTCAACTGCGAGTCTCAAATTTCCTTGGCCATTTCTCCTGGAAAGCCTCCAAGTCCTTTTACAAGTTGTATTTCTGGTGGGGAATGCTGTGATATCCCAGTGTGGACATAACCCTCTGTTCTAAAACAAAACCAAATGAAACAAACATCATGTTTTAATTTTTTCAAAAAACATTCTTAAAAAAAACATTAAGTGTATTTTAATTTGAATTAATTTAATTTTGTAATGCAAGAAAAAATATTACCTATAATTTTCCCCTGGTGGCAGTGATAGAACTTCATAGGTGTTGGAGATAGAACAGTCCAGAAAATATACTAATTGAACTCTTCTAACTAACAGCTTTGGTTCTAAATTTCCATGTTATTACTGATTAATATTCTGTAATTTCTGATCATTTTCTCCCACTTATGTGGTTTACATACCTTCTAGTCACTTTTTTTTACTTTTTAATATTTTTTCTATTTAATTCCTCTTTAAATGAAATAATAGTTCCAAGTCACTAATATAGAATTTTAATGGCGAATGTCCTTGTATTTATTGTGTTCTCAGAAGTTTTATCTTACATGGTTGCATTCAGAACTCATTATTTAACTCCATTTCCAAAGATGAATAATATTAAAAATATGTTTTTGTTAATTACTTAATTGGAATTTAATAATAATTTCCCCAAATGAAAATACTACTCTGACCTCCCTATGCAGAGACCAATTTAGTTGAGACTCCAAGAAATGTTGGAGGGTATATACATGCAGACTAGAAATAGTGAGTTTTTTAGCTGTATGCTTCTTCGGAATTTTTGTCTTTCAGACAGTCCACAGGTTACATTATTGTGCTCTGTTTCAGTGTTAATCCAGAGGATTCCTGATAAACAAGTGTTCGATAATAGTAAGGGCTCCAAGGGGTGCCTGGGTGGCTCAGTCAGTTAAACATCTGTCTTTGGCTCAGGTACTCATCGCAGAGCTCTGGGATTGAGCCCCAGTGGTTGAGCTTCTTGCTCAGCAGGGAGGCTTCTCCCTCTCTCTCTACCCCCGCCCCTCCCCTACTTGTACATGCATGCACACTCTCTTTCTCAAATAAATAAAATCTAAAAAAAAAAAAAAAATAGTAAGGGCTCCAAGATTCCAGAACCAATCAAATCCTGTAGGAAGAAATCCAAACCAGGTGGCAAATTCAAGAATTAAACTGGCCTCTGAATTGCAGGTGACTTGGGGTAAACTGAATATCCTAAATATTACACTAAAAAGAACATATTAATGTGGATTCTTTCAGCTGTAAATAAAATATACACATATGTTTATACATTATACATACATATACACATATATATCAACTTGAACTAGCTTAAAGCAAAAGAGACTATAGTAGCCCAACATAACTGGCAAGTCAAGGAATTGGTTCACTCAGAGCACAGCTGGATGAAGGGATTCAAAGGGTATCAAGACCATGCCACTCTGTATACCTCTCGGCTCAGCCTCATCCTTAGGTGTTTCTCTCCACATGCAACAAGTGCTTGCAATCCTGATTATTACTGTAAACAAGCTGGTGAAGACGAATTGCCCCATCTCCCAAGGTAGGGGTTGGTAGGTAGAAGGGTTAGCCCTACCTAAACTGAGCAAGGTTATTATGGAATGACTGAACACAACGCCTTCTTTGTCAAAATTATGTTTAATTTTTCTTAGGCTTATTGTGATTGTTTAATCATGACTATCTTTGCTTATATTTTCCTAATAAATACAATTTTTTTGAGAGAGAGAAAGAGAAAGTGTGTGTGTTGGGGGGGAGGTTGCAGAGGGAGAGGCAGAGAGAGAACCTTAAGCATGCTCCATACCCAGCACAGAGCCGATGCAGGGTTTAATCTCACAAGCCGGAGATCATGACCTGAGCTGAAACCAAGAAGCAGATGCTTAAACAAACTGAACCACCAGGAACCCCAATTTAATATAATTTCAATTTACCACCTTTATCCTTTTGGATTCTACTTTTTATCTTTTATGTTACATATGTTCAAAATTTTACATTTTTGCTATTTCCATACTGTTTTTATATGCAAGCGATGAATCATGGAACACTACACCAAAAATTAATGATGTACTATATGGTGACTAACATAATAAAAAAATAAAAATAATTTTACAACAAAAAATAAAATTAAAAATTAAAGTATCTGTCAAACAAAACAGTGAAGTTGGTCTATGCTGTAAATCAGAGATAGTATCTGTCTCAGGTGTGATACTGGACAAAGTTCAAATGCTGTCTGCACCACACTGACCCTGCAGAGATTCCTCTAGCAGTTAATGATGCCTAGAAGAGTGCATGGCAAACTTTTGATGTTCAGTAAATATGTATTGAGTCAATGACGGTCTTTCCTGATTCTTTCTTATAGGAATTCCTTCACTATAAAACTAATCTACAAATTCAGTGAGTAGATTGTCCCCCCCACCATTTACAAATGAAAGAACTAAGAGTACGACAGGCTAAGTAACCAATTGGAGAATAATAGTTGATTCATTAGGTTAGGCTTAGAGTTTGAATTAATATCATGTAACTTGATTGAATAGACATTTATAGATGCTTACCATATGCAAACCACTGTGCTAGGATCTTGGTAGATAAATAATACACTATTCCTATTCATCCTAACCATTCAATCTAATTGGAAAAAATGTGGAAACAAATTGAAACAGTATGAAGTAAGTACTACTTAGAGGTAAAGTAACAGGAAGTTCAGAGGAAGGTGTGTTTCATTATGATGAACACACCTCATAAAGACCTTTAAAAATGAGATGATTCTTGGGGTGCCTGGGTGGCTCAGTCGTTAAGTGTCTGCCTTCAGCACAGGTCAGATCCCAGGGTCCTGGGATTGAGCCCCGCATCGGGCTCTCTGCTCAGCGGGGAGCCTGCTTCTCCCGCTACCATTCCCTCTGCTTGTGTTCCCTCTCTGGCTGTGTTTCTCTCTGTCAAATAAATAAAATCTTTAAAAAAAAAAATGAGATGATTCTTAATATCCCCTTAATGGATAAATACAGCTTTCAGAGACAAAGAAGGGAGAATGCTGGGCTAATGTAATAATACAAGTCATAATTCAAACCAGTGAAAGTTTTCAGAAATTGGATGTGCAGAGAAAATAAGTGATGAAAAAGTTGGCATCACAAATTCATTAGATTACACAGACAGAAAAAATATTTCAGTAATGGTAGACTCTGACATTTTTGAGGAAAGACTTGCCATTGCTCTCCATAACATTGAGAATTTCTAGCTTGAAACCTTCCCGGTGGAGAAGGAATAACTAGCTGACTCAGTTATGGCGGGTCTCTCTATCCTCCCAACTTTCTCAGTCCAGTGCACTGTTTACAGGGGTGGGAATACTGCCCTGCCTAAACCCTGCAAAGATGAATACATTCATCTTGACCTGACCCATTCCCCCACTGGGTGAACTCAGTTCTTGTTCCCGTGCCTTCATTTCTCAAAGAACCCAGTTGAGAAGTACTTGGGTGGCTCAGTGGGTTAAGCATCCAACTCTTGATTCTGGCTCAAGTCATGACCTCACAGTTATGGGACAGAGTCCTGCTTAGGGCTCTGCATTCAATGTGGAGTC
Source organism: Procyon lotor (assembly GCA_028646535.1). NCBI lineage: Eukaryota > Metazoa > Chordata > Mammalia > Carnivora > Procyonidae > Procyon > Procyon lotor. The sequence continues at coordinate 164,467,153 of CM053603.1, read as the reverse complement.
TGCCTCAGATTCTCTCCCTCTCCCTCCTGTTGACTCACTCTCTCTCAAACAAATAAAATCTTAAAAAAAAAAAAATCCCAGATGAAATCTCCATGACTTATGCCAGATGGCTTTTAAGGTGGATATCCTTATTAGATCAGATGCCCCAGGGTCCTTAACCTCTGATCTTGCTTATCCCACCCCTCTTCAAATTTATACCTAATATCTGCTGCACTCCCTTTACATCCAAAGTACCCCATCAGTTTTGTTTCTTTTATCTTCTTACTAACTTCCTCTAAGTTCAGCCCACCAAATGACTGGTACCATGCTAAGATAGCCAAACGCTGTTTCTGCAATAGTGGAGAAATGTTCTTTGTGTCCCAACACAGACTAAAAGGAGAATTGGGCAATAATAGCATTCCACTGTTTTGTTGGTATATACTAAAGACAAAATGATCAGTCCCTTCGGGACATTTTGTTTGGATACTAGATCAGAAAAGATTGTTTTCTGCTTCCTTTGATATTACAGGCATTTCAATCATGCTAATAACCATTTAGTAAACAATAAGTAGTCTGTACAGGTAAAAGCCTTACAGATATTAAAGCCTGAAAATGTCCAAATAGCAATCTAAAGCAGTGAGGCTAGCTAAATTATAAGAGTGTCTCAAAAGATGTACCTTCAATCAGGACATTACAATTCCAGTAACACATGCCAAAAGAAAAAATTTTCGTGTATTAGAGATTGGATCTAGATAATTTGCTTGACATTACCTAACAACTTAGAAAACAAACAAACTGTGGCATCCCTGTTAGTGTTTCCTGAATGCTGAAAGCAATCAATATAGTGATTGCTCTTTAAATGATAATGCCACCACTTCTTCCAAATAACATGATGATCCTTGGCTTTCTGCTTCCATCTTAGTTTGTATGTCTAGCTAAAATAAACATGGTGTTTACACATTTTCACTGCAGGATCACTAGCAACGTCCCTTCAGAGACAAATATTTTAAAATGTGATTTCATCATAGAAGAATCTTCAATACATAGCTTATGCATAAAGAATAGAGAGTTAAATAAAATTAAATTCCCATTTCAAGAGAATATTTAAAGAAAGCTTTCTATGAATTGGTTTCATGATCAAATTTCTTACTAAAGTTCAAAATATCTCGGTTACACTTTGAAAATTTACTATTTTAACTATAATATACTTAAGTTTTAAATTTATTTAGATCACTTGTTTAGCTGTGGCTTTATTATTTTTTTTTTACATTTCTAGTGAAACTATGCGAAGACTCATTAAATTTAAATAGTATATGACAAAAGTGTAAATGGGAGTTAGTATTGCTTTAAATCTAAATTTACAGACTTTAAAAATAAGAATTCTCTCATTTCTATTTAGTTTTGGAACTAATTTTAAATTTGTCTGAGCTGTCATGATCAAAAGTAACCTTTTCAAAATGTGATGTATGGTTCAATACCTGTATCTAAAACCAAAAAGAGTCTCTTATTGATCTATTGATTTCTGAGGGCAATTATGGTGGTTTCAGATGTTAAAATTGCTATTAACTATGATATTGTTTGGACAATGGCAAAGCCATGCTATTAGTTAATGTTCAGACTGATATTGATTGGCTTTTTCAACAATAAATATAAGCTTACTAGACCTGGTGTTCAACTGTTTCTTTTCTGACAGTTATAGTAGTAGCAAAAAGAAAGACTCAAACTGTGTGTTGTACAACCAACCCATATCAGAAGCAAAATTAATTACTGCTTCATTTATCTTCATCTTCACTCCAAAGAGCACTCTGTATCTGCCTCTAAGGTAACACTTACTACATAATATTGTGATTTATTGTTGTTCATGAATTCTATGTTCTTTAAATGCCAGTAGCACACTTAACAGAAAAGCTCTCAAATATTCATCATGGAACAAATAATTTCAAGTGAACAAACTTAGGACAGAAAAATTTAACCAGCAAAAGCAAGTCTAGAGAGGCGGTGTAATAAAACTTTGTGGACATTGAATTGTTCTACATCAGTGCTGTCCAATGTAGGAATGACTAATCTTATATGATTATTACACATTGGTTACTGCCACCGAATTTTAACTTTTATTTAGTTTTTTAAAAGTTACACTTTTTAAAAGTTACACTTAGTGGCTGCTGTATTGGACAGGACATTTCGCTCAGTGGGTTAAACTCGAGGCTTTGGCTCGAGTCATGGTCTCAGGGTCCTGGGATCGAACCCCACATCGGGCTCCCTGCTCAGCAGGGAGCCTGCTTCTCCCTCTCTGCCCTGCCTCTCTGCCTACTTGTGATCTCTCTCTGTCAAATAAATAAATAAAATCTTAAAAAAAAAAAGTAAATTTTGGCAATCTTTCAAAAGTGTAGATCATGGGGCGCCTGGGTGGCTCAGTCGTTAAGCGTCTGCCTTCGGCCCGGGTCAGATCCCAGGGTCCTGGGATCGAGCCCCGCATCGGGCTCTCTGCGCGGCAGGGAGCCTGCTTCTCCCGCTACCATTCCCTCTGCTTGTGTTCCCTCTCTCGCTGTGTTTCTCGCTGTCAAATAAATAAAATCTTTAAAAAAAAAAAAAAAAGTGTAGATCATTTTCCTTCTCAAATGTTGTAAGTCAGAAGTACAAACGGGAATTCAACCAAAGGTCACTCTACAGCTATGAAACACATGCCATAATCAAGTTTTTATTGATGAAGACCAAAAAACACCAAACTTCTAAATAAAGAGAAGATATTTAATAATCATATCTAAAGACCCTGCAGTTGATACTTTCAGCTCCCACGATTAATTACTGAACTAGACAGCAAAAATCACTTGAAGTAGAAGCAAAAATTAATTACTGAACCCCAGAGTAAAACTCAAATTAAGCAGACAGATGTGATCCCCTTCAAAAAAAGAAATGCCAAAGAGAGATGGCCAACAGAACTAGCCATTAGAAAGCAGTAACTATTATTAATATCTATTCATCTTGAAACCTGCAGGTTTCGAGAATGAATTTCCAGAATGTAACTCACAATGCTCCAAGGCCATCTACCATCTACCATGTCGCCAAACCTCACCCCGACCTGTTTAAACTCTGATGCTAACTTTTTCCCTTTAGACTCATTGATTGTTTTTAATTTGACTTACTTTCCTCTAGCTTAAGTAATCCATTCAATAGTTACCTAGTATCATGTACATGCCGTTCAGTGTTCTATGTACTGAGATACAGGTCTGAACGAGGCAGACCAAAATCTCTGCTCCCAAAGTTTAGAGTAGGAAGGGAGATGCAGAAAATGAACAAACTACATAATTTGAAATACATCATATGCTAATGAATGCCAAGTGCTAAGGAACAAAATAAAGAATAGGGCTAGGAAGGGGGTGTGTGTGTGTGTGTGTGTGTGTGTGTGTGTGTGTGTGTGTGTGCATAGAATGCAAAGGGGCATCATAAGGACATTCTTAGGAAAATGTGGAGGAAGAACATATCAGGCGGGGGTTAGAAAAAGGGTGAGAGGTGTGCCTGGGTATCTTTGTCAGTTCAGCATCTGATTCAACCTTCACTCAGTTCTTCAATTACGGTGGTGAGTTTAAGCCCCACACTGGGATGGGCGAGGAACCTATTTTAAAGGAAAAAAAAGAAACAAAAAAAACCAGGTGGGAGATGCAAGTCTCTGAGGCAGAAGCATGACTTGTTGTTTTTAGGCAAAGCAAAAAAACCATGTAGTTGGAACAAAACGCAGCAGGAGCAGATTAGGAAGCACATCAGAGACACAATAGGGGCCAAATAGTGTAGACTTTGAAGGCTATTTCGAAGACTAACTTTAACTCTGAATAATATGGGAAGATGTGAGATGACGTGATCTTTGATAGTTACTCTACCACTCTGACTATCATGTTGACCTGAGATTAAAAGGTGTCAAGAGCAAAAACAAAGAGATCCATTTTAGGAGTTCAGGATTATGAGACTTGACAGTAGCCCAGGTAAGCAATGATGGTAGCTTGAACCAACGTGGAATCTGTGGAGGTGAGGAGAACTGATCAATTTCTAGACATGGTTTTTAAATGAACAATTAAGGCACTGGATGGACTGGATAGGTCTATAATAGATGCAGGGAAGAGAAGTCAAGATTTTTTAACCTGAAAAACTGAATGAATGAATGAATGAATGAAATATATTTACTAAAATGGAGGCAACTGGAAAATAGTGCTTTGGGGAGGGGAAAATTAGGAGCTAAATTTAGAATTTGATTTGAGATGTTTCTTAGATAACAGTGTGCTACCATTGATTATAAAAATTGTAGAGTTCAGGGGCGCCTGGGTGGCTCAGTTGGTTAAAGCCTCTGCCTTCGGCTCAGGTCATGATCTCAGGGTCCTGGGATCAAGCCCTGCATCCAGCTCTTGGCTCAGCGGGGAGCCTCCTTCCCTCTCTCTCTGCCTGCCTCTCTGCCTACTTGTGATCTCTCTGTCAAATAAATAAATAAAATCTTTTTAAAAAAATTGTAGAGTTCAAAAAAAGTTGGAACTACAGATATAAATTTGGGATTCATCAACATCTAAACTCTACATAAAACCCAGATATTAAGGAAGACTACCATAAATAGAAGGACACACATGGGCATCACAAGTGCAGAGGTACCCATGGTGAAAGTGAGGTAAAAAGTACTGTGTAGAAAAGCTATGTTTCTAAGGGCAGAAAAAAGAAATTATTGTTGTTTAATGACACCTGAGGGTATGACCCTACAATATCCCAAGCATAACCCTGAATTCCTCAAAGAAGAAAAATACTGTGTAATGTTCAAAATATAGACTCATCAAACAGAAAATTCTGAATTGCATTTTAGAAAGTGTTCACTATAAAAATGTGCATATAAACATATTATTAATGAAAACTTTAACTTTCAGTAACTTAAAAGATCTATTCTGGTACATATACTTTGCCGTTCCCCAAACAGATGTAACTCCTATATCTACCTGAAATACATGGGACAATGGAATGATACTGTATTACAGATTTGCAAATTGCTAAAAGACTAGATCTTAAAAGTTCTCATCCCAAGAAAAAAATTTGTAAGTATGCAATACCTCATTTTAACTAAACTTACTATGGTAATCATTTTGCTATATATACACATATTAAATCAGGTGTGTATACCTGAAATTAACAAAATGTTCTATCTCAATAAAACTGGGGTTTCGGTCTGTACGACACTTGGAGAGGACAGCAAACTTGTTCCTTGTTCTTTATTCTGTTCCATTTCTCATATGCTTATTAAGCTTCTGGAAAGTTCAGAATTATACAATAGTAATAGACCCTACATCTACTACTTGATCCTATCATCTGAAGAAATCATTCTTTTGGGAGTTTATTTAAAAAAGGAAAAATCCAAGTGACATCTACTAAGTAAACTAAACCCTTTCAAGAAAATGTAAGTTTCACTAGAACAAAGCAAAGTGATTTTCTCAACAGAGATCTTACCCAGTGGTTTCCTGTGAAAATATAAACAGCGGTGACCAGGTTTCTAGAAGTTAATCTCTATGCGTCCACAGAAACATACTTTCCAGAAGTTGCTTTGTTTGTACCCATAAGCAAAGGAGGGGAAGGGAAATAATAGTTCTATATATTTTATTAAAAGGGAATGCTATCTGTGTTATTTTATAAAGCCGCTCAAACTCCATTGTTACATGTTTTGAAATTCACTCAGTGTTGTTGAATATTTTTCCAGGTACAATGTCTCAGTAGGAAATAAGAAACTGTGACAGGAAAAATGCCCTGTTTTCTATTAAAGATAAACTAAATGTCATAATGGTGAATATGGCATTTAATGTGGCTGCAATATGTTTGTGTAAGTATGAGTACTACCATCATTTATTTACCTAATCTCCAGATAATTGTAATACTCATTTGAAAACAATCTTATAGGACCATGGTAAGATTTCCAGTCAAGTATCCATAGTGAGCTTAATAGTTTCTGGTAAGATGCCCGATTTTATTAATTTCTTTTCCATTTCAATAGTTATGATATATTTTTGAAGTCTTAATTGGTAAACTACAGACATGCCTTGGGATTTTTATTCTAAAATTTTAAAAATTAATTTCTTACAAAACACACAAAAAAATGCAATTTCATTTTTTCAGTGAGCTGATACATTTTTAAGATTTTTTTTTTAGTCACTGACTTCTCCCTGAGCTATTGCTATTAAGAGTATTAAAAACATGTAATCATAGACTCTAGCTACTTTTAATTGCAATGTTTGCTAAGTCCATTTCTCAAATACCATCACAGCTTTTGAGTAAAAATGAGGTGTTAAAAAACACCAAAATGTCAGGTTTTTTGACACACAAACAGAATCTAAGATTTGTATCATATGTCTTCAAAATACTATTTTTCCATGAGAGCCTCTATGAAGAATGGAGTACACAATTAATATTTCACAATATCAGGTCATAGTCATACCTTTATTTACCTCTGCTATGGATCAAGCCACTCAGATTGTCTAAGATTACTAGATGGCCTTCCTTTTAACTAAAATTATATCAACTTAGTGGCTGAGCAAAGTAATACATGCTTTTGATTAATATTAAATTTATTATATATTATTTTCTAAAATACTATTGAATTGGTGATCAAAACCTTCCAAAATATGTGGTAGATGAGAAAAAGGGATTTCAAAATACCCTTAAGTGAAAAACTTAGGAATGGCAACATTTTAAGAAGCCAAATTAAAGACCTCTAATTAGTATAATTGAAAAATCCTTTATATTTCACTTACAAGGAAATGGATGTGTAGCTGGAAACAAAATTTGAGATTATAAATCCATAATGATGTTTTTCATGGCAATTTAAGTGCAGCTTGGAAGAGTGTTTGAAATTTTAAGCAAACGGTATGCTTACTTTTTATGTATGCATACACTTTTACTTGTACATTTTTTGGCAATCACTTAAGACTATTGCAGAATTTTATCCAAAACTTGACTGAAAAGAAAGATAATTCAGCTCTCTCAGCTGACTTTTCCCCCATGTGTCAAAAGCCGCTTGATATTCAAATGGCTCTCAAAGAATTTGCTACCATCTCAGCATCCCCTCATGATCACAAAAATTACATCTGACCCAGGATCATCTCAGATTTAATCAAACAAGGTTCTTCCAAATCAAAGGATCACTAAATAATATAAATGAATAATTTTGGTAGTTTTAAAATTAATTTAAGTTACAAACCTAAAGCCCACTGAATTTAAAACTAAGACATCCATTTAATGACTGGATTAATGTTTACCATTTAAAGTATTATTTTTGATTTATATCAGATGCCATTCTCTAACAGTGATTTTTCAAAATGAACTTTCCTTTTAAATTATTCAAGTTAATCACTGACATTGAATGATAACCTAGCTTTGAAAGATGGAGAACATGCAGAATATTTACCACCCATGTTAAATTGTACAGGATGTGATACTTTTAAGGACCAAGATGGATGAAGATGAAAATCTGATCTTGCTTTGTTGAAAACCAAGTATCTTTTCTATCATCATCATTCAGTTAAAAGTTAGATTTTGATAAAACTACTAAGAAACATAAAACATTCTATTTTTAGGACCAATTTTAGGACCAATAGGACCAATAAGGACCAATTTTATGGTTGCATACTTTCTATTTTTCATCTACATTATCAGTGGGTCAACTTAAAATGTATTAAATAATTTCAGAATCTAGCTAAACTTCCATTTTCTCAGAAATTATTAGAATAAAAATAGAACTTTTTAACAAAAGAAGTTGTCATAGCAGCTTTATGAACTTTAATAAAAATTGTTTACAAAATGTAAACTTCATCAAAACGTGCTTCTGCTTTCCTCTGGTACATAAACAAAGAGTCACAACATATAATTCAAGAAAGTATTAAAAAAATAAAACGCCCTTAAGTGAAAAATTTGGGAATGGGCACGATCTCTAAAATTCAAATGATTCTCTGCCTTTAAAGGGTGGAATTTTAGAATACATATGAATTAAGTCAATTTATGTCAGTTGTTTACTGTCAGATTAGAAATGGTTCCTGTCCTCATTTAATATGTCAAGGAAAGAAAATACTTTTCAAAAAGTATCAGCGAAATGTTTGGTTGTTCATTTCCTCAGCCAAGGAAGTTGACTAAATCAGTATACTTCTTGGCCTTCAAACTAGAAGACTTTTCTGTTATCAAATTAGCACCAAATTAATAAGCAAATTACCCTTCTGGGAACTGAGTTCAAATGCAACATGGCTATATTTTTATTACCTTTCCCTAATCAAAGACTTTGTACCATAAGAGTTTATTAAAATTTGTATGAACAGGGGCACCTGGGTGGCTCAGTGGGTTAAAGCCTCTGCCTTCAGCTCAGGTCATGATCCCAGGGTCGTGGGATCGAGCCCCGCATCAGGCTCCCTGCTCGGCAGGGAGCCTGCTTCCCCCTTTCTCTCTGCCTGCCTCTCTGCCTACTTGTGATTTCTCTCTCTCTGTCAAAAAAAAAAAAAAAAAAGTTTCCTATTCTTTAAAAAAAAAATTTGTATGAACATTTTAGCATTTTCCTACTTATTAAAATCCAAGTGTTGAGAAGTTTAAGCGATAACATGCTTACAATAGTGAAATAAGGAATGATTATCAATAACAGAAAGATCAGTGACCTTATTTTAAGATCTAAACAGCTTCATTGAACTGATAGCTTGGTTCCTTACATCATTGCGTTATTAGGAGTGAAATATTAACCAGATATTATTCAGATACTAAAAATGCTCTGTATCTGCTTCTAGTGCTACTATAACAAATTACTACATACTTAGTAACTTAAAACAATAGAAATGTATTCTCTTACTCTTCTGAAAGCAAAGTCTGAAACCAAATGGCTGGCAGGGCTACGTTCCTTCTGAAGGCTCTAGAGAATTCTTTCTTGCTTCTTCCTAAGCTTCTCGTGGCTCTTAGCTTCATCACTCCAAGCTCTGCCTCTGGCTTCACACGGCCTTCTCCCCTTCTTTGTGTGTCTCTTCTCCTCTTCTTTTAAGAACTAATTAAATTCTTGACTAATTAAATATACAAATTTATACAAATGTACAAATCTACCCTATCTTCAAATGAGATCACATTCACAGGTACTGAGAGTTAGGTTTTGAACATATGGGATTGGAAGGAAATACACAATTCAATGGACTATGGGCTCTAAGTAATTTTAGAATAAAAAATTGAACTGATTCAATCCCTATTCCAAGAAATGTGAAGATTTTGCTAAATGTGTCGAATGTCCAAAATATGTGAGAAGAGATGGATGGGAATATATAAAGGATAACTAGTTATCTTTGTTTATAATTACTTTTATGTTCATTTTATTCCTTCTGAAATTACATTTCTAATATGATAAGGAGAAGAAAAAGTATCTCAGTGCATTCCTTGTGAAAGAAACAAAAGAACAAGTGGAAATATTTTGTGCTAAGGTTATGATCTGTAGGTTAAACAGCTTAGTTGGAACTTCAACTTGTGAGATTACTGAATTCAATTATATTCTTTTTTTATTCTTAATTTTATACATTTTGTCAGTGTAATTCTTTAATATAATCATACGTGCCATATGTGTTACCTGAGTCAATGGATTTTTTATTGTTTTAGTGGTATTACGACTACGCAAATGGAAAAGATTTTTTTATTTCTTTATTTTTAAAGATTTTGTTTATTTGACAGAGAGAAACAGCGAGAGAGGGAACACAAGCAGAGGGAATGGTAGCGGGAGAAGCAGGCCTCCTGCCGAGCAAGGAGCCTGATGCGGAGCTCAATCCCAGCACTCCGAGATCAAGACCTGAGCTGAAGGCAGATGCCCAATGACTGAGCCACCCAGGTGCCCCGAAAAAGATTTTTTTTAAATAATCTGAGAATCAACACAAAGCCACAATCTCTAATGGTTAAAATCCAAAATGCTGGCAATGCCAAATTCTAGAAGGGGTACACAACAGAAATGCTCCTTCATTCTTGTAGAAGTGCAAAATGATACAGAGGTTTTGCAAGACAGTTTGGTAAACAGTAAACAAAGTAAACAGAGCTGTACCATAAGATATAGCAATTCCACTCCTACATATTTATCCAAAAGAGTTGAGGATTTACCTCCACTTTCACACAAAAATCTGCACATGAATGAATCTAGCAGCTTTATTAATAATTGCCAAAGATTGGAGGCACATCCAAAATTGTTCTTAAAATTAAAGTCTATCACTAAAGTTGTACTTCTTCTTATCCTAAATCAAGTTTGACTGAAACAATGCAGCCCTTGAACGTCATCTGGGATTACCCTCCTGACCCATGATGCCTGATTTATGAGCTATCATTCCATTTTCCTCTTTTCCATATTTTCTGGAGCTCTGTTACAATGATTTCTGAAAGCCAGCAAATAAATCAAATCTGTTATTTGGGAACTAAATCTCTAATATAAACTTATTAACATTTTAAGTTTTCTATCCTACAGGAAATTACTTAATTTAATTCCTTGGCCTGTGAGATCTCTCTCAATATCTTTAAAATGATATTAGACAAGAGGCTGAAATTTAAAAAAAAAATGCCATTCCATTAGTTTTATATTTTATCTTCACGAACAATTGTACATGTTAAATGACAGCATCAATACTCCAACATGTGCTCAATTTTTTATTTCCTCTCTTTAGGGGGCAGAGCTGTCCAGTTCCATAGAATGTACTTTTTCCCTTTTGGTGACATTATTACTGAAGTTTCTTGTTGAAGTTTTCCATATTTGTGTAGTTTCACACAGAAAGTAAACAAAATTAGTTTTCTTTTTTTTTTTTTTTTTAAGGATTTTGAAAGAGACAGAGAGAGAGAGAGAGCATGTATAAGAAGGGAAAACTGCAGGCAGAGGGAGAAGCAGGCTCCTTACTGAGCAGGGAGCTCAATGTGGGACTCAATCCCAGGACCCTGGGATCATGACCTGAGCCGAAGGCAGATGCTCAACCGACAGAGCCACCTAGGCATCCCACTACAATTAGTTTTCTCTCCTCAAGATTGTGTTTTTTACCCTTTAATAATGCTATCACAAACAACAAAATTTTCAGTGTGAAACATTGAGAAATTCTTCTCTTTGGGAGTTTGGAGATTTAGTTTTACATGAGGCTATATTCTGCCAAACAATGTCAAATCGTATGGACTAAATCTATTATGGCTTCATGTGAAACTATATTATTTCTTTTAAATAACTATAATGTGCTGTTTTAAAATATTTTATAGCAACAAAGGTTTATAAATTATGTTAGCATTTGAGATGTAAAGCAGGGAATAGACTATTTGATCAACTATTTGTACTATTTTAACATTGTTGCAACATTTACATTATCTTCTGTGAAATGAAGCCTATCTTACTGAATTCCCATTACCTGAAGATTAATAGAATGTAAAACCTCTATAACCTATTATATCTACCTAGGGAATATGGGAGTTCTTTGTATAATGTACTGCAGAGCATCTAACTGAAAAATCTAATTAAGTAGAACTGAAGATGCTAAAGGAACCTGTGTGCTTTCAATTGTCTGTGTTATTTGCTGACCTGTAGATAACTTTCGGCTTGCTATTTTCAAATAAATAATAAAGTCCACTAATAACAATGGCTTTTCATTAACTAAATGCCCTGTGATTGTCAACTCAATTGTAGGTCTCTCTCCTTAATGGTGACCCAAAGTGCTTAGGTAAGTTTAAACTACTATGAAATATTTATTTGGTTGCATTTGCAAATTATATGCTCATATGAATAACCGTGAGACAAAGCTTCCCTTTCAGCACTTACATTTGCTTTCCCCCCTCAACCTCCATCCCCCCACCATGTGACGGTCCTTCACCTACTGGCTCTGTTACTCCCTGATGTTGTCTTTTTTTTTTTCCCCCTGATGTTGTCTTGAACCATCTGTCTTAAGGGCCAAGGAATGAACTTTGGGGAAGCTAAATTTGGATTCTTTTTGCTTGTCCACAGGCTCAAATCAAAGATCACTCCATCACAAGGTGCCACTTTGTCTCTTAGTAGTTTCAGGAGATATGAGGAAGTAAGCTTCCCAAGGAGGTAGCTTTGTCAGCCTTACATAACTCCTTGGAAACAGGTAGCGGAAACAGCCAGTGTGTCCCAGGATTAGAAATGTCTGCTCATGAGACATGATCAAAGTTTTATTAATCAGATACAACCTATATTCAGTTCAGTACTGGCGTGCCAGAAACAAGGGTTTAAGCAGAATATTAAGTTAATAGATTTTTAAAAATATGCTTAATGGAAAACAAAGAAACTGCAAATAAGACCGGTGATAGGGGTTTCCAACACTGTAAGTTTTAATCTTTGCAAGATGACATCACTGTTTCCAAATGTTCTTCTCAGAGGAGATGGTATGCACAGGAAGGCCATCATCCAGATATGTAGGTCCACTGTGCCAAAATTGACCTCTCACAGTAAAATTTGGGTTTCTTTTCAAGCTCTGGATTATGGCCAGTTGACAGCAATTTGCATCCTGGCTAAAATAACACTAAGAAGGCACCCTCAGATACCAAGGAGTCCCTATTATGATCCTCAGCAAAAGATACCATGTTCTGAAAACATAAATTGGCCTGAGGTAACTGCTCAAGAAGATGGTAATTTGTGTGGTTACCAGAGGGGAGGTCCAGTAGGGAAATGTTAAACAGGCAATGGGGAGTAAGGGGTGCCCTTGATGTAGGAGCCCGGGATGTTGTATGGAAGTGTGGAACTGCTAAACTGTACACCTGAAACTAATACTATACTGGATGTTAACTGGGAATTTGCTTTCTAAACTTAAGTGTGACTGAAGCAAATGCTGTGATAATCGTAGATCTTATTAACTCTGGTCTCTCTAAGAAGTATGTCATGGTTGTTTTTTCCTGAATGTGGAGACCATGAGTTACCAAACCCATTCCAGGCAGACTCAGTGACCACGGAGACTGTTGAAGAAACCCAGTGCTCTCTTTATCGGCAACATCTCTAGTCGAGACTCAACAGAGAAAGACACTGGAGAAGACTCTGGACCTCTGACCCATAAAAGAGAATTCAATTTTGGATTTCAACCCTTTGCCCACTGGATTTTAACTTGCAAAGGGAATTAATTAGACGTTAATTTTGTCCATTAAATTAACAAGTAGATTTATATTCAAATTTGTTATATTTCTGTGTTGCTAGTATTACTGAATGAGAAGCAATTTTTCTTGAAACCTCTTTATGCTATAATTTCATTTCAATAAAGAACATTTGATGCAACTGAAGTTTTAGATGACGAACAAAAGGGTGAGTGTTCAGTGTTAGTGGCATGAGACAATGGAGTGAATCTCATTACTGTCCTACTCTGACCCATTTCAGAGCCCTTTGTTCCCAGAAAGATACCCAAAGGAGCCATGGCGGGAATCAGGGGAATGGCCTCATGAAGGCAGCAGCTGGAGATGGAGATTCAGCTGATCTCCTCTACTGAGGGGTAAAGCCATGCAGGATGGACAAGATAATTCTGGCCTTGCAGATCTACCATCTCTGGATAATAACCCACCTGTGAATACAATCTCCTCCAAGAGAAGGGCATTTGGAGAAAAACAATGCTGTCTTTTTTAAAAGTTTAACAGAATGAAACTTTGGGAAAGATTAAAAGAAAATGACTGTTTCCTCCCACATAGAAGTTGATCAGAGAGTTTAATATTCCTGGTCTCTCTCCATACCCTTTACTTAATCTGACCACAAGGAGATGCAGTG
>CM053603.1:164433551-164452936 GCA_028646535.1 Procyon lotor | reverse complement strand
CTTTTCTAACTGGTAATTTAGAAATTAGTATTATAATCTCCCTTTTTCTCTTAGAAGCTGCCTTACTTGTAGGCTGGCAGTTTTCTCCTCTGCTCTTAGATAACAAGATTTGGTTTTTCTGGTGGGAACCTTCTTCTGGTCCTGTTTTACCATAATTAAACAGGTGCATCTGTATAATTCCAAGTTTTATTTCCCATGTCCATTTGGCTCTCACATTAAGCTATATACCATATCTTAGACTTTAGTAGCAATAAATTTGATTTTTCTACTTTACACTTTCCTTACTCTTTTGTTGTGTTTACTAATTTTTAAGAACCTAGTGAGGTAGAAAAAGACACAAATTGTTTGGTACTCTCAAAGACCCTAAGGAACATTGAGCTCAGTCTAACATCTTGAAACATATCTAGTAATAGTTTTAATTGTAGTTATAAATTTATTCACACAAAATGTAGGACAAATACCAACACCATCAAGTGGTACAGCAATGATGCACACTTCACAAATCATTCCCTCAGTAAAGTTTTCCCGATGATTGTCTTTTAGATTTTAACATCCAAATTTCATAGGAGGTACATTTTTTTCCCTATTACAATGTTGATCAGCTAATGTTCATATAGCAGTTTATGACTATGCTCTCAAAACTCAACAAAGTGGTGGGTGGAAAAATTCTTCAATTACAATCTGGATTTAATTAAGATGACCTCAGAATTATGTATAGATATTTTTGAAAGAATTCCAAGTATCAACGTAGGGCAAGTATGTCTGAGATATTTCTGGAGCTGAAGGAGGCGTTGATGCCTAATGGTGTGAGGTAGACATCCTTGGAAGTGACAGTGACATGATGAAGATCTACTCCTAAAAAAAAGAGCTTCTTGTTTTATGAAACATAATCACCAGGATAGGGGAGAACCCATCTTGCAAGGTTTTCATTTTCAATCACTGACCACCTAAAGTGCTTAATAAAGCAGATAATTTCTATCAGTTCTTGTGGTTTTGATAGTTTGCTTGGTCAAGTCCCTTTTTATCCCCACTCATCCACATATCATCATATTTTTCTACTATGAAAATGACAATGACATCCTCAGCCCCCTCCCTAACTTGCTTCTTACCTTCATTCAAGCTTCAAGTTTCAACTTCACTGGGTAGACATTCATTGCAAGAAAGCTCGCAGATGTTTTACTATATATTTTTGTCTGCCTTCAAAAACAAGTTTGCTTTATAATTAATTTAGTTAATTATAAATATGTTTTTGACTTTATATACAAACTGTGCACATGTTAATACACACAAAGCAATTTTTAAAATATTAGTTATCTGATGAGCAGGAAATGGTGCTCTAAGCATTTCACATCTGCATACATAAACAACCATACCATCTTTATAAAGTTATGTTCTAGGAAATTTGTTTGGATTTCTGGGTTGATATTTATTATAGGTTTACCCATTAAAATAATGGGAACCAGGAATAAGTGCTTAGGATCTTCATCCAAAACATCAGATTTTCAGAAACAAATTGCTGATTGATAATTACAAGATGCTGTACCTTTTAGAAACTATTTCCCAATTGTACAATATTAAAATATATGCATATGCTATATATATTATATATACATATTTATATAAGAAACTAGTTTCTTATTTTAAGAAAGGTAGCATTGTATCTCTGTATATATATGTGTGTGTGTATATGTATACACACACAAGCACGTATATGTATGCCTAATTGACATGCATTAATAAATTCTCACTTCCTTTCAGTTTCTAATAGAATTGCTTTAGAACAGATTATAGGATTTAAACAAAAAAATCTTTATGAGTATTGGTAAAATCAAATTATTGGTAAAATTGAATTATTAGTAGGAGATGCAACCAAGTTGGAGATTTCACCAGTGATAGGAAAACCTATCAGGGATTTAATTATAAAATTCTATTTAGAAAACAAAGTGTTATCATTACCTTCATCTGATCATTAGAAAAATGACATTTACCAAACATATATACTATAACATCAAGATTATGTTCTGTTTTGGGGCACCTGGGTAGCTAGTCAGTTAAGTGTCTAATTCTTGGTTTTGGCTCAGGTCATGATCTTAGTGTGGTAAGGCTCAGGTCATGATCTTAGGCTTTACACTCAGCACAGAGACTGCATGGGATTTTTTTTCCCTCCTTCTTCTTCCCCCTCTATTTCTCCCCCAACTCACACTTTCCCTAAAATAAATAAAATCTTTAAAAAAACTATCTTGTTTCTGAATTTTAAAGGAAATTAACAAGTTTATGATAGGAATTTAAATATTTAAAAGAAGAGAAATACACATGCCAAGAACTGTTAAAATGAAAATGAAAATTAAGTATTGGGGAAAATGGGTCATATGTTATACCATATATAAGGGAATTCTAGTGAAGAAAAATGAGCTATCTTGAGAATTTCTGAAGCACTTGCTTTCTCTGATCTCCATGATGCTACTATACCTTATGGTTTTCCTCATACCATTCTGGACCCTTTAATCAATCACTCTTAAATCTCCTGCTGCTCATTCCCTAAACTCAGTCTTCTCATTAAGCCATTTTTCTTCTCATTTTATGCATCATTCCTGGCTACCTCCCCCACATGAGGTCCTCAACTCCCTTATATATTTTGATTACTCCAAATCTAGAATCTGTAGCCATTATCACTTCTGGATATCAACCAAAAATTCTACTCCTGATGAACATCTTCCCTTAAATGTTCAGTATGTCCAACAAGTCCGTGTTTTCTAAGAAGCTTCCATGCGTTCTCTAGCTCACAGAATGTGCCATTGTCCTCCATGATACCCAACAAGAGTGAATTTTACTCATATCTCATTGAAACTCACATGTATTAGATCAACAAATTATGTAGACATCAGATCCATAACAGCAATTAAATCCACTCGATCTTCTCTCTGCTATTCCTAATCTTGGGAAGGTTGTTATCATCTTCTTCTACACTACCACCACATAAGTGGCCTAACTGCCTCATTTCTTGCTGATCTTAAATATGCTACTCACAATTCATTGAGAATATTTCTAAAATATAAATCTACTCAGGACAATCCCCTTAGAATTATTCAATAGTAAGTAAAATCCCAATTCCTTAAAAACCTGTCCAGATATACCTTCCACCACATGTCCTCTCATTCTGTTCAGCCATACTAAATGTTAGTTTTCTATATATGCAAGTGTTCTACATCTAAACTTTTGTACAAGATTATGAAGCTAAAATATCACTTCTACACCCCCACCTCTTCCTTCATCTGCTTACTCCTACTAATCCTTTACAGCTTCACTTAGATACACTTTGTTCACAAAGGCTTCTCTGACATCTAAACACCAGGCTCGCTGTTCCTTCTCATATGGTCCATAATACCTGGCACGTAGCCCTCTTTGCCTACTACCACTCTGAACTGTAATGGACTAACATTAGTACTAAGCCTCCTAAACTATGATCATCATCACGACAGCAATCTTGTCTGTTACTCCCAGGTTTGGTACAGGTCTTAAGACATTGTAAGTGTTCAACCTGCTTTTCCTAAAAATATTCATGAAGACTAGGATATCTCAATCAGTAACATTGACAGTGGAAACTGACCTGGGGATTGAGAAGGATTATTTCAGTTTAGGAATGTATTGAGATTGAAACAGTACTGGAATTTCCAAGGGAACATTTTCATAGAGCTCTGAAAATATGGGATTGAGCTTTTGATTATAGGCATAGGTTTTAGCTGCATGAATGTTGGTGATAAAGTGGAAAAAGCGAACTGGGTGTATATAATATACACATATATATTATATATAATATTATATATAATATATTATATATATTTATATATTTTATATAAATAAAATATATATAAAATATAAAATATAAAAATATAATTTATATATATAATATATGCACATAACAATGACTATGTTCAAAATATATATAAAATAAAATATAAAAGTAAAAAAATAATTTATATATATATAAAATATAATATATATATAATATATACATGTATATAATATATAAAATATAAAGAAAAAACAAGGACACAGATCTTTGAAAGAAATAAGGAAAATGTTTCTTAGCATACAATAATCAGTATTACAGTCTTGAATAAAAAAGTGACATTTGATTTGGCTTTCTGCTAATATGGCAAGAGTTTCACTTTTGTTTTTTAAGATTTTATTTATTTATATGACATAGACACAGTAAGAGAGGGAACACAAGCAAAGGGAGCAGCAAAGGGAGAGGGAGAAGTAGTCTTCCTGCTGAGCAGGGAGCCCAATGTGGGGCTGATCCCAGCACCCTGGGATCATGACCTGAGCCAAAGGCAAACGCTTAACAACTGAGCCACCTAGCGCCCTGAGAGTTTACTTTGTTGACAAGCTTCATAAATCAGCTGTTACAAAGAATTATTGTTTATTATTCCAAGGAAAAGTAATGGCTGATATTAAAGTACAAAAAAAATCCAAAGATACTCTGATTGATATAAAATTTAACATTTATTTTGATACAAAGGAAGAGTTAATAGTATATTTAACACATTCAAATAATATCTAAAGATTCTAGATAATTTTATGAATTCCCTTTAAGAATTCCTTGCTAGCCCTGATGTAGTTAGCCACCAGGGAATGAGGAAATTACTGAATAAGAAGAAAATAGTTGTGATAATAGACATTAAACCATGTTTTAATGTGGTAAAATATTTAATGTGCAGATATGTAGAAGAACATTGCTTTTTCAATTTCAGTTTCAAACTGCTTTGAGTAAATGGACATAAACTGAGTGAAGATATTTATATTTCTCTAAACAATGCCACTTTCTCAAATGGATTCATATTGATTTTGTGAATGCTTCTCCCCTCCCCAAAATGTGTTCCTGTCAATTATACCCAACAGTCACAACTCAATTCATTGTAACACAGGAATGCTGTATAAAATAGAAATAAACATTTCCAGTTGAAATAAAATACCTTTTTGAAAAGACTCTCATATCAATAAAGGAGAAAAAATTTCCTAAGATTTAAAAATGTCATTATCCTTTTTACTTCATCTTAATAAAAGTTTCATGTTGAAAATTTCACGACAATAGCAATAGCTGATTGAGATATAGTTTGTAAGAAACCATATAAGGAAATATAATTTTAGCTGATTAAAAAAACTCTGACCCCAAAGATTAATATTAACAGGCAGGATACTCTTGTTGCCATACAATTTTTTTTTATCACCAAGTTTAAAATTGAGATTGATGTAGATATTTAGTAATTAAAACTACTAGCAGCCTAAACTAGAGTTTACCATTTCATTATAAGATGTTTATTTGCAGAGAGGTCCCTGGGTGGCTCAGTGAGTTAAGCATCTGCCTTCAGCTCAGGTCATGATCTGGGAGTCCCAGGATCAAGCCACACATCGGGCTCCCAGCTCAACAGGAAGTCTGCTTCTCCCTCTGCCCCTCACCCTACTAATGCTCTCTTTCTCTCTCTCTCTAATTAAATCTTAAAAAAAAAAGGTGGGGCCAATATATATATATATAATATATATATAATATATATATAAAATATATATATATATATATATATTTACTCATTGAGCTGAAAAAGGCCTTTATCATTCTGATCCAACACCCTTATATTCATATTACACATGAGAAAATAGGTGATAAGGATACATATATAATACACATATAATTTGTACAGGTCACATAACAATGACCATGCTCAAAAGGATCACATGTGCTTCTAAGCTCAGAATCTACCTGGAGGAGAGAGGATATGCCAGTCACTGCCCATCTGCTTTTTTTGTGTGGCCATTAATAAAAAAGCTTATTTTTTCTTTAAGTACTTTTCTGTGCCAGGCACTACTATTGGCTATAGATACAGTAGTGAACACAGACAACTGATAAATCCCAATTTTCATTAAGTTTCCCTTCTTTTAGGAAGAAACCAAAAGTAAATAATTCATATGTAAATCAGATTCCTGTAATATTACATAATTATATATGTTAGATATAATTAAATAATGTATAATATGATAATAAACTATGAATATCAATGCCATGCACAGAATTGAAATAGATATAACAAAAAATGGCTTGGTGACTACTTTAAATTCGAGTTCAAGGAAAGCCTCTCTTGAGAGACAAGAAGCAGCCAGCCATGAGAAGATCAGGAAGGAGATATTTCCAGGAAAATGAAACAGGTAGTGCAAAGATGCTAAGCTAGGGATGAATTTAGCTTTTTCAGGGAGCATAAAGAAGGCCAAAGTTGGGAGTGGCTAGGTGGCTCAGTCGGTTGAGCTTAGTTTTGGCTCAGGTCATGATTATGGGTCATGGGGTCGAGCCCCATCTAGCTCTGCACTCAGCTAGGAGTCTGATTGGAATTCTCTCTCTTCCTCTCCCCTTGCCCCTCCTTCTGCTCACATGTGCATGTGTGCACACACTATAAATAAAAAAACAAACAAACAAATAAGTAATGAATGAATGAATGAATAAAATCTTTTTTAAAAAAGTTTGCTGAAGCCTGGAGAAAAGGGTCAGGGGAACCATAGGGAATGAAGTCATAGATGGGGGCAGGAGACGGATGACACAGGACTTGAGGATAAGGATCTATTTTATTTTAAATATGATGGGAAACCATTAAATAATCTTAATTTGAGGAAGAGATTAGAGAGAACAAAAGTATAATGTGATTTGAGATTTTGACAGTTTCTGGTTTCTTTAGTGAGAAGAATGGAGAGTCAGAGGACAACCATGAAAGCAGAGGCAGTTTGGATTATCATGGGAAGACAGTTATGGTTTACACAGGGTGGTAATAGTACAGATGGGGAGAAGTATATGTGGATTTGGGATATTCTTTTGAGTCAGGTGGATTGGATCGCTGCTGAAGAGCAATGGGAGATTGAAGAAAAGAGATTTCCACTTGGAAATCAGGTAGACGGGATGAAATTTGGGTACATGGAGATTTACCAAGAGAGGAAAATGTAAGAAAAAGCTTTTCTTTCTTACTGATGCAGCTTTTTAGAGTAGGTCTGAACATCAAATATCCTCTCTCCTAAAACTGAGGAAGTTTAGGACCATTGTAAATTTTGACCACGAATTCACTAGCTGGAAGATAAGCAATGGTCTTATCAAATTTGTGAAGTACTGATTACTACAAAATGTGTTGAGCAGGATAAATCTACTCAGTCTAGATCAGTCTTTCTCAAGATTCTTATCCTGGAGCAACCTGAAAAAAGCATTTCATATCTCAAGGAAAGCTTGCATAAATACTATTATCTCAATATCTCATGTATTTACACAATCAGTAAGTATAAGATCTAATAATCCAATAATAACTGAATGTGTTGGGTCTGGCCAACTTTTCATGTGATTTTCCCTCTGCAAGGATATCAGTTATGATACAAATTGGTATTTGGATTTTTCTTCAGCTTTTCTTTAACTCGTACTTGATTTTTTTTAACTCTTTATCCAAGTAGACCTAAAAGTCTTACTACAAATTTCCACTATACAAAATGTTACTGAGCTATAGCATTTGGTACAGGAGTACTGTTCTCTCCAGTTTTAGATTAAAATTACTTTAACATTCACTTCTATCAAAACAAGGGTTGAGGGGTGCCTGGGTGGCGCAGTTAGTCAAGCATCTGACTCTTGATTTTGGTTCAGGTCATGATCTCAGGGTCTTGAGATCAAGCCCCAAATCACTCCCCAGTGAATGCAGGGCCTATTTGAGATTCCCTCTCCCTCTGCCTCTCCTCCCACTCTTTTTCTCTCTCTAAATAAATTTTTTTAATCATAAAAAAAATCAAGTAAATAGTTAAGTATAGTTTATGATTTTTGAAATTAATCTTTTCATAAATGTTTAAAACTCATAAGGACAACATAATAAATGTCTAAATGGAAACAGGATTAACTTTCTAAATGTAGGGTCAGTAGATATGATAGATGGTAGCAGATGGATTTTAAATAATTTTATGTATATAAAATCTTACCACATTAAAAAAAAAGGAAAAGCTTTTGAAAGTAGCAAAAAACTACTGAAATCATAAGCTCAGGTAATACAAACAAAAATAGACCTAATGTCTCTTTTCATATAAGACTTTAGAAAACAATTTGGTAAGGGGTACACTCAGGTTCAAATATAGGACTAGCAAAATTTTATAGAATTTACCAGTTTCCTGATGTTTTTAAAGTTAGGCTATGAAACCATGAGAGGTAGGTTTTAAACCAAAAACAAAGATAAAAATTTACATTTTTAATATGAAATTTATGGAAGATTTTTGACCCAAAATGAATATTTATATAGCAAACTTCAAATAAGTACACACATTTTTTTCCAACTGAAATGAGATATTTCCTTCCTTATTCATGACACTTATGAAATTTGAAAACTCCTGTTCACACATGTAACAAGTTAGAAACTGTGGCAAAATGTTCTTTGCTGTTCTGTGAATGGCTGGATACTCCTCAGAGAAAAACATAACTTATCTAGAGAGATCAGTAAATCTCATACTGAGTGTATGATCAATTTGCGGTTCTTCCTCTTCTCTCAAAGTCAAGTTTCCAAGCTATGCAGATAAGTCAAAGAAATGATCCTCCCCTTTCATATAGTGCTAAAAGGCAGGGATAGGTTCAATATCATCAGTTCTCCCAGATGGTTTCAATAAGCCCTGACACTTGACACCCACCTTTTTTCAATTTTTGCCTTCCTTTCACCGCTAAGTTGCAATGGAAACAAGATTTTCATTTGCAACGAGATTTTCAGTTTCAGGTTTTTTTTTTTTAACCCTCTTATAAAATTTGTAAGTGTGCAATACAATATTGTTAACTATAAAGACAATATCATACAGCACATCTCTAGAATTTACTCATCTTGCACAATTGAGATATTATGACAGCTGATTAATACCTCCCCCATTTCCCTCTCCCTCCAGCCCTTCCCAACCATAATTATACTCCCTGATTCTGTGAATTTAACTATTTTAGAAAACTGAAAAGTAGAATCATGCAGTATTTGTTCTTTTGTTACTGATTTTTTTTTCACCTAGGAACTTTTAGTATATGTGCTGCCGAAGCGAGCACTCACCTAGGAACTCTTAGAACTCAATAACCCCCCCCCAAAAAAATCTACTAACCCAACTTAAAAATGAGTTAAAGCCTGGAGTTACAGTATAAGTCAGAACTGTATATATTTATGAATATGAGGATAAATGAAATATAGGGAAAAGTCCAAATCCAAGATTTAAGCCCATGATACTATGGTATTTTAAGGATAAAATGAGAGCAAGAAACAA
Source organism: Procyon lotor (assembly GCA_028646535.1). NCBI lineage: Eukaryota > Metazoa > Chordata > Mammalia > Carnivora > Procyonidae > Procyon > Procyon lotor. The sequence continues at coordinate 164,443,645 of CM053603.1, read as the reverse complement.
TCAAAGTAGGCTTAGGTTGGGTGGCCAGTGAGAAAGACAACTCAGGGTATTTTCATAAAATCCAAGAGAAAAGTATATTCCAAAAAGGAGAAAGTGGTCAATTTTAACTAAAGCTACTAACCATCAAGAAAGAGAAGGAGAGGAGTTTGTGGGATTTAGAAGGATAGACAATCTTAACAAGAGCAAATCTATTACTGTTGGGGTCACTTCTTGATTTGAGTTTTATATTAAATAGAGAAAATGATATTTCAAGTCAAAGAGGTGTCAAAGATATAGGACAGTAAGGAATGTTTATAGGCTGGTGGAAATGAGACAAAACAGATAAGGAACCAATGGTGTAAAGACAGCAGAGAGGAATTCATGGTCAGAGTATTTAATAAATCATGGAGAATGGGATTTAAAACAGAGCAGAGGGGCACCTGAGTGGCTCAGTGGGTTAAGCCTCTGCCTTGAGCTCGGGTCATAATCTCAGGGTCCTGGGATTGAGCCCCGCATTGGGCTCTCTGCTCAGCAGGGAGCCTGCTTCCTCCTTGCTCTCTGCTTGACTCTGCCTACTCGTGATCTCTCTCTCTGTCAGATAAATAAATAAAATCTTTTAAAATAAATAAATATAAATAAATAAATGAATGAATGAATGAATGAATGAATAAGTAAAACAGAGCAGAAATAACTTCACATCCGGTAATAGAAGAAAAGATAGAGAGTAGAGATAGTCATTTTGTGTTGAGAATAAAGGGGAACTGCCATCAACTTCTATTTCCTCAATGAAAACTAGAACAAGATTGTAAGCTAAGAGAAGGATTCCTGCAGGAGATCTGAACGGGTGGGAGAGGAAGAGAAGAAGTGTTAAGCCATAATCGCACAATTCTCACACAAACTAACCTGACAAATGATTTTCTAACATCAAATGCTACAGTGTTAGCCAAGAGAAAGATCAAATCCCAAAAAAAGTAAAGCAGAAAACTTTGAAGGAGGGGAAAGCATTTGAGCTGGGTATTAAAGGATGTAGGATCATCAGAGGCAGGCATAATCTGGGAAGTGTGGTCCAGGCTGAAAGGACAGAATGCAAAGAAATGAAGGTAGGAGCAGGCAACAGTGATGGCGGACCAGCAGTGATTTACCCCATCTGGATGGAGTACAGGGCACCTAGGAAGGAGGACCTGGTTCGAAGAAAGACTGCAACACTAAGTCTCCAAATGTCACTTTAATAATTTTGACTTTATTGCACTGAAAATGAGAAACCAATAATCCTCACTCCATTTCACCCAAACTTTGCATTTATACCTTGATTACAGTATTTGCTACTTTCACTGTCAGTTGTCTGATCATAAATCTGTTGTTTTCACAGATTGAAAGCTCAGCAAAAGCACTGTGTAACACCCGGGTAGCCTTAGAGCCTTGCATGCCTTCTGGAAAATAAATGTATGAATTTTACCTTATAAACAATCAAAAACTGGACATTAAGGGCTTATCTAGCAGCAATCTGTTGAAAGTATTTGAAAGAGTGACTAGGGGAAAAGCCATCAGTTAGAAGGGGGCTTCCTGAATCCCAGGGAGATTTGAGGTCTAATCTAACTGAATATATTGTGTGTATTTAATATGACTAAGAAAATGCTAACAAATAGAATGCTTTTAATGTTTAATATTGAGACTTTTAAAGTATGCAATCCACTTAAAAATGTAATAGGATAACCAACTTGAATATAAATATGTATTTTGATTTTACTACTGAGATAAGAATGAGAGGCATTTTACCCTTCCATATCCTAAGTAAGTAGACAAACATTTGTGTTCTGAGCTTAAGGCCCTTGTCAAGGCAAAGAAAAATAGATTCCTTACATCAGGGTCCTACTAAAGAGAGTCCTATAGTGAACATGCTTCCTCCCTACTCCCAACCTCCCACTACTATTACTCTCTAAGTAGTCACATTCCTTCTCATTCCCATAATTCAGATGGACTTTATCATACTCGCTGTCTCCTGGCCTGAACAATTCAAATATTATTTTCCCTGGCCAACATGGTCATTTCAGGGATGAGCCTATACTCAGCATTCTGACACTTTTGCGAAATCAAATTATTATCAGTTATTAGAAGCCAAGTCTTTGTAGAGGTGACCTAGCAGTAGAGATAAAAGCTTAAAAAACCAACAAGAAGATCAGAGCAAGGAACAGAGAAGGAAGGATACAGTTTCAACCTCTAGGTGAGCCACATCTGAAGTCAGAGGTATCTAGCCAGTTCCTGTTTCTTTAAGTCAATAAACTCCTTTTAGTTGCTTAAATGAATTTGGTTTCTGTATGTTGCAACTAAATGAGCCTGACTGATACAAGCTACCATCCAAGAATATTTGGAGGTTGGAGATTCACTGAGAAAAGAGAGAAGCAATTGCTGGCAGTTGCTGGAAAAAGGAAAATGTAGTGGAGACAAGGAGGGCTCTCATATTTATTTGCAAGTCAGGGTGTAGATGTGGCGAGGGGGGATCCACATGGAGGTTTGTAAGTTTTCATAAGTGACAAAGATTTGTCCACAGCTCTCTAACTAGGAAGGGTTTGAAAGGTACACCTAGGAAGTCTGGACACTAGCCACTGGCCTCTAAAAATCTTGGTAAAAGCCCTTGTCCTCAGTTGGCTCAGAAGGAGGGTGGCTCACCTCATCCCCATTATAATGGAAAATCAGAGTCCTTCAAATTCAAGAGATTTCATCAAAAAATAAAAACTTCTGCACAGTGAAGGAATCAACAAAACTAAAAGGAAACCTACTTAATGGGAGAAGATATTTGCAAATGACATATCAGATAAAGGGTTAGTATGCAAAATATCTGAAGAACGTATCAAACTTACCCAAAAAATAATCCAATTTAAAAATGGGCAGAAAATATGAATACACATTTTTCCAAAGACAATGTACAGATAGCCAACAGACACACGTGAAAATGCTCAACATCACCCATCATCAGGGAAGTACAAAACAAAACCACAATGAGATATCACCTCATATCTGCCAGAATGTCTAAACTTAACACAACAAACAACAGGTATCGTTGAGAATGCATAGAAAAAGGAACTTTCTTGCACTGTTGGTGGGAATGCAAACTGGTGCAACCACTCTGGAAAACAGTAGGGAGTTTCCTCAAAAAGTTAAAAATAGAACTACCCTATGATCCAGTAATTACACTACTAGGTATTCACCCAAAGAATACAAAAATACTAATTTGAAGGGATACATGCACCTTGATGTTTATAGTAGCATTATCTATAACAGCCGAATTATCAAAACAGTCCAAATGTCTATTTGCTGATGAATGGATTAAGATGTGATATAGGGGTGCCTGGGTGGCTCAGTCATTAAGCATCTGCCTTCAGCTCAGGTCATGATCCCAGGGTCCTGGGATCAAGCCCCACATCGAGCTCCCTGCTCAGGAGAAGGCCTTCTTCTCCCTGTCCCACTCCCACTGCTTGTGTTCCCTCTCTCGCTATGTCTCTCTCTGTCAAATAAGTAAATAAAATCTTTAAAAAAAGAGTGATAGATATAAACAATGGAATATTACTCAGCCATAAAAGAATGAAATCTTGCCATTTGCAACAACAGGGATAGATCTAGAGAACACAATACTAAGTGAAATAAGTCAGAGAAACACAAATATCATATGATTTCACTCGTATGTGGAATTTAAGAAATAAAACAAGAAGAAAAAGACAAAGCAAAAAACAGACTCTTAAATATAGAGAATAAACTGATGATTACCAGAGGGGAGATGAGTGGGGGATGGGTTAAATGTGTAATGGGGATTGGGGAGTGAACTTGTGATGAGCACTGGATGTTGTATAGAAGTGAGGGCATTGTGAGAAGGAAGAGAAGGGTGAATGGGGGGAAATTAGAGGGGGCGATGAACCATGAGAGACTGTGGACTATGAGCAACAAACTGAGGGTTTTGGAGGGGAGGAGGAAAGGGTTGGGTGAGCCTGGTGGTGGGTATTGAGGAGGGCACGTATTGCATGAAGCACTGGGTGTGATGCATGAACAATTAATCTTGTAACACTGAAAAAATAAAATAAACCTATTTGGGGAAAAAAAAGTATTGAATCACTAAATTGTACAGCTGAAACTAATATCACACTGTGTGTTAACTGGAATTTAAGTAAGAATTAAAAGAATAATAACTTTGCAAATGTTTCTCCCTTCCCATAGTATTTGATATGGGGCAGTGCACAGACCTGAAGTCAGAGTCAGTTCAACTTAAGTAGTTTTATTAGTTTATACACTTGGTATTAAGGGAAAAAAAATTCATAACAAACACACATTTTTAAACCAATGCTTGCTCAAGACTTTGTAATAAAAGTGGTAAATGTGTTTATTCCTAATATCTTCATTTTGTTCTTCAAAAATATACTTCTAATAATAAGCATTCTAACTTGATTTTTCCCAGTTATATTTCTTAGTCTGAATTTCACTTAGTATACTAACAGTCTTTACATACATTCTGTGTTTCATAAATAAGAGGCAAATTATCCAGATTTCAATGTTACCGGATATATATTTATCTAAAGAACTTTCAATCACTAAAATTAGTTCTGTCTGGAGAAATCTCTCTTCCAGTTGCTTTTTTAACTCTAAACCCTTTTTCTTAAAATCAAATAAATTTGAGATTTCATTTTGGGATATTTTTGACAAAAAATTAGAAAATCATGTAGAATATAGAATACATTAGTAGAAAGTATAAATTCCAAATGTGAATAATTCATGTACCTAAATCTCATGAATCCAAAGAGAAAAAAAATAGCTTTGGAAAAGTAAACCTTTATTACTATGCTTTTAATGAGATTTTTTTTCCCTAACATATGGGAAATGTGTTTCTGTGGGAAAAAAAAGTAAGACTTTCAAAAGCTAGGACTCCATTGCAAAAGAAAATTCACATTCAGATGACAAATCATGACAACATCCAAATTATTATTTTTTTTAATTTCTAATGTTGAATACAGGGTCGCTTGCTTATTCTGTAACCACTTTCCCTCATTGGAATAAATAAGCTGTCAAAGATGTATCCTGACTGAAGGTTTCCTCTTGGTTCCATTAGTGTGCACAGAATTATGACATCTCAAGTATATAAATATTACTATCAGCAAATGCAGGGAAGAAGGGAAAAAGTACTGCTTCCTTCTTTCTGTAGTTCTAAGGACCTTCCATCATCCGTGCTTTTTGACTGCAAGTAATAAAAACTTAATCTAGTTTATGGGGGGAAAACAGCGAAGACATGAAGAAAAATTAGAAATGTCTCATGAACAAAGGCAGATATCAGAGTTGGCTTCTCAAGAAGGACTAGAATATAAATCTCCCTTCCGGTCTTTTGTGTATCTTTTTGTTATTTTCTTTCTGCCCTTGGACAACACGGCAGAAGATGTTTATGCCACAATTCCTAATTGTTACAACTTATCACAAATTATAGCTAGAATCCCTTGGGTCCAATTTTAAATTCCTGGGAAGGGGCATGATTTGGCACAGGCTGAGCCAACTCCTGATCCAATCTCCTGTTACAAGGAACTAGGACAACATAGATATAACATGAATACTTATCTTAGGAGGCACTCCCCCACAGCCAAAAAAAAAAAAAAAAAAAAAAAAGTCTTATGAACAGGTGTGGGGAAAGGTAGAGTGCATTCTTTGAGAAAGGAACATCAGTTGTGCCTGGGTGGCTCAGTCAGTTAAGCCTCCAAGTCTTGGATTCAGCTCAGGTCCTGATTTCATGGCTCATAAGACTGAGCCCCATGTCAGTCTCCGCACTCTGCAGAGTCTGCTGCTCTCCCCACTGGTCCCATTCCCCACTCATGCTCTCTCACTTTCAAATAAATAAATCTTAAATAAAAGGGATACCAGAATTTATCCACTCCAATACCTTAAATGTACTTAAAAAGATCAGTTTTAATGGCTCTTTTCAAAAGATTTGGAGACTGATTTTCGTGTTTAATCAATAGGACATAATTTTATCTTTTCTGTACTATAAACTATGTATGATAGAGGTTTTGTGGCCTCAGAATTACAGTATCAGGAAGCTACCCTCTTGGCTTACCTCCATATACCTTGGCTAAAACAAAGTCTTTTAATACAAATGTGGAGAGAGTGGGTAGTAGGCAGAGCAGTGCTCAGAATACTTCCTCTTATATAAATCTGTAGAATAAAATGACTAGAGTGTGACCAGGAAATTCTGCCTTGCATTTCAAAGGGAAGGGGGAGAGAAAAAAAAAAATTATGCAGCACTAGGAAAGAACAATACGCTTGCTTTTATTTTGGAATGAGTTTATATAAAATGACTGAAAGGGTGTGAAATTTCTTTTTCCACTTAGATGCAAAATTGAAATAAGATTTTAGGTCTTTCCATAAGTATATTTTTCATTAGGTTCCATTAGGATGTGGAATAAAAATCATGGAAAACAAGGTATACTTGAAATAGAATACTTGAGACCAACAAATTCTTAATGAAACTCAACCCCTCTGAATGTGCCTTGAAGACTTGCTATGGCCATGAAAACACAGGCCTTGGACCCAGCTAGATCTGGGTTCAAATCCTGACCTCTGCATTCATCTTATCCTTTGAGATAGGCAGTTTTAAGAATATCACCCGTGACTAAGTGTCATCTTCTTTATTTATTAGAAATTTGAGAAGTAGAGTTCAAAGTAGTGTTCATATGAATCAAAATTGATATTGTATATTGCTAATAGGAATATAAAATGGTATAGCTGCCTTGGAAAACAGGCTGGTACTTCCTCAAAAGGTTAAACAGAGTTAACATTGCACCTAAGCAATTCCACTCCTGGGGATATACCCAAGAGAACAGAAAACACTTCCACACAAAAATGTATGCATGAATATTCATCACAGTATTATTAATGACAGCCGAAAAAGTAAAAACAACTCCTATCCATCAGCTAATGAATGGATAAATAAGAGGTGATAGTCATACAGTGGAATATTATTCAGCAATAAAAAGGAATGAGATACTGATACATGCTACATCATGGCTGAGCCTTGAAGATACTTCCTTAAGTGAAAGAAAACAGTCACAAAATACCATATGCTGTATGATTCTATTGATATGAAATGTCTAAAATGGGAAAATCTATAGAGACAGAGTGTAGATTAGTAGTTGGCTAGGACTTAGGGAGAATGGGAAGTGATAGTTAATAGGTTCAGGGTTTCTTTTTGATGTGTATGAAATATACTAAAATTACACTGTGGTGATAATTGTACAATTCTATACTAAAAAAATTAAATTGTATACTTTAGATGAGGTTTTATAGTATGTAAATTTCAGTAAAAATTTTTTTTAGGAGAGAGTATATGCAAATGTAGGGGAGGAGGAGGGTTGAGGGAGAGAGAGAGAGGGAATCTTAAGCAGGCTCCATGCCCACTGTAAAACCTGATATGGGGCTAGATCTCATGACCCTGAGATAATGACCCGAATTGAAATCGAGAATATGACATTTAACAAATGGAGTCACCCAGGTGCCCCTCAGTAAAATTCTTTTATTTTTTTTAAAGATTTTTTTTTTAATTTATTTGTGAGGGAGAGCGAGCACATGAGAGCAAGTGTGCATACAAGTAGGGGAAGTGGCAGGCAAAGGGAGAGGGAGAAGCAGGCTCTCTACTAAGTAAGGAGCCCCATGTGGGGCTTGATACCAAACCCTGGGATCATGAGCTGAGCTGAAAGCAGATGTTAAACCAAATGAGCCACCCAGGTGCCCCAGAAGATTCTTAACTATAGAGAACAAATTGATGGTTGCCAGAGGGGAGGTTGGTGAGGGGATGGTTGAAATAGGTGATGGCAATTAAGGAATGCACTTGCTGTGATGAGCACTAGGTGTCGTACGAAAGTGTCGAATCACTATATTGTACATCTGACACATTACATTGTTCGTTAACTGGAATTTCAATAAAAACTTTTTTTAAATAACAATTTTTTAAAATAACAATAGAAGTTAACATTCATCAAAATGCTAACTACAACTTGGGAATTGTTGCTTTACATGTATTATCCCACTTAATCGTCAAAACAATACTATAAACTACATATTATTATTATTTTCCCGTTTTTATAGATATAGACTATGGAGCAGAGGGAAGTAGCAGAACCAAGATATCAGACCATCTAGCTGACAGCCCAAACTCTTAACCACCATTCTGTAGTGATTCCAAATGCTTTAGTTTCCGTTAGTAAAAATCATTAAACATTATAAAAATCACGGTTAAAAGTGGGAAAATCCAGGATTTGAGCACCGTCTGGTTTCAGAGTCTGCATGCTAAAGCAATAATTGTACCACAATATCTCTAAATCTAGGCATCTCTTTTGGTATTTTAAGTGTAGCTTGATTTGGAGCTGCAGGCTAGGGGTGTAGGTAGTATAATGTGCAGGTAAGCCCTCAGGATAACATCTGTGGCATAAAACAAAGTAGAACCATATCCCTGTCCAGGCCTGACCAACAAGCTCTGCTAGGTTAGGTATAGGCATATTTTTTCCCTCATTGACTTAAGTGGAACCTGTTTGGTCCAATCCTTTCTAATTAAAAAAGCCATTTCATCATTTTCAACATTTTTTTGTGTGCAATCATATATGCATCCATTAGTTATCTCCAAAAGCTCTGTCAGCAAAAATTCTATCTTCAAAAAAATGACGAAGTAAGAAAAGCTTATAAACTTGGTCTTAAATATGAAAGTTAATGGCTAAGAGCAACTGTGTTTCATAATCCAATATGGTCCTTAAGGAATCTTAGAATTATTGATGCCATAAAAATTTAACTTAATTAGAACTTTAGCATTAAGATTCAAGGAAAACTAGTAGATATTGAATCCAATTCTTGGAATAGCACTTTACCTAGTATTAAAAGAAAAAAACTTAATTGCAAGAGATAATTCCTTTGTGGATTAACTCATATGATTTTCAAATAGAATGCAATACTAGATATGGAGATTATATTAAAAAAAAAAGATTCCCTGATAAATGGGAATGAAAAACTAAGGATCACTGTTTTGAAAGGCTTGGTACATACAGTCTGGTTTTTAAAAAATGAGTAAGAACACTACTGATGGTTATTTCAATTTTACTGTGTAAAGTTATTTGGGCATTCAATTTTATAAGCTACTGTTTATTTCCTTTTAAATTTTTAGTTAGGGATATATAGCAATGTCATAAGTATCTTATAAATAAGTCAAAGTGGGGCCAAACATGTACATTTCAACTTTCACTTAGTTATATAAATTTATTTTATATATATATAAATTATACATATATTGCATATATGTATAAATTATATATAAAAATTATATAAATTTAAATCAAAGCCTTTACTTAGGTCTAAAAAGGACACCATCCTGCTGTGGAACTCAGTGTTATTTCCTACATAACACACCCAGAGAAAGTTGCCCACTCGTGGGAAGCCTGATGTTAGGTATGCTTACAATTTCCCATCTTCTCTTACAAAGCAGAGCATATCCACTGGGAGAATGGCAGCATAGGCAGCATAGAATGAGGAGCACAGACTAGGGTGTTGAAGGTAGAATAAGAGTGGCTGCACATATCTGTAAGTTAGAGCAAGTCCCCAGCATAAGCAAGCCTTGTAAGGATAGTACCAGAACTTGTTCTTGTCACACTGGACCTTAGATTTTGACTGTTTGGCAGTTGGAATCACCTCAGTCCACTACTACTTTATAGTAATGCTTGACATCATTGTTACATTATAAAGATAAAATTGTGAACTAAAAAGGACCAAGCCAATTAGTAGAATGAGAACTTTTTAGGATTCACCACCATATGTGGTAACAGATTGTTAGGATGATCCTTGAATAATACCCCATTGTGAGTGTGGACAAGACCTGTAACTTGCCTCTAAAGAGTAGAATGTGGCAAAGGTGATGGGATATCACTCCTGAGATTATGGTATCTGTGAGCGTCCCTCAGAATAATATACTGCTGAGAATATAACAATGAGGAGTTGTGCTGGTCATGCAAGCAGGCTTAAAGATAACCTTGAGAAAAACATGTACTCACGTAGGCCTCAGGTGGAGGGGATGATACACGTTCTTGAAGCCTAGCAGCTGGGGATGTCCA
>CM053603.1:164394574-164433051 GCA_028646535.1 Procyon lotor | reverse complement strand
TACAAGAATCCTTCTACAGCATCTCTGATAGTTGATCTTCTCACTTCCAGTGATGGAAAGCCAATCACACGGTTGAACTAAAGGAGCTGTTAGGAAGATTTTTCTTATGGTGTGCATAAATAGCACTACCTACTTGCTTTAAGGTCTGCTTTCTCTAGCTACCCTGAGGGGGCCTAAAAGTCTCCTTTGTGTTATGCTTTCTAAAATTTTAATATATTTTTAAAGATTTTATTTATTTATAAGAGAGAGAAAGCACAAGTAGGGAGGATGGGCAAAGAGAGAAGGAGAAGCAGGCTCCCTGGTGAGCAGACAGCCCAATGTGGGGCTCAATCCCAGGACCCTGGGATCAAAACCTGAGCTGAAGGCAGATGCTTAACTGACTGAACCACCCAGGCATCCCTAAAATTTTAATATTTTTAAGGCTCTGCATGATCCCTGTTAAACTTTTTGATTATGTTCTCCAAAAGAAAACTTTACGTGGGGCACCTGGGTGGCTCAGTGGGTTAAGCCTCTGCCTTTGGCCCAGGTCATGATCTCAGGGTCCTGGGATGGAGCCCCATGTTGGGCTCTCTGCTCAGTGGGGAGCCTGCTTCCCCCTCTCTCTCTCTCTGCCTGCCTCTCTGCCTACTTGTGATCTCTCCCTCTGTCAAATAAGTAAATAAAATCTTAAAAAAATAAAAGGAAAACTTTATGTGGTGACCAGTTAATACACACAAACACTAATACATATACATGAAATAAAATCTGCAGAAAAACAAAATTTACTTTTACTATATGTGTTATTTTGTTTTGTCCAATGTATTCAATTTGTTTAAAAAAATGTCAGTGTTCCCTTGGTAATTTGAATTCACAACCAGCTAATGTTACAAAATACTAATCTAGGACCACATTTCCATTCTAATCTTATCCTACACAGTAGTTAGTTCTCCCTGCTTTTCTCGTTTCAGAAAAACTGGACTTTTCTCTGTAAATGAGCTGATTGTACTCCCTGTATCAGGGACTTTATACATAGTCTCTTAGATTTTGCCACATCCTGGCTATTTTTACTTAGATAACTCTGGATCTGTTTCTCTTTCTTCATTTTATAGACAAGAAAATTGAGCACAGAGATTAATTGAATAATTCTATATTTATACACACTAAACAAATATGTATTAGAATTTGATTATATTTGAAATGTGAAGCCAGGTTCTCCAGTAATATGGAAATAGCATTCCTCCCACCCCAACCCCTCCCAGTTATCCTCTTGGCTTCACTGAAATAAGACTATCCTGACTCTTCCTTTAAACATGGACATTTCTTGGGGTGCCTGGGTGGTGTAGTCGGTTAAGTGTCTGACTCTCGGTTTGGGCCCAGGTTGTGATTTCAAGGTCATGAGATTGAGCCCTGGGCTATGCTCGGCACAGAATCTGTTCAGGATTCTCTCTCCTTCTCCCTCTGCAGCTCCTGGTAGTGTTTCTCTCTCTCTCTCAAATAAATAAATAAATCTTTTTAAAAAACCGAAAACATGAACACTTCTTCCCTGAACTCCAGTGTTTACTATTCCTTGTGCTGTGCTCTACTTTTAATTTTGTCCACAGCACTTAATTGTTTTCTTATATTCTTTTTTTTTTTTTAAAGATTTTATTTATTTGACAGAGAGAAACAGCAAGAGAGGGAACACAAGCAGAGGGAATGGTAGTGGGAGAAGCAGGCTTCCTGCAGAGCAGAGAGCCCAATGCGGGGCTCGATCCCAGGTCTCTGGGATCTGACCTGGGCCGAAGGCAGATGCTTAACGACTGAGCCACCCAGGCACCCCTGTTTTCTTATATTCTAAATTTACTTGTTATGTTCACTTTTTATTTCTGTATCCCCCTGCAAGAATGTGATCTCCATGAGAGCAGGACTATGTGCTTGCACTGATGTATCTTAGACTCTTAGAACAGAGCTTAGAACAGAGTAGGCACCCACTTAGTGATTATTAAATGAATGAATGAATGCAAATAGCCACTTTGTCCAAAATCATAGCTACTTAGTAAAAGTTTAGGATTAAAGCCAGATCTGCTAATTCTTATTTCAAAGGTATTTCTTTTGAGGCCTGATACATTATTTCTCAAGTAAAACTATACTCCTATGCTTTTTCTCTAAAGGTTTTATTCAAATGACATTTCGAGTATTGAATAAATATAGATTTCTCCCTTAATCCATATGATATCCAAGATGAAACAAGATATAGGAAAATAATAAGCTCTTAGAGTAATTTAAATACCTTTATTACTGTAATGAAACATTATTGATCCATCTTTATATGTAAATACCCTAATTTTCTTTGTTATTTTACCTCAAGGGTTTGCACAGTTTTCCTTAGAACTCTGATTCATTTACTCTACTATCGCCTGTTTCTTGCTATAGGCACAAGGAGAGGCTAATTGTTGCACTGCATCTGCCTTAAATTTTAATGTGACCATCTGCTGCTGAACTGTGCATTCATTTCTATAGGTACTCATATACTTTTCCTACAAAATTCAGTTAATTGTTCTGAGGTTAATTGGCAAATCACTGACAGAGTCATCTTATACAAAATACCCACTCTTTTTTGCTAACATGAAGTATCTTTCTAAAGATACTTCCATTTTCTTCTCCAGAATATTATTAATTTTACAAACCAAATATATTTATATATCCTTTTTATATATTATATATTATAATATTATATTATATATATATAATATTAAATCCTTCTGCAATATAAACCCCAAACCAAAACATCTATTTATAAACTTCTTCCTGTCATCTTATCAGTGGTACCAGAATATTTTATGAATTATCCATACTTTTCCTTAGTCCCCAGATATAGTCATATGCTAAGTTTGGTGGAGTCATAATTTATAATGGATTTGTTTTTACATCTTTGTTCTATCCATAATGTACTTTTCTACATTAACTTTAATTATTTCTAGCTTCGGCTAAGTTACAGCTTTCCAAAGTGTCCCAGAACCTCGAACCTATCTCATTTTCATTCCATCTTTTATCCTGCTTCAAGATTAGATACAATAAAGCACTGTTCTGATCATACGACTCTTTGGGTCTGTATTGTCTACTCATTAACATAAAACTATAGCAATGATTCTTAAATTTTTCTACCATTATACCCCCAACTGCTAAAGACAATGAAGAAAAATTCTCCGGAGAATGTAGCGGCTGGCTCCACACCTTAAATATCTTTGGTATTTTATATTTTACAGTCAGATTTATTTAAAATATGATTTTATTTCAATAATGTTTTCAATTCTTATCATTAAATTCTTTACTTTGATGCTCCAGGAATATGTTCCAAGGAATAAGAAACCATCTGACAAATTGCTGCATGTTCCTGTGGTTTCTCACAAAGTCCAGTCTTCCACAACATGATCTTAACTTATTACCAGTCTTGCTTCTCCTCATCACCTTCTATAGTCCATATTCCAGCTGGTGGATGATTTGATGTTCTCTTTTCAATTTTTTTGTTTGTTCTGTTCTTACTGTTAGCAAGTCCTCCTCCCCAGTTGTCCTTTTGTCTCCTTAGTTCTTTCTTTCATTTCCTTCTATCACTTAAAAATATGTAGATATCATTAGTTTCCTAAGATTCATAATATTCTTCATTCCATTCATAATCTTTAAAACCTTGCTAGTTTAGTTTCTCTTCTTTTCATATTTTTGAAAGAGTATTTTTCTCACAGTGACATTGCCTTAAATTATGCTAATCATGGAATACTTTGTATCATAAATTTCTCTCCAATCAATTGTGTGTGTCATAGCATCTAAAATATCACCATTAGAATTCCACATGTATTTTATATTTTAATTGAATACATGAATATGTTTTATTTGATAATTTGCTTTATATGGTTGCTATAAAACTATATCTAGACTGTTAGATAATCTTTAATCTCTACTTCAAACCTATAGATTAAGCCTATGTGGAACATATCCTTTCTTTCTGAGATTCCACTAAAAAAAAGATAATGAAGCTATAAGAAGCTTTTTAACTTAGAACAATGAAGAGAATAGGAATAAGACTATCAGGATATTTCAACGTATTTATTGCAAATAGAAAACAAATGGTTGGGGGACCTGGGTGGCTTAGTGAGTTAAAGCCTCTGCCTTCAGCTCAGGTCATGATCTCAGGGTCCTGGGATCAAGCCCTGCATCGGGTTCTTTGCTCAGCAGGGACCCTGCCCCCCCTTCTCTCTCTGCCTGCCTCTCTACCTACTTGTGATCTCTCTCTGTCAAATAAAAAAAAAATCTTTATAAAAAAAGGAATGCAGAAAGAAGGCAGTAATATTCTGAGAAACACAAATGACCAAGGAATTCTATTCTTTCTTACTCGTGTTACTTCCCTGTATTAGCCAACCATGGTGCCTGCTTGTGATCTCTCTCTCTGTGTCAAATTAATTAATTAATTAATTAATTTAAAAAAAGAAAGGAAACAAATGGATGAGTTTATCTTGATGAACCAGAGTAATGGGATCTTCCAGTGTAAATATTTATGAAAAGTTCCATGGTGGAAGAGAGATGTAGACAAGATTGTAAAGCAAATGAATGGCAAGAACGGGTAATGAATTCTAAGTCAGTGGCATTAGTTGACTGTCTTTGGAGTCATAATGAAAATACTTAACTACAGATACAAAGTATATATGACTAATCAGAATAGACAATCAAACATTAGATACTAATCTCTTCAGAGTATACTGAGATACAACTCCTGTATACCTATAAATGTAACATTTTACTTCACTTACACTTGAGCACAGAATGGCTAGAAGAATGGTGTTGAACCTGGTTTTAAAAAAAAAAGAGAAAGAAAACAAGGACTAAACAAAACCAAAAAACAACAGAAACTTTTCTATAGAAAAGGAAAAGCTAAGTGATAATAACTAGGGCAGATAATATGACTTTTGTCTTCCTGGGAGACATTGGTTGTGTGTTTCATGGTCAAACTTAAGAATCATTCCCAGGAGAAATAGAGATATTTCAGACAATAAAAGATAATTTAAAAAAAGGGTCTAATTATGAAATTCAAAACAATTGAAAGGATATTACGTCCCTAAAATAAGAATAGTGCATAAATGGCCTCAGAAAAGGCTTTAAAATAAAGTGGAAGAGGTCTGCCACAAGGAGAGTTAAAAAAGGGGATAGAAAACATGAGAAGGAAGACAAAAGATATAGGGTATTAATTCAAGAGTTTCAAAAGGCAGAGAAAACCAAGGCAGTTTACCATATATTAAAGATAATATATGTAATATTAAAATTAATTCATAAGATTATAAAGCATAGAAGTTTCTACTTCTTAAAGACCTAATGCCAAATATGATGAAAAAATAAAAAGAACTAATTCTGCACCTATTGTGAAATTTCAAAAGAGAAGAAAGAGATAATCCTAAATTTTTCCAAAAGTCACCAATAATCAAAATCAGTTAGAATCAGTTGGAGTCAAAATTCTTACCAGTAATGCTGGTTGCTAGAAGACAAATAAGCAATCATTTCCAAGCTCAAGTGGGAAAATATTTTTTCAACTCAAAACATGTGTACTTTTCAAACAATTAAGTGAATATATAGATATTTTCTTCAATTCAGAAAACTTAGTTCTCCACACTGTTTCTTTGATAGTTCCTTGGGGGATGTGCTTAAAGTAAGGGAGTAAACTAAGAAAGGATGCATGTAATCCAGGACTTCAGTCTAGATCCAACTCTGAAGAACAATGACATGTAATCTCTAGATGATTTCAGTGAAGCAGAACCAGAGAAAATTTTACTTGGCTTGGGAAAGGAGAATGGAGAGTTTCAGAAGATATCCACAGAAAAACATGCATTGCAAAGCTTCAGTAGCATGCTAGAGTATGGATAAACCTAAGGATAAGACAAAAGCAGAGAAAGAAAGAAGAAATAAAGACAATTAGAGATTCCTGAAAAATTAAAAAAAAAAAAACAACAGTTGTATGATGGGACAATAATAACACTCTAAACATAAGTGAAAAATATTTATGTAGTCTGAATAATGTCAATGCTGTTTTTTCATACATAACACATTGAATCAACCTATAGAAAAAGTGGATGAAAACATTATCAACCTTAAAACTTTAAAAAGTAAAGATTCATCTAACAAAAGTTGAAGGTGGAAGGCAAACAGAAGTAAGGAAATGGATAAGAGTGATAATACCTCCATAAGTATAGAGCTAGTATAGACTATGTGGGGTTAGTGGAGTAAATAAAAAGAGAAACATACATATAATAAAGGAACTAAAAGTAGAAATATAGTTGTACCAAGAGGTTGGTATAAGGAATAGACAGAAGGGAGAGTAGTAAGTGTTAAGATTTGGGTAAGGGCTAAAATGTTTGCTGGGTAGTAGGAATTCCATATATAATGCTTAATGTTGGTAAATAAATATTAGTGTAAATATACTATTTAGAGATATACAGGTATTTCAAGAACTGCAAATAGAAGCAGTTTGAACATATTGCTTTTGGAAAAATAGATTGGGTGAGTAGAAGTGGGGAATAAGTCATTTAATGTTTTAATCTTGTACATATATTTCTTCGATAAGCACAAAAAAGTAAAGTGGAAAAAACTGAAAAGAGTCAACCAGGACTTTATTAAGATTTGCCAAAGTTTGCTGAATATGTGTATATACAAATGATCTGTAACAGTATCCATATACTCTACTTTGGAGACTCCTTTTGTCTTGGGGATTCTGTCTTATAAAGAGATAGTAGTCTTAAAATTTTTACCCCAATTTTATATTCAGGCAAGTTAATGAATGTTTTAAGACTTCAGTTCACTTAGCAGTAAATTGAGAGTGTTAGACCAGAGATGGTTATGCATTTTTTTGGTCTAGATTTTATTTTATTTTATTTTATTTTATTTTATTTTATTTTATTTTATTTTATTTTATTTTATTTTATTTTATTTTATTTTTTAAGATTTTATTTATTTATTTGATATATAGAGAGAGATCACAAGGAGGCAGAGAGGCAGGCAGAGAGAGAGGGGGAAGCAGGCTCGTGCCAAGCAGAGAGCCCGATGTGGGGCTTGATCCCAGGACTGAGATCACGACCTGAGTCGAAGGCAGAGGCTTAACCCACTGAGCCATCCAGGTGCCCCTTTGGTCTAGATTTTAAACAATACAATTTTTATTCTGACTTTAAAAATATTCTGTTTTTCTAAGTTAGGAAACTTACAGTGTTTTAATTCTGCACTCCCAACCTGTTGTGTTGTTTTTGTTTTCTATTTTCTTATTCCCATCCTTCAGTCGGTTTTAGGATTTTTTTCAGGACTAAATATCTAAGGATTTCCTTTTAATATGCAAAGAGCTAGAAGATTGATATTTGAATATTTTTGACACAGTCAAAAAAGATGTCTGACTTGCATTTGAAATACATCATTATAACAATAAAAAAATATGAGAATACTGAAAAACAGAAAGATAGGAAGTGAAGCCAGTAGCTACATTTTCAACATCATTTTCTATTTCCACTTACCGATTTTTTTTTGCCGATGTCTGTACTTATGACTATGTAAGAAAATTTCTCATCAAGGTAGAGAGCATTAATGAAATTACTGTGTAGCACTCTTTGAAAAATGAGAGAAATCCACATTTGGTTTCCGTAATGAAATTTATATTTGCTTGGTCATGGTCCAAATTGGTTTTGAAATGTATATATTTAATTGAGGCAGATAGAATAGTCCAAAACTTAATAAAGATAAAAAAAAAGGAAAAAAATTTAAAGAGAAAATTTCAAATTAAAGATGAGTAACTGTTGATTACTCAGGTCCAAGAATTAATACTGATGAATGTTATATAATTCAGCAGATCTTGCCGGGATAAAGAGTTATTTGAATGTAAGCTTGACGTTATAAGAGAGAGCTGTTTTGTAACTTGCATTTTATATTTTATCTCCTTAGTCTATATCCTTATGGTAGAATTTCATTTAAATCTAATGGAACTTACCATTCAAGGAAGATTATTCTTTTTTTTTTAATTTTTAGAGATTTATTTGTTTATTTTAGAGAGAGTGCTCATGAACAAGGAAAGGGGCAGAGGGAGAGGGAGAGAGAGAATCCTCAAGCAGACTCCCCACTGAGTGCAGAGGCCAAATAAGGCTGGATCTCAGGACCCTGAGATCTGACCTGAGCCCCTGAGCTGAAACCAAGAGTTGGCTGCTTAACCGACTGAACCACCCAGGCATCTCTAGGGAGATTATCCATTACAATTTTGGGGTTTTCATCCTTATCAGTTGCTCAAGTAATGTCCAACACTTTGTTTTACCATTTCAGGATTCTGTCTTAGGTCCCTTTACCTAAATATATTCTAGATTTACTCTTCACTATAAGTTAGTGCAGAGTACTACACACTGAACTCAAAAGTTTTAGCTGGATTTTAACTGTACAAGAATGAGTACATTTGTTAGTTATATCAGTATCATGAGGCAGGATTTGACAGGGCGGTAGGCAATATCCCCTCATCTATATGAAAAAACGTATAAACAAAAGCCCATTTTTTATTTTGGTTTCTTTAGAATTTATTCCTTTGTTCAATTTTGAAAAGGTTTTAAAGTGATTAATCATATCTCAAGAAGGGCTGTTTAAGAAAAAACTCACTGAAAAGAGTACAAAGTATAGTATAAAGCTCTAAAGAAATAGCTACTGCTTTTAAAACTTATCTAATTCATTTTTTTATTTTATAGTTTTTAGGCAAGTGGAACCAGTCATAAAAATGAACCTGAGAGATCAGTTAGGGTCTAAAAGAATGATCAGGAAGAGGAGTGTAATGTTTTAATTGGCAAGGATGCCTACTGCCATCAGCTACATCACTGAAACATTTGAGGAGGCTAATGAACATTTTGTTGAACTACTCTCTGGATTTCTCTCCTGAGTAGCAAGATAGCACTTTTTATTGTAGGGAGGGATGACTTTTGCAAATGGGATACCATAAAGCTTAAAGAAAGAACTGGAACTGAAAGTAACAATATTAATTTGTTTGGCATAAATTTCTGCTTTTTCATGCTGAAGTTTTATTTTGGCATGAAGATAGCAATAACACTAAGCCTTCCACTGGAATCCAAACTGAAGACAGATTATTTTGTCTTTAAAAATTTCATTATAGAAGACTACATATAGAATAGATGAAAAAATATTTTAATTTAATGGTAAGACTGTCCCTTTTGGAGTCATAGAACCTAGATTGGAGGCAATTTCATTTTTTGGTAGACTTTTCTTTTAGAAAATAGAAATCATAAGATTTATTTAAATGAATGGTTATAAAAAAGGAATCATGAGAAAGTGTGAAGTATTTTTAAACTATATGTTTTTATGCAAAGACCAGATATTAAAATAATAAAGAGATTGCGAATTTTTCTATTTAAAAAAATAAATAGTTTCAAAATATAAATATCCTACTTTATCCCCAGAGATACTATGAATAAGGACTATGAAATAAGGGGAAAATTATAGGCCTTAATGTTAAAACTATCTGAGTTTGACTCTTTATTTGAACAAAAGTTAGGTAAAGGAAACAAATGATTTATTTAATGTATTTTCTAGTTATTTATTGTTGTATAAAAAGCAACCCAGAAACTGAGTGGCTTAAAACAATCACAATTTTATTATATGTCATGATTTTGTGGGTCAGGGATTCAAGTGGACACAGCTGGTGGTTCCACACTCGTCTGTGGCATTTGCTGCCCCTCAGTGGTATTCTGTGGCGGTTGGGCTGCTCTGAGGGCCAAAACAGTTTCTTGTCCCTGTCTGGCACCATATTGAAGATGGCTGGAAGGCTGGGGCTGTGGAACAAGGTGCTAATGATTGATGTAGCTTGCATGTCAGTCTCAGGGTACTTGAGCTCCTTACATAGAAGCTGGCTTTTCTCAGAGTAGCATCCCAAAGGACCCAGGCCAGAGCTATGTAGCCTTATCTGACCTAGCCTTAAAAATTCCAGAAAGTCCCTTCTTTTACACTCTTTTCATCAAGGGAAACACATTGGCCAATCAAAAGTCAAGAAGAAGGGGATTAGACTCCACCTTTTAATCTATCATAACACCTCTGAGCCTCAACTTTCTCCCTTTGTAAAACCTACCCTGAAAGAATTGTGAAGATTCAATGAGACAACGTCTTCAAAGTGCCTCTCATAGAAACTTTCCAAAGAAAATCTCTTTTCTTCTTCATGCGTCTGGAGATCATATTTCCCAGTTTCACTAGGATAATGGGGAACACTAAAATAAGTACAACTTCCCTGAGCATTGAAAATCATAATCAAATGAGTTTATGTACTTTAATCATAGAAAATACCCGAGGCTCAGACCATGTAAGATCTTTAATTTATTGTGGGCCAATTCTTAGGGTTACTTGTTTTTCCAACCTATAGCAGATTAGAAAGAAACAATTAGAAGAGAATGGGACTCCTAAAAGGAGATACAATTGAAGAAACTGGAAGCAGAGGGGAAGAAAAAGTATAAAGCACAGAACTCTAGACCTCTAGCATTGGAATAATGGAAGGCTATCAGGATCTCAATAACTATGATTTTATACCCTGAGTTTCCAATTGCTGTTCCTGATGATGCCAGGAACACGTTTTTAAAACATTTTTAAAAAACATTTTATTTATTTATTTGAGAGAGAAAGAGCAAGAGAGGGCAAGCGAGCCAGAGGAGAAGCAGAGGAAAAGAGACAAGCAGACGCCTCGATGAGCACAGAGCCCAATGTGGGGCTCTATCTCAGGACCTTGAGATCATGACCTGAGCTGAAACCAAGAGTCAGATGCTTAACTGACTGAGCCACCCAGGTGGCCCTCCAGTAACAGTTTAAATTTTGTGTCACCTATAATTATAAGAGAACTTATAATCTATTTTAGAAAGATTTTTAACCATGATGGTTAAATGAGTATCTCATGTAAAGAATAAGTTTCAAGATTTCCTACTTATGGAATTTCTTCCTCCCTAATGGAACTGTATAATTGATATGTTTCAGTGTGATGTTATGATGTGACCTGGGAAATATCTATAATTTTTGCTACTTAGCAGCTGAATGCTGGTTTTTTTTTCCTTAAAGATTATTTATTTATTTATTTCACAGAAAGAGAGAGATCACAAATAGGCAGAGAGGCAGGCAGAGAGAGAGAGGGATTAGCAGGCTCCCTGCTGAGCAGAGAGTCTGATGTGGGGCTCGATCCCAGGACCCTGAGACCATGACCTAAGCCGAAGGCAGAGGCTTTAACCTACTGAGCCACTCAAGTGCCCCTGAATGCTGCTTTGATGTTTTTGGAGTTACCTTGAATCTCAATGAGTTTCAGAGAATCCCTTCCCATAAGTTAGAAAAGGCAGATATTCCCTCTCTTTGGCAATGAGGGCTAGGCCCATGACATAGGCTTAACTAGTCATGCTTGCTCCATGAGAGGAATCATGATCTAGTAATATAAAGAAACAGAACTTTAAAATATATATTCTGAAGACTGATGGTTCCTGCTGCATGCTAGCATGCAGGAGCCATGGAGAGACTAAGACAGCAGCAGTATGCAGCTCCATAGCCAGCCGCAGTAGGGCAAGCTGTGGTGGACATGCCAGATTTGTTTGGTTGCAGGATTTTAGTCTAATCCTGGCTCATCCTTGCCTTATTAGGTGTGCCTTTTTCCAAGCCCTGTTCTCTAGTGATATCTGCGATTCTGTGACTTAGGTGACTACCATTTCACTATTTGCTTAAATCAGAATTGGGTTCTATTCCTTATATTAAGAATCCTGGTCATTATGGAACTTACTATCAAGAATGCTTGCAGGCCTCAGACGTGTAAGGAAATGGTGGCCATGGTTCTTGATTCTGGCTCTGCATTAGAATCTCCTAGGAAGTTTGGAAAATACCAGTGCCGCATGATAACCCAAATCAATCACATTGCATGTCCAAGGGTAGAATCTAGGTGTTAATGCTTTAAGAAATATTCAGATGATTCTAATGTAAGAATTAATATAGAGAGAGAAATTCAATGATTTATGGAGATAATGATATTAAAGATTAATTATATGCAACCTGTCCACCCATTTCCCAATTATGTCCCCAAAGAAGCCCAGAATATATTTCTCTCATCAAGGCTTTGGGTGACTATAGGCATTTTTGAATGGAAATCACTTTTGGAGCTGTTATAAGACAGAAATAGTGGAAACATTACTATTGAAGTGTGTTCTGACTTCAATGAAGATAACGGGATTTCCGGCAGCTGTTGCCAACTAGCCATATCTAACTTGTAGAATCGAAGAAAGGCACAGTTTTGTAAGTCTGTGGGGCCCTCCTTGATGATCACTGTGATTGGACCAGGTGGGATCTTTGGTATTGCCAAATTAATCATAGGTTCCTAGGGTCTAAAATGGATGAGAAGCCTACAAAATTCTTAATTGATTTGTATAAATGGAAAATTTCCAAATCTGGTGAATGGAAGTCTGACTTGATTTCTTTTTTTACAGCCATGGATCTATGTCCAATTTCTAGACCTCAATTAGTTGACAAAACCAGAGTCCTTAAATAAAGTATAGTATGCTTGAGGATAGAACCTCTAATAATATAGCTAGTATTAACCAAGACTGTAATTCTTAGCCTCCTCAAGCATCCTTGATCAGTTACCAAGTAGCTCAAGGTCCTTGATTGGCTCAGGGCAAAGGGTAATACAAAAACTTTTAAAAGCTTTATTGTTGTTGCTGTTATTGCTTTTATGTTAATTTTAATTATGAGGGACCCAAAATACCCTTGGAGTCAGAACACAAATGGAGTCTTAGTTCGTCTAGCATATGCCAGGCCCTGTGGACCTTGACACCACCCTGTGGTTATTTTCTCTTTACTCAAATATATAGAAGTAAGTACAGGATATGCTTAGTAATGGGCAGAATGCACTTTTATTTCCTGCCCTAAAAAGCAAGAGCTATTATGATAAAAAGGACTAAATGGAAACCTCTGGAGCTCCCTCTCTCTAATAGTATATCTAAGGGAAGTACAAACACCAGTGCCATTTTCAGTCTTGAAATAGACAGGAATAATATGTTCATGTTTCCTTTTAATCTGCCAGTTTGCCTATTGCTTAAAGATGTTGAATATGAACTTTGAGAATGAAAGAGAATTGCTCCTTAATGATGGTTGTTGCTTCTATAGCAGCTACGGTTTCCAGATGTGGTCTCTTAATGGGAGCAAATAAATAGAGCACCTAGATCCTGGTATGAAGCTTCCAGCCTGGGTAAGCTTTTCTGTCTACTCAAAAAGCAAAGAATATTACATGTGTCTGCTTTCATATTGAAAAGACACACGCTTACCTTTTATCAAATGTATCATTTGCAAATATCTTCTCCCATTCCAAAGGCTGCCTGTTAATTTTATTGATTGTTTCCTTCACTGTGCAGAAGCTTTTAATTTTGATGAAGTCCCAATAGTTGATTTTTGTTTTTGTTTCCCTTGCCTTAGGCAATATATCTAGTAAGAAGTTGGTATGGCTGATGTCAAAGAAGTTACTGCCTGTGTTCTCCTCTAGGATTTTAATGGTTTCATGTATCCCATTTAGGTCTTTAATCCACTTTGAATTTATTTTTATACTTAAAAAACTCAACAGCCTCCCCCCAAAAAAACCCAAAAGCTCAACACCCCAAAAGCAAATAATCCAATTAAAAATGGGCAGAAGACATGAATAGACACATTTCCAAAGAAGATATCCAGATGGCCAACAGATACATGAAAAGATGCTCAACATCACTCATCCTCAGGGAAATGCAAATCTCTCTCTCTCTCTCTTTTTTTTTAACAGGAGAAAATGTGAACACAGTCCCCCACAACAGCAAATTATGCAGTTGAGTTTCACACATTTGGGGAAATTGCAGGGGTCAGCATATCCGGAGTACAATGGATAAGCCTTGCTGAGAAAACCACCTTCGTGATCATGGTATCTCCCCTTACCTGTCAGGGAAATGCAAATCAAAACTACACTGAGATCACCTCACACCTATCACAATGGCTAATATCAGCAGCACAAGAAACACCAGGTGTTGGTGATGGTGTGGGTATGGGGAACCATCTTACACTGCTGGTGGGAATGCAAACTGGTGCAGCCATTGTGGAAAACAATATGGAAGTTCCTCAAAAAGTTACAAATAGAGCTACTCTATGATTAAGCAATTCCACTACTATATATTTACCCAAATATTACAAAAATATAATACAAAGGGATATATGCACCCAGTGTTTATAGCAGCATTCTCTACATTAGCACATGTGTATATATATATATATGTATATTATATATAATGGAATATTACTCAACCATAAAGAGAATGAAGAGATATATATATATGTATATTATATATAATGAAGATATATATATATATATGTATATTATATATAATGGAATATTACTCAACCATAAAGAGAATGAAGTCTTACCATTTGCAACAACGTGGTTAGAACAA
This sequence comes from Procyon lotor, assembly GCA_028646535.1. Classification (NCBI taxonomy): domain Eukaryota; kingdom Metazoa; phylum Chordata; class Mammalia; order Carnivora; family Procyonidae; genus Procyon; species Procyon lotor. The sequence goes on along the minus strand of CM053603.1, from coordinate 164,418,610 downwards.
GAGAGTATTATGCTAACAAAATAAGTCCATCACAGAAAAACAAATACCATATGATTTCAGTCATATGTAGAATTTAAGAAATAAAACAAGAAAACATGGGGGGGGATAAAAAAGAGAGGCAAACCAAGAAACAGACTTTTAACTCCAGAGAGCAAACTAATGGTTACCAGAAAGGAGGTGAAAGAAGAGATGGGTTAAAAAGGTGATGGAAATTAAGGAACGCACTTATAATGAGCACTGGGTGTTGTATGGAAGTGCTAAATCACCATATTGTATAAGTGAAACTGGTATTATACTGTATTAACTAACTGGAATTTAAATAAAAACTTAAAAAAGAAAAAAAAAGGCCATTCATGGCAGAGAGTAAAGGTGAACCTCATAAAAATAAAGGGACTTGTCAACTTGATGATAACTGTACGCAGTGATCGCAGGCCCAGAAGGACCTACTGCAAGTGGCTTGAACGTGTCTATTTTGCCACTATTCCATCCTTCCCTTATTTTACATCATTAGCCTCATAAAGAGTTGCTAGTAAAAGTGGGCCTAACCTGAGTGGCAGGGTACTGTTGCAGGATGAGAACTGACATCAGGGTTTGCTTTGAAGGAAAATGACAAAGAAAGTTTTCCCACTAGGAAGAACCCAGAGCAGTATGCCCCATTGTCCATATGGCCTGGACAGAGAAATGGCTGGAGCTGAGCAGCCACATTGCTCCCTGTGCCTGTAATAGTTTGTGGTGAAATCAAGAAAATTAAAGGAAGAATGAAAAAAAATGTAAAAAGTATAATGAATATGTGTTTGAATGTAAAGTTATTTGATTCCATGTGAAAATTCATCAAAAGTTGCCTAGTAGAGAAAACTATTAGAAGCACGTAGGAAACAGGACCTTCAAATAGAAATATAATCACAGGCTGATTATATTAGACACTTAAACTGTGCAGAAAAATTATCATGCATTGGGATTTCCTTGCCCTGCCTTTCATGGCCTCGACAATCCATGAACTCACTGGTTTCCTTTTACATCATCATGAAGGTTGCATACAGTCTTGCTTCTGACCAAGGAACTCGCTTCCCTGGACAGTTGCCCATCAGACTCACGGATTTCATCATATACTCTTTGATCTGCTAGCTGTTGGTCTATCAGAATGGTAGCATGGTTAAATAATTATTACATCTGCTGAGAGGTCATCGTTACATGTTGAGGATATTGTCCTCTAGGATGCATTGGTACTCTTAACCAAAAATTAATATAGGGTGATTTATCACAAGTGAATTGAGGAACTAGTTAATGGAACTGGGAATGGCATGCTCTCAGTGACTCCTGATTATGGCTGGAAACATTTCCTTTCTTTTCCCTAAAACACTCTGCTCTACTAGTGTAGAGGTGTTTATATTCAAGGGAGAAATGTTGCTATCAAAGGACGTAGAAAGTTCTTTGTTGAATTAAAAGATAAGACTTCTACCTAGCTATTTTGGACTCTTCAAGGAGCTGAGTTATCAATCAAAAAGGAAGGCTATAATGCTAATTATAATGATTGGTCTTGACAGTTAAGGGTAATAACATAGATGATATACATTAAAGGATGGAAATCCTATGAACAGAACCCATGTGATACTTTGGCTTCCCCTAGTAATACCTTGTCAAATAGCATAAGTTAATGCTATTCTAATAAGGCCCTTGATAAATACGAATTTGCTTGCTCTACAGGGGAAACTCTAGTCAGCTAGCTGAAGCAAAAAATTATGAGAAAGGAGGAAGGGGAGTCATTAAAACAGAGCACCTTGGGGCGCCTGGGTGGCTCAGTTGTTAGGTGTCTGCCATTGGCTCAGGTCATAATCCCAGAGTCCTGGGATCAAGCCCTGGATCAGGCTCACTCCTCTGTAGAAAGTCTGCTTCTCCCTCTCCCACTCCCCCTGCTTGTATACCCCTCTCTTGCTATCTCTCTCTCTGTCAAAAAATAAATAAAATCTTAACAAAAAATAAAAAATAAAAAAACAGAGCACCTTTATGAATAGCTATAGAGATACAATTTTAGTTTTCTCCCACATTTTCTTCTTTGCCATATCATTGTGTGCATATGTGTGTGTGTACGTGCATGTATACATGTATATCTGTGTTTCCTCTTAGTTAATTTTACATTCTCTCTGTTTTATATCAGCTTGGTGATAGTTAAATTTAGGTTAGTATACATATCACAGAATATTAATAATAGGACCCTAATAGTAAATAGGACCCTAGCAGACCTGTATTTGTTAGAGATCCAGGATTTTCAGCAGAATGTTGATTAAAATCTGGATCATCACTACTTAAATAAAGACTACAGATATTTTCAGCATATAGGTGATAGTTATGGCATTAACTATGTAGCAACATTTTTTAAACCTTAAAAATTTGAAGAAAATTATATGGGGGATATTGTACAACCCAAGTGATGAATTATTATCTTTTTATTTTTTTTATTTTATTAACATATAATGTATTATTTGCCCCAGGGTACAGGTCTGTGAATCATCAGGCTTACACATTTCACAGCACTTACCATAGTATGTAAGTGGTAAGTGTTATGTACACTTACCAGTGTCCATAACCCAGCCACTCTATCCCTACTCCTGCTACCTCCCAGCCACCCTTAGTTTGTTTCATGAGTTTAGGAGTCTCTTATGGTTTGTCTCCTTCCCCATCTCATCTTGTTTCATTTCTCTCCCCCCCCACCACGACCCCTACCCTGCCTCTCAAATTCTTCATATCAGAGAGATCATGTGATAATTGTTTTTTCTCTGACTGACTTATTTCACTTAGCATAATTCCCTCTAGTTCCATCCATGTCGTTGCAAATGGCAAGATTTCATTTCTCTTGATGGCTGCATAGTATTCCATTGTGTATATATATATATATATATATACCACATCTTCTTTATCCATTCATCTATTGATGGACATCTAGCTTCTTTCCATAGTTTGGCTATTGTGGACATTGCTACTATAAATATTTGGGTGCATGTGCCCTTTCAGAAAAGTGATGAATTATTTTTATTATTTGAGATTTTTTTCCCCCTTGTAAATCATCTCAACTCCCTTTCTTCTATTTGGGAATGGCCCACCTCATGAGGTAGAGCACTACCCCCTCTCTTTATGGAGCTTGAAAATCAGATATGTAGTGGCCTAGCCTTTTTTTCAGTTAGAATGGAAGCATGTAACACAGGTGTGGTCTATTAGATGCAGATTTGCATGGAAGATTAATGACTCAGGCAAGCAAAAGGAATGGAGATGCCGCTTCCATAGTGAGGAGCTGCAGCAGCAGCAACTAGATCAAGTTTCAAGGAGCATCTGTGAGAGTGATCCAGGAATGGCATCAAGTATCCAAGACTGGCATTAGGTTTTTAGGGGACTTACTTCCTGGAATGACTTTAGCTATGATCCTGGCTTCTGTTCACAATTTTCATTCCTATCTTTTTCCATGTCTGTTTCTTCCCCTCCCCCTGGGTTTTTTAGAAATTCAGGAAATCTTTGTAGATGTTCAGGGCTACAGCATATGCTTTAAATAATTTTTTAAAAAATGTTTAAGTCAGCAAGTGCTTTCTTCTGTTGTATTCAACAAAAACTGAGAAGGAACGAAAGGCAGACATACCCAAGAAAGGTCTGTATCTCACTTAGATTCAAGCTAGGACAACTGCTGTGGTATGTGGATATTCAATTATAATGTGCTAGAATTAGAATTACAGACCAGTATTGAGCTTTCGCTCACCTACACTTTCCATATGTGAGAGATATATCAAGTGAGTGAATTGGTGCAACAGTGCATAACTGATTTCCTAGAGAGTATTTGTAGTAACTCATTAAATTAAATTCCCATTTATGCAAAGAGACTTTCAATTGTTAGACTATAGATCTTTTCTGCTAAAATATGAACACCTAGAGATAGAGGCAGGCAGGCTGATACAAATCCAATTCATGTTTTTGCTTTAACTTATCAATTTCAACTAACTTTATGCATTCATTGAGAAGTTACACATACTTATTCATGTATTGCCACTTGTTAACCCTATACATGGATCACCAATTCCAAAGATGTGGTTATGGGCTAGGTCTGTAGAGAGATGTACTCTGCTGGTATTCAATGGTACCAACTTTCCTTATGGAAGAGCTAACTTCTCTATTTTTTTGTCATCTTGGCTCAGTCCAGCTATGGTATTGGTTTCCTCAATCATAACAAAATAGGTTGATTATTATTTCCTTCAGCTGTGTAGTCTGGTTTAGCACTTAATCATAAAGAGGCATGGTGGTTTTCTTCCATATTTGCTTTCATGAAATATGTGATTATTTGTAATATCCTTTCAGTTGACTGGAAGGTGATTCTTCACCAATTGCTTATTTATACTATAATTTAAATTATTTAATTAAATTAATTTCAAGCAACTCAACCTACACTCATATCTATAACGAAATTTTACCTTTCTTCCCAATATATTTTAGATTAGCCTATTCTTTATTTTACATAGATTGCTTGGCTACAACAAAAGCAGTGATCTGTTCAATACTGTAGAAAAACTCCGTGTTTACTCTGGGAGTGAAACTCACTTATCAAAACTCTCTTTATACTCTTAGTCCTTCTGAATCCTAGAGGAAGTGAGAGACAACCCCTAGTCAGATATTTCTTCACTGAAAATATATTTATTGAGTGTTTCTATAATTTAAGCAAGTACTATTTTAGGTAAAGAGAATGTGAAAATGAAGTCTTTGCCCTTAAAGAACTGGTGAGGACGTGTACATATGAGACTAATAATAATACATTGGAAAAACTGCTGTAAGGGGTACGTGTAACAGATTATGGAAGCCCTGAGGGTTTGTAAATCCTAATATGCAGAGTCAGTTAAGGTTTCATAAAGAAGTGATGTCTGACCTTGGTCTTGAAGTAGGAGTTCAATAAAGAGGACTGGAAAGGAGCCCCAGGTGTTCCAGTCATTCCAGGCAAGACAAACATAGAGCAGCTAGTCCCAGGTGATAGCCTGCCTATCAGGCATAGGAGTCAAAACATCAAATTCCAGCTGACAATAAATATTTGAGAGAAACCCACTGAGGCCAGCAAAAGACCTGCCGTGTTTAATCCAGTCCAGTTTGCTTCTCATGGCTTCTTAAGTTAAATAAATGTTGTTTTAAGATACTAGGTTTTGGGATGGCTTGCTATGAAGCAATGGATAACGGATATAATCATATATGCATTCTACAAAGATTAATGGAAGAGTCATAGAGGATGGATTACAGGGATGTGGGTGACTTAGAGCATTTTGGAAATAATTGTAAGAGCTCAGGAAAGACCAGTTGCTGTTACTCAGGAGCCAGAAGCCTGGAACTTCTCTTGGGGTCTTGTGCAAATAAGCAGGATCCTGTCCAACCTCTCCCTGAGCACAGCTGATTTTATTAATATGAATGAGAGTCAAGTGCAAAATAATTCTATTGCTAGTGGACTCGCTTGTCTTAGCAGACTTGCATTCAGGCCATGGCAGCCTCATTCTGGGGAATCTCTCTCCTTTTCTCCTTCCATTCCCACATTTATTTGAATTCCCCAAAGTCTTACTCATTTGGGAAACTTGTTGACAATTAAACTCACTGAATCTTTCTATATGTCATTCTTTCTTATTGCTCAAAAATTTAACCCCTGATTTATCTTCTCCCATAGTGCTATTTCCCTTCTGCCTTCTCCCATGACACAATCTCCCATTCTTCCCAACATTTTTTACTGTGCCCCATTATCCCTGATCCATCATGAAGACAAATCCTCTGTTTCTTCACCGAATGTTTCTCCTAATCTTCCAAGTCAAAATGTTCTTTTTTTTTTTTTTTAAGATTTTATGTATTTATTTGACACACAGAGAGAGATCACAAGTAGATAGAGAGGCAGGCAGAGAGAGAGGGGAAGCAGAGAGCCTGATGTGGGGCTTGATTCCAGGACCCTGAGATCATGAGCTGAGCTGAAGGCAGAGGCTTTAACCCACTGAGTCACCCACGCGCCCCCAAAATGTTCTTTAAACTATTTCCATTTCTGTGTTTTTCTCTCTCCTCCTCCTGCCCCCCACTTCATTTAGTAGTACCAGAATCCAGCACAGTTGCCTAAACCAAAACCTGGCTCCCACATCTCTACCTCTATCAAATTGCCAAGCCCTATTGAGTCCGTCTTCTAAATATCTCTATGATCTATCCAGTTATCTCTATTTGGATTGCCACCATTCTAGTTCATATCAATGCCATCTCATTTCTAGATTAATTCAAGATTGGGCTCCCCCCCTTTTTTTTCCCAGTTGGGATTGAAAGATAGAGAAATGAATCTGATAGATTAAGAGATCCCTAATCAAGCCAGCTTTTCATGAAAGGGAAGTTGAAGGGAGGAGTCTGAGATGGACATTGGACCCTGGGTCATTTTGGGGAAGAGCTGATCTAGGGCTCCATTGAAATGCCACAACCCACCTGAAGTTGGTGCTTCTTGGAAAGAAGGATGTTGTTGAATTAAAATATGTCTTTTACTGGAAAGCTGCATAACTTGGGGCTCAGTTAGTTTTACTGTGGGATGCCCTTGATGCATGTCAGTGAGAGAAGTCTCACCCTCTTCTCCATAATAGGGAATCACTGTGCCCTAACTGGATGAGCTAGGGTGCTCACTGAAGGTGGAACACCGAGGGAAGCCTGGGAGAGTGGCTCCTTTGGGCTTATGTTTTTGTACATAGCCAGAGTTTCATCAAGTAGCAACACTGACACTGATTTTCTAAAGGTGTCAACTAGCAAGATACTAGAGGCCCAGAGGAGTAGAAACCTAGTGAGGCTCTAGCAGTGCTCCACCATCAACACCAGAACACTTGTGTGGTAGGTGGTGCTATCTGGGTCACTTTAGAAGCTGTTATGACAGAAGCTTTGAAGCAGAGCTACCCAAACTCTGGCAAGAGTTAACTGATGGGTTGTTGAGTCTATCAGCCCTTGGGGTGGATGGGTAGATGGACAGAGACTCATGCAGCTAGAGTCCCCAGGCATGTACAAGCAGGGAAAGCAGCGGAGGGAGAGGGAGAAGCAGGCACCCCGCTGAGCAGGGAACCCAATGCAGTTTGTCCCAGGACCCCAGGGTCATGACCTGAGCTGAAGGCAAATGCTTACCCCACTGAGCCACCCTCAGTGGACAGGGATCCCTGTCCTAACATTTGTAGCAGTATTATTTTCCTCAGTACTCTGATAAGATAAATATTGGAAAGTTCTGTGATTTAAGGAACCTCTGACCATCTGCTAGATGAAGTGATAGCTCCACTCCCTCTGTATTGCATATTGACTAATATTTGGTACAAACCAAACTCAGAAGCTCCTCTTGCCACCTTGGTTGTTAGCTTAATGTACATAATATAGTCAGTTGTCTCTGTTTCCAGTTCTGTTTGTGCCAGTTATATTTTACTCATTCATAAAAAGAATGAATGGGTGAAGTCCCTTCTTCTTCCTCGAAAAAGATGGTTGAACAAGACTTAAGAATTTTGTATTTCCATGAAGCTTATTTTTTCAGTGGGGGAGCAAAACAATAAACACATGAATTATTGTGGGGAACCTGGGTGACTCAGTCAGTTGAACATCCAATTCTCGATTTTGGCTCAGGTCATGATCTCAAGGTCCTGGGATCAAGCCCACATCAGGCTCCACACTCACTGGGGAATCTGCTTGAGGATTTTCTCTCTCCCTTACCCTTGGCCCCTCCCCTTGTTCACACGCGCTCTCTCTCTCTCTCAAATAAATAAATAAATCTTTTTAAAAAACCACATGAGTTACTGTAATTATAACTTTAATTAGATATTCAGTGCAATAATGAAATATGAATTTTTAAAGGGAGTTGCTATTATGAAATCAAATTAAATTTGGAAAACCTCATGAAAGTGAATTATTTAAAATTGCTGTTGAATTAATTTTAAGCAAGAAACTTTACAAAATTAAGGAGAAATTCTAATTCCAATTCTACATTTGACTTGCTTCACAGGGATCTTTCTTTCACTTCACTTTAGAGAAACTGAAACCTGAAATCATATACTATGTGTGTGACTGGTGATTTGTACATAAAAGACAATAGGGGCCTTGTTAACAAGGTCTTGAGTCCACATTTAAGACACTGTGGGGTTAGTGTGTATTTGCATGTTTTCAATTAAAATGCAATGTTTGTAGCACAAGTATATTAATGATTGCCAGCCTTAATTAAGTTTTTACTCAATTAACAAACTATATGTATTGCTTTGGATAAGAGGGCTTCTGTCTTAATCCACTCAGTAAATATTTATTGATCATCAAGTTCTTCATTGCTTTGTTGAAGATATTTTGGGAGGTGCAAAAAATAAGACAAGAATCCCATCCTTAATGGACTGATAGTTTGAAAGAAATAAATACAACTCAAAGGTAGAGAGTATTAAGACAGACAATGCCTTTCAATTACTGGTACCTCCTCGAAAACTGATTAACATCTTCAAGTATTTCTTAAAAATATTTTTTTCAAGACTTTATATTAAAAGTTATGAAATTCTGTACATTGTCTAAATCAGGCTTATCAACCATTATTCTAAATCACTCTTCCAGTAAAAGTACAAAGCAATAGCCAATACTGGAATGTTTCTAGATGTTAATAAATGCAATGTAAGTGGGTCTTATATTTCATGTAATTAACCTGACACAATGTCTATATGGGACTGATGGTTCTTTTCTAAGTAATTAACTCAGGAAGGAATGCAGCAGGCTTCTAATACCACTCGATAGCAGAACCACACACTGAATTCCCCCAGCACTTGTCTCTGCTGCTGCTCTGTCATTAATTACGTGCACCCTTTCATACCTTTTCTAACTGTCTGGAAAGGACAGTTAACTATACTTTGGATGAACCTTGAAGACATTTACTTTAAATGAAATAAGCCATCACAGGACAAATACTGTATGATTCCACTTACATGAGATATCTAAAACAGTCAAATTGATAGAATAAAATGAGGAGTTACTAATCAATGAATATAAAGTATCAGTTATGCCAAAGAACTGAATAAGCTCTAGAGATCTACTATACGTGGTCCTGTGTAGTACAACAGTAATGTATTATATGTTTAAAAATTTAGAAGACTAGATCTCATGTTAACTGTTCTTAACACAATAAAAGGAAATAAAAGACTTGTATGTTCAGCATCTAGCAAAATAAAAACTCATTATTACTATTGATACTTTTTTTAACAGTTTTGGAATACTTTCATATACATCTCATTTCAAATTTGTGCTTCCCACTCATCCCCTAGCTCTTTCTCTAAATGAGATGGGAGAGTCAGTTTATCTTGTTTCACTAACCACAATTACCAAATCAGGTTGATTTTAACTCCAAAGTCTCTATCCCTTTCCTATATTTTGTATGTTTTTATTTTTTTTCAATTCCTTGAGTATTTTAAAAAACAGCCTTATTGGAGTGTAATTGATATATGATACAAAGCATATGTTTAATGCATACAATTTGACACATTTTGATATAGGTGTTCACCCACAATACCATCATCGCTCTGAAGGTAATGAACTATCCATCATTCCCTGTTTCCTTGTATTCTTTGTAACGTCTTCCCTCCATCCCTGCCCCGCCCTGTATGCAGTGAATAGCTGATCTGCTTTCTGTTTTATATCCCAAGGCCAGGCTCAGAGGCAGTAGGTAAGGAACCATGGATGGTTAGAGGTAACCCCTGCTTGCTTACCCAATGAGATTAGGGAACTGGTTGGGGGTTGCTTCAGAAGTCAGCTTCCTATTTCCTATCCAAACTTTACAGATTGCTCATAGTGTAGTGTTTGAAGTGCTAACCATGGATGTGACCAAGAAAGGGATTGTTCATAAAATGACCCAGGCATATACTCTAAGAAAGACGGTAATGTTGGTTTAGGAGCTGTATGAAGGGTTAGTGGGGAGGATTTCTGAATGTGTGGTTCAAGTGAGAGGAGCATAAGGTGTAAGCTTTGGGACACAACACAACATAGAATTGGTTTAAATCAAGAAATTGCCCTATGAAAGTACCACAAATCAGTGAGGGGGATGGAGGGTTACTAATAATAGTGGAGAAGAGTAAACATAAGTTAGCGATGGAAGTAAGTAGACATACATGTAGCTTGTAAAATTATATTTGAAAGTCAAAAGGAACCTCAAAAATCATCTAGCCAGTGTTCTTATTTTCGTCATGAAAGTGAGATACTCAGAATCACCCAGCTCACTTGTGGCAGACCTGGACCTAGGACCCAAACCTCCTGATTCTGAATTTGTAGGAATTTTTTCTCAAGGAATTAATATTGTGCTAGATAATGGCTAAACACATCAGACTATGCTAAAATTAGCTGCTGTGATTGACAGTGAGATCCACAAGTTTGAAAGTCCTGAGATTGTGGTTGTAGGTCCTTTTCCTTATTGACTAAGTGGAAAAATACTGTCTGCCAGCTCTTGAACAGTCCTGAAACCACAGGGACAAGGGAACAATCTGTATTTGTAGACTTTTGAGAATAAGACTTGTTTTATATTGTGCTGATGGTGTTAAGAGTATAGATTATGGTGTTAAGAGTATAGATTATGGAGCTATGTCTAATATGAGGTTATTTTCTGACTTCTGTCAGAGACAGTCTTCCCTGTATATGAGACAGAAGGTGGAGTAATAATACTAGTCTCGGTTGCATTAATTTGTTTCCATGGGCATGTGTCTGTTCTCTACATACTTTAATTTGCAACCAGACTCATAGATCTATGAAGTGAAACTATAGAGAGAACTAATTCTATTTTCTTACCTCTTCCACTTCAGTTTAGATTTGCTCTCTTTCCTTGGAGAGGATCAAACTGACTCATAGAAAACATTTACTAGAAACCAAAATGAACCTGTTATTGTTTAGACTTACTTTTTGAAAAAAATGTTTGTGTGTCTGTGTGTATATGATTCTATTTATATCTATGTATTTACCTATTTATTTATTTAAATATTTTTCTACTCTGTCCATAGCTAAGTATGTTTCTCTTTTACTTTGGTCTGATCAATATGAGAAAGGATCTCTGTGAATGCCCAGATAATATAATGGCCCTGTCTCTTAACTATTTAGTCCTATGATATATAAGAAAACTAAAATTCTGTGTTCATATTACATGTGTTTTTCCATGTGTAATCACACTCCTATGTGATTATCACCAAAGAAACACCAAGTGAAAATCTTACATTTCTTTCAGGTCCAAAGAAGATGATAAATAGCGAAGTTGTCTTTCAGTTACCTCTAATTGTAGAGCAAGAATTACATTTATAAAACATTAGAACTTTTCCAAGTTTCCCAGATTTTCCTTATTCATTGGCTATCCTGTTTTTGCTTTTGGTGATTCTTTCTTCTCTAAAACTCACAATTTTGAACTTCCCCAGGTCCTTATTCAGGGCCCTTCTCTTCTGGTTACACACTTTCTCTGGGATATCTCTTCCATTTCCGTGGCTTTAAATATCATCTTTAAAAGATGATGCCAGTCCCTACTGTACCTAAAATTCTAGACTGATATAGCCAAGGGGTTACTTGACATTTACACTTAATGTCAAATAGGCATCTCAAACTTAAAATGGCCCAAAGTCTTACTTTCCTGTTCACCTAAACCCACACCTCACTCATCTTCCTCATTTCAGTAAATTCCATAGTACATCTCTCTCCCAAATTACTTTAAGCCAAAAATAAACTTATTTTTGATTCATATTTTCCTTGTAATCACAGATCCAATCCTTTAGACACAATGTCCTTATTGGTGTTCTTGCTTTGACACTGGAAGCATTATAATCTTTCCCCTTATTGACTTAGATTGATCATGTCACAGTTGTTCTTAATTCCTTAATCACTGCTGATCATGATTAGAATAAAATCCACTCCTTACCCTGCTTTGTCAGGCATATCTAGACCCTGCCTGTCTTTACTCGTTTGATGAATTTCATGCTCCTTTCCCTCTTGCATACCACATTTCAAACTTACTAAACTTATTATTTTTACCAGTTTCTGCCTTAGAACCATCATGCTAGACTTCTCTTGTTCCTGATACTTATACTGTCTTCTAGATATTCAGAACTAAGCTTAAGTGCCAGTTTTTAGAATGGTCTTTCTGATCATCCAAACTAAAGTAATACACTCTTTAACATTATCATCTCATTTTTTAAAAAGTACAGTGTAGTTAACATACAATGTTAAATTAGTTTCAGGTGTACAATATAGTGATTCAACAATTCTATACATTACTCAGTGCTCATCATGACAAGTGCACTCTTAATCCCCTTCACCTATTTCACACATCCCCCCATCTAGCTCTCTTCATGTATCCATCAGGTATCTATAATTGAGTCTGGTTTTTGTTTTGTTTGTTTTGCTTTGCTTATTTTGTTTCTTAAATTCTACATATGAGTGAAATCATATGTATTTGTCTTTCTCTGACTTATTTCATTTAGTGTAATTCTCTCTAGCTCCATCCATGTCAATGTAAATGACAAGATTTCATTTTTTTGATGGCCAATATTTCCTTATACGTACATACACACACACACACACACACACACACACACACACACACACACATATATGGAAGTAGTGTGTATATATATATATATGTATATATGTATATACATATATATATATATATACCACACCTTCTTTATCCATTCATGAATCAATGGACACATGAGCTACTTTCATAATTTAGTATTGTAAATAATGCTGCAATAAAGGTAGGGGTGCTTGTATCTTTTCAAATTAGTGTTTTTATCATCTAACTTTAATAATTGCATAGTGATGGTTACTAGTTAATATTTCTTCTCAACTATGCAATCCTTTAAACTGTAAATTTCATGAATGCAGATTCTTATTATCAGTGCCAGCCACTTAATAAATGCTCTATCTACTTTTTTAAATTAACGTATAATTTATTATTTGCTTCAGGGGTACAGGTCTGTTATTCATCAGTCTTATACAATTCACAGCATTCACCATAGCACATACCCTCCCTAATGTCCATAATCCAGCCACCCTATCCTCCCCCTCCCTCAAGCAACCCTAAGTTTGTTTCCTGAGATTAAGAGTCTCTTATGGTTTGGCTCCCTCTCTGGTCCCATCTTGTTTCATTTTTTTCCCTCCCTACCCTCCATGACTCCTTGCCCTGCCTCTCAAATTCCTTATATCAGAGAGATCATATGTAATTGTCTTTCTCTGATTGACTTATTTCACTTAGCATAATACCCTCTAGTTCTATCTATGTTGTTGCAAATGGCAAGATTTTGTGTCTTGTTTTGTTTTGTTTAGATTATTTATTTATTTGACAGAGACTCATCACAAGTAGGCAGAGAGGCAGGCAGAGAGGGGCAGAAGCAGGCTACCTGTCAAGCAGAAGGCCCGATGCAGGGCTTGATCCCAAGACCTGGGGATCATGACCTGAGCTGAAGGCAGAGGGTCCAACCCACTGAGCCACCCAGTTGCCCCAAGACTTTGTGTTTTTGATGGCTCTATAGTATTCATTGTACATACATACCACCTCTTCTTTATCCATTTATCTGTTGATGGACATCTAGGTTCTTTCCATAGTTTGGCTATTGTAGACCTTGCTGCTATAAACATTCGGGTGTATGTGCCCCTTCAGATCACTACATTTGTATTTTTAGGGTAAATACCCAGTAGTGCAATTTCTGGGTCATAGGGTAGCTCTATTTTCAGCTTTTTGAGGAACCTCCATACTGTTTTCCATAGTGACTGTATCAGCTTGCATTCACACCAACAGTGTAGGAGGGTTCCCCTTTCTCTGCATCCTCGCCAACATCTGTCCTTTCCTGACTTGTTAATTTTAGCCATTCTGACTGGTGGGAGGTGGTATCTCACTGTTCTTTTGACTTGTATTTCCCTGATGCCAAGTGAGGGTGAGCATTTTTTCACATGTCTGTTAGCCATTTGGGTATCTTCTTTGCAGAAATGTCTGTTCATATCTTCTGCCCATTTCTTGATTGGATCCCTTGTTTTTTGGGTGTTGAGTATGAGAAGTTCTTTACAGATTTTGGACACTAGCCCTTTATCTGATATATCATTTGCAAATATCTTCTCCCATTCTGTCAGTTGTCTTTTGGTTTTGTTGACTGTTTCCTTTGCTGTGCAAAAGCTTTAGATCTTGATGAAGTTCCAATAGTTCATTTTTGCCTTTGCTTTCCTTGCCTTTGGTGATGATTCTAGAAAGAAGTTGCTGTGGCTGAGGTCAAAGAGGTTGCTGCCTGCATTTTCCTCAAGGATTTTATTGGATTCCTCTCTCACATTGAGGTCTTTCATCCATTTTGAGTCTATTTTTGTGTGTGTGATGTAAGGAAATGGTCCAGTTTCATTCTTCTGCATGTGGCTATACAATTTTCTCAACACCATTTGTTGAAGAGATTGTCTTTTTTTCCATTGGACATTCTTTCCTGCTTTGTCAAATATTAGTTGACCATAGAGTTGAGGGTCCACTTCTGGTCTCTCTATTCTGTTCAGTTAATCGTTGTGTCTGTTTTTCTGCCAGTACCATACTGTCTTAATGATTATAGCTTTGTAATAGAGCTTGAAGTCTAGAATTGTGATAACATCAGCTTTGGTTTTCTTTTTCAACATTCCTCTGGCTATTTGGGGTCTTTTCTGGTTCTATATAAATTTTAGGATTATTTGTTCCACCTTTGAAAAAAAATAATGGTATTTTGATAGGGATTGCATTAAATGTGTAGACTGCTTTAGGTAGTGTAGACATTTTCACAATATTTCTTCTTCCAATTCATGAGCATGGAATGTTTTTCCATTTCTTTGTTTATTCTTCAATTTCTTTCATGAGCACCTTATAGTTTTCTGAGTACAGATTTTTTGCCTCTTTGATTAGGTTTATTCCTAGGTATCTTATGGTTTTGAGTGCAATTTTAAATGGGATTGACTCCTTAATTTTTGTTTCTTCTGTCTTGCTGTTGGTGTACAGAAATGCAATTGATTTCTGTACATTGATTTTATATCCTGATACTTTACTGAATTCCTGTATGAATTCTAGCAGTTTTGGAGTGAAGTCTTTTGGGTTTTGCCCATAAAGTATCATATCATCTGCAAAGAATGAGAGTTTGATTTCTTCTTTGCTGAATTGAATGACTCTTCTTTCTTTTTGTTGTCTGACTGCTGAGGCTAGGACTTCTAGTACTATGTTGAATAGCAGTGAAGATAGTGGGCATCCCTGCCGTGTTCCTGACCTTAGGAGAAAAGCTCTCAGTTTTTCCCCAATGAGAATGATATTCACTGCAGATTTTTCAGAGATGGTTTTGATGATATTGAGGTGTGTACCCTCTATCCCTACACTGTGAAGAGTTTTGATCGAGAAAGGATGCTGTACTTAGTCAAATGCCTTTTCAGCATCTATTGAGAGTATCATATTGTTCTGGTTCTTTCTTTTATTAGTGTATTGTATCACATTAATTGATTTGTGGATGTTGAACCAGACATGCAGACCAGGAATAAATCCCACTTGGTTGTGGTGAATAATCCTTTTAATGTACTGTTAGATCCTATTGGCTAGTATTTTGGTGAGAATTTTTGCATCTGTGGTCATCAAGGATATTGGTCTATAATTCTCTCTCTCTTTTTTTTTAAAGATTTTATTTATTTATTTGACAGAGAGGTCACTAGTAAGCAGAGAGGCAGGAAGAAGGAGGGGGGAACAGGCTCCCTGATGAGCAGAGAGCCCAATGTGGGGCTTGATCCCAGGACCCTGAGATCATGACCTGAGATGAAGGCAGAGGCTTTAACCCACTGAGCCACCCAGGTGTCCCTATAATTCTCCTTTTTGATGGGGTCTTTTTCTGGTTTTGGGATCTAGGTAATGTTGGCCTCATTAAATGAGTTTGGAAATTTTCCTTCTATTTCTATTTTTTGGAACAGTTTCAGGAGAATAGGTATTAATTCTTTAAATGTTTGGTAGAGGGGTGCCTGGGTGGCTCAGTCAGTTAAGCATCATCCTTTGGCTCAGTTCATGATCCAGGGTCCTGGGATCAAGCCCCATGTTGGGCTCTCTGCTCAGTGGGGAGCCTGCTTCTCCCTCTCTCCCTGCCTCTCTGCCTACTTGTTCTCTCTCTCTCTTTGTTGAATAAATAAATAAAATATTTTTAAAAAATTTGGTAGAATTCCTCTAGGAAGCCATTTATGAGATTTTTTGATGATTGCTTCAATCTCCTTACTGGTTATGGGTCTATTTAGGTTTTCTATTTCTTCTTGGTTCAGTTTTGGTAGTTTATGTCTTTAGGAATGCATCCATTTCTTCCAGATTGTCAAATTTGCTGGTGTATAGTTGCTCATAATATATTCTTATAATTGTTTGTATTTCTTTGATATTGGTTGTGATCTCAACTCTTTCATTCATAATTTTATTAATTTGCATTCTTTCTCTTTTCTTTTTGATAACCTGGCCAGGGGTTTATCAATTTTATTAATTCTTTCAAAGAACCAGCTCCTAGTTCCGTTGATTTGTTCTACTGTTCTCTTGGTTTCTATTTCATTGATTTCTGCTCTAATCTTTATTATTTCTCTTCCCCTGCTGGGTTTAGGCTTTCTTCGCTGTTCTTTCTCCATTTCCTTTAGGTTTAGGGTTAGGTTGTGTACTTGAGACCTTTCTTGTTTCTTGAGAAAGGCTTGTATTGCTATATACTTTCCTCTCAGGACTGCCTTTGCTGCATCCCAAAGATTTTGAACAGTTGTGTTTTCATTTTCATTTGTTTCCATGAATTTTTAAAAACTCTTCTTTAATTTCCTTTAATTTTCTTGATAACTCTTTTAAAAACTCTTAATTTAATTTCCATTCATTTTTTTAGTAGGATGCTTTTTAGCCTCCATGTTTTTGAGTACTTTCCAACTTTCCTTTTGTGGTTGAGTACTAGTTTCAAAGCATTGTGGTCTGAAAATATGCAGGGAATGATTCCGTCTTTTGGTACCATTTGAGACCTGATTCGTGTCCCAGAATGTGGTCTCTTCTGGAGAATGTTCCATGTGCACTAGAGAAGAATGTGTATTCTGTTGCTTAGGAATGGAATCTTCTGAATATATCTGTGATGTCCATCTGGTCCAGTGTGTCACTTAAAGCCTTTATTTCCTTGTTGATCTTTTGCTTAGATGATCTGTCCATTCCAGTGAAGAGGGTGTTAAAGTCCCCTACTATTATTGTATTATTGTTGATGTGTTTCTTTGATTTTGTTATTAATTGGTTTTTATAATTGGCTGCATCCATGTTAGGGGCATAGATATTTAAAATTATTAGATCCTCTTGTTGGACAGTCCCTTTAAGTATGATATAGTGTCCTTTCTCATCTTTTATTATGGTCTTTGGCTTAAAATCTAATTTATCTAATATAAGGATTGCTACCCCAGCTTTCTTTTGATGTCCATTAGCATGCTAAGTTGTTTTCTGCCCCCTTACTTTAAATCTGGAGGTGTCTTTGGGTCTAAAATGAGTTTCTTACAGACAGCACATTGATGGGTCTTGTTTTTGAATCCATTCTGATACTCTCTGTCTTTTAATTTGGGGATTTTAGCCCATTTATATTCAGGGTAACTATTGAAAGATATGAATTTAGTGCCATTGTATTGCCTGTAAGGGGACTGTTACTGTATATTGTCTCTGTTGCTTTCTGTTCTATGTTTCTTTTAGGCTCTCTGTTTGATTGGAGGACCCCTTTCAATATTTCCTGTGAGGTTGGTTTGGTGTTTGCAAATTCTTTTAGTTTTCGTTTGTCCTGGAAGTTTTTATTTCTCCTTCTGTTTTTAGTGACAGCCCAGCTGGATATAGTGTTCTTGGCTGCATATTTTTCTCACTTTGTGCTCGGAATATATCATGCCGGTCCTTTCTGTCCTGCCAGGTCTCTGTGGATAGTTCTGCTGCCAATCTAATATTTCTACCATTGTGTGTTACAGATCTCCTGTCTTGAGTTACTTTCAGGATTTTCTCTTTGTCACTGAGACTTGTAAGTTTTACTATTAGATGATGGGGTGTGGACCTATTTTAATTGATTTTGAGGGGGGTTCTCTGTGCCTCCTGGATTTTGATGCTTGTTCCCTTCACCAGATTAGGGAAATTCTCTACAATAATTTGCTCCAATGTACCTTCTGCCCTTTCTCTCTTCTTCTTCTGGGATCTCAATTATTCTAATATTGTTGCATCTTATGGTATCATTTATCTCTCGAATTCTCCCCTCATGATCCAGTAGTTGTTTGTCTCTCTTTTCCTTGGCTTCTTTATTCTCCATCATTTGATCCTCTATATCACTAATTCTCTCTTCTGCTTCATTTATCCTAGCAGTCAGAGCCTCCATTTTTTATTGCACCTCATTAATAGCTTTTTTGATTTCAACTTGGTTAGATTTTAGTTCTTTTATTTCTCCAGAAAGGGATTTTATTTCTCCAGAAAAGGATTCTCTATTATCTTCCATGCTTTTTTTGAGCCCAGCTAGCACCTTGATAACCGTCATTATGAACTCTAGTTCTGATATCTTACTAATGTCCATATTGATTAGGTTCTTAGCTGTCAATACTGCCTCTTGTTCTGTTTTTTGAGGTGAGTTTTTCAGCCTTGTCACTTTATCCAGATAAGAATAGATGAATGAGAGAACAAAATACTAAAAGGGTAACAACAACCCAGAAAAATATACACTAACCAAATTGGAAGAGACCTGAAATTAGAAGGAGAAGAAAGGAGAAAAGGAGAGAAAAATAGATAGATAGATAGATAGATAAATAGATAGATAGATAGATGATAGATAGATATCTAATATAGATAGATATATCTTATATATCTTATATATCTATATCTATATCTATATCTATATCTATACCTTTACCTATACCTATACATATACCTATACCTATACTTATACCTATACCTATACCTATATCTATATATATTAGACTGGTGAATAGAACAGAGCCACACACTTGATTTTGGGTATATTTCGGTCTGTTAGAAGAAACTGCCCTCCCAAAATTTTAAAGAAAGAAAAACCTAAATATATACTAAAATAAGGGTAAGCAATATAAAGTGATGGAATATGACTGTAAAGATGAATATTTAAAAAATTCTAAGAAAGGAATTGATAAGCTAAGAAGTTGGTTGAAAAAAGAAAATAAAGAAAGAAGAGGAAAGAATGTGATCAGGCTGGAGACTAGAATAAAGCTTTGTGCTAGATTTAGGGTATATTTGATCTCTTAGAAGAAACTGTATCCCAAAATTTTAAGGACAGAAAAACCTATATGTATACAAAAATTAAGGTTAAATTCAGTGAAGGGATAGAATATGACTGTAACAATGAAAATTAAAAAAGATTTTTAAAAAGGTATTGATAAGATAAATAGTTTAAAAAAAGTTAAAATAAGAAAGAGGAAAAATTAAAAAAATAAAATAATAAGAAAATAAGAAAAAATAAAATTAAAAAAAATTTAACTTTGAAAGACTAAAGAGTCATGGGGAAAAAACCATGAATTCTATGTGCTCTATTCCCATAACTCTGAAGTTTGGCAGTTCTCATTGATTGGTGAACCTGGTCTTGGGTCGATGTTCTTGTTGATTTGTGGGGGAGGGGCCTGTTGCAGTGATTCTCAAATGTCTTTGCCTGAGGCAGAATCCCCCCCTTTGCCGGGGGCCCAGCTAAGTAATCTGCTTGATTTTGCTCTTGGTAGCTTTTGTTCCCTGAATGCTTTCTGTATAGCTTTGGAGGACAGGAATGAAGATGGCAGCCTCCCAATCTCTGACCCTGTAGGAGCCAAGACCTCAGGGCCCCACTACTCAGTGCACCCTCAGAGAAAAGCAGTCAGTCCCTCCTGTATCCCTGGTCTCCAGCAGACTCTGTGCTCACCCAGCCTCTGACCAAGCATTTCTATCTCTGGTGCATAGCCCCATTTTGAGTCTCCAAACCCAGCAGATTCCTGTGGTGTGCTCCTGTGCCACTCCCCTTGGAGGAGGAAGGTGAATCTCCCCAGATCTGCCACTTGTGGCGCCCTGCTAAAGAGCAGTGGTCTGACTGTGCCTTGGGTCACAGTTTTGGGTAACTGTGCTGAGAGGCCCCTCCGTGGCTCCATTAGCTTCCCTGCTCTGATACCTGGGAGCTCTGCCACACTCAGACACCCCTGGTCTTTTTGTGATCTTGTGGATCCTGAGAACACTGTCCCCATGAGGGTTCCACCCCCTGCTTAGCCTCTGGAGCAAAGCCACTCAGTGGAGCAGACTTCTGAAAGTTCAGATTTTGTGCTCCGTGGCTCTGCCATTTGCCAGGAGCCAGCCCCTCCCCCTGAAGTCTATCTTCGCATATGTCACCTCAGATTCACTTCTCCACATATTCTGTCTTCCAGAAAGTGGTTGCTTTTGTGTTCCTAGAATTGCTGTTCTTCTTTTTGATCTCCTGTTGAGTTTGTAGGTGTTCAGAATGGTTTGATAACTATCAAGCTGAACTCCTGGGATCCAATGATATTTTAGGTCTCCTACTCCTCCACCATCTTTCTCCTCCCCTCCCTCTATCTACTTCTATCTATATTAAAGAAATAAATGATTATGTTAACTCACATGAATTATAGCCCTTAAAAAAATTATCATCTTAAATCTTCTAAGAATAATTACTTTGTTTTAATCTACACTCCTGAAGAATTTCATTTTTGTGATGCATACAATAACTATGGAATTCAAAATACCTAAGCTATTTCAATTGAAATGATCTCTGTTTTACATTTTTGGATAGTTTTATAAAAAACTCCAAAGAGAATAATATATGTAAGATGAGATGCATTTGAAATGACCAATGGACATTTAAAATAATCTTTTAATATCTTTTGTTATATATCTTCTTACAGACACTGAACAAGGTCTGCATACTGCATTAAAATTCTTGTAAAATATGGGTTTTCTCCTGAAGGAAGATAATTAATTTGAGCAGTTTAAACAGAAAGTTAACACACTGTTGTGCCATTTTTGGAAGAAATCCTCTGTGAGCTTGAAAGGCTAATTAAGTCTGTGCCAAAGTTTAGCAACTCAATAACTATCAAAAAACCCAGCAACATAATTTTTGTTTCTTTCTCTCTCTCTCTCTCTCTCTTTTTTTTTTTAATTTTAACAAGCTCTGTCAATGCAGGGAAATTTACTATACAATGTGGATGTAGAAGTAACTGTTGAAAATAGCCTTACCTAAGAATGAAGATAGTTTACCAAAGAAGTGATACATATAGGTTAGAAATAAAACACTATTAAAGTGAATGGCTGGATGTTTATTAAATGCATTTATCAAATAAATGCACATTTCCTGTCATCTCTAACAGCGATATTTCCATTACAGGCTTATTCATGCACCACATTTAAGGTGTCTGTCAATTTAAAGTGGTTTCATTAATCACTGCATATTTAATCATTTGATATAAAGCAATATTTTCTCTCCTATAGTTATATGTTCACTTAATCATCAATTTATGTATGTACAAGTTTACACAGTTCAATTTGGATGATTATTTTGGTTTCTGTATGAGTTAATTGAGATAAGTAATTGGCTTTTCATGTTAGAGATTTAGAGCTCAATACCTGTGACATCTTCCAGAGCAACACAGTAGGAGCCCAAATGCTTTCATGTGCAAGACTGCTTTGGGGATTTGTCATAGGCAGGGTGGACTTGCACAAAAGGGTGCAAGTCTCTCCTTGAGACTTGCTCTCCATCAAGAGCTGTTTCAAGTGTTCCCTTCGTTCAGACACCCACCTTCATTGGATATGGTGGTATAAAGCTGAAACTGAAAGCCCAATATTCTGTTGCTGCCTTGACATTTGGTGAAATCAGGAGGGCTCCTTCAGCCTAACTGCAAGTGCCCATCTACTCTGCTCCTGTTGGGTAAGGTCCCCAAGCCACACAACTTTATTAAGGGGACCAAGTGACGTTCCTTCTTATTTCTGAGCAGTGGGTTTCAGTTCCCTAATGACTGGTGGAATTATTCAAACAAACTAGTCATATTCTTCCATCAGAAAGGGGGCAGGGTGATTTGTTCTCTTGTTACTACAAAGTCTGCGCCCCTAGGTATAATCCTGTGTGACCCTCGATGGCATGCAGTGCCCTCTTTCCTCTGAGCTATAAGTATATGTGACTAATAACCAGCTCTCATCTCATCTGCTCAGTGTCAGATGTTATTGCGTTTGGCCATCCCCATTGCCCTAAGACAGAAATCCGTCCCCTATAAGGAGGGTGAATAGGAGGTGATAAGAAAAGATGATGCTCTTTTGCTCCCCACACCATTTACTCTCTGGCTTTTCTCTGATATGCTGCGACACAGCATCCTTGGATGCCTCGTTATGTCACTGCTAACCTTGTATTCGATATAAACCTCCTCTTGTTTCTATCTCCTAAGGGTCAAATAAGGCATCCAACTAATTTTGAAAATACTAAGATTTTTAAAAATTTAAGTATAATAGACACACAATGTTACATTAGTTTCAGATATACAGCTAGTAATTGGACAACTCTACATGCTATGCTTGTACAAGTGTCACCATAAAATGCTATTATGATACCATTGACAATAGTCTATATAACTTTCATCTCCAAGAATATTAAGAATTTTAATGCTGAGAATCAAGAGGGCTGTCAATGGAAAACTGATGTGCCTGATAGCATACATAGGAAGAAATGGCCTGCTTTGCATCTACCCACACCCTTTGAGAATATTTTGGATATTTGCTGATCAAACTGATAAGGAGAGGCAGAAAAGAGAAAGTATATGATGTCCTGAATAAAAGACAATGGCTAAGCTTTGCCAAGCACTTCCACATACCATGATCTAAGACTTCTGCATGCATGTTTTCATTTAATTCTTACAATAGTTGTCTTTAATGACAAAAACCAGTGAACAAAAAACACCTTAGGGGTTTTTTAAGGACTTACTGACATAATTGAAGTTAAAGCATGTGGAGTGTTTTAGTTTTAGTTTTTCAACATGAAAAAAAGTTGACAAAAATGAATTAGAGATTAGGACAGATAGTTCATAGAAGAAAAATGCAAGTAGCTTTCAACCTAATAAAAATATATTCAGGGGCGCCTGGGTGGCTCAGTCGTTAAGCGTCTGCCTTCGGCCCAGGTCAGATCCCAGGGGCCTGGGATGGAGCCCCGCATCGGGCTCTCTGCTCTGCAGGAAGCCTGCTTCTCCCGTTACCAGTCACTCTGCTTGTGTTCCCTCTCTCGCTGTGTTTCTCTCTGTCAAATAAATAAAATCTTAAAAAAAAAAATATATATATATATATTCAACTTTTTTGACAGTAAAAGAATTTGAAATTAAAACTAAGATACCATTGTCAATTATTAGTTTAGCAAATTCCAAATGTATGACAATATACTCTGTTGGTATGACAGTGGGGAAAAAGATACTTTTGTATATTTACAGTAGGAATGCAAACCAGTACAATCCCTGTGTGGTGGGAGTGGCAATATTTAGCAAAACTACATATATGTTGTTGGAGAATATCACCAAAAAGATGTGATGGCTGATTGGCCCATGGATTGGACCTGGGCATTTGGAGACAGCCCTCCCTCTCCTCTGTCCTTGGAATGTGGGTTCTGCTTACCTTTCCCACTCCCAGACATTGCTCCAAGGACAAAGCCCTGAGATAGTGATGTGTTGAGAGCACCTGCATGATACAGTTAGAGCTTCTTTATAGACTTTTAAGATTTTTGGGTAGGATACAGGGTTACATCTATCTTGCTGCTGCCCAAGACAAGCCTTGTATGTAAGTTCCCTTTGCTTATTAAACCTGCCACCCAGGAACCTGGAGTTGCTGTGCTTCATCTTTGGTCTCTTCCTGCTCTCCACCTATGGGGGTCAGTTGCAGATTACATTTGGGAAGTTCCTGAGAGTGTTGCAAACCAACCTATGTTTACCCTTTGACCTTGCAATCCCATTTCTAGGAATCTATCCCAATAATATGCTAACATTTTGTTGGTTTTATTGAGATGTAGGGTTTTCATCATTGGAGAAAAATTTAAA
>CM053603.1:164317129-164394074 GCA_028646535.1 Procyon lotor | reverse complement strand
GAGAGAGAGAGAGAAAGTGCACAAGTGGGGGGAGGGTCAGTGGGAGAGGGAGAAGCAGACTTCCCGCTAAGCACAGAGCCTGATGCTGGGCTTGATCCCAGGACCCCAAGATCATGACCTGAGCTGAAATCAGACACCTAACAGCCTGAGCCACCCAGGTACCTCTCCTATACATAGCATTTTTTAAATAAAATGTACAATTTACAATTTAATTTGTGTAATTTACAATTTATGGTCCAACTAATTACACTCACCAGGCATATAGCAATCATTCCTCAATTCCTAGGTTTGTACTTTTAAGGAAAAAAAGTTTCTTTCTTTGTTTTATTTTAATCTTAGCTTCTTTCAAAGATTAAGTATCTATTGAATACAACTTCAAAACAAAGGAGACTAGAGGAAAAATCATCATATATATATAGTACAACCCCTAAATTTTTAGCTATCTAGCTTAAAAATACATGAACAAATGAACAACCATTGGATCTAAACTATTCTACAGAATGGAACTGTATTCATGAAGAAAATCATGAACAGAGTTTGGACTCAATTGTCTGTGATAGAAAAAATATGAGAGACCAATCCTTCAGTACGGCAAAAATAAGAAAATCAATGTACCGAATAGTCTGCTGTTATTTTTCTCTTTTACTCATCACAGAATTCTATGCTGTCTGAAACCCAATATTGTCTTAAAGTGAATATGTCTGAAACCAAATATTGTTTTAAAGTGGGTTTGTTTATTTCAAAAACATCAGTAACCAGAGTATATTTCTGGGATATTTCATCTATTTTAATGAACCTTTTCAAAGAGCAACCAGACCAGGCTAATTTTGAGCCATTTATCTGGAACTAATACGCCAACAGAGTAACAAAATATGATTCAGTCATTCCTATCATTATAAAAATTGGAACAATTTACACAGAAGAAATTATAAGACTTATATAGTAAACTTTTTCCAACTTAATACCTCAAGAACAGCACCTTTCACTGGAATAATAATGGTATGACTGTCATCTTCATTTCCTTCATAACAAGTGCACTTACTTAAAACTACACAGTGCAGTAAAAGATCTGTGCATGGTTTTGACCTTTAAAATTCAGGAAAGTACCCCACTATTCTTTTACTGATCAGTTTCAACTGTTCCAAATTCCATATTAGGATTTTGCCCAAACCAGTATCGATCCAAAGTACATTTAATGACACAATTCATATGCGGAAAATACAGAAACTCTGCAGATTTAAAAACTCTAGTTAAGTTCTGTGTTTGATGCCATTGTATCTTTTCTATAAAACCTTCCAAAAAGTTTCTCTGCCAATATGACCTATGTGATTTATTTACTGCATCTTAATCTGAAGAGAACAAATAGTTCAATTTACAGAGTTCCCTGGGTTCTTTTAGGAAGCATAGAATGCCTTAGGTAACTTAGTGTATGCAATCAATAAATGCCTATTTTTCTTCACATCAATATTCCTAAAACATCAGTCATAATGCATGCACTTAATCAAAACCTGAAGATGTAATAACTGCAGATTTGAACCCAGAGCATTTATGAAAATCAGTGCAAATACCAGATCATCAGCTTGGTTGGGGGCTTTGTATCTCAAATATCTTGTTCTGTATCTGACTGATAATTAAGTACAGAGTAAATACACATTAGACAAATGCAGAAAAAATTCATTGGAAAATATGCACATTTTCCATAACAGACGCATATATTTGAATTGTCAGCTGTTAGACAATGATTTCCAAACAGGCTATGATGAACCCTCAGTCCGACTGAGATTAGCACACTTCTGGGTTCCACGAAGCTTGACCATGTTTGCTTGACTTGACCCTTTCCACAGCTACATCATAATTTTTTCCAGTTCAACACCACAAGTATGTCTTTGAAAATTTCTATGCACATTTTCTATAAAGATCTCTTGAATATGTTTTCAATCCCAACTCGCCAACACAAAATATTTGTGCTTAACGATACAAAAGAGGGGAAAAAAAGCTCTGTCATTCGTTGAGAAGCTCAAAGCTGTATCTGGATGATCAAGCCAAGAGCTATTAGTGGATGGCCATCTCGGAAGCATCAGGCTGAAGGCCCTAAGCTGCTTAAGTGCCTCCAGGAGGGTGCCAGACCGCCGAGGAACGGCAGAGTGGGCCAGGGGCAGCATTCTAATTCTGCCACCAATTTCCTGGTAGTGGAGGCTGGAGTTCTGTGAAGAGCTACTAAGGATGTGTATGAAATCATTCTAGGAAATATTTCCCAACAGAAAGATAACCCTTGGTGAAACGGTCTCAGGGCAATCTCATCACTTAGCCTGAAATACCACGATCTCTGATTCTAAGATCAGAATGGAAAGAATGTTTTGCATAAGAAGAATTATTAATTTAGTACTGAACACCTGTACTGAAACTAAATATCAGTAAAGATATAACTGAATTCCCTCCTCTTTTTAATTTTTTTAATTTTTACTTTTTTAACGATTGTATTTGTTTATTTGTCAGAGAGAGACAGAGAGACTGTGCACATGCAGGGGAGCAGCAGGCAGAGGGAGCAGCAGGTTATCTGCTGAGCAGGGAGCCTGATGCAGGACCCAGTCCCAGGACCCTGGGATCATGACCTGAGCTGAAGGGAGACGCTTAACTGACTGAACCACTCAGGTTTTCCCTCCATTTAAAAACAAAAACAAAAACAAAACATTTTATTTGTTTATTTATTTATTTATTTATTTGAGAGGGAGAGAGAGACTTGAGACAGAGAGTATGTGCCCCCAAGCACAAGCAGGGGGAGTGGTAGAAGAGAGGGAGAAGCAGTGTCCCCACTGAGCACAGAACCTGACCCAGGACTCCATCCCAGGATCCCAGGATCATGACCTGGGCCAAAGGCAGAAGCTTATCTGACTGAGCCACATAGGCACCCCCTGAATTCCCTCCTTTCAGTCTGTCTGGCCCTCAGTGCTTCTGAGTGGGCTGAGAGGTATTAAAAAGCAACAGATGTAGCAGTAACGAGTAAGTGAGAAGACCCTTGCTAGCTCCTCTCTGGAGCAGGGGCATGGGTGGAGAGAGGAGTTCCCTGTTTCCAGAATGGATGTGGATCCTTTCAGCTCCTAAAAGAGCCCAGCCCCTCAAACTGGGGCCAGTAATAGCCCCCAAGGTACCTCAGAAAGATGAGAATAATTTACACAAAGATGCTTATGAGCTAGAGGAATGTCTGGTCCTTTGCTCTCTTCTGAATCCTGCCTCCTGATTCCTTCCAGATAACTTTAACCCAAACCTTTTTAGATGTATGAGAAATTCCTAAATGAAGCTATTTACAATTGAATCTTCCTACCAGTACAAGGTAATTTGGAGCCTTTGTATTTTTTTTTAAGGTTTTGTTTATTTATTTGACAGAGAGAGTACACACGCAGGGGGAGCAGGAGAGGGAGAAGCAGGTTCCTTGCTGATCAGGGAGCCTGAATGGATCCCAGAACCCAGGATCATGACCTGAGCCAAAAGGAGATGCTTAAGGATTGAGCCACCCAGGCACCCCTGGAGACTCTGTATTTTTATAAGCAAACACTTTCTGGCACTCACTGTATGCTAGGCACAACTCTAAAGTGCCTCACAAACATTACCTTCTTTAATACTCATAACCCTAGGAGTTAGATAATCTTATTATTATTCCTATTTTACAAATGAAGAAACTGAGGCAGGGAGAGTGACTATGCTACTTGCCCAAGTCATGCTACAAAGAAATGATGCAGTTAGAGCCCAGGTTACCTGGCCCCAGCGTCCAGGCTCCTACCTGGCCACCACACGTCTATCATAGGCGAGTCCTTTTTTTCACAGAAGGTACTTGTTAATGAATACAGGTAGATTTGAATCCATATTCTGTGATTTGTCAACTACCAGACAAATTATTTGCTTTCTCCATCTGTAAAATGGGAATAATATGACTTACTCGAACGGGCTGATGTAAAGCTGAATTCAGCATAGTGTCTGGCACTGAGTAACATACCACAAGTGACTCTTGCTCATTTTAGCACATCACTGCAAATAGCAATGGCAATATAACATCACACAGATAAAAATAATGATAGCGACTATGATTAGGACCTGTCCTGGATCTTTGACCATTCATTATCTCATTTAATGTTTATAACAATGGAGCAAAGAAAGTATGATTCCTATTTCACAAATTAAAAATGTATGACATCAAAATTGAGTCACAAACCTAGGACTTCATATCTATAAAACAGTGAAAGTTCGTGTCATTTTTTGGGCAGAAAGTAAAAAAAAATACAGCAGAGGGCGGGGAAGTGACTGCTTCTATGTGTGTGAGTGAGTGGATTCAGAAACAAACAAACAAATGAATAAATAAATAAACTGTCAAAATTTAACTTCCCCCATTTGACCTCTTTTTCTTTTAATTCAGATGAGTGCTTTATTTCCTCAAAGCCATGGGTATACATCACAGGTACCTCAATAAGCATAATGCTGACATCGTTCTATTTTTATCTTCCCGAGGGTATTTCTGCTGAAACTGATGTGTTGGTGGTGGTGTTGTTGTTTCAAAATCCTGGAAGAAGATTTAATGTAGTAGAAGTACAGTATAGTAATACATATTGATTTAGACCTTTGACATTACTCGCAGGATGGAAGCTAAAAGCTTGTTTCTTTTAAAAACCAATTAACATATTTTTTGTTACAAGAGTGTTGTCTACTATACTATCCATTAAACACAATAATTAAAAATACATATGCTGAAATACTTTTCTTCAAAATAACTGGCAAAATTATACAAAAACAGTAGAATTTTTGTCCACTTGCCTTTTCTCAGTCCAATCATGGTTTGCTTAGGTTCAGCTATTAAAATTTTTATTTACTTTATTAAATCGTCTTTTCTCTGAGAAAAATGCAAACAAATAAGACATTTCTCTTTGCTAGTAAATTGTGTACTACTCCTCCATAAGACAGAATTAAAGAAATTTTGCATCTGCATTTTGAGTTATATATAGAATAACTGACATTCATCTCTTCAATATACTACTAAATGAATGCAAATTATTAAATGGACATGTATTACAAAGTGAAATAACACATGTAAGGTGCCTAACAGTCTGCTTATCACATAGAAAACAATCAATCAACCTTAGCTTTCATTTTTAATATTACGGTTTAGATTGTTAATATACTACTTTTCTGAAGTCTTCATGATCTGCCAGTGTAGACAGTGTCCAAAGTGCTTAATTTGAGTGAAAAGGATCTTCACTAAGAGGTTCACGGTTGCAAGTTATCTGCCATTTTAGGGAAATCTGGCATGTACTGAACAGCAATTCTCCTGCCAACATTAAGGCAAAAGAGAGAAATGCCTCAAAAACTAGATGAAGCTAGTGATGGTGAATGTCCATGGCTCTTGATTTTTAACAGCATTCCCCAAAGACGGTGCAATATACTGAATGTATCCCCCCAAAATTCACAAGGTTGAGCTCCTAAGCCCTACTGTGACGAGGGTTTTAGGAGATGAGTGTGGTATTAGGAGGTGATAGTATGAGGACATGAGAGCTAAGCCCTCATG
Organism: Procyon lotor; assembly: GCA_028646535.1. NCBI lineage: Eukaryota > Metazoa > Chordata > Mammalia > Carnivora > Procyonidae > Procyon > Procyon lotor. The sequence continues at coordinate 164,388,523 of CM053603.1, read as the reverse complement.
AATGGGATTAGTGCCCCTATAAAAAGGACCCAGAAAGCTCTCTCACCCTCTCTCTGTCATAGGAGGAGACAATACAAAGATAGCTCTGCAACTTGGAAGAGAAACTTACCAGAACCCAACCAAGGTGGCACCCTGATCTTGGACCTCTAGCCTTCAGAAGTGTGAGAAAAAGATTTGTGTCATTTGTAAGCCACCCAGTCTAGAGCACTTTGTTGTAACAGCCCAATTCCAGAGTGGATTGATCCTAAAGACATTGGTGTCTTTGGTTCCCAGGAGGCCTCTTTGTCCATTAACACCTATTTCTGTGGTCCCTGTGAACAGCTTAGATTGGATTAGAAGAGAGGATATGTCTTTCATCAGGAGCTACGGGGCCCTGTGAGGGCTGAGTGTTGGAGCTAGGGCCAACGTGGAAGTCCCTTCTCTCAGACACTAATGCACCCATGACAAGTTCATAGAGAGCCTAGCTCTAGGCCACTTGTAGACCTTCTGCTTCAAGTCAGAACTTCATATCTTCATATGTCTTGTAGCAGCTATCCTGCTGCCATCTATTCAAGGTTGGCATGTGAAGAAAGGACTTAAAAAAGGAGTAAATATTAAAAATTAAAGAAGTTAGTGTGAAACATAAAAATTATAACAAAGTTATTTAAGAAACAAAACAAATGAATGTGGGGGGAGAAAAGAGGCAGACCAAGACACAAACTCTCAGCTACAGAGAACAAACTGATGGTCACCAGAGGGGGGGGTGGAGGGAGGGGAGGGATGACACAGGTGACGGGCATTAAGGAGCGCACTTGTTGTGATGAGCACTGTGTGAGATATGGAAGAGACAAATCACTGAATTCTACTTCTGAAACTAATATTGCACCGTTTGTTAACCAGCTGGAATTTAAATAAAAACTTTGAGAAAAAAATTAAAACAAAGTTAAAATAAAGAAAACCAAAGGAAATTAGAACCAAGCTCTTCTTGACAACCTTAATTAAGACTAGGATTTTTTCTGTTAGGAATCATTTCAATACTAGTTTTACTAGTAGCATGGCAAAATAATCTTTTAAAAAGGAGTAAATATCTGGGTCAGTATTAACTTTTAATCATTTAATTCATATCATTTGACACGTCTAGAAAACAAGTGGGTAGAACCATAAACTGATACGTTATACTCATGAACAAGACACTACACCCAGATATTTTCTATCAAAGTGACATATAATTATCAAATTTGCTTTTGCTTTTCTTTTGCAAAGAAATTGATTATGATGTTAAGATTGTGGGAAATAATGGGATGAGGAGGCCAATTGTATGGCATGAATTTCCTCTTTCCTACCTGGGCCTTTTTAACAACCCATGCAGAACCAACACATCACAATGTAATATACTGTAACAGGAGGACTAAATGTATTTGCTGGCAGCAGAAACAAGTGTCTATTCCACAGTCCCTAAGTAATCCTTAGCTTGATGGATCTGAATAAGCTATTATGGCTTTAACTGGTAAATGAGGCATGTCATTACACTGTATTTATAACAGAAAGAAAGACATCTTCATGGGCCACTTGCCGAGAGTCTCATGGGCTCTTTAAACACAGCCCCAGGAAAGTTCCCCATGTAAGCAGCAAGGCCAATAAAACTGAAGTCTGGCGTGTTATCAAATTGTTATCAAAATTCTCTGAATCGGTTGGCCCTTGTTCTCATACTCTTGACTCTATTAACTGAAAATGACCTCTGGTTTTCAACTCAGCTATTGTCTGAGTTTGGATTTTGTCTTGTTTTGTTTTTCACTTGCCCCAACTTACTCTGCATATGTTCTATCGTGTCTGGTCATAGGCCCTGGGCTTCTCCACATTCCTTCCATGTTAGATGGTGGCCCATGCCCGATGCTTGTAAATAGCCTCTCACCCTCTACCCAGCCTAATCCTGGGCTCTGCTTCAATCACACACTGCATTATTACTTTTTAATTTTTATTACTAGGAGTATTATTATTATTAGCTCATTTGGGTTTTTTCCTCTTTAAAAGCCAAAGTTAAAACTAGATATGCTAAACTCATCTTTAGGATCAGGTTGCAGTCTATTTTTCAGGAAGTTCAATGTTGAAAGCCTAAACCTATCTCAGGGAAAAAAAACTATTTTGAGAGCAAAGTTTGGATTTTGAACTTTCACTCTTGTTATTTTTTATAATTAATATGAGCGTTTGTCACGGTGCTGTCAGCAGAACCACATTTCCCCTTCTTGCCCATGAGACCAGTTAAATAATTTATTATTGGTGTGGGGAAGCTAAGGAAGTCCTTTTGCCATAGAACAAGGAGAAATTCTTTATAGAAAATCAGGTGAACCTTTTGTCAATCTCCAAGGAGTCTTTTAAAGTTCACAAGAGAGGAAGAGCTAATGTGTTTCTTTTATTTGAATGATACCATGGCAAAAATACAGATTAAAAAAAAGTGAATTCCTGGAACAAGAGACATAAATGGGAGCAGCAGTAAGTAGCTAATTAGATTCTGGCCCAGTTAAGTAACATACATCATCAAAGTTCATGTAAGACTTCAGGAAACCAGGGAAGACAAGCAGAAGAGCACTCTCTACCCCAAAATATCTTAAGACTATAACCCTAATAGAGCTTTTCCACAGTACATATTTCCTGAAGACCAAGGAAGAAGCCTATGATATTCTTCTATATATTTAGCAAATATCTAGTGAATTTCACATTTGTGGTTTATTTAGGAAGATCCTAAGACAAAAGGATATTAAAATAGGATTCTATATCAGTTATGACTGAAGCCATAAGTCAAAAATATTCATTATTATCATGTTCCAAACTGAATTGCTAGAAACTCAGTTTCTACCTCACTGAAACCTACCAGTATTTGAAAAGGAGACTGTCAAAACCCAATTTTGCAACTTTTATCTTAGCATTTACATTAAGTATCTAGGAAGTTGAAACGGGATATTCAGAAGAAAATTTCTTCCAAAAAGTACTGTTAGAATGGATGTTTCTGCTTCCCCTGCTATAGAGGAGAACAGGGAGTATTTCTGTCCTCAAACTGAGTGTGATAAAAAAAAGATTCAAAGGTCCATTTGCAGAGGTTGGTCTATGTCTCCCAACGTGGCCAGTTGGAGATTGACCATCCATGTCAAGAAAATGCAGGCAAAAGATCTCTGGCTGAGGAGAGTTCTACAAAGAACCCACAACCTGCCATTTTCCATCTGCCAAGCTCAAAAAATGCTGATGGCAAGACTAATTCATTAGTCTTGTTCCTACCCTCTGCATGATCCTGATAGAACTAGAAACATGGCCAAAAAAAAAAAAAAGGGAGGAGAGGTAAAAACTATGGTGGGAGAATGAAAAGAAGCTAGCCATGCCCAGTTCTCCTCATGCAGGTTCTGGACTTCAACAGACCTCCTGTGGAAGGGGAGTAGCTTTGACTTTAAAACAAAATTACTTGACCATTGCACATATCTAGACATTCCAATGACTAAAATGAGATTATTTGTAAGACTAAATCAACCTGAGATTTTTCCCCAGAGGAAGCAGAAAAACCAGTCCTACAGGATGGATTTGAAGAAAAAGTGAGAAATAAAACTGAAGTTGCTTTGTTATTGATACTGATAGACTCATTTGTTCAGTGCTCTGATTATAAAAATAATTCTTTGTGTTTTTCTCTCAGAATAAAAAGTACGTTTTCCTACAAGTCAAAAGAAAATGGTTTTAAGTTTATTTTTTTGTTACATATATTTAGCTAGTAAAAATTGTCTATTCCAATCATTTTTTTATCTTTAAATTTCTCTAGGATTTTATGATAGGAATCATAAAAATTCAGATTTTTCAGATCCTCAGAGATCTCATCCTAGGGGCGAATAAATTTTTGCAAAAGTAGTCAACTGGCCTCTGATTAAACACCTCCAGGTCCGTGACCTCAGGACGCATTTTAGTCTTTGTTGGAGAGTGTTTACTATTAAAAAGTTCTTCCTCATATTAAAGATAAAATCTAAACACTGCCTTGTCCACTTGGCAAAAATATACTCATCCTTTAATTCTCAGTTCAACCCCCCAGAGATGCTTTTCCTTTCTCCAGGAGTTTACCTGATTCACCACTGTGTCTCCATTTATGTCCCTACTGTGTCTCTTACTGACTTATCCCCATGCCACCTAGCACAGTGCATTTCCTGTCTTGCTTTCTGTCACTGCCTCCTTTTGCAGACTGAGCAGCTCCTTCTTGCTAAATCACTCTACTGGGTCCTGCAGAGGATCTCAAGATAATCAGGCATGGTTCTTGCCCTCAAGCTGCACTGAATCCACAAACAAGGATAAAGCAGGGACACCGATAATCTGAGCACAAGCTAAAACAAAATAAAATTCCTGAAGGAGAAACATTATTGTTTAGGTTTTTCTCTTTTGCTAGAGTATCCTTACCATAGCCTCATTTTTTCCTATACTTTAAATTATATTTTACATTCTACGCTTCAATTTACCAACAACAGGTGTTTGATTTTTTCAAAAAGATTATTTATTTTTCCTGGCCTGGAGAATAGTAAAATCTTAATACAGCTGATGACATTTGAATTAGACATTCAAAGCCAAGTAACACATGATCATAGGTATAAAAAAAAAAAAAAAGGCCTCTGTGGAAAGAATAAAATGATGATGAGGAAGAGTAACCAAATTAGATGTCACAAAACATACACAAGGAATAACAAGTCATTCAGTTCAGCAGAAGCCCTAGATCCATGGGTGAGGTAATCAGGGAAGAGGTAGGCTTAGCTGGAGTACAAAAGATCTTAAACACCAAACGTACTGGATACCTTCTCCCCACTTGGAAGTCTGAAAAAGTAAGTGAAATCCAGGGCCCCACATCTCACTTCAGAACTGGAAGAGATTCATTCACTCTCCCAACACTTCTGCAATTAGGTCACAGGCTTGGCTGGTCAGGTATTCTCCAGCAAGACCCTGAACATTGAGGGAGTGACCCAAAGATGTAGGAACAGGTAGAGAAATAATTAAGGTGGTGGTGACAGACAAGCCAAGAACGTACCCAGCTGCATGAGCGTTGGGATTGTTACTTAATATTATTCAAGAGCACAAAAAGATATTAAAGATCTAGATAGCTGTTAATAGGAAAATTTCTTCAGCTTCCAAGACATGCAGATTACAGTGATTCTCACTGTGCCTTTTCCCAAGCATTCCAGCTAAGTGTGCAAATCAGAGAGACAAAGACAGAGGCCAAGAAAGGAAAGGAAAGGAAAATATACTTTTTTGTTTTATATATTTTTATATTAAGTAACATGATATTTTATATTTATATGATTGTTGCTCTTCTCAGCAAGGAACACAGGGGAGCCTCAAAGAACACTGTAGAAGACAAAGGTCTTATTAAATTTGATCTGCACTGTGTCTCTCGCTATGGTTAGCCGAGGCTCTCTTATTATGTTTACCAAGAAGAATAAAGAAGCTTCCAGAAATGTTTAACTATTAACCACCAAATTCTTATTTAGTCCACATTACCTATTTGCTTTTGAAAAATAAAATGTATTTACTCAGGTTTTAATAATCTCATGAACCTTGCATTAGTTGACATACTGTGGGCTCATCTTCGAGCTGAAAAGGTCCCAGACTCTCTGACGTTTGGTTCCTCCATTTCAGGTTGATATGAACTAAAATGGATTCAAGCAGATTCAAATCCAAACACATGCCATTGTTTGTTTTTGTTTTGTTACTATATCTTGGTTTTTTGACATAAAAAGACTTAAATTTTACACAAACAATGAATCCTGGAACACTACATCAAAAACTATTGATGTACTGTATGGTGACTAACATAATAAAAAAAATTACTATGGCATAAAACCTAATGATTATAACCTAATTATAACCTAATACTAATGTATTACATGTAATACATGTAATACATGTAACACATGTATTATAATATATTATACTAATATATTAATACAATTATTATATATTTATATATATAATAAATATATATAATTATTTTTTATTTATATATAATATATAATATATAATTATTATATTAATATATTAGTATAATATATTATATTATAATACATGTATTACATGTAATAACATGTAATACTAATAAAATATCATGGCTTTTAAAAACACATACACAGGGGCACCTGGGTGGCTTAGTGGGTTAAAGCCTCTGTCTTCGGCTCAGGTCATGATCTCAGGGTCCTGAGATGGAGCCCCACCCACATTGGGCTCTCTGCTCAGTGGGGAGCCTGCTTCCCCCTCTCTCTCTGCCTGCCTCTCTGCCTACTTGCTCTCTCTCTCCCTCTGTCAAATAAATAAATAAAATATTTTTTTAAAAAAAGAATTTGTAAAAACACATACACAGAAAAACTAAATTTTATGTATTTATACTTATTAAATAAGTAAATTTATTAAATAAATAAATGAATACATTATTTGAAATCTGACTAAATATCTAGTTATATGTTCCTCAGAGTTTTATACCATTTTGTATAAATGTAGTCTCAGGACACCTGGGTGGCTCAATCAGTTAAGCATCGACTTTATTTTGGCTCAGGTCTGGGTTGTGAGTAAGATCAAGCCCTGCATGGAGCCCCACAACGGGCTCTATGCTGGGCCTGGAGTCTGCTTAAGTTTCTTCCTCTCCTTCTGCCCTCCCCTGTTCATGTGCACGTGCTCTCTTAAAAAAAAAAAAATTAATAAATAAAAAAATAAATATAGTCTGTGTATATAGGAACTCCTACAGTGCTTAGAGTCTATTAGATTTAGGGGTGCCTGGGCGGCTCAGTGGTTTAAGCCTCTACCTTCAGCTCAGGCCATGATCTGAGTCCTGGGATCGAGCCCCACATCGGGTTCCCTGCTCAGCAAGGAGCCTGCTTCGCCCTTTCTGTCTGCCTCTCTGCCTGCTTGTGATCTCTCTCTCCGTCAAATAAATTAACAAAATCTTTAAAAAAAAAAACCAAACAAGGAATTTTAGACTTGGAGGAAACTCGATATTCCCTTCACCAATACCCTTCATTGTACAGATGAGGCCCAGAGAAATGAGTGACTTTTTCAGGTTCTCATTGAAAGACCTTAAAAGAGTCAAGAGAGATTTTTAGGTATGTGGTCTTCCCACAGAGCATGCTGTGTCCAATCTTTGCCTCCATCTCATTTTTGGCTATAGAACCAGGATCTTAAATACTTTACAAATCCCTCAAAATATCCAAGAAAAATAGTATTGATAAAAAGTCATGGACTAATCATTTCATTCATACTATTTTATTTTCATATTCTTCCTTTTCTCAATTCCAGCAAACATGACTTCTCTCTAAAGTACATTTACATGTACATTGTTCAATGTATATTTAGTGTTGAACCTTTGCAAGACATGGGTTAACACTTCCTATAGGAAACAATAGCCAATAAACCACCTTGCTGTGTCCAGGTAGATGGGGTAGGCTCAGCTGAACTTGAAGCCTATGTAGTTAGGGGAATCTGAATGTCGCACTGCACCAACAAAATTAGCAAGATCCATGGCTTCCTACATGTGAGTTATTCCTAAAAACACGAAGTGTTCCATTTTTCTCATGACTTCACACAGCACGAGGATTCAAGTAAAGCAAAATTTAATGCTTTTTGCAACTGCTAAAAATTTTCGTCCACTACATTGTGCCAGTAATATTGTTTTATAATTATATTTCACATAGTGCTTTTTTTTTTTTCAGGGATTTGGAAGGAGATAAATGACTTCCTTTGGGGCCAGATGCTTTGTACTCACATCAGAAGGTTTGCCCCAAAGCAACTCCCCCCGCTCCAAGTTGTGTCTTTCTCAGAGTCATGAAGCATGGGACGGGTTATAAGTATAAAGTCAGATGGCTTACGATTTGTTTTAATAACCAGCAGTGAGAGGCTTGTTATTCACATTAAACACATAATAGACATAGCAGGTGGTGCAGTTTCTGTTCCTGATATATCATAAGAGGCTGAAATATAATGATATATTCTACAGTGTGTTCCTTCTCAAGCTCTCTCTCCAGAATCAAAGAAAATTTGTGTTACTGTGATTTAAAATACTGTATGGGTAGCTCTTTGCTTTTCTATTAAGTCAGTGTTAGAAGAAAACCGATTGTGAATACATATTACTTTTTAAATGTTCTCCCTTGGCAAGGGTCTAGATGGATGCTCTGGTTACCTAGGAGATGAAGACAAAATGAAAATTGATTGACTTATCAAATTGATTGTGAGTTGAGCTTCAAGTGGCAGCTGTGTGTGCTGCACATGAAATGTTGCTGCTTGGGAGTCAACTGGGTTTTGTTTTGTTTTTTTTTTTTTTTAGTCACATCAGTAATGACGCCACACGGATGACTAGGTAGAATAAAGTGGCAATATTTTATTAGAAAATGCAGTATTGAATGATTATCTTAATGATTACAGCTGGGGAAAGAAGATATTTTGAAGAAGTCACTCTGGCCTGGATGTTTATTTCAATGTGTCACTAAAAATGATTGCATTGATGACAGTAGAATCTATTGGTAGTAGGAGCCCAGCTGCTGGCTCGCTTTTTAGCAATAATAACCCTGCCTTCTGTCGGCTGAGATTGCGCTAGTGGGAAGGAAACTTAATGGATTTTACTGTAAAAGCAGCTATAACCTCCACCCCCTTTACTCCTCTATTCCTCATGCAATTTTTCTATACAATTAGGCAGGACAAGCTATAGACATAAAAAGAAGTTTCATTTACTGAGCCCTCCTAACTTCACACTAATATCCTGTCTCTTCAAGAGACCATACCTCTTCCTCCAACTTTGTAATTTTGCGATGTCCCCTTACCACCCACAGACCTCTACAATGGTCCACACTTCTAGTCACTTAGTTTTGACAACACCCCACTACTAAAACTTACATATCCAGTGTCTCATCATGGCCAAGATATTTCTCTCATATAGCAATTCAGATGGAAATAATCTAATTAAAGTGTTACTAGGTTATAATAGTATAAGGAGTTATTCCTCCAAGAGTTAATTTCATTGTGTTGGAGACAGAGCCTTAAACCAAAAGAAGGAACCTATAATGGTAAAATGCAGCTCCCTTGGAAAACAAGTGGTCATAAGAACATTCCTCTGCTCAATTCACACCCTGTAGTCACCATAAAATCGCAATATGTGAGCCAGAACAATTTATCTCAGGAACTAATCTAAAACTAGACCAAGAAAAGAAAAGGGAAAAACAACTGGAATTTTCCCTCTCTCACTGTAAAAATGCCTTTCTCCCACGACCCTGTGACTCTAGGCAAGCTTCCAGTTAATGCAGACGTTGCCAGATTTGCTACCAACTGGTGAAACTGAACAGGTAAATAGTAAATCCCAGAGTGATGTAAATGGTGGAGCTGAGCTGGTAACTTAATGTTGTGATAGTAACTGTCCATAAAGTTCTACTCTTGATATAATGAGGGAAGACTGCTAAAGTGATAATAGAGTAAAATGCTGGTTTCAAGGGAACAAAAATACACATTTTATTGATGGACATAAGAGGCAAACCGAAAAATGTTGTGATTCCAGGTTTCTGGATAGGAAGTATCTATATTATGAATAGATCAGATTTCTCCAAATTAATCTATAAACTTAATATAATTTCAATCAAAATCTGAATGAGAGTTCTGCTTTGGAACTAGATCATAGGACTCAATTTTATTTCAAAATTTGTGAAAACAAAGACTAATAAAAGAAAGTCTTCCTATAAGATACAAAGATGTATTATAAAATTATAATAAATAGTTCAGTATTTCTTCCACACTAGATAACTCATTAATAGAATGGACAGACTCAATATATATAAGGATCTAAGCATCTAGGAAGTGATAATAAAAGTATTACAAATTAGTGAAAATGATGTGAAAGTAAACAAATTAAATTTCCTAAAAAGAAATAGTTATATTCATACCTCCAACTTTATATCAAAACAAATTATAAATAAATTAAAAATAATGGGAAAAAACTGTAAATTAGAAGAAAACCTAAGGGTCTTTGGATATAGATTTAAGATGGGGATAGCCTTTCTATATATAATTTAAAAGGCAAAACCCTTAAAGAAAAGACTGATGTGACTACACAAAAATTAAACTTTCTAAATTAGAAAAATCTTACATGACAAGAGCAAAAAATAAACAAGTGAGACCACAACAAACTAAAAAGTTTCTTCACAGGGGTGCCTGGGTGGCTTAGTGAGTTAAAGCCTCTGCCTTCAGCTCAGGTCATGCTCTCAGGGTCCTGGGATCGAGCCCCGCGTCGGGCTCTCTGTTCAGCGGGGAGGCTGCTTCCTCCTCTCTCTCTGTCTGCCTCTCTGCCTACTTGTGATCTCTCTCTCTGTCAAATAAATAATAAAATCTTTAAAAAAAAAAAAGTTTCTTCACAGCCAAGAAAATCATCAATGAAATTCAAAGCAACCTATGGAATGGGAGAAAATATTTGCAAATTTTATATCCAAAAAGGGGCTAATATTCAAAATATATAAGGAACTCCTACAACTCAATAGCAAAAACAAAAATATATTAAAATATTAAAAAGAAGACTTATAAATGGCCAATAGGTATATGAAAAGATACTCAAACATCATTAATCATCAGGGAAATGCAAATCAAAGCCACAATGATATATCATCTCACATCTGTAAGGATACCTATTATCAAAATACAAGAAATGACAAATGTTGGTAAGGGTTTGGAGAAAGGGAACTTTCATACACTGTTGGCAGTAATGTAAAGTGGTACAGCCTATATGGAAAACAGCATGGAGGCTTCTCAAAAAATTAAAAATAGAATTACCTAATGTGATCCAATAATCTCACCTCTGGGTATATATCTGAGGAAATGAAATCATGACCTCAAAGAGACACCTGTACTCCCATGTTCACTACAGCACTATATACAACAGCCAAGATATAAAAACAACCTAAGTCTCTACAGATGCATGGATAAAGAAAATGTAGTAAATACCATTCAGTCATACAAAAGAAATCTTGCCATTTCTGACAACATGGATTAACCTGGAGGGCATTATGTTAAGTGAAATACGCCAGACAGAGAAAAATAAATACTGCATTGTATCACTTATATGTGAAATAAAATAAAAAGGCTGAAGTCAAAGAAACAGAGTATAATGGTGGTAGCCAGGGGTTGGGGAGTGGGGGAAATGGAAAAAGGTTGGTCAAAGGGTACAAACTTCCACTTACAAAATAAATAAGTCGTGGGGATATAATGTACAGCCTAGAGAATATAGTCAATAATATTGTAATAGCTTTGTATGATAAGGGTAACTGGACTTATCATGGAGATCATTTTAGAATGTATAAAAATACTCACTATGATATACATCTGAAAAAAAATGAGATATTGTATGTCAATTATACTTCAATAAAAAATTTAAAAATAATAATACTGTTTGCATGCTTAAAATTTGTTAAGGGAATAAATCTCAAGCAATCTTACATACACACACAGAAAAGCTAACTATGTGAAGTAAGTAATGTGTTAATTAACTTGATTGGGAATAATCTCATAAGGTATGCATATATTAAATCATCACATTATATATGTTAAATATATTACAATTTTATTTGTCAATGATATCTTGGTAAAGCTAGAAAAGAAAAAAGAAAACAAGCATGAACAAATGAGTCAAGACGGCAAAGCAAAAAAAAATTTGTATACAAAAGACACATGATCTGGAAAATATTTTTTTTTTTTAAGATTTTTTATTTATTTATTTGACAGAGAGAGACACAATGAGAGAGGGAACACAAGCAGTGAGAGTGGGAAAGGGAGAAGCAGGCTTCCTGCGGAGCAGGTTGCCGGATGCGGGGCTTGATCCCAGGACCCTTGGATCATGACCTGAGCCGAACACAGCCGCTTAATGACTGAGCCACCCAGATGCCCCCTTTTTTTCTTTTTAAAGATTTTTATTTATAATTTTTTTTATAAAAGGGTAACATTCCTATATAGAGAGTTCTTATAAAGTATAGTTTTTAAAAAAAGTTCCAATACAAAATGTGGGCAAATAAATGAACAATTCATGAAATATGAAAAACAAATTAGCATTTAACATATGCAATAGGTTCAATCAGTAGTAAAGGAAATACAAATTAAGCAACAATTAAGATATTATGTCTTGTCTGCCCAATTAACCAAGATGAAAAATTAATGATAAGATGAGGTTCAGGTGAAGATGGGAGGATGTGAACTATCTCAAAAACTGCAAAAATGATATAAACTGCTAGGATAATTCTGGAGGAAAATTTGTCATTATTACCTATAATTTTATTTTTTTTTAAGATTTTTTATTTATTTATTTGACAGAGAGAGAGAGATCACAAGTAGGCAGAGAGGCAGGCGGGGGGTGGGGGGCGGGGGGGAAGCAGGCTCCCTGCTGAGCAGAGAGCCCGATGCGGGGCTCCATCCCAAGACCCTGAGATCATGACCTGAGCCGAAGGCAGAGGGTTTAACTGACTGAGCCACCCAGGCACCCCTATAATTTTAAATATGTCCATATCCCTTAACTAGAAAATATCATTTTTAGAAATATATCCCAAATAAAAACCAAAAAAATTCACAAAATGTATGTGTGAAAATATTTATCAACACATCTGAAAACAATGTAAAAGAAAATTGATGGAATGCCCTAAAAATTGTTTCTTTAAATGACATGTAGTATATCCACACATTGGAATATTATGAAACCACTATAAAAGTTCATACTGAGTTTATAGTTTTATCCATTGAAAGATATTTATGACATATTTGAAGTTAAAAACAAAGCAAGTTAAAAAAAAAAAAGCAGGTTAAATGATTTTTTTTTTTTACAGACACTGAAAAAATAATTCTAAAATTCATGTGGTACCACCAGGAAAGATGTCAAATCAGTCTTGTGGGAAAAAAAAAGTTGTAAGCATCACCTGATTTCAAAATCCATTACAAAGCTACAATAATTACAATAGTATGGTATTGACATAAAGACAGATATATATTCAATGGAAGAGATTCAAGAGCCCAGAAATAAACTTATGCATATGATCAACTGATCTTCAATAAGGATGCAAGAATATACAATAGGAAGAGTCTCCAACAAATAGTGTTGGAGAAATAAATACCCACAAGCAAAAGAATGAAATTGGATCCTTATCTCACATCATACACAAAAGTCCATTCCAAATGGATTTTTGGGGAAGATTTTATTTATTTGACACAGAGAGAAAATAAGCACAAATGGGGAAGTGGCAGAGGGAGAGGGAGAAGCAGGTTCCCCACCAAGCAGGGAGCCTGATGCAGGGCTTGATCCCAGGACCTGGGATCATAACCTGAGCTGAAGGAAGACACTTAACTGAGCTACCCAGACACCTCTCCAAATGGATTTTAAAAGTAAGAACTGAAACTGAAAAATTCCTAGAATAAAACATAAAAGCTTCATGATGTTGGTCTTGGCAATGACTTCTTGGATATAACTTGAAAGGTATAGGCAACATCTGTTGAAGGGCATTTTGGTTCTTTCCATAGTTTGGCGATTGTGGCCATTGCTGCTATGAACACTGGGGTACATGTGGCCCTTCTTTGTAATGCATCTGCTTCTTTGGGGTAAGTGCCCAGTAGTGCGATGGCAGTGTCATAGGGTAGCTCTATTTTTAATTTCTTGAGGAATCTCCACACTTTTTTCCAAAGTGGCTGCACCAGCTTGCAATCCCACAAAGAAGATATGGTACATATATACAATGGAATATTATGCCTCCATTAGAAAGGACGACTATCCAACTTTTGTATCAACATGGACGGGACTGGAAGAGATTATGCGGAGTGAAATAAGTCAAGCGGAGAGAGCCAATTACCTTATGGTCTCACTCACATGCTGGGCATAAAGAAAAACATGGAGGGCATTGTGAGAAGGAAGGGAAGGGGGAATGGGGGAAAATCAGAGGGGGAGATGAACCATGAGAGACTGTGGACTCTGAGCAACAAACTGAGGGCTTTGGAAGGGAGGGAGTGGGGGGCTGGGTGAACCTGGTGGTGGGTATTGAGGAGGGCACGTATTGCATGGAGCACTGGTGCATGAACAATTAATCTTGTAACACTGAAAAAATAAAATAAACATATTTGGGAAAAAAGGAAAAGTATACACAACAAAAGCAAAAATAAACAAGTGGGATTATACCAAACTAAAAAGGTTCTGTAAAGCAAAGGAAATAATCAGCAAAATGAAAAGACAATCTATGCAATGGAGAAAAATATTTGTAAAATTTATATCTGATAAGAGGTTAATATCCAAAATATACAAATTACAGGGGTGCCTGGGTGACTCAGTGGGTTAAAACCTCTGCCTTCGGCTCAGGTCATGATCTCAGGATCCTAGGATTGAGCCACACATTGGGCTCTCTGCTCAGTGGGGAGCCTGCTTTCCCCTCTCTCTCTGCCTGCCTCTCTGCCTACTTGTGATCTCTCTCTGTCAAATAAATAAATAAAATCTTTTAAAAAAATATTTCAAAATATATGAATTATAAAACTCAAAGGCAAAGAAACATATAATCTAATTAAAACATGAGCAAAGGGGGGCGCCTGGGTGGCTCAGTCGTTAAGCGTCTACCTTCGGCTCAGGTCATGAACCCAGAGTCCTGGGATCGAGTCCCGCATCAGGCTCCTTGCTTGGCAGGAAGCCTGCTTCTCCCGCTACCATTCCCTCTGCCTGTGTTCCCTCTCTCGCTATGTTTCTCTCTCTCAAGTAAATAAAATTAAAAAAAAAAAAGAACCTCTTTAAAAAAAAAAATAAATAAAAATAAAACATGAGCAAAGGAACTAAATAGACATCCCCTACCCCACCCCCTAAAAATATACTTATGGCCAACATGTATGTGAAAGGATGCTCAACATCATTAAACATCGGGAAAATGCAGAGCAAAACCACAATAAGATATTGCTTCACTTTGTTAGGATTATTGTTATCAAAAAAAAACAAAGACAGCAAGTGTTGTGAGGATGTGGAGAAATTAGAATGCTGTCAGTAGAAACATAAAACAGTGCAGCCACTATTGAAAATAGCATGGAGTTTCCTCAAAAAAACCGAAAATAGAACTACCATATGATCCAGCAATCCCACTTCTGAGTATTTATATAAAAGAACTGAAATCAAGATCTCAAAAAGATATTAGCATGCCCACGGTCATTGCCGCACTATTTACAATAGCCAAGATATGGAAACAACATAAATGTCCACTGATGGGTTGGTTAATGAATAAAGAAAATGTGATATACACATTCAACAGAATATTATTCACTCTTATTAAAAAAGGAAATCTTGCAATATTCAACAGTATGGATAAACCTTGTAGACATTATACTGAGTAAAATAAATTTCATATGAAGTATCTTACGTAGTCAAACTCATAGAAGCATGGAGTGGAATGGTAGTTTTGCAGGTCTGAAGAAGGAGGAAATGGGAGGTGCTAATCAATGGGCATAAGATTTCATTTATGCAAGATGAATAAGCTCCAGGGATCTGCTATACAACATTGTGCCTATAGTATAATACCATATTGTATACTTAAAAATTTATTAAGAGACTAGGTCTCATGCTAATTGTTCTTACCACAATTTTTAAAAATAATAAAATAATAATATTATATTTTTAAAATGTTTAAGTAGAAAGAAAATACCCATTAAAAATAAAGGAAATAATATGTATATTATGTTATAAATTCGTGTAAGTATATACATGAGAGTAAATCTGTGAAAAGTTGCTATGGTTACATTTAAGTCAAAATTTATATAAGGATATAGAAGAAGATATGTTATATATGTACCCTTTACACACAGACTGAATGTTGAGCTAGTGAATGACTTTTATTTTCTTTTTAATTCTTTAGTTTTGTTTTAAAAGATTCAAACCAACATATCACAGTATTTTTATGATCAGAAAAGTAACTAACAAAATTTTCCTAAAATAAAATAATTCCTTAGTGGGATGCCTTTACATCTGTATATCACATTCTACTTATATATCTGTGTATACTCAAATATTGAGAAATTGTATATTGTGCATGCCATAAAGCAAACTCAGTCCTTCTCAACTAAACCTTTTGCTTTCTTTAAAAACCTACTTGGTAAGAATCCCTTTAGATAGATACAGATACCTATATATTTAAATATTTATTTAGATAATTAAATAAACCCCTTTAGATTCCTATAGGACTCAAACGAAATTCTTAGTATAGGATCTGGTGGTCAGAGTGACCTAAACTGGATAATCCTCTCCACCTCTCCACTCACAAAGCAATTCAGAGATACAATCCTTCTTACCACTGACACTCACACTACTTGAAATGTATATTTGAGCTGAGAGGAAAAAAAAATCAATGATTTAGAGCATGTATTGGGAACACAGGATGGGAAATCCTGATTTGTTTCTCCCTCTGATGTGATGTGGAACTACTGAAGTCTTTCTAAAATAAGACAATGAAAATTGCCTTTATATCAGTTATCCTGAGGAGTATATAGTCATTACTAAATATTAAGAATTAGAAAAATCTCTATGAAGACTAGTAATAAAAGCCCCCAAAGAAGTACTTGGACCCATGTCAGATGAACACATTTGTCTTCATAACTTGACTTTTATAAATTTTTACTTAATTCTTCTCCTTTCACAGTTAGTTCTCATGCTAGTAAATAACAGGACCATTATGTGATATTTTATTCTCCACTTTTTTTCCTTCCCCAATATTCCTATACTCAGTGTAACAAAAATACATTACAAATAAATAAGTTGTTTAGCCACTCAGAAAAGAGTGTTTAGAATGAAGCAAAACTATATAACCTCTCACCCTGAATTACATCCATGAGTCTCTCTCTACATACCTATCACACATGCTTTTCTCAAACTTATAGCACTGTGTATATATAATTTTGTAAATGTTTGATTTATTGTTCCTTTCTGTTCCCTGGAGCTCAGCTGACTCTTATTTCTATTGGATCTTCTGGGTGCCTTGGGACAACTGACATTTGCAAGACTTAACCTGAGCCCCATTAGCTAAAGAGCTTGGGGGTCTCAGCTGTCACTTCTGTTTCCATGGAAACTCAAATCAGATTGCCAAAAATGAGGCTAGTCACTTAAAAATCATATTTTTTTAAGGAAAGAAATACTGCCCACCATCATCAAATTATTTGGAACAGTGCATTGTTGAAAGCCATTTTCTTGTTTTGAAGGATTAAATACCTGTTTCCATGGTAGCAGATTAATAAACTACAAAGACAGAGCTGAGGTCTGAAAGTTCCTTCTGGCAGCACCTACATGCTCAGAGCCTATTGTGTTCATGAAACCACCTGCAGTGTGGGCTCTAAACATATTTTTTAATGATAATAAAGAACTACTTTGTTTCTATTCATATATGCTTCTCATAGATGGAATATATTAATTAAATATAGAGACAGGAGGTTTTCGTAATAATAACAATAATAATCACTACTATTTACCAACTGCCTACAGTAAGACTAAAAATGTGCAAGGTGCTTTACATAACTTCAGTCCTCAATATTATTGCCTTCATTTTACATGGAAAATGAGACCACTGAAGGTTACAAAGGTATTAACAAAGGAGGAAGCCATGATTCAAATTCAGATCTAGCTTACTTTGGGGCCAGGGCTCTTCTCTCATCCTTTTCAAAATGAAGAATGGAACACAGAAAGAGTGGTTTGTCCCAACCTTCACTGTCAATATAGGCATGTGCACACATGGTCACATATATAGTGCAGTGGAAGTGTAATCTACATAGGGTGAATATGGTGAGAAGAAATCGGGCTCCTCCGAAATGATTAAGGACTATTAGCTTTTTATCTGACCAGGTCATAAAAAGAATGTCCAAGTGCCCCAGAAGCCCCAAAAATCTCACAGGCCTGCAGTCTCTCCATGGAACTCAATACAACCCTTCCCTTTTCATATCTCACACTCTTACCACCAACCACAATCTAATATATATGTTGTCTTAGATGACATCTAATATATAGTCTTAGAGGATAGGCTTTCTACATAACATAGGTATGCTGATCTAAGTGACTAACTTCTTTTAAATTCTTAGTCAAATGAAAATGCTAGTAAACTTGAATGACTTCAGCAGGAATTGAGCAGATACATTATTGTGCCCTGCAATAAAACTTTCTATGTTTACTTGAAAGTGCACATTTCTACTGCATAATCAAAAGCATAGGTGACCACACATTCTTGAGAAAATTAGACAGGGACAGTAATGGTCATTTATGTCTTATTCTAAATTAATTCTGTCAGAGTTAAAAATAAACCCCCAAAAGCTCTGAGGACATACTTAGTAGAAATTGGATCCATTTCAACATAAAAACAGCTGTCTTCCACATTTTTTCTCAGGCAAAATGTAGATGGAAAACTGATATAACAGATTTTGTCTCCAAGCAAAATGAAATGGATGATTTTAATGTCAGTACAGGAAAAAAGGAGGGGGGCAGTCCCAAAAGAGCAAGTCAGTGTTCACTTTTAATTTATGTCAATATTTTTCTATTGAAGTAGGAAAAGAAACCATGGAATAAAACGTTTTTTGGAGGAGTAAAGTTGAGGCATCCCTGACATCACAATGACACAATGTTTAACCTTGAACTAGTTGGATTCTTTGGCATAGGGGTAAAGTTATTTCTAATTTAAAGAGCTCAGAAAACATGCTATCAAAGACCTAAATTACATTTAATTTGAAGATACAGTTACAGTGTTTCCTAAAATCACAAGTACCTCTCTGAAGACCAAACACTATGCAAACCAATACAAAACATAATTCCTCAAGGAAAGAAGTGATTTTTCAAACAAGATACAAGTTTCCATTTATAACTCATTACTGCCAATAGTCTGCTCCTTCAATTTTCAGAACTTTAGAAGTGATACTTAGAATTTTCAATCCTCTGTGCTCAGCCATAATGTTAATCACTGTAATAATCCAAATGAAGCTACAATAAACCAAAACTATGTAGTCTTCAGGGAAAATGTATTTCATATGGATATGCAAAAATATTTTACAAAACTTATACTTAATTATACTTGCAAAGTTATAAATTAGAAATAAGAAATCAAAGTAAATGCCTACACCAAAAATGGAAGATAAAAAGACCCTTAACTATAGTTCTGTATATTTATTTATCCACAAACTCCAACTAAGCAGGAAAATAATCATCAAACAGGAAATTCTATGTGTAGAGTAGATTTTATCTAAGAAGGTTCCAAGAATTCCCTCAAATACACTTCTAAATTGAGAAAAGTGTCTCTCTCTTATACTCTTCTTTTGTTTATGGTAGACAGAATAGTTCCCTCCAAATTTCCATGGCTTGATCCTTGGAACCCATCAGTCGGTTATGTCACACAGCAAAAAGAACTGCAGATTTAGTTAAGCTTACAGACTATAAATAAAGAATATTATCAGGAATTTTCTGGACAGGCCCAATCTAATCTCATGAACCCTTCAAAGCAGAGAATTTTGTCCAACTGGAAGAAGATGAAGAAGGTGAAGGAAATGAAAATGTAAGAATGATTCAACACACTGTTGCTGGTTCTGAGATGCAGGAGCCCATGCGCAAGAACAAAAGAAGAGGAGAAGAGAGGAGAGGAGAGGGAAGGGGAGGGGAGGGAAGAGGAAAGAGAGGAGAGGAGAGGAGGTTCTGTTGCATATAAGGGCAGCACTCAGCTTATAGCAACCAAGAAAACCAGAATCTCAGTCCTGTCACCACAGTAATTGAATTCCGCCAACAACATGAATGAGCCTGCAAGAGAATCCTTCCCAAAGCCTCCATCTGGGAATCCTGAAGTTGGCATCTTTTTTCATTATTGAGGTACAACTGACATATAACATTGTGCAAGTTTGTGTACAACATATTGATTTGACACATTTATACTGCAATATGATTGCCATTGTAGCTTTAGCTAAAACTCTATTGCATCACATAATTATCATTTCTCAAGGCCTGATATCTTGATTTTGGCCTTGTGAGACCCAAAGCAGAGAACCTAGCTGAACTAACCAGAACTTCTGACCTTCAGAACTGTGAGACAATACATGGGGTTGTTTTAAACTACTAAATTGGTAGTAATTTGTTATGCCAGCAATAGAAAAAAATACATCCCCAACTCAAAAACCTGTTTTCCTCCTACCTCTTACCTTTGTAGGCGAGCAAACTTTGTGACCCCCAAGATATGCCTCTATGGCACATTGATTATTTTAAGTTGGTTATCTTTAAGAAACTACAGACACAAGGGAAGCCCTGAAAACTGAGAAGTTATACTTTTGTAAGAAACATTTACATTTACAAGGGAGATTTCCATTAGTAAGGGTGTCTTGCTGGTGATACCAAAAAGAGGGGGATGATTCAACTCTAGGAGCTGTGATCAGGGGAGAAGGCAATGACTTAAATCTGCATAACAATCTTACCCTTGTTTACTGTACTTTTTCCAGTACCCTTTCATAACTGGGCTCTCCCGCTGCCCAGCATTTTCTTTTGTTGTTAGTTAGAGATAGTATTTAAGGTTATGGCTTTTGCCATTTCAGGGAGTTACTCAGTTTTCCTGGGTCTTCTCCCATGTATACAAGAGGTATGTATATATGTTATTAAACTTTCATTTTTCTCCTGTCACTCTGTCCCATGTCAATTTAATTCTTAGATCAGCCAGAAGAAACGTAAATGGTGAACAAAAAATTTTCCTCCTCAATACTTTTTACCTTCTTAAGAAATTTATCTTAAGAAATTAAATTTACCTTCTTAAGAAATTAAAATCAGCCAACCATGTCTTAAAATAAAATCTCAAACAATTTGTTTCTGCATTGAATAATCAGAGTACTGTTTTTGAAAAGCATTTCTTGTATTTCTGGCAGATGCAAAATGGCAAAGTGTAAAGATCCAAGGGGGGAAAGATGAACAAATTCTTTAATCTCCTCAAACTTTAGATTCCTTATCTACTCACTGAGGAAAATGCTAGCTCCCTGACAAGGGTAAGAGATGAATGAAAGCTTTAATAAAAGTAAAATAAATACAAAACGCTTAATCAACCTCAATCTCCTCTTCTACGGTCTCCTTTAAAGCTTTGTGGAGGTTGTAATTCCAAATTCAAGAACACTGTTTCCACCACTCTATCTGTAGGTGGCTGCACAAAGCACTAAAGGTTTATATGACAGAGCTGCTAACAATGATTTAAATCTTCCTGGAAAGCATTTCTGAGAACTATTCCATAGAAGTCAGGCCTGATGTCACACAACCATTAATATGCTTACCAATGACTCATGAAAAAAGAGGGTGTTCTAATTATTTCAAATTTATACTGGCTTTCTTAAAGTGTGAATGATGAAAATAAAATCTGAGATGATCTTAATAAATTAGGGAACAAATACATTTTAAAAATAGAGTATAAAGAGAAAAGAAGTAATTAAGGACAAGGACATAGCAGTAAAGTTGAACAAATGTAGATAGTTTGCCCAATTCTAATGTAGAAAATTATAATGTAGAGTTCACTGACAATTCAATAGCTAAAAAGGTGCTAGGAAACAATTAACAATAATCATTGAACTTGGTGAATTGACTGAACTTAGTAAATTGGGTAGATGAATTGATTAACGGGAGAATTGATTTTCAGAGATTTGGCCAGCTTCTCACTGGCACATGAAAGGGCTCAATAAATACTTGTTGAATGAATGGTGAGTACTGAGATTATGGTTGGCCTTAAATTAAGCTCTGAAATTCCTGGAAGAATACATTATTATGATTGAAATAAAAAGAAACAATCATCTACCTGCCCCTTTTCCAGACATCTAACCGAAAACATAGAAACTGGAAAAAAAAAATCAGCAAAATTTTATCTTTTAATCCATCAGTTTATAGTTTTGTCAAGGTAACAAAAGTCCATCACTCACAGAAACTTTATATGATAAAACGTAACATGGTCTCTATGAAAATACAACTCATTACATCAACATTAATAATAGTTAATTAACAATAGTTAACAATAGTTAATGTAATGAGTTGTATTTTCTCTATTATTTTATTAACTATTGTTAATGTTGATAATCAACATTATTTTAAAATCTGTACTGAAATTTAATAAATAGTCAAAATATTTGTTGAGCTCATTATTTGGACTATAAATTTTGAGGGCCCTGTATCTCCTGTATTTGTTAATGGCTGACCATAGTTTATTGTAAGAATCACAGATTCTTGGATGTTGGAGCAAGGAGACCATATGAGCATGGACAGAGAAGGCCTTGTCAAGAAAAAAACACTTAAGATGACACTTTCCCTTGAAGGATATAGAGTTTCCCAATAAAAAAATGAAGGAGGAGCATTCTTGGAAGAATATCGCATAAGGAACATTGGATTTAAGACCTTGAGGTCAGGAAAATGGTGGGGGGGTACTGAAAAGAGGATAGGGTGCCCAAAATGTGGTATGTGAAAGAAAAGAAATAACATGATATGATGTAGGAAATCAGGCAAGGAGTTACCCATTACGAGGTTTTGGCAAGTCATTTTAAAGCAGTTAGAGTGGGGAACCTAGATTTGGGGTATATGTATTTCTTCTAAATTTTCTTTTAGTTTATACTTCTATTTTGATAACCTTATTGCTCCTCTTTTTAAAAAAGAGTTGGGTATAAAATTTTAAGAATAATAATATATCTACAATCTATTAATATATATTGTATATTAACTAACATGAAGAAAATGTCACTGGTCTTTCTAAAAGTAATTTCAAATAGCTATCCTAAACAATTAATAGAATAGATCCTCTACATATCTTTAAAGGATATTTTGACTGCCTCAGCAGTAATGTATCTCCTCTATAAAATCATTTGATATTTGGCAATTCCTATTCTCCTGATATAATTCTTCTTCTACATTTATTGACTCATTAATGAGCCTTTTGTTAGTGATTAAACATGTTTTGCTTTGCAAGCAATTCTCTCTCTTGATGTATCTTTTACCAAAATAATCTTTAAAGTCTACTGTATGGTAGAAAATAATCCCAATTTCAAGATTTTAAAACCAATTTCATAAAGACAATTTTATCAAAAAGTACTTTTAAAACTTTATTTCCTTTTCCAGTAGATGGCCCAAGTAGAAGATATTGATATTTTTATTTCAAGGGCTCCTAACTGGCTCAGTAGGTAAAACATGTAACTCTTGATTTTGGAGTGTTGAGTTCAAGCTCCAGGTTGGGCATAGGGTCAACTTCAAAAAAAAAAAAAAAGTGTTTTTTTTTTTTATTTCTATTTCAATAAATTATATGTATACTAAGAATTCTAGGGGCACCTGGGTGGCTCAGTCGTTGAGCATCTGCCTTTGGCTCGGGTCATGATCCTAGGTTCCTGGGATCAAGCCCCTCATTGGGCTCCCTGCTCAGCGGGAAGCCTGCTTCTCCCGCTGCCATTCCCTCTGCTTGTGTTCCCTCTCTAGCTGTGTTTCTCTCTGTCAATTAAATAAAATCTTTAAAAAAAAAAAGAATTCTATGGACCAGAGAAGCATGCAACCCACTTGATTCCCTACTAATCAGATTATTTATTATAAATGTAATTTCATTTCTTCACATTTGTTTGTTGCTATTGTTTTTGTTTTACAAAACCTTACCTATTTTTCAAAAAATTTAGGAGGATTCAAAATAGTATGAGATTGTTAGGAAAGAATAAGGTCATCAGAATGAGAAATGAGAAGAAAGAAAAAGCATTCATTCCTGGAAGAATCTCATGGGGCAAAGGAAGTTAGGCCATTGCAATTTCTCATTATATTCATTAAATCTGGATTTTATCTGAATCTACCCTGGATATATTTCCGCAATCTATCCCTTAACTTGATCTTCCCATGGCCAGAGGTTGACAAGAAGAAAAGAGAAAGAAAAGGGTAGAAATAAAGAGAAGAGTGTTGCTCTGTCCAGGACATATTTTTTGATAGATATTAACCTAACAAAACAATTTACTAATTGTTTTACTATTTTACAGTTTACTAATTTTCTATGTATTCCCTGGACCAGAATCTTTAAAAGATACCAAGCAGTGAGATCTTAAGCTTCTAGATAAGTATAAATAATACCATTGGGTAAGCATGTCTTAATCTGGGTAGACCAACATTCTAGAAAAAAGTTCTATTTAAAAGAGGCATTATTTACTGCATCTTTTATTAAATAGATGGTATTTAATAGCATTCCACAGACTTAATTTATTACAATAGACACTGAGGTTTGGCAGCACTTTTCTTTCTTTTCTTTCTTCTCCTGATGATTTCGAACTGAGAAATAAGATGGAGAAGACAAATAAATAGAAATAAAAATATTGGTTTTATTATTATAAGCCGACTGAAAAATGTGAATTTAATTCTGTGGTTAAAAGACTTACCACTTCCTCTGCCCCCACACCACCATCACCCATACACAAATATACACATTTTATATTTCAGGAAGTCCACTAAAGAAAATTTTGAATCTGCCAGATAGATGTACTTTATCCAAGACTGGTGGTCACTCACACTGGCCTAAGGCAATGTGAGGAGGAAAAAAGAGTTAATCTCCAGTGTCCAAAAGAGAAAACAGACCCAGATGTCACTTATCAATTAGAAAACTCACCTTGTCTCTTCTATTGCAATGAATAACGGGTGGAGAAAGAAGCCAGGAGTGTCACTCAAGCAGAAGTCTTCCACATGAAGACATGAGGTAAGTGGAAAAGAATTTGCTCCCATCTGAGGCCCAAAACAGTAGCCTAATAATTTCCCAGATAGTAAATGACTAAGGTTGTATCTGTCTTAAGGACATCAAAATTAATAATCTAGATTCAATATCATATTAATGCCTCAAAGAACTCTCCTAGGTATTGTATCCCATTACTTAAAATACCATACAATATCTCCTGAATTTAGAAAGAAAGAAAGAAAGAAAGAAAGAAAGAAAGAAAGAAAGAAAGAAAGAAAGAAAGAAAGAAAGAAAGAAAATCCACTTGTGCATTTTTTCTAAACTGCTCACAAAATAATGATGTAACAGGTAACTTTAATCTTCTCATCATAAAATTTTCATACATCACTAACCGAAAAAGACAGAATTTCCTCAAAAAGTAAAATGTAATATTAGCCAATATTTATTTCCTAATAAAAACTTAACTCAGCATTTAGACTGAAGAGTCACTAGTTCTGTTAGCTGCTTACAGATTTGTTTCATGTTAACATTTTTATACAGATAGCTGGTATTTTGAATGGTATTCATAATGCAATCTCAGCATATCCCTTCTCTTTACCTCAAAATTTTCTCTTACTTTTTTTAAGTTAACATATAATGCATTATTTGCCCCAATAATAAGGTCTGTGAATCATCAGGCTTACACATTTCACAGCATTCACCATAGCACATACCCTACCCAATGTCCATAACCCAGCCACCCTATTTCTCTTACTTTTTGTCCTTCCATATATCCACTCTAGTCCCTCCTTATGATGAAAAATATGAATTCCTAAATTCAAGATACCAAATGACTGTTTACATTTAATTTCTATATTAACATAAGGTGCTCTAGAATTATAATTTGTACAATGGAGTGAACCATTTTTTTATCATTTAACTTAAATCACAAATGAATGTTTAGAATAAAAAATATGAGGAAAATATTATCCAAGACTTTTGGCATTTAAAACAACTTATTTATACTTTCAATCTATGAACCAGAAGACTTGGGGGTAGCAACAGCTTTGTTTAATCATGTTGAGGAAAAGAATAAATTGACAGGATTAAAAGGAGCAATTTAAGCAGAAACCCTAGGTGTTTACATTATTGAAATATATCATTTTCTGGACAGTTACAAAAACACCATTGATGCTTCATCGCAAGTCACTCACTCTGGAGTATAAAACTTTATTCCTAAAAGTCTTTTGATTTCTAAAGTTGAAGGGCACTCAGTAACAATTACTGAGTTCTGAAATGATATAAGCAACTGCATGGGAATCAACAGTGAGAATAATATAAAGGTTTCCTCTTCCATCTGAGACAAATGCCTTGCATGGTGAAAAATTCCAAATGAAATCTGCATTGATCCCATCGGCTGCTTATCAGGTATCCATCATGTTTGTCTCTGTGCTAGAAGCTAGGGAGAGGGGAAGGAGAATTCAAAGGCTGACAAACCATAGATCTTCCTTCATTAGGTTTACTTCAATGTTGTTAGGGATAAATATGAGAACTATCATATAAACAGGACTCAACAATTAGTACTAATAAAGTGTTCTGTATTTTATCTTTAATTTTTAAACAAGGCTTAAAAGATAAATGAAGGAAAACTAGACTATGAGGAGGAAGAAGAAGTGTCTCCCAATGTGAGCCATCCTCTGGAATAAGAGAGATTTGGAAGTTGGTTGGGATTTGGCATAAGCTGGTTGACAACAGAAATTTCAACAGGTAAGGCATAGGTAAGCTCTCCAAATATAATCACTGAGACAAAGAGCCAACATGAATGGTCTAAGTAGCAAATGTATGTGGAAATCTAGACAATAACAAGGAATACAGAAGGGGTGACTCTAAATTATGCAAGGAAACAGGCTGGCAGAATGGAGAGCTTTGGGTAATCTACAGCTACCAAGATCACCCCATGTGTGGGCTTCAGAAGTAGCTGGTCTTCCTTCAAAGACAGGCAATAGAAGACAGGTCCCAGAACTTGAGTTCCTGCCCTGTTAGAGTCCCAGACATGGCACATAAAGCTAGGACTGGATCTGTGAAAGGGAGTTCTCAGCAGGCTGAAATATACTGTGCCTAATGGCAGAGGGGTTCTGGAACAAAAAGGTTCTGAGACTAAAAGGGAAAAAAAAATAGGGGAATCTAATAAAAATGGAAAAAACAAAAACAAAAAAAAACTTCTGCTTCTCACAGTTTGGAGCCAAGACCAATGGCAAAGAAAACCACATCAATTCCAGCCACTTTTCATGCAAAGGAGGAAGAAATTATGTACCAAGAAAATACTGTATTATATCTTTGACTTTTATACAAACCATTCTAGGTACAGAAAGGAAACCGTAGATCATGGAGAAAGACACTATTAGCAAATAGCTCCTGGTTCCTTTGACCAGAAACATAGATAACCAGAAACATAGAAACATAGATAAACTCCCTGGCTTTTAGTAACAAAGGAGGCTAATAGCACAAAAGTAAGGACAGGTCCCTGATAGCTGGCAAGAATATGGTGGGGGCTCCATTGCTCTCCCCTTCCCAGCACACACAATTGCCAATGCTTAAGAGAAAACACATATTCCCAAGAGAACTGAAAGAAAGGCAGAATGGCCTCATGATGAAGGAATTATTAATTAAGCTGCCTGAAACTGCCACTAGAGTACATGGAGACTTTCAGAAAAATTCCTGCAACTATGTTGGACAAATGTTGTTTAACATAGACCATTAGTCCACTCATGGGTTCTGAAGGGACTCGAATTAAAGTACTTGATGAAGTAACCATCCAACATGTGTCAAATAACAACATAAGCACCGGTCCCACTATGATTCTGTCCTTCAAAGAAAGAGAAATTGTTGGGTCTATAGTAGGTACATAAATATTTTTTTAATATTTGAATATCGATTGATTGGCCCTGGACCACTAGAATGATGTCAGAGATTGGATTGCTTGGAACAAAATCCTAGTTTCAGATAAAATGAACAATATCTTGGTACTTCTTTGTCCTTCTCCCTCCTCCAAATCCCAACCATAAAACTCCTGTTGAAAGGAGAGGTACCTTCATGAGTAGCAATAACATTGTTAATGGGTAGCAGGCATTTTAAAGAACACAGTGGAACCTATGAGTCTCATTTTGTTCAGCAAATCTTAGAGTTTGCTGAACAAACTCTAGGTTGTTTGAACAAATCTAGGTAAGTCCTAGATTCTCTATTTGCATAAGAAAACCCAGGCTCCTTGGAAGAAGCTGTGATGAGAAACTTGGGACAAAAATATAATAATAATAATAATAATAATAATAATAAACAACTAGAATTAAAAATCCTCACAAAGGAGAAGCCATTAAAGGGTGTGCCAGGAAGACAAAGAATGTTTTTTTAAGTATGGAAGAGCAAAAAGGCATGGTTCTCCTTTGGACCATTCATTTATAGGCACTGAAAAAAAGATTCACTTGTTTCATTAACAAGTATACTACACGAATAGTGTCCTAGTTCAATTCTTTGGCATAAATACTCGATAGTTGGAGAAATAAAATTTTCAAGATCAAAATAAACTACAGTTATTTGCTGACCACATAAGCTCAGAGAAAAATACATATTATCACTATTGAAGGTGAAGTGTTCTTTGGGATTTTTTGTATCATCAAAAATGGAAGTGGAGCAAATAGAAATCAGCAGCAACAGAAGCCCAGGCAGGGGTCATTCCAGGGAAGTTACTAAGGAGCCAATTACCTAGGAATCACCCCACATGGGGCCCTTTTCTCTTCTCAACCAAGTAAATTACCCTGACTCTATATAAGATGATGGGGAAGCCTGTGATACAACCTAATAGTTGTGTACAACAGAGAAAACAACCAATAACCACAGTATCCAGTTCAGAGGCTGACATCCAGTCCTGTACCTCTTGATCATAATCCATACTATACATACTACATTCTAGCTTTTGTTTGAGATGACTTGAGAAATAAGAGCTGGACAAGTAAGGACCCAACCACTTTCCATCTGAATAAGTCAATAAAAAAGACTTTACAAACTCTAAGAAAAATTAGAGGTAAACAATTTTTCCTGCTCCTGATAGCTCAGTTCTTGTGTACTCAATTCCTACTTCTTCTTGGTAATATCTCCTGGTGGCCCTACTTTGGAACTGTATTTCTGCAATCATTTCCAGAACTAAACAACACTTTCTTTAGTGCCGCCCCTAAATTTATTTCAAGACTAGAGGCATTAGCCCAAGACTTGAGTATATTGCCTGGGGACACCCAAGTGGCACAGTAGGTTAAGTATCCGACTCTTGGGTTCAGCTCAGGTCAGGATCTCATGGTCATGAGATGGGTCCCCACATCAGGCTCCACACTCTCCAAGGAGTCTTCTTGGGATTCTCTCTCCCTCTGCCTCTGACTCTCCCGTCCGTGCTCACACACTCTCTGTCTCAAAATAAATAAATCTTTAAAAAAAAAAAAGTACACTGCCTGAAACCCTGAGTGCCATCTCTCCATCGATTCTCATCAAACTAGAGTCTGATAATTATAGATATGCAGAAATGGATTCCATAAAACACAGAGAATATTAAAATATTTAAGAAATTATATTTTAATAATGGCATACACAGGAACTTAAAAATGTCCATGTTGTATCAGAACCACAAACCATCCAGCCCAGTTTTCTGTTGACAAAACAAATCTCCTAAATGTTGTTTTTTTTTTAAATTGGAGCTTCCCTTGATAGCTATTTATGGCTCTATCATTTTTGTTAGCTATTTATGGCTCTATCATTTAACAGAAAAATTAAGTAATTTTAAATGTGAGATGTCTTGGTCATGTAACTCAGGTTTTTTTTTTCTTTTGTAACAAGGTGACCCTAGGTCTTTCATGCCTTCTTCCATTTTTTTTTCCTTTACTAATTTTTGTCTTGTTCCTTTTTGATGTTATGTTCTTCTCACAATCCCACTATGCTAGGCATCATGAGGCACAATGGTGAATAAGATGTAGGTCCTGTGCCCAAGAAACTCAAAATCTAGCAGAAGAAACTGATGTGCAATCATCTATATGTTAAAAATCAAAACAATTGCAGTATAAGGGTGAGAAGGTGTGTGAGAAGCCCAAAGGAAATAGCAATTTGTAATGGAGGAGACAGTGAC
Organism: Procyon lotor; assembly: GCA_028646535.1. Taxonomy (NCBI): domain Eukaryota; kingdom Metazoa; phylum Chordata; class Mammalia; order Carnivora; family Procyonidae; genus Procyon; species Procyon lotor. The sequence goes on along the minus strand of CM053603.1, from coordinate 164,358,724 downwards.
AGAGGTGACATCTGAAAATGGAATAATCTACCAATAGAAATTAAAATTATATGTAATAATAACGAGAAGAAGAAGGAGGAGGGGCAGACTGGGAGAGGAAGAAAAAGAAGAGGACAAGGAGGAGGAGAAAGAGGAAGAAAGGAAACAAAAAGCACATTCGGCTAAAAGAGAAAGAAGTGGCTAGACTACATCATAGGTCACGAGGTGAGATGGAGGGGAGACCAGATGGATTCCAGCACAGGATGAAGGTCAAATCTGAAACCAGTGAGCCTGAAATGTTTCAGCACACCAGTAAAAAACTGAAGGTTTATGAAGTGGAGAGTGACCAGATCCCACAGTCTTTGACTTAGGAAGAAAATTCTTATGACTGGAGATGGCTTGTATATGTTTTGAGAAGGAAGGGGTGCTAAGAATTATTACTGCTTAATTAGGACAATGACAATGTAAGTAGGGAAGTTAATGGTTTCTGAGATGTCAAGTGGATAAACTTTCCAGATGAAGTTAAAATGTAAATTTAATTATTCTATCAATATGCTTTTCTGAAATATGAGCCTAAATGAAGCAGAAATTTTCAAACTGTTGTTTACTGATTGTTTCCAGATGTTCTTGGCTTCTATTTCATTTGTCCACAGGAATGAAGGGGCATGCTAAACAGGACAAGGAGAAAACAGCAGCTGATGACCTAATACACCTGTGACAACATGACACATAGTTTAAAAAATGACAATTAGCAAGTATCTGGTCAAATTGATCAAAATAGATCAAACAAACCAGAAATAAATCAAGCAAACTGAAACCTATGTAAGCTATCCAGAGTGACAGTCAATATTGGCTATGTTAGACCACAAAGCAAAGTGAGATTTTGGCAATGTTTATAGACACTGACTGATAGTTAAACCAGCAATTCTTTGTCTGGAAAATAATCCTCAACCTGTTGGAAACAAAGAACTCAAAACAAATCTTTTTAAAACAAACAATGAAAACATACTGGAACCAAGTCTTACATAAAAGACAGCACTACCCACAAATAAGTGCACCACTTACTCTGGGGGGAAAAAATCTTTCCCCTTTATAGTATAGTTACCAGGTCACTTCCACTGAACTCTGCTAAACTAAATTATTGGATACTTTATTTTCCAAACTGCAATAAATTCTTTTTGGTTCAGGTATTTCCATGCATACATTTTAAGTATGTACGTGCTTGTATCTGAGTATTATATGTATTCATTCTACAGACAGTCTTTCTGTACTTTTAATTTCCTTTTATTTTGCTTAGGTAAGTTTTATGGATTTTTGAAGGTCATTCACATGTAAAATATGAAGCACATGTATCTATCATTCTCTAAATGAGATGGATTTGATTTACACAGAAGACAATTTTTTATTTATTTCGGCTTCAAAGGTAGCTTTTCTCTCTTGAAGGAATTTCAAAACATGAATGTTATGTTAATTTGTGTAATCTCTGATTTAACAAGTCTCTTGATTAAATACTTTCACAGTAAAAGACGAATAACAGGGTGTGATTATGTACTCTGAATACATTTTCCCATAACTATGGATGTTTGTGATTTTTTAGCAAGTTGTTTCTATTGATGGAAGAATAAAAGCCATTAACAGATTAAATATAAAGTGATTTCATTTTAACCAAATCCTCTTTATTTTTCTCATGCTTTTCTCTGAGCATTAATGCAAAAGGTCATCCATGGGTGATAGGAGAGTAGGGACCAAAGAGAGGCAAAGCAGCATGGTACCATGCCTTAGGCTGTATAATAGGGAGAAGTTTTAAAAAGACACTGAAACTGAAGACAGAGTAAAAAAAAAAGGAGAAAGAGGTCTTTCTCGGGGCGCCTGGGTGGCTCAGTGGGTTAAAGCCTCTGCCTTCAGCTCAGGTCATGATCTCAGGGTCCTGGGATCGAGCCCCACATCGGGCTCTCTGCTCGGCAGGGAGCCTGCTCCCCCCTCTCTCTCTGCCTGACTCTTTGCCTACTTGTGATCTCTCTCTCTGTCAAATAAATAAATAAATAATCTTAAAAAAAAAAAAAGAAAGAGGTCTTTCTCTGGTTAGAAAGATGACTATCATGGTGCCATCTTCTAGAATTTTCTCCATCTGACATTTTCCACATAAATACCTGTAAACTGTGTTTGAACAATAATTTAGCAAATTAGAAGGACGTTTTACTAACTCAATTTTGGGATACAATCTCTATAGCAACAAGCCAGGGAAGCCTAAAATGGAATCCCCGGAACATACAATTTAATTAAAAGAATGAGTTAAGGAAGCCTTTTTGTCAACACTTCTGGGGAGAAGAATTAGTTGACTACCTTTCCATGAAGGAAATGTTTCCTTAACAATTCTCACTAGATTTATTAGTTATTCACTATATTTGTGATAAAGTAATGTATTTTTTTCACAGCTTTTCATATTTCAGGGAAAAAACTACTACTTTATCAGCTGGGCTTTTCTCCAGTTTTTCTGAAAGTTTCCTTCTAACAGTCCATCCGGCAGCAAAACAGCTCCCATGGCCAGGTACTGACATTGTGCATAATTATTCACAGATGGCCGGCGAGCCACCCCACCCCACACAGCACCAATGCATCCTCAGGGTCAGCTTGCCCATCTGCATCAGACCTCAGAAAGAAACTCTAGAGAATCCATGTTTCAGAGTCACTGCCCAGCTCCACCTTCAGCTCATAAGAAAACTACTTTCAGACCAAATATGTGAATAAATTAAAACCTGACCTCTCATCCAGCACAATGAAATGGAACTGATTATATTCTCAATTCTTCACCTTGGAGAATGCAGGTTCAATTTGCGGGGGAAAAAATAAGCTATTTGACTATTTATGTGTTCCAAAGTGCAAAGCAAGTTTAGATTACACCTTTAAGAGAGGATATTCTTGATTCCACATTTTTTTTTTTTAGAATCAAATAGAGAAAAATGCAGGTTATTTATGTTTTCCCATGCCCCTGAAAATAGGTCTCTGGACACTCATCCATTGACTTCAGGGGCAATCTGGTCCCACATCTGAAAGAACCTGAAAATTTACTGGTGTGATTTTTTTTCTGCCCAGGAACAAGAAAATTCCTAGAAACGTCTGTTCATGGGATTGAATTTGTCTTGCTTCCAATTCTTTCTAACATCTTCAAGCTCTTTTGATGTGGTCACATTAAAGACTGAGGAAGAAACAATGAAAACTTTAGGGAAAGCAAACACTGTTCCCTTTCTTCCTCTCTAAACATGTCCATTCACTGTTGTCCATTCTTTTTTATGAGATCTCATATATTGAGCATTTATCATCCAAAGCGTGTTCATATTTGCTTCATTACCATCTGTTAATCTTTCTTTAACAAAAACTATGTTAGCAATATAATCCCACCTCTAAGACATGTTATAAAGGTTTTGTTAAGAGATGTGTTTGTAGCCTGCTCACTAGAAATGGCTCCTAAGAATTAAAAAAAAAAAAAAATCACAGTTTAGGAACTGTGATGAGTTAGTACATCAGTCTTCTCTCTGCTCAGAAGAAAGCATAAGGCTTACCTGGGGACAGGTAAGTTAAATGATAGCCTTTCTCTAGTCACTGCTTCATTTACTGATCTCATTTGAATACTTGCCTACAACATTTTCCCTGAACACCTCTGAAAGGATTTTAAATAAGGATGCTTTTCTATGAGCCATCTGGTGGCTTCCTGGAAAGCAACAGTACAAGATGTCCCTACTCATAGTGATTGATTAGATTCCCAGGGGAACCTTTCAAAGCTGGTCATTTACAACAAGATGCTCACTGTGGGCCAAACTTGCTTTTCGGTAGCTCTAGCTGAACTGATATGATACAGGCAATCGGCACTTCAAAGTCAATGACTTCAGTTCTCAGACATAAAGAACAGGCTGCAAGAACACAGAAATCTTATGCAAAGGGAAGAGGCAAAAGAATTTCCCCCAAAGAAGATGAGCATTCAGATGCAGTACACTGTTCACTCGACAAGCATTTATGGAGCACCTATACATAGCGCCCATTAGTGGGGACCAGGAATACAGGATGACAAAGGCATAATCATTGTACCCCAGAAGCTCATAGTCTTATAAGGGAGAGAGCCATAATAGCAAATATGTTATAGTTTAGCTTAAAGGTTACTGAAATACAGGAAGTAAACATAGAAGAAAGACAAAGGTCTGAACTAATCCCAGTGAGAAGTAAACCCAACAGAGAAGAGAGTACAAACTTAAAAGGTATAAATAATTATTTCTTTTTTTTTTTAAGATTTTATTTATTTATTTGACAGAGAGCGAGAGATCACAAGTAGGCAGAGAGGCAGGCAGAGAGAGAGGGGGAAGCAGGCTCCCCACAGAGCAGAGAGCCCGATGCTGGGCTGGATCCCAGGACCCTGAGATCATGACCTGAGCCGAAGGCAGAGGCTTAACCCTCTGAGCCACCCAGGCACCCCTATTTCTTTAAAATTAAATATAAAAAATATAAAAATAAAAATAAAATTAATTGCATGTGGGAGGTGTGGAGAGAAAAGCATTCAGATTTGGGAGACTGAGTAGGGCCTACAGGAGGAATACTGAAGAAGAGAAGCCCGGAGGAGAGACAAATTAAGGAGTCATCAGTGTGTCAGTTGCATTGAAGTCATGGAAAGTGACAATAGCCCATTATCCCATAAGAAAAGGGAAAGATGAAGGGCTGACTCTGAACACCACCAAGTTTTAGGAGATAAGAGAATAAGAGAATCTAGTGAAGGAGACAGAAGAAACAGTTGGTGTGGAAAGGGACAAAAACACAGTAGCTTCTGAAATGCTAAAAAAAAAAAAAAAAAAAAAAAGTTGCAAAACAGGGAGCAGTCAATTGTATAAAATGTCTCAGAAAAGTTAAGATGGGGACTGGAAAATATTCCTGGGATTTGAAAATTGAACTTGGCCAAGGCAGTCAACCAAGCCTGGAAAGTAGTGTTGCACACTGGCCATATTGGTGACTGAGGAGTCATTTAATCTATCATCCAACAAAACCTTAACTGGAGAACTTAACAAATCACATTGGCTGAAGACCCAGAATATCTATTCAGTGATTAGTCTCAGCTTTTACACAGAAAAATTCATGCCAGCTATAAGAGACAGAGTTTTGTCAACCTGCCCAAAATATCCTGAATCCAATAAGCTTAGCTCTACCAGTAGTGCTGCTGTGCACAGTCATGAGAAAATCCTGTTGGCAGGCATTAACCCTTTGTTTGCTGTATCATGGAGAAGTCTAGGCTATCTCTGAGGAGAAGGGCTCAACCTCAGGGTTGGAGGGAATGTAGAAGCTTTTTACCAACAGTGTAGAAGTACATTGATATTTTACCAACATGGTCATATCAATATATACAGAGTGGTTATGAGCCCTCAGGCAACTAATAAGCAAGACTGATCACACAGGTAATTTAAACTTGAAGTCATTAGATTTTTAATCTCTGAATGGTAAATGCTGACGTATTTTTTCAATTTATTTGTATGTAAATATATACATATTGAGTATCTTTTACATTGTTTCAGAATCTGACATTGTTTCAACTACGGGAGCACCTAAACAGGTGGGAGGCCACACCCTTGAGACCTGAAACTCCATTCAGGAAAATGAATTGCCTATAAAAATAACTGGCAATAGGGGCGCCTACATGACTCAGTCATTAAGCATCTGCCTTCAGATCGGGTCATGAGCCCAGGATCCTGGGATCAAGCTCCACATCAGGCTTCCTGCTCAGTGGGAAGCCTGCTTCTCCCTCACCCACTCCCCCTGCTTGTGTTGCCTCTCTTGCTGTGTTTCTGTCAAATAAATAAATAAATAAATAAATAAAATCTTAAAAAAAAAAACTGGTAATATGTATATTTAAAATAAGTGGTAATAATTGCTAACATCTAAGAAATAGTATGGCAATGAGAAAAGAAAAAGTAAATTTTATATAAATGCTAGTAGAACCAAGCTCAAAGGAATGATCAGGATGGCATAATGCTATTTTAAAAAGGCTTTTAGAGGTGAGGCTAGTACTGAAAATAGGGTATTAATGTAAATACTTTCTTTGTCACTATCATTAAAAATCTTTATTTGTCCTCTGTACTCCCATTTTGTCACTACATAAATAAGAGTGAAACTCTACAGTTTGTCGGTTGAGTAAAGCAAGCCCTTGACTCAACAAACCAGAATCCCGTGCCTTTCTCTGTGATATATTTAGTGGTAGGACCACAGAAAAGCAATTTTCCTTTTTTTTTTTTTTTTCTTAAATCTCGACTGCCCTTATATATGAAAGGACTCCAGATTACCTGCTTGCTAATGTCTCCTCCATGTCCAGGAGTCTAATCTTCCAATTCTAAAACTCTACGGCTTCTCTGGCTGAAGAACGAGCAGCATCAGCACAGAGCAATTTGTGTGCCTGAGCCTCAAAAGAGCCAATTAAGATGAAGAATTACCCGCAGGGCTCTGACAGTAGCGGTTTGAAGAGCCCATAGTGCACACTCCGCCCACCACGCCATCCAACACAGAACCAGCTTCTCTGTCAACAGTTCACCCCAGAATCCCCAGCTCCCCATCATCATCTCCTCACTGTCCACCCACCCTGACAAGAGTGTTGATACCACAGCAGTTTCTGACAATACTTTATAGCACAACCACTACTATTTTTTAAAGGGCAATAATTCCATTTTAATTTTCTGAATTCTAAATATGAATTTACTGAAAATATTTGTTATAATACTGAATTACTATCTTTTCATTTAAACTACCATTTTAAAATAACATCCAAGCTTTCCCAAATAACTTTCTGTCTCTCTTTCCCGATAAGACCTACTCTTTCTAAATTACAAATATAAATGCCAATTGACTCAGAGCACGGTCTGTTAACCTTTGGAAAGTAAAAGAGGAAAATGAACTAATTCTTATGAGTGAGTTAAATTTGTATTCTTTACTTTTTTCTTACTTCTAATAGATTTTTCTTACTTCTAATAAATGCGGTAATCGATCACTTTTTGTACATTTTCCTTATTCATTTTACCTCATATTTATTTGACAAATGAGAATTTCCTCGTTAATACTCATAATCAAAATCCATTATTTTAATACAAAATAAAGAGCACAGAATTCTTTGAAAACTTTTTCTGAATTCCAAATGCTCACTAATGTAGAAAAGAGATCTCTTTAAACTGTGTCCCCACATTACCAAATATCCTTAAAGACACTAAGAGATGCTGAGGAAATGATGAGACCAAAAACTTAGCAAACTGAGTAAACTTGACTGGGACATCCTAAAATCATACATATTTTTCCACTTGATCCAAGGATTCATTGTTGTTCTATTTTAAATGCATAATCCGGCCTTGGTTACTTCTAAGGGTATAGTCAGTAAGATGCAGGAGGCCTGCATACCCAATAGGATGCCTGATACCCAGGACTAAAAACTGAGGAGAGAAATATTTTATAGCAATAGTTCTTACCTTAAGAGTTAATTTTAGTGAACTATGTTATCTTCTCCCTTCATTTTTTTTTTAAAATCTTCCTATCTCTTTATTTCCATCTAGTAAGGGTGATTACATCCTTAATGTAGAAGTGAGTGTTTCTGGGGCACCTGGGTGGCTCAGTGGGTTAAAGCCTCTGCCTTCAGCTCAGGTCATGATCTCAGGGTCCTGGGATCAAGCCCCATATCAAGCTCTCTGCTCAGCAGGGAGCCTGCTTCCTCCTCTCTCTCTACCTGCCTCTCTGCCTAGTTGTGATCTCTCTCCTCTCTATCAAATAAATAAATAATCTTAAAAAGAATGTGTTTCTGCTTCATCCACAAGAAAGAAAAGACAAGGTGAAGATACTCAACAAGAGGAAAAACATTCATGGAACAGAGTAGTGTCATCTAGAAAAGACAAGGAAATTAAGTTAAATGTCTCGATCTTGCAACAAAACAGAAGAAACACACTGAATCACTCAGGGCCAAGAAAGGGCCTTCGGGTTTAGCGCTGAAAGACCCATGTGAAGTTCCCCCACATTCAGGGGGGAGATAGTACAAGATGGCAGAGGAATAGGAGACCTTAGTTTCGTCTGATCCCAGGCATTCAGCTAGAGAGCTATCAAATCATTCTGAACACCTGTGAACTAAACCAGAGCTCTAAGGAAAGAATAGCTGCAACTCTACAAATAGAAAAGTGAGCACTTTCTGCAAGGTAGGAGGTGCAGAGAAGTGAATCTGAGATGATATATGGGAAGATAAACCACAGAGGGAGGGAGGCTCCATAAACCAGCTACCAGAAAACAGTATAGCAGCAAAACACAAAGTCGGGACTTTTGGAAATCTGTTCTAGTGAGGGACATCCCTGCATGAAAGGTGCTCAGATAGCAAAGTGGGGTGGAACTCTAGGTGGGACAGTGTGGTCTCAGGATCCTTGGGGTCACAGGAAGACTGGGGAGGTCTGAGTGCAGCAGAGTTCCCAGGGATCAGAGGGGGGAAGCTGGCTGGAGCAGGCTCTCAGCTTGGGGTTACCATAAACCATGAACCACAGCATGGTGGGGCAACCGCTCTCCAAGGAAGAGCCCAGCAAGTAGCGCAACGGGCAAGACCCCCCCCCAAACCCCTCAAGAGGAATGGTGTGGGTGCATGCAGCAAGATTTTGCAGGGTTTGAAGACCCAAAACAGGGTCGCATGCCCGAGACAAAAACAGTCAGTCACAGACTGGATGGGCACAGAGAATGGACAGAGACGAGGGAGACAGGAGTGACAGACTGCTTTTCCCTGAGGGCTCACTGTGGAGTAGGGCCCTGAGATTTCAGCCCCAGTGCTAGAGATTGGGAGGCCTGCCATTTTCCTTCTCATCCTCTAAAGCTGTGAATAAAGCCTTCAGGAAACAAAAGCCACATAGAGCAATTCAGAGCAGATTACTTAGCCTGTGGCCCTGGCAAGGGCAGTGCCATTCTGCCCTGGGTGAATATACTTGAGAATCAGCACAACAGGGCCCTAGAAGATCGGCAAGAACATCCATCTAAGAACAAGTTTATCAATCACAGAGAACTGCAAAACTCCAGTACAAGGAGAACACGGTATATAGAATTCATAGGGTTTTACTCCACTATTCTTTAGTTTTTTAATTTTTTTTTTTTTTAATTTATTTGACAGAGAGAAACACAGCGAGAGACGGAACACAAGCAGAGGGAATGGTAGCGGGAGAAGCAGGCTTCCTGCCGAGCAGAGAGCCTGATGCGGGGCTCGATCCCAGGGCCCCTGGGATCTGACCTGGGCCGAAGGCAGCTGCTTAACGACTGAGCCACCCAGGCGCCCCTAGTTTTTTAATTTTTTTTCTATTTCCTTTTTCAATCAATTTCTTATTTTATCAACTTTTTAAAAATCTTTTTTTAATTTTCATTTTTATAGTTACATTATATCCTTTCATTGTACTTAATTATATATATAAGTTTTTCTTTCTTTACAATTTTGGGATGCAGTTTCCTCTAACAAACAGAATCAAAATATACCCAAAATCAAGTGTATGGCTCTGTTCTCTTCAAACTGTCTGATTATATTCTTTCTTTCTTTTTTTAAAATTTCAGGTCTCTTCTGATTTGTTTCATGTCCATTTCTCTGGGGTCATTGTTCTCTGGAGTCATTCATGTATTCCTCTCTGGAAAAAAAGGAAAGGTGGAAAAACTTCCCTCACAAAAGAGAACAAGAGGCAGTATTGACTGCCAGGGAGCTGATCAGTATGGATATTAGTAAAATGTTGGAGCTAGAATTTAGAATTATGATTATAAATATACTAGCTGAGCTTGAAGAAAGCATGGAAAACAAGAGAGAATCTCTTTCTGGAGAAATAAAAGAACTAAAATCTTTTCAAGTTGAAATCAAAAAGGCTATTAATGAGATGCAATCAACAACGGAGGCTCTAACTGCTAGAATAAGTGAGGCAAAAGAAAGAATTAGTGATATAAAAGAAAAAATGATGGAGAATAAAATAATAAAGGGATAAAAATAATAAAAGTGAGATAAACAACTACTAAATCATGAGAGGAGGGTTCGAGAGAACAGTGATACCATAAAGTGAAATGATATTAGAATAAGGCTGGCAGCAGACCTATATCCACAGAGACCTGGCAGGCCAGAAAGGACAGGTCTGATATACTCAGAGGGTTAAATGAGAAAAATATGCGTCCAAGAATACTTTATCCAGCAAGGCTGTCTTTCAGAATAGAAGGAGACATACAGAGTTTCCAGGACAAAGAGAAACTAAAAGAATCTGTGATCACTAAACCAGCCATGCAACAAATATTAAAAGACTTCCTTTAAGCAAAAAGAAAGCCCCAGGTAAAATAGACCAGAAAGGAATAGAGACAATATACAGAAACAGTGACTTTACAGGAAATACAAAAGCATTACATTCATATCTTTCAATAGTTCCACTGAATGTAAATGCTAATGGCTCCAATCAAAAGACACAGGGTATCAGATTGGATAAAAAAGCAAGACCCATTAATATGCTGACTTAAAGAGACTCATTTTAGACCTCCAGAGTGAAAGTGAGGGGGTAGAAAACCATTTGTCATGCTAATGGACATCAAAAGAAAGCTGGGGTAGCAGACAACTAGATTTTTAAACCAAAGACTGTAATAAGAGATAAGGAAGGACACTATATCATACTTAAAGGGTCTGTCCAACAAGAAGATCGAACAGTTGTAAATATTTATACCCCTAACTTGGCATCAGCCAATGATATACACCAACTAATAATAAAATTAAAGAAACACATTGGTAATAATACAGTAATAGTAGGGGACTTTAACACCTCACTCACTGCAATGAACAGATCATCTAAGCAGAGGATCAACGAGGAAACAAAGGAATTGAATGACACATTGCACCAGATGGACTTCACAGATATATTCAGACCATTCCATCCTAAAGCAACAGAATATGCATTTTTCTGCTATGCTTATGGAAAATTCTCCAGAACAGATCACATACTGGGTTACAAATCAGGTCTCAACCGGTACCAAAAGAATGGGATCATTCCCTGCATGTTTCTAGCCCACAATGCTTTGAAACTGGAGTTCAATCACAAGAGGAAATTTGGAAGGAACTGAAACACATGAAAGCTAAAGAGCATCCTACTAAAGAATGAATTGGTTGACCAGGAAATTAAAGAATTTTAAAAATTCATGGAAATATGGGACACCTGGGTAGCTCATTCAATTAAGCACCAGTCAGAATAGCTAAAATTAACAAGTCACAAAAAACAAATGTTGGCGAGGACGCAGAGAAAGGGGAACCTGCCTTACAATGCTGTTGACAATGCAAGCTGATAGACCCACTCTGGAAAACAGTATTGAGGTTCCTCAAGAAGTTAAAAATAGAGGTACCCTATGACCCAGAAATTGCACGAATAGGGATTTACCCCAAAGATACAAATATAGCGACCCAAAGGGGCACCTTAACCCCAATGTTTATAGCATCAATGTCCACAATAGCCAAACTGGAAAGAGCCCAGATGTCCATCAAGAGCTGAATGGATAAGACAATGTAGTACATACACAATGGAATATTACTCAGCCATCAAAAAGGATGAAAGTTTACCGTTTACCTCACTGTGGATGGAACTGGAGGTTATTATGCTGAGTGAAATAAGTCAGTCAGACAAAGACAATTATCTTATGGTTTTACTCATATATGGATTATAAGAAACAGCACCTGGGTGGCTCAGTCGTTAAGCGGCTGCCTTCAGCTCAGTTCATGATTCCGGAGTCCTGGGATCAAGCCCTGCATCGGGCTCCCTGCTCTGTGGGAAGCCTGCTTCTTCCACTGCCATTCCCTCTGCTTGTGTTCCCTCTCTCGCTGTGTTTCTCTCTGTCAAATAAACAAAATCTTTTAAATAAATAAATAAATAAATAAATAAATAAATAAACAGCACAGAGAATCATATGGGAGGGAAAACTGAAAGGAAAGAAATCAGAGAGGAGATAAACCATGAGAGACTCTTAATCATAGGAAACAAACTGAAGGTTGCAGGAGGGAAGCTGGGTGGGGGGATGGGGTAAACGGGTGGTGGGCATTAAGGAGGGCACCTGATATGGTGAGCATTGGGTGTTATATGCAACTGATAAGTAACTGAACGCTACATCTGAAACTAAGGATGTACTGGATGTTGGCTAATTGAATTAAAAGTTAAAAAGGGAAGTTACTTATCAACAAAGAGCTTTGTTTAAAAAAGAAAATAGACTGAAGGAAACAGGTCTTTTGTTCCCCGCCCCTCCTATATATCTCATTTCAGGCCCAACACAGAGTCTGTCACCTGAAATAAAGTCTCTGCCTGGTGTGGGACCACTGGATCCTCTGAATGGGATGAGACAATTCCAATAATCGGATGTCTCAACTGATGAGACAATGGAAGGCATCTCTTCCTCCATCTGTTAGATTTGTAAAACATAGGCTGGAGATAGAAGGCACTTTTTTTCCTCCTGAGCAAAAGTCATGCCAAGTGCTATCAGCTAACTTTCTGAGGGAAATGAAGCCTGCAGGAAAGAGTACTGGAGGAATTAGATACCTGCAGGAGGGCCCTGACTCCCAGGCACAGACCAGACTGTTCAACCACACTTCCTGCAGGAGAATGTCCAATGAGATGCTCCCTGGCATGGTTTTCAAATCCAAACCCCAGTCAGTCCTCAGATTCACAACAGAGTGAGGACACTAAATCCCCAGGCTCTGCCATCCCCTGACATAAATCCACACCAGAATTCTTGCCTAACCACCAAGAGCTAACCCCCTGGGAAGCTATATGAGTGACCTTGCCCTGAGTTAGGCTTAGAAGGCTCCTCCACCCATTTCTAGGGTGAGAAATCATGTCCCTCAGACAGAGCTCAGTGGCAGCCCACCCTCCCAGAAGGGCAGGCTGTTCCTACCCCCTCCCAGAGTGATGAGGCTGCTCCCAAGCTCCATCATGGACCCCAGACTCTTGGATGAGGAGGAAAGGCTGCTGGCCATCCACAGGCCCTCCCTGGGAGACAGGCTGTAGATGGAGGGCCACATGAAGGAAACAGGCTGGGTCCCTGTATCACCCTGTAGCACAGTCACTCCCTTGCAAGAACTCTTGGATTGAACAAGGACAGGCTGTCTCCAGAGAGTCCATGAAATTGTAAGACCCTGCCACATCCAGTTGGACCTTGCTTGACAAGGAGGGCTTAACACTCTGCCCTGACTTCTTTTGTGTGTAGAGAAGGACATGACCTAGTCCTGCCTTGACCCCCTATTTGCTGTAGGGCCAGGTGGGCTGGGAGTGGCTGACCTCCAGGCTAGGATCAGCCCTTCCCACTACCCCCAGTTCTTGTGTGGTTGAGATCACTTTCTACTTCATAGCAAAGTTAGGGACAACTGTGTTCTAGGATCTGTCTGGCCTCCCCTCCCCCAGCCCAACTGATCTACCCTGGTTGCTGGGCACTTTGTTTACCTCAGAGATAGAACCCTCCACAGAGTTCTGAGTGGTCAGTTGTGGCCATAGGACGCTGGCATTCAGAGGCAGAGCTGTGAAGCCCTATGCAGCCATGGAGGGCCCACTGTTGGCCACAGGATCCACTTGCCAGCTGGTCCTGGAGCAGATGTGGGGGGCACTGCTGGTGATTTCTGGAAGCTGGAGACACAGCCTAAGTCTCCCTGTGTTGTCCTGGGTGATGCTGGTATGTACTGTAGTGCTGGTTTTCCTAGTGAAGAGACAACTCACTCTAAGAAGGGCAACAGTGCTGAGCAAAAGATGTTCTGACCACCATGAAGTCTGTGAAGGCAGCAGTGAGAATATTGGATCAATCACACAAGCTGATGACGCCCTCAGGCCACCCACAATGGTGACAAGTCCTCCCACATTACAAACTTTGTGCTTGTCAGCAATGAACACAAACCTGAGCAAGTTACATTGGGACATTGTCAACTTTCTGAAAAAGGTACAGAAGAGCCAGCCTCCTAAACTTCCCCAAGTCACTGGTGAAAAACCCACCGTAAGAAAATCGGAGAAGGATGGAGAACAACTTGCTAGGAAAAAAATGAATGATTTGAGTGAAAACACATATTTTCCAGAACAACCAGAATTGCTCAATCAAGATATTTCAAGATGGAGGCAGAAAGGGCAAGAAAAGGAGGGGGAAGTAAGGCTGGAGCAGTCGAAGGCACCCATGGAGCCGGTCCTAAAAGATCAAGCCAGCGCATCATGGTCCAAGGCAGGACCCGGGCTGCAGGCCATCCCCTCGCCTGACCTCCCTGTAGATCTTGCTGGTGCCAGAACCTGGGGAGTCCAGAAAAAGAGGAGAGCAGAAAATGGCGATCTCTCCACCCACCAGGCAGTCCTTGATCTAAAGGGTGTCGCTGATATTGCTGACTTCAGTGTGTCCCCTCCAAGTCCCAGAGGGGAACACCAAGACAAAGTCAGACAACTGTGGGCAGAAAAGGGAGAGATTGCAGGGCTAACACGACAAATACACTGTCTCCAAACCCAGGAAGCATCTCTGCAACAGGAAAATTCATGGCTTGACAGTGAGATTCAGCAGCTGAAGCTGAAACTTCAGAATACTCAAGATGAACCGGACCAACACATCTTGCAACTTCACAGAAAAGAGTTTCAAGGGCAAGCTCAGCATGTGGAAATGAAGAAGAAACTGGCAACCGTGTATAGAGACATGAACTTCACTTGCCAATTTCGCAATCTCTACAAGAAGAGGGCCCAAGACCTGGGCAAAGAGCTGGAGAGAAACAGCTCCCACTATCGCAGCTCCCACTATCTGTCTTCCATCACGACAGAGCCACAAAAAGCTGGGTGGCAGCTGTATCCAGTGAGAGAAAGTTCCAGGAGCTAAAGAAAGAAAATGATCACATGAGGCCAACAGAAGAAAATGTGGTTTTAAAAACAGAGAAAAAAAACTTAAAATAACATTCCACTCAAACTACATAAGATTGTTGTTAGTGTAGTCCTAAACTGTTATTTTAGTCCTAAATTAAAATTTTAGTCCTAAGTTAAAATTTTAGTCCTAAATTCATAGGATTAGTTTAGTTCTAAATTTATAGATAGGAAAACTTAAGAATTTGCAACCATTTCTTTCTTGTTCTCTAATTTTTTTTCTTAATCTTTGTTGTTTTGTTTGACAGTGTTTGTTGTTTACCACTCATGAATTTTATCAGTCAAAATAATAAGTTTTCTCTTGATGGTAAATGCACCCTCTCGTGTGTGTGTGTGTGTGTGTGTGTGTGTGCACGTGAACGTGCACAGACCCCATGATGCAGAATCTAGACTACTATAGTTGTTTTGTGAGTATCTGAAAATGTAAAAATAGAGTTGAAAGTTTTAAGAGTTGCTTACACAGAGGTGCCTGGGTGGCTCAGTCAGCTAAGTGTCTCCCTTCAGCTCAGGTCATGATCTTGGGGTCCTGGGATCGAGCCCCACTTCAGGCTCCCTGCTCAGTGAGGAGTCTGCTTCTCCTTCTCCCTCTGCCCCTCTCCTTGTGCTCTCTCTCTCTCTTTCTCTGCTCTCTCTCAAATCAGTAAAATATATTCTTTTAAAAAAAAAAGTCTTTTATGGTTAAAAACAAAATTACTTACACATAAATAACAGAAAAGAAAAAAAATGTGTGCGTACAATTTGTGAAGAGAGGAAAGACTCCCTGATTTTCTTCACAGAGAAGAGTGCCCTGATTTACCAGCAAAGATCCAGCCAGGAGCACTTCCCCCACATGGTTCAGAGGATGAAGAGGCCAGGGGACAGTCCCCAGCTGCAGCAGGGTGGAGAGTAGAACCAAGGAGGTTGATCCCAGTCTCTGGCAACAGGGAGAGGTGTCCACCCTTGGGCCTGGAGGACAGGGAAGTGGCAGCTGAGGCCTGTGGAGGGCTTACCAGAGAACAGGGAATAGTGGCCCCCACCCCCACCCCCCCACGTCTTCCAGTCCTCCCTGGCAGGGAGGCTGGAACAGGGAAGCTACCCAGAGGACCTGGGAATGCAGGCAGGGAAGTCAGCCTCCAGCACAGAGCAGGCAGAAAAGGGTCCAGAAGCATTTTGGAGAAGGACTTACACAGGTGACACTATTTGATCCAAAGTGTGAGTGTGTGTTACTGACTTTGTTCACTTTCACATATGTAGTGAATATCTCTGCAGCTTCTATGATGTCTCTGGTGCTGTTTTGGTATGTGGGATGCAGTGATAGAAAAAACAACCCAGTGAGGCCTGTGGACCCCCAGAGCTTATGTCCTAGTGACGGGCAAGGCCAAGGAATAAAGAACAAGGGGATTAGGAAAAGCAATCTGCACTGCAGAGAATTCCAATAGGATGATGGTTAACAGAGTCAGGGATCATACCCAGAGGGGACATTCAGACTGAGATGACGGTTAACAGGAGGTAGCCTGGGAGGGCAGGGGGCAGAATGTTCCAGACAGAACATGAGTATAAAGGCTGAGGGCTGTGCTTCTGAGGTAGGGCAAACACCGCAAAGGTGACAGGGAAGTGGGTAGGGAGCAGGGCCACCATGGAAACCTCTCTGTGGTATAGGGTAGAGATACCAGGGGAGGTTGTGGACCTGGAGACAGGGGGTGATGGCTAGGCATGTGTGTGATATGTGTACTACGCAGATCTCAGTAGCTGTAGGGACAGGAATCTGGGGTGGAGGAGGAAGGGTGGGATTCTGGGAGGGGGCTCACGGGGTCTGCATGGAGCACTGCTATGGCCTCAGGGGCAAGTCTCAGGCCTGTCTATCCCCAGCAATGACTCTCTGTGTTTCTGACCAAGGGTACCTCTTGGGCCTTGGAATCCCAGACATGAGGCCATGCCTGCCCTGAGCAATGAGAGGGCTGAGACTGGAAAGGGTCACATGGAAAGCCCTACACAGACACAGCTGCACTTGCCCAGCAGTCCTCCTCCCTGGGCACCTCTGCAGGGCCAGGAGGGAAGATGGCAGTTGGTCCTGATTGGAGCCCCCATCATCAGACTTCAGAAAATATGCAGGCTTGAAGGAGCAGAGCCTCATTCAGCAGATCCATGGAGTGCTCATGTCCTCCATGAGGCACTTCTGTGCCATGATCCCCAAACCAGCCTCTGATCAGCGACCTTGGCAAATACAAGTGCGATTTTATTGTTAGGTTCAATGGTGGCCCTTCTGGGGCTGGTTTAATATTTGAATATTCTCTCCTGTCCCCACTGATGAATTTCACTGATGATGAAATTTCCAGTCTGAATCCTAAGGTCAGGATGAACAAAACTTGATGAGAGTATTTGTAAGACTGAAGCTAATAGGAGGAATGGAAGGTAGTGGACAAGTAGGGGACCCTCTTTCATCTGGTCCCTTGAACTCAGCTAGATAGCTATCAAATCTTTCTGTGAACACCTATAAATACAACCTGGGACAGTGTGGTCTCAGAAACTCCAGGGTCACACATAAATGGGGGTACCTGAGTTTGGCAGAAGCATCAGAAAGGGGAAGCAGGCTGCAATCAGTGAGCCCAGGAGTCGGCTTTCAGCTCGGGGTTGCCATAAACTGGGAACAGGGGCAAAGTTGGGCAACTGCTCTAAGACGACAGGCTCTGCAAGTGGCAGAACCACAAGGAGACCCTCCCCTTTCCCCCAGGAGGAACGGTGCAGGTGTGTGCCCCAGGAGTCTGCAAAGTGTGGAGACTTCAAGCAGGGTCACATGTCTCAGATAAAAATGCTTGGTCACAGCCTTGGTGAACACAGAGTGTGGAGAGAAACCAGGGAGACAAAAGTGATTGACTGCTTTTCCCTGAGGGTGCACTAAAGAGTGGGGACCTCAAAGTTTCAGCTCTGGGGCTAAAGATCAGGGTGCCGCAATTTTTATTTCCATCCTCTAGAGCAGCACAGAAAGCCTTCAGGAAACAAAAGCCCCATAAAGCAACGAGGAGCCAAGCCCCCTGCTGAGGGCTGTGTGCTTCCACAGGACAAAGACACTTTAGAATGAGCATAACAGCACCCCACCCCCCCACACCAGGACCAACAGGAATATGCAGCTAATATCAAGTCTACCGATCATTTAGAACTGAAAAACTCCAGTGCTGGGGAAAACAGTAAATAGAATTCAAGGGTTTTTTCCTCATGATTCCCATGATTCTTTAGTCTCAGTTTAAAGTTTCCTTTTTTTTTTTTCTTTTTTTCTTTTCAACTAGTTTCTTTTTTCAACTTTTTTAAAGACTTTTTTAATTTTCATTTTTATATTTACATTTTATATCATATTCTTCATTTTTGCCTTCCTTTCATTGTATTCAATTTTATTTTTGTATTTAAGTTTTTCGTTCTTTACAATTTGGGATCTAGTGTCTCCTAACAAACAGAAGAAAATATACCCAGGATTTGGTGTATCACTCTGTTCTGTCCACCTGCTTGATTACATTTTCTTTTCATCCTTTTTTTTTTTTCCTTTTTTGGTTCCTGAAGTCCTCTGAAGGCTAGTGTATATTTTGCTGGGGTCTTGGTTGATATTTTTGTATTTTGTTCTCTCAGTCATTATTCTTCTCATGACAAAAAGACAAAACAGAAAAACTCACCTTGAAAAAGAGAACAAGAGGCAATACTGACTGTCAAGCACCTAATCATTATGGATCTCAGTAAAATGTCAGAGCCATAATTCAGAATAACAATTACAAAGATACTAGCTGGGCTTGAAAAAAACATGGAAGACACTAGAGAATCCCTTTCTGGAGAAATAAAGAACTAAAATCTAATCAAGTCAATATAAAAAAGGCTATTAATGAGATGTGATAAAAAATGGAGGCTCTAATTGCTAAGATAAAGGAGGCAGAAGAGAGATCAGTGACATAGAAGATAAAATGATTGAGAATAAAGAAACTGAAGAAAAGAGAAACAACTACTAGATCACGAGGAGAGGATTTGAGAGATCAGTGATACCATACAGTAAAATGATATTAGAATAATTGGGGACCCAGGGGAAGAGGAAAGGGGGAGGTAGAAGGTATATTTGAACAAATTATAGCTGAGAAATTCCCTAATCTGGGGGAAGAAACAGGCATTCAAGTCCACCAGGCATAGAGAAGCCCTCTCAAAATCAATAAAAATAATCAATACTCCAACATAAAATAGTGAAGCTTGCATATCTCAGACACAAAGAAAATCCTGAAAGCAGCTCAGGAAAGAGGTCTTTAACCTACAGAGGTAGAAACATAAAGCTGACAGCAGACCTATCCACAGAGACCTGGAAGGCCAGAAAGGATGGGCATGATATATCCAGAGGGTTAAATGAGAAAACTATGCAGCCAAGAATATTTTATCCAGCAAGACTGTCATTCAGAATAGAAAGAGACATAAAGAGCTTCCAGGACAAAAGAAACTAAAAGAATCTGTGATCACTAAACCAGCCATGCAAGAAATATTAATAAGACTTCCTTTAAGCAAAGAGAAAGCCCCAGGTAAAATAGACCAGAAAGGAATAGAGACAATATACAGAAACAGTGACTTTACAGGAAATACAAAAACACTACATTCATATCTTTCAGCAGTTACTCTGAATGTAAATGGGCTAATGGCTCCAATCAAAAGACACAGGGTATCAGACTGGATAAAAAACAAGTCCCATACTGGGTATTTCCCTAAAGATACAAACGTCATTATCTGAAGGGGCACATGCACCCGAATGTTTATAGCAGCAATGTCCACAATAGCCAAACTATGGAAAGAACCTACATGTCCATCAATAGATGAATGGATAAAGAAGATGTGGTATACATATACAATGGAATACTATGCAGCCATCAAAAGAAACGAAATCTGGCCATTTGCAACAACATGGATGGAACTGGAGGGTATTATGCTAAGCGAAATAAGTCAGTCAGAGAAAGACAATTATCACATGATCTCTCTGATATGAAGAATTTGAGAGGCAAGGTGGGGGTTTGTGGGGGAGTGAGGGAGAGAAATGAAACAGGAAGGGATGGGGAGGGAGATAAACCATAAGAGACTCCTAGACTCACAAAACGAACTAAGGGTGACTGGGAGGTGGGGGGTTAGGGATGGGGTGGCTGGGTTGTGGACATTGGGGAGGGTATATGCTATGGTAAGTGCTGTTAAATGTGTAAACCTGATGATTCACAGACATGTACCCCAGGGCAAATAATACATTATATGTTAATGAAAAAGAAAAAGTCCCATCAATATGTTGACTTAAAGATACTCATTTTAGACCCAAATACACCTCCAGAGTGAAAGTGAGGGGGTAGGAAACCATTTATCATGCTAATAGACATCAAAAGAAATCTGGGGTAGCAATCTTCACATCAGACAACTAGATTTTAAATCAAAGACTCTAATAAGAGATGAGGAAGGACACTATATCATACCTTGATCCCAAGACCAGACAAAGACCCCACCGAAAAGGAGGATTACAGACCTATATCCCTGAGGAACATGGATGCAAAAGTTCTCACCAAAATACCAGCCAGTAGGATCCAACAGTACATGAGAAGGATTATTCACCATGACCAAGTGAGATTTATTCCTGGGCTGCAAGTATGGTTTAACATCAACAAATCAATCAGTGTGATACAATACATAAATAAAAGAAAGGACAAGAACCATATGATCCTCTCAATAGATGCAGAAAAAGCATTTGACAAAATACAGCACCCTTTCTTAATTAAAAATCTTCACAGTGTAGGGATAAAGGGACCATACCTCAATATCAGTAAAGCCATAGACAAAAAGCCCATAGTGAATATCATTCTCAAGGAGGGAAAACTGAGAGCTTCTCCCATAAGGTCAGGAACATGGCAGGGATGTCCACTCTCAGCACTGTTGTTAAACACTGTACTAGAAGTCCTAGCCTCAGCAATCAAACAACAAAAAGAAATAAAAGGCATCCAAACTGGTAAAGAAGTCAAACTCTCACTCTTCACAGATGACAAAATACTCTATGAGTAACCCAAAAGACTCCACCCCAGAATTCATACAGGAATTCAGCAAAGTGGCAGGATAGAAAATCAACGCATAGAAGTTAGTTGCATTTCTATACACTAACAATGAGACAGAAGAAAGAGTAATTAAGGAACTGATCCCATTTACAATTGCAGTAAAAACCATAAGATATCTAGGAATAAACCTAACCAAAAAGGAAAAGGATCTGTACTCAGTAAGACTGATGAATCACAGACCTGTACCATTGAAACAAATAACACATTATATGCTAATTTTTAAAAAAGACTCTGTACTCAGAGAACTATAGAACACTCATGAAAGAAATTGAGGAAGACACAACAAAATAGAAAAACATCTCATGCTCATGGATTGGAAGAATAAATATTGTTAAAATGGCTATGCTAGGGCACCTGGATGGCTCAGTTGGTTAAGCATCTGCCTTCAGTTTAGGACATGATCTCAAAGTCCTGAGATCAAGCCCTGCATCAGGCTCCCTGCTCGGCAGGGAGTCTGCTTCTCCCTCTCCCACTGCCCTACTTGTGCTCCCTCTCTCTCTGTCTCTCTGTCAAATAAATAAATAAATTTTTAAGAATTAAAATTAAAAAAATTAAAAAATAAAATGTCTATGCTACCTAGAGCAATCCATATAGTCAATGAAGTCCTTATCAAAATACCTTCAACTTTTATCAAAGAGCTGAAACAAATAATCCTTAAATTTATATGGAACCATATAAATTAAAAGATCCTGAGTAGCCAAACCAATGTTGACAAAAAAAAAAAAAAACTAAAGCTGGTGGCATCATAATTCCGGACTTCAAGCTCTATTACAAAGCTGTAATTATCATTACAGTATGGTTCTGGCACAAAAACAGACACATGGGTAAATGGAACAGAATAGAGAACTCAGAAATTGACCCTCAACTCAATGGTTAGCTAATCTTTGACAAAGCAAGAAAGACTATCCAATGGAGAAAAGGTAGTCTCCTCAACAAATGGCATTGGGAAAACGGGACAGACACGTGCAGAATGAAACCAGACCATTTTCTTACACCACACACAAGAATAGACTTAAAATGGATGAAAGACCTAAATGTGAGACAGAAATCCATCAAAATCCTAGAGGGGAACACAGGCAAAAACTTCTTGTTAAACGTGACTCTAAAGGCAAGGGAAACAAAAGCCAAAATGAACTATTGGGACTTCGTCAAGATAAAAAGCTTTTGCGCAGCAAAGGAAACAGTCAACAAAACCAAAGCATTTCTGACAGAATGGGAGAAGATATTTGGAAATGATTTATCAGATAAAGGGCTAGTATCCAACATCTATAGAGAACTTATCAAACTAAACACCCAAACAACAAATAATCCAGTGAAGAAACAGGCAGAAGTTAGAAATACACAGTTCTCCAAAGACATACAAATGGCCAAGAGACACATAAAAAAATCTTCAACATCACTCGGCATCAGGGAAATACAAATCAAAACCATGATGAGATACCACCTCATGCCAGTCAGAATGGCTAATTAAAAAGTCAAGAAATGACAGATGTTGGCCAGGATATAGAGAAAGAGGAACACCCTTACACTGTTGGTGGGAATGCAAGCTGGTGCAGGCACTCTGGAAAACAGTATGGAAGTTCCTCAAAAAGTTGAAAATAGAGCTACCCTACGACCCAAAATTGCACTACTAGGGATTTACCCCAAAGATACAAATGGAGTGATTCAAAGGGGCACGTGCACCCCAATGTTGATAGCAGCAATGTCCAAAATAACAAAATATGGAAAGAGCCCAGATGTCTATCGACAGACGAATGAATAAAGAAGATATGGTATATATATATATATATATATATATATATATATATATAGTGGTATACACACACACACACACACACACACACATACACACACAATGGAATGTTACTCAGCCATCAAAAAAAAAAAAAAGAAATCTTGTCAATTGCCACAACATGGATGGAAAGCAAAATGCTTGTCAGAGAAAGTCAATTATCATACGATCTTACTCATATGTGGAATTTAAGAAACAAAACAGAGGATCATGGGGGAAGAGAGAGAAAAACAAGACAAAATCAGAGAGGGAGACAAACTATAAGAGACTCTTAATTATAGGAAACAAAATGAGGGTTGCTGGAGGGGTGGAAGCTAGGGGGATGGGGTAACTAGGTCACAGGTGTTAAGGAGGGCATGTGATGTAATGAGAACTGGGTATTATATAAGACTGATGAATCACTGACCTCTACCACTGAAACAAATAATATATTATATGTTAATTAATTGCATTTGAATTTTTTTTTAAAGATTTTATTTATTTATTTGACAGAGAGAGAGATCACAAGTAGGCAGAGAGTCAGGCAGAGAGAGAGGGGGAAGCAGGCTTCCCGCTGAGCAGAGAGCCCGATGCGGGGCTCGATCCCAGGACCCTGAGATCATGACCTGAGCTGAAGGCAGAGGCTTTAACCCACTGAGCCATCCAGGCGCCCCTGCATTTGAATTTTTTAAAAAGTATCTCTCAAATTAAAAAAGAGAGAGAGAGAGAAGTTCCCCCACATTCATAGAGTGGATTGAATTTTCCAACATACATTCAAAGGCTCAGTACTAAACCTACCTGCCTTTGTTATACTGTACTCTCCTTGCACTCATTTCCAGTAAACTCAGGCAAAACAAAAAGCATCTTAAACTCTTATTTTCTAACTTTCATGGAGAAAAATCTTAATTTTGGTTTTATAATCCTTGATTCCCTCTGTTTCCCAACACAGAATGCTTATTCTTACCAAGAGTCTGACAAGAACAGATGAACTTCTGAATTTCTTTTGCAAGCTGGCTCTGTACATAGCTAGTGAACAAATGCTTTTGAAGATAATATTATTGGAAGAGGAAAGTTTAAAAAGTAGTAGAATATTAGGATGTATTAACAGTAGTGTGGCTTGCCAGGAGTCAGGAAGCAACCTCCTCCTTCCTCCTGGCAGTTGTCTGACCCTAGTAGAATGCTGTCTCCAGTCTTTGTAGTTTAAAATAAATGTGAAGAAATTTTAGAAGGGCTTGAAGAGAGCAAAAATGTAAAATATAATGAGAAAAAAATACAGAACTGTTATTTGGAAAAAAAATAAAGACACCAAGGCTGTTTAATCTGGAAAAGCAAAGCCTTTGGGGAGACTTAATGAGAAGTGTCATAGCGAATAAAAAATCAACAAAATTATTCTTCATTTTGACCAAGGAAACAATGAAAGAAAAGTGCTAAAATTAGAATGAGGGCAACCGAGCTTGATTAAGCATAAAGAAGAAACTCTTGGCCTTGACATTGAAACTTTGGAGTACACTGCCAAAAAAGAGTTATGAAATTTCTTGGAAACATCAATAACAATCTGTACTAATTGATGAAGGCATTTCTCTGCTTCGAGAAAAAAAAAATTAAATCAGATAACTTCAAGAGGTCCCAGTTCTAGGGCATATTTATAAGAATTTAGCTACCTAAAAAGTAAAGTCAGATAAAAATTCCCTAGCCCAAAGCATTTTTTTCCATAAACAATATTTAGGTCTCTGACACTTCCAAACTTATTTGATTAGATTTAAGCAGACTGAAGTTTGCACTAAATTTTTAAAATTATTTTTATAATGTATCTTTGTCTCTGTTTCTTGCACCAGGGTCTCTTTTCAGTAACTAGGACCCTTTAGGGCCCTGTGGTTATTAAAAAGAAGATAAAGACAGTCTGGTTTATGTAAAGAATATGAGACATCCAAGTTGACTTTCTGATCGAGGCCTCTATAACAAAGGTAAACAATAAAGCCATCTCTGATTTCTGTAATTCCCTTCTCAAATGAATTTCCTTCACCTCATTAATAACAGCCTACCTTCTGTGTTTTTCTAAGGCCTGATTGAGCAAAATATGGAGGAGAATAAAAGAGATGAAGATAAGAAGGAAGTAAGCACAATATCAGGAAGTATGAAAGAAGAAGCTTGATGGGGTGGGGGAGACATTAAAAGATTTTAAGTAGAAAAGTTACATACTCCAATATTTATTTTATAGAAATCATTCTGAAAGTGCGGAAAGTGGAGTAAAGTAAGGTGAGACTAGATGTGAGCTATGATTATGGCTTAAACATGGCACTCAAGATGGAGCATGTCAAGGGATTCCAGAAATATTTAAGGGGCATGGTATTGATTGGACAAAAGAATTGGTGAATGAGAGCAAAATCAAGGCCACTTCTGTAATCTGATATAAAAAACAACTGGGCAGACAGTGGTGCTTCTTTTCTTAGTCACTCCAGCCCATAAGTTCTAAGGGTTCATATGAGAAGATTCCTGGAAGTTATATGGACTCCTCAAATTTTTTTTTCTGTCTGAATCATAGGTATTTAGTTGCACAAATAGTTGGATTGGCTTTAACATGTTTCTGCAGCTCTCTTCTGAGATATCCTTGTCAAAACAGCCCCATAAATTATTTCACAAATGAAGTACCAGACACACCAACCATGGAGTTAATAAGTGAACACACAAGCCTAGAATCCAAATGTCCAGACTTGCTTCGCAGCACTTTGGGTTTCTGTAAAATTCTGTTCCCAAAACTCAAGTGATTATTTTTCCTCTCCCAAATACATCATTTTCAAGTGCAAATCAAAAGTCTAATGATTCTAAATCTTATGTGAATAGTAAATCCACTCATTATATGATTTTCAGGTTTATTCGGCAACTCTAAGCTAAGCTGTTCTGGTGGTTTCTGCATTAGCACTCCCCGGGCGAATGTCTAAAGAGTCATTGTGCAGAGTTTTAATTGAATCTGCCTAACACTCTCCTGGAGATTAAAGGTAAGTGTTTCTAAGAGGAAAGGAAAGTAATAGAACAGAGGAGCTTAAAATCAGGTTGTAATATTTGAAGAGAAGAGGTAGATCATATAGCACTTACATTTAATGCCAATAATGGCACAAACCCTAGCAAAGAAATATTTCCTTCGGGGTTTGTTCTCAGGGAAACATTCTCAGAGATGGACAACAGGAGATCAAGAGGATCCATTTACTCATTCACTGAATGCCATCTGCAATCATGAAATGAATCTCCATAAATATTATTATTTAATCTCATGATTTCAGGTAGGTGAGGCTGTTTAAGGGGAAGAAAAGAAATCATAATTTTTTTTAAACTGGATGAACTCTGATTCAATTGATCAGGGTAGTAGGATGAAAATTTCTTATAAGAGAACCATTCTTTTGTTTAAAACACCATAGTGACATGTTTATTTATGAAAGACAATGTCAAATGGGCACAGAGAAGATGAGAAGAGTTTAAATAAAGAAAAAAGTAAATCTTTAGCAGAATGAATTAGAAAAAAGGTCTTCTATTTTCCCTTGGCAGACAAGGAGGACTGGGATTTTCTTACATCCTTCAATATTTTTTTTCTATTCCATTTACTTTCTTTCCTTTTTGAGGTCCACCAACTATATGTATGATAAATTAAAATTAATATCATATAATGTAAATTATAATATAAACAATTATTGTTAATTAACATATATCCTTGGTAGTCTATTTCCTATAATCATTTTTGTGTCCTTGCTCTATCCCATCTCTGAAACTGTATGTTCACCATGAAAATTTCAGCCATGTATACTTTCATTCTGTATGTGGCTTTCCTCCCTATATTGTACTCTCATCTTTGGAGATAATATACATACAGTAAAAAGCACCAATGTTCCATACACAGTTAGATGAATTTCATGGATTATACGCAGCCATTCAGACATAACTATCATCTAATTGAAGATGCAGAATAACTCTGTTTGCCTCTGTGAATTCTTTGTGCCACATGTTGGGATGCTGAGAGGTGATTCCTCTATGAGTCTTAGAATCCCTTTTGTCTAGTTGAGAGGGTTTACCTGGTCTTAAACATTTCTGAGATTTTAACAAAACATCCAACAGTCACTTCTCTAATTTTTACCCTGAGGCCACCTCGTCTGGAAGCATTTCCAATATGGACAAACTGGAGACATTTTATTTTTCATTCAGGCAAATTATGGGCCTTATTTCCTCTAAATTCTGCTTGCAAACTCACTTCCTCACTTTATTTCCTCTGTCTTCCCGTATTTAAGAGAAGCCAACTGATACATTCAAAATCTTACCTGGTAATCCTTTTAGCTAGAATCATAAACTTATTAGGCATATCTCCCATTTTCTAATTTATTTCAATAAAGAATTTTGCCAATATTTTAACTTCCAACAATAAGTTCACTTTTTTCACATCTTTGCCACTTTTTTCAGCCACTGATTGCTGACCAGTAGCAAAACCAACACTACCTATTTTAGGCCTTGTTAGAGCAGTACTCCACTTCTACTTCTAACTATCAGTTATCTATACTACATATTCAACGATTCTATTATTTAGTACCTGAAAACTGAAACTATTCTATTTGTGTGTTGTACTGTGAGCCAGCAATTTGGGCTGAACTCAGCTCAGTGGTTTTTCTGATGGTCTTCCCTGAGACCGTTTGGGTGCCTGGACTGACTGGAGCTGGGTCTCTAAGATGATCTTACTCATATGATTCATAGGTTCAGTGGTTGGTGCCAGTCACCTGCTGCATCTCTGCCTCCATCTCAACCTCATGGAGGCCAAACCAGTTATCAGAAGTCTCACAACATCACTTTTGCCACACTCCATTAATTAAGGAAAGCAAGTCATATGACTAACCCAGACTCAAGAGGTAGAAAATAACGCCATCTTTTGATGGGAGGAAGAACAATGTCATATTGCAAAAAGGATATTCACAAAGTGACAGAAGGAATTATTGCAGCCAACCTTTGCAAACAATCTGCTACTTCCCACAAAATATTCATAGGTTGTATTTTCATTATCATTCTGTTCAGAAGTATTTTCAAATTTCCCTTTTGACCTCTTTTTTGACTATGCTGTCTTTAGAATAAATGTTACTAAATTTACAAGTATTTGAGTATTTTCTGGTTATCTCATTTTACGGATTTCCAATTAAATTTCTCTGTGATAAAGAACGTATGTGCTATAATTCTAATTATTTGAAATTTACAGAGCTTTGTTTTATGGTCTTGCAAATGGTCTATATTGGTGAACACTCAAGGTACACATGAAAAGAATATACATTCTATACTTACTGGATCTAATATTCTATACACATCAGTTAGGTCAAAGTAGTTGGAATTTTTAGTGATACCTAAATCTGTACTTACTGATATTTTGTCTACAAGTTCTGTAATTATTCAGAGTAAGAATGTATTAGAATTCTCCAAAGAAACAGAAACAGAACCGTGTGTGTGTGTGTGTGTGTGTGTGTGTGTGTGTGTGTGTGTGATTATGGAGGCTAAGTCCCATGATCTGCATCTGCAAGCTAGAGACCCAGGAAAGCCTGTGGTGCACTTCCAATCTGAATCTGAAGGTTTTGAGAACCAGGATGCGATGGCATAAGTCCCAGTTCAAGTTAAGAAGACCAATGTCTCAGCTCAAGAAGTTAGGCAGAGGGGCATCTGGGTGTCTCAGTGGGTTAAAGCCTCTGCCTTCGGCTCAGGTCATGATCTCAGGGTCCTGGGATCAAGCCCCGCATCAGGCTCTCTGCTTGGTGGGGAGCCTGCTTCCCTCTCTCTCTGCCTGCCTCTCTGCCTACTTGTGATCTCTCTCTCTCTGTCAGATGAATAAGTAAAATCTTAAAAAAAAAAAAAAAAAAAGTTCCCCGAGGGGCGCCTAGGTGGCTCAGTCATTAATCATCTGCCTTCAGCCCAGGTCACAATCCTGGGGTCCTGGGATGGAGCCCCACATGGGGCTCCCTGCTGAGCAGGAAGCCTGTTTCTCCCTCTCCCACTTCCCCTGCTTGTGTTCCCTCTCACCCTATCTCTACCAAATAAATAAAATCTTAAGAAAAAAAAAAAAGAAGTTAGGCAGAGAGAAAAAGCTGTGTCTTTCCCCACCATTTCACCATATTGAGGAAGGTGATCTCCTTTTCCCAGTCCACTGGGTCATGCTAATTTCTGCCAGAAACATCCTCACAAATACAACCAGAAGGGTTTAATCAAATATCTGAGCACTTCAGAGTTTTGATTAGGGTATTGTCTTAATCATTCTTTCACCAGGTCTGTTTTCTCCTTGATCTGGGGACATGTCTCTGTAGTATGTGTTAAGAAGTCAATGTATCTCAATCCATAGATTCTCTAGGCTTTTACGTGACAATACACCCCACCCTTACTTTGCTCGTCTTCCCAGCATTTTCTCTTCACTAGGAGCTAGGATTCAGATGTACGAAACTATTTCTCATCACATTTCCCTCTTTCCTTTGGATCTTTGTTCTATTCGCTGGTTGCCCATCCATCTCTCTGCATCATAGCACTATAATCAAATAATGGCTGCATTGTCCTTTCTAGAATGTAACATTCACTTTACTATTTCCAGCTAAAAATCAGAGAAGGTGGGTCAGCACTAAGTACTATCTCTCTCATTTCAGTCCACGTTCCACACTATCTGGCAGGCTTATGACAAAGTTTGGGGTGTAGGAATTCAACAACTTCCTTTTCCACCAATAATGAAAAGAGGAACCTCACCCCTTCTCCAATTCTTCCTACCTATAGGTTTTGTTTCTTTGGCAGTTCCTGAGCAAATGAAATGGAGACAAAATGTCTTTTATCTACAATTTTTAACTAGAAATTCAGTCTCCAAAGAGACCTATAATATTTAACTTGCAACTCAAAGCCAAGGATGTGACACAATTAGGTTGCACTTCCAGAATATATATGCTTTTAAACTTCTCACCCAGACAATTTAATCTGGAAAACTCTCTGAGGCGAATGTATTATCTAGCATTACTCTGCAGCTTTCTAGAAATCAAGTCTCAATGTTAGCTAAATTACAGCTGAGGGCTGGGAATCCATTTCCTTTCAGAAATTATTCATAAGAAGAAACAAGGATTAGGTTGTTTTAGCAGCTCCATGCCTCCAGCATGTCACCACCTGTCACCACTAACCCTGCGTTCAGGACTCATAAAACCCATAGAGTCAGCTCCCAATTAGAAGAATGCAGCTCAAAGTAATCAATTGTTTTGTAATCAGATATTCTAAGTCCATATCCAAATTTAGCATTTCATAGAGTTATATCTACCCCATGAAGCATTTTTTTTAAATCACAAAAATCTAATTAATCTGAGTGATTTTTCTACATGCACAGCCAGGAATACATTCCCAAACTGAGAAATGCTTTTCACAGCATTTACTAAATACACACAAAGCACCTTCCATGTGAGAGGAGGGGGCGCCAGGGTGAAAGTAATAAAGCCCCAAGTCCATATTTCCAATCTAGCATTAGGTAAATAATTATGTTATCCCCTCAACTGAGCAGGCAAAGGAAAACCCTAAGAGTTCCCAGTCTGTAATGAAGCAGCTGTAACTAAATATTTTTAAGTATAGAGGGTCATTCTTATTGGAAAAAAACAGAAGTCTCTAAAATAGTCTAAGGATCCTTTTTCATATTTAGCTTTGGTCAGTAGAGGCCAACTAATTAACTGTCAGTGAGTTCACCTCATTTAGAGTAAGGTAGTAATAAAGAAATCATTAAATTTCTAAGAAGTCTGTCTATGTGCTCACACTTTCATTCTACTAGTTAGTGCCAGATGGATGGTGGCAAAGAAAATAAAACATGTTTCTCACCAAAAAATGCAATTGGAGGCAAGGAAGATAGGTACCATGAGTATATATAATGGTTATACAAACATTGATCCCTAAACTTCTGCTCTTCCTAACCTTGGAAAGGTCAAGCATCTTTGTAACTCAAAAGGAAACTAGAGAGACAACATAACCCTTAAGAGTATACTACTACTCTGCATTAACCAGTAACATCCATTCAAGACTAATTTCCACACCAGGACAAATAAACATACATATTAAAAAGAAAATTCCACAGTTCTCACATCAAGAATTTGTGGTCCCACATGGACCATTCAATTATTGGCTTAAAGAAGGCTCCTTTGAAAATAAAATTTCCTTTGAAAAAGCCCTGAAAATTGATTTTAACTACTGACTTCTCAAGTTCTCCACTTCGTATCAAATAATATCAGGTCCTTACACACAAGATATGGCTATAGTTTCTAAGAGAAAAAGATAACAATTTTTTCCATGCTCACTTTCATCTCAATCTGCCACCTGCTCATGATACCAAGGGAGGAAAAAGAATCTGTCCTCCACTTATCTGATAACTGCCCAAGTTCTCAGATACTCATAAGCTTCTGAACCAGAAAAGCATCTTGCTTCTGGCTGTTACAATATGCCATCAATGTTACGTATGCTTTGTGTCAAGCTAAAAACACTAGGCAGCACAGCCTTCAGGAGCCAAGACTTTTAAAGATACCTGCAAAGTCACTTTTTCCTTTTTAATTCTTCCCTACTCAAATTTCCAATTTGAATTGGGCTGTGAACCCTAAGCAGTGGTCAGGCCAGGATGCAGTTGCTACCTTTCTTCTGAGCCATTTAAACCTCTCCTTCACCCTCTACTTTCCTAGGAACAACTTCCATACCCCAGAGAATCATAGCATATATCAAGTCAAGTTCACAGTGAAATAACTTCATCAAAAGGTTGCTCTCAATGAAGGAAAGAAAAGCTCCTCTTTGTAATGTCTGTCAGATCAATCATGGCACATTTCCCATCAGTATCTCTATACCTGGTTTTGTTTTCAAAAAATCCTGTCCTAATACAATTCCTGTCCATTTCTAGCTTAGATATGTAGGAACTGGGTGGATACACATTGTAATATTGGACCAACTCTTCCCGTTAGATGTACTTCCCTTTGGTTATATATTTGTCAAATGCAAAGAAAAGTGTTGCCCCTTTTAGTTGAAATGAGAGTGTCTCAGAATACTTACTATACTGGAAACTTAATGCACAGCAAAAGAAATATGTCCAACTTGTGGGGGCTTCCACCAGCCCACTATTTCTTACAAACTATGCCATAATCATAAGTAAGTCTGACACCCAGATCTCAGAGTATAACCAAAAAAATGAGATTCAGAGGTTAATGTGCTCATGGGGAAATAACATGGACTTCTATTCTCGGTGATCCCCAAAAAACATAGTATTGTCTTTGTTTAGGCACAACTGGGATCCTAACACCAAGTTGCCCTGAATACTACTTCATGTATCACACTGAAAGCTTCTCATGTAATTATTCTTGCAGTTGGAAGCTTGGACAGAGAATGGAGAAGTCCATTACTGGCATAGTATTAGATAACAAAAAGTAACATTTTTGCAACTTTATTTGAGATGGCAAAGAGTCAATATAAGCAAACAATTAAGATTACTGAAAAGAAAGCTCTCTCCCTTGTACTCTCACTGTGTGTGTGTGTGTGTGTGTGTGTGTGTGTGTGTGTGTGTGTGTGTATTTGTTTATATTTATTTTAGATCATTCAGACTGTTATAACTGAATATCAAAGACTGGGTGGCTTATAAACAAGAATTTATTTTAGTTCTGGAAGCTGGGAAGTCCAAGATCAACGTGCTGACAGATTCACTTTCTGGTGAGAGCCCACCTCCTATTTCATAGACAGTTATCTTCTCCCTGTGTCCTTATACAGCAGAAGAGGAGAGGAGTTCTCTGGGATTTCTTTTATAGACACTAATCTAATCAGATCCCAAAGGCCCCCACCTTCAAATACAATCACATTGGGAATTAGGTTTCAACATATTAATTTGGTTGGGAAGGAGGGTGGCACAATCATTCAGTCTCTAGCAATATTTATATAAACATACTTTTTTAATTACACAAGTAAATCATGACTGCACATGAAAGTATTGAAACTTTTCAGATAAGATCAAAATTCCCTTTAACTGACACTTTGCCCTAGCCTCTTCTTACCTCTCCCCAAAGATAACCTATTCTTACAACTTCCATTCTCTTCTTGTAACCCTACCACCTGAATGTTACGAAGAAGCCCAGTCCAACTTACTAGAGGATGGGTGATCAGGTGGAGAACTGAGGAGAATCAGTCAAGATCCAGCATCAACTGCTCCACATCTGAGTGAGGATGACTTGGATCCTCTAGCCACACAGAAACCTTCAGATTATTGTAGCTTGAACAATCCCATGTGAAACCAGGATAAGGCTCTTCCAGGTTACTAACCTACAGAAAATGACAAATAATAGACCCCTGCTTAAAACTCTGATGTTTCAGATTATATAGCAACAGATAACTGAAATAGATCCTTTGTCCATTTTTCTCCTAAGCTAGTGATTTCTCCTTTTTAACTTGTTTTAATCTTTTATTCTGAAATCTACTCCTTCTTAATGAATGATAGGTCGCACAGATATTTTCTTCTAGTCTACTACTTGTTATATCAATCAATGTTTAGTAAGAAAAACAGAACCAGTAGAAGATATATATTGACAGAGTTATTGTAAGGAACTAGCTTATGCAATTGTAGGAGTTGGCTAAATAAGCCTAAAATTCATACGGGTAAGTCCAAATGAACTGAAGCTGCAATCCATGGGGTAGAATTCCCTCTTTTTCAAGGAAATCTCAATTCTGTTCTTTAGGACTTCAAGGAATTAAATAAGGCCCACTCATATAATCTAAAATAATCTCCTTGACTTAAAGTCAGCTAATTATAGACTCTAATAACATCTTCAAAACACCTTCACAGCAGCACCTAGATTCATGGTTGACTGAATAATGGGGACCACAGCCTACTACCTAAAGGGACATACAAAATTGATCGCTACTCTTGTCTTTAAATTTACATGGTGTCTTAAAAGAAACCCTTGTGCATTACTGGTAGGAATGCAAACTGGTGTAACCACTGTGGAAAACAGTATGGCTATTCTTCAAAAAGTTAAAAATAAACTACCCTACAATCCAGTAATCTCACCACTGGGTACTTACCCCAAAAATATAAAAAATACGAATTCAAAAAGATATATATACCGCCATTATTATTATAGCATTATTTACAATAGCCAAATTATGAATGCAACCCAAGTGTCCCTCAATAGGTGAATGGATAAGGAAGATGTCTCACACACACACACACACACACACACACACACACACACACACACAAAATGGAATATTAGTCAGCCACAATACAGAATGAAATCTTGTATTTGCAACAACATGGATGGATTTAGAGAACATAATTGCATAATTCTAAGTGAAATAAGTCATAGAACAACAAATACCATATGATTTCACTCATATGTGGAATTTAAGAATAGAGAAGCAAACCAAAAAACAGACTCTTAACTATAGAGAAGAAACTAATGGTTACCAGAGGGGAGGTGGGTAGAAGGATGGGTGAAATAGGTGAAGGGGATTAAGAGTATACTTATCATAATGAACACTGAGTATTGTACAGAATTATTGAATCACTATACTATACACCTGAAGCTAACATAACACTGTATGTTAACTATACTGGAATTTAAATACATACATACATACCTACAAGTAAATAAATACAAATAAATAAAAATGTACATGGTGTCTTTACTTAAAATTAAGCTTTTAATTGTAATGTGATCAAATTTATCAATCTTCTTTGTTTTTTTGGTATAATGCTTAAAAACCACCCCCTTTGTCCATATTTCTAAACAAATTCTTTTTACAGTCTTTGTGGGTCTGTTTGCTTTTTTAAGGTCTTTGTATTATTATTAAATACTTTATCTACATGAATTTTTTAGTGACTGGCATATGGCAGGAAAACTAATTTTTCCCCCAAAATGGATAGCCAAATGTCTCTTTTTTTTTTTT
This sequence comes from Procyon lotor, assembly GCA_028646535.1. Lineage (NCBI taxonomy): Eukaryota > Metazoa > Chordata > Mammalia > Carnivora > Procyonidae > Procyon > Procyon lotor. Next base: position 164,324,078 of record CM053603.1, on the reverse strand, counting down.
TTAAGATTTTATTTATTCATTTGACAGAGAGAGAGACATCACAAGTAGGCAGAGAGGCAGGCAGAGGGCAGGGAGAAGCAGGCTCCCCTGCTGAGCAGAGAGCCCCATGCAGGGCTTGATCCCAGGACTCTGAGATCATGACCTGAGCTGAAGGCAGAAGCTTTAACCCACTGAGCCACCCAGGCACCCTTCAACACGATTTCTTAAAAAATTAACCTTTTAACCATTAATTTGAAATGCCATGTTGCTTATAAGTGGAGGTTTCATAGGAACATTCTTCCTGTGTTTTTTGCCTTTTCATAAGAGATGGGTAAAGTATTTCCTTCACATTGTGAATCAAGGCCAATTCACTGATCAGAAAGACAGGACATTTGTACCATCCCGGGTGGTTAGAGGAGCTGATGTCCCATACCTTAATCTGTGCATGCACTCATAGATTAATCATTACAAACAAGCTTTTTGGATCATACACAATGAATTATTGCAAAGGTGTTACTACGGTGTGGCCCTCTTCCAGCTATTCAAACTTGTCCAGAGATAGCAACCTATTGCAATGTAGGGAACCAAATTTTCTCTTTCTACAATTCATGATTGGGTCTTAGCATACATCAGTCTGCCTTGCCTTTTGGACTGAAGGTACATAAAATCTTGAAAGTTATGGAATAGCCATATGGTACTAGTAGTGAATATAAGAAAAATAAGACCAAAGACAGAAGAGTGAAGGGAGTCAGATCAAGATGAGAAATAGAGAGAGAGGAGCAAGATGGTGGAGGAGTAGGAGGCTGAGTTAGTGTCGGATCCCAGAAGTTCAACTGGATAGTTATCAAACCATTCTAAACCCTGCAAACTCAATAGGAGATAAAAAAGAGGAAGAACAGCAATTCTAGGAGCAGAAAATCGACCACTTTCCAGAAGATAGGACGTGTGGAAAAGTGAATCCAAAGCGACGGGAAGATAGACTGCGGGGGGAGGGGCCGGCTTCTGGCAAGCCTCAAGCAACAGTGAGCACAAAATCGGAATATTTAGAATCTGTTCCGCTATGGGACTTCACTCCACAGCCTAAGCAGGGGGTGCAGCCCTCACGGGAACAGTGTGGTTTCAGGACCCTGAGGTCACAGAGGGACCAGGGATGTCTGACAGCAGCAGAACCCCCAGGTATCAGACCAGGGAAGCCAATGGCAGGGACAGAGCCTCACAGTAGGCTCTCAGCTTGGGCTTACTTTAGACCTTGATTCGAGGCACAGTCAGGCCACTGCTTTTTGAGCAGTGACCCCACAAGAGGCAGCTCTGGAGAGACCCCTTCCTTCTTCCTCCGGGAGGAGTGGCGCATGAGCATGCCACAGGAATCTTGGGTTTGGAGACTCCAGACGGGGCCTTGCACCAGAGACAGAAATGCTCGGTCACAGGCTGGCTGAGCTCAGAGGGCGGCTAGAGACCAGGGAGACAGGAGGGACAAACTGCTTTTCTCTGAGGGCGCGCTGAGGACCAGGGCCCGAGTGCTTGGCTCCTCCGGGGCAGAGACTGGGAGGCTGCCATTTTCATTCCCAGCCTCCAGGGCAGTACAGAAAGTAGTGAGGGAACAAATCTCCTAAGAGCGAACGGAGCGGATTACTTAGCCCGGCCCCTGGCAAGTGCAGTGTAATTCTGCCTCAGGCAATGACATTTGAGAATCACTGCAACAGGCCCCTCCCCTAGAAGATCAGTGAGACTATCCAGCCAAGACCAAGATCATCAATCACTGAAAACTGCGGAATTCTAGAGTTAGGAAAAAAGCAACACCTAGATTTTATGGCTTTTTTCACAATGATCCTTTAGTCTTTCAGAGTTGAATTTTCTAAATTTTATTTTTTTATTTATTTTTTTATTTTATCTTTCCTCTTTCCAATTTGGCGGTTTTTAACTAAAATCTTATGAATAACTTTTTAAAAATCTTTTCTAATTTTCACTGTCCCCTTATTGTATATAACTTTATTTTTTGTATACATACAGAGGTGGTTTTTTTTTTCTTTAAAATTTTGGGATACAATTTCTTCTAATAGATCAGAATATACCCTAAATCTAACACACGGCTTTGTTCTAGTCTCCAGCCTGATCACATTCTTTCCTCTTTTATTCTTTTTTCCTCTTTATTTCAACCAACCTCTTATCAATCCCCTTTTTAGAATCTTTTTTAATTTTCATCTTTACAGTCATATTCCATCCCATCATAGTGTTTACCCTTATTTTGGTATAAGTTTTTTTCTTTCTTTAAAATTGTGGGAGGTAGTTTCTTCTAACAGACCAAAAACACCCAAAATCAGGTGTAGGGCTCTGTTCTAATCACAGTTCTAATGTATATATATATTTTTTTCTTTCTCTCTTTTTATTTTATTTTAATTTAATTTTTTTTCTCTTTTTTCTTCCTGCCCCATTTTTTCTTCAACCCCTGGTTATAGTTCTCTTCCAGTTTTTCTGGGGTCATTGCTACCCTTTTAGTATTTTGCTCTCTCATTCATTTATTCTTATCTCAACAAAATGACAAGGCAGAAAAACTCACCACAAAAAAAAGGAACAAGAAGCAGTACCAATGGCTAGGTACCTAATCAATACGGACCTTAGTAATATGTCAGAAATAGAGTTCTGAATGACAATTAGCAAGGTGCTAGCTGGGCTCAAAAAAAGGATGGAAGATAATAGAGAATCCCATTCTGGAGAAATAAAATCCCTTTCTGGAGAAAAAAAGAACTAAAATTTAACCAATTTGAAATCAAAAAAGCTATTAATGAGGTAAAATTAAAAATGGAGGCTCTTACCACCAGGATAAATGAGGCAGAAGAAATATTTAGTGATACAGAAGACCAAATGATGGAGAATAAAGAAGCTGAGAAAAACAAAGAAAAACAACTTCTGGACCACAAGGGCAGAATTCAAGAGATAAATGATACCATAAGACGCAACAATATTAGAATAATTGGGATCCCAGAAGAAGAAAGAGAGACAGGGGCGGAAGGTATATTGGAGAAAATTATTGTAGAGAATTTCCCTAATCTGGCAAAGGGAACAAGCATCAAAATCGAGGAGGCACAGAGAACCCCCCTCAAAATCAATAAAAAGAAGTCTACATCCCGTCATCTAATAGTAAAACTTACAAGTCTTCGTGACAAAGAGAAAATCCTAAAAGCAGCTCAGACAAGAAGTCTGTAACATACAAAGGCAAAAATACTAGATTGGCAGCAGACCTATCCACAGAGACCTGGCAGGCCAGAAAGGACTGGCATGATATATTCAGAACACAAAAATGAGAAAAATGTGCAGCCAAGAATACTATATCCAGCTAGGCTGTCACTGAAAATAGAGGGAGAGATAAAAAGCTTCCAGGACAAACAAAAACTGAAAGAATTTGCAAACACCAAACCAGCCCTACAGGGAATACTGAAAGGGGTCCCTTAGCAAAGAGAAAGCCTAAAAGGAACATAGACCAGAAAAGGAAAAAGACAATATACAGTAACAGTCACCTTACAGGCAATACAGTGGTACTAAATTCATATCTGTCAATAGTTACGCTGAATATAAATGGGCTAAATGCCCCAATCAAAAGACACAGAATATCAGAATGGATAAGAAAACAAGACCCATAGATATGCTATCTACAAGTAACTCATCTTAGACCCAAAGAAACCCCCCAGGTTTAAAGTGAAGGGGTGGAAAAAATTTACCATGCTAATGGACATGAAAGGAAAGCTGCGGTGCCAATCCTTATATCAGAAACATTAGAGTTTAAGCCAAAGACTATAATAAGAGATGAGAAAGGACACTATATCATACTTAAAGGGATTGTCCAACAAGAGGATCTAACAATTATAAATATCTATGCCCCTAACATGGATGCAGCCAATTATAAAAACCAATTAATAACAAAATCAAAGAAACACATCAACAATAATACAATAATCATAGGGGACTTTAATAACCACTTACCAAAATGGACAGATCATCTAAGCAAAAGATCAACAAGGAAATAAAGGCTTTAAATGACACACTGGACCAGATGGACATCACAGATATATTCAGAACATTCCATCCCAAAGCAACAGAAGACACATTCTTCTCTAGTGCACATGGAACATTCTCCAAAAGAGATCACATCATGGGCCACAAATCAGGTCTCAAAAGGTACCCAAAGATTGGGATCATTCCCTGCATATTTTCAGACCACAATGCCATGAAACTAGAACTCAATCACAAGAGGAAATTGGAAAGAACTCAAATACATGGAGGCTAAAGACCATCCTACTAAAGAATGAATGGGTCAATCAGGAAATTAAAAAAGAATTTTAAAAATTCATGGAAACAAATGAAAATGAAAACACAACTGTTCAAAATCTTTGGGACACAGCAAAGGCAGTCCTGAGAGGAAAGTATATAGCAATACAAGTCTTTCTCAAGAAACAAGAAAGATCTCAAATAGACAACCTAACCCTACACCTAAAGGAGCTGGAGAAACAACAGCAAAGAAAGCCTAAACCCAACAGGAAAAGAGAAATAATAAAGATCAGAGCAGAAATCAATGAAACAGAAACCAAAAGAACAGTAGAACAAACCAACAAAACTAGGAGCTGGTTCTTTGAAAGAATTAATAACACTGATAAACCCCTGGCCAGACTTATCAAAAAGAAAAGAGAAAGGACCCAAGTTAATAAAATCATGAATGAAAGAGGAGAAATCACAACCAACACCAAAGAAATACAAACAAGTATAACAACATGTATGAGCAACTATACATCAGCAAATTAGACAATCTGAAAGAAATGGATGCATTCCTAGAGAGACACAAAGTACCCAAACTGAACCAGGAAGAAATAGAAAACATGAACAGACCCATAACCAGTAAGGAGATTGAAGAGTCATCAAAAATCTCCCAACAAACCAGAGCCCAGGGCCAGATGGCTTCCCAGGGGAATTCTACCAAACATTTAAAGAAGAATTAATACCTATTCTCCTGAAATTGTTCCAAAAAATAGGAATGGAAGGGAAACTTCCAAACTCATTTTATGAGGCCAGCATTACCCTGATCCCAAAACCAGACAAAGACCCCATCAAAAAGGAGAATTACAGACCAATATCCTTAATGAACATGGATGCAAGAATTCTCACCAAAATACTAGTCAATAAGATCCAACAGTACATGAAGAGGAATATTCACCACAACCAAGTGGGATATATTCCTGGGATACAAGTTGGTTCCACATCCATAAATCAATCAATGTGATACATTAAGAAAGGACAAGAACCATATGAAACTCTCAATTGATGCTGAAAAAGCATTTGACAAAGTACAATATCCTTTCTGGATCAAAACTCTTCAAAGTGTAGGCATAGAGGGTACATTCCTCAACATCATCAAAGCCATCTATGAAAAACCCACAGCCAATATCATTCTTAATGGGTAAACACTGAGAGCTTTTCCCCTGAGATGAGGAACACAGCAAGGATGCCCACTATCTCCACTGTATTCAACATAGTACTAGAAGTCCTAGCCTCAGCAATCAGACAACAAAAAGACATCAAAGGCATCCAAATTGACAAAGAAGAAGTCAAACTCTCACTCTTTGCAGATGAGATGATACTTTATGTGGAAAACCCAAAAGACTCCACTCCAAGGCTCCTAAAACTCATATAGGAATTCAGTGAAGTGTCAATCCTGACACTAAAAATTAAGGCACAGAAATCAGTTGCATTTCTATACACCAAGAGCAAGACAAAAGAAAGAGAAATTAAGGAGTCAATTCCATTTACAATTGCACCCAAAACCATAAGATGCCCAGGAATAAACCTAACCAAAGAGCCAAAGAATCTGTACTCAGAAAACTACAAAGTACTCATGAAAGAAATTGAGGAAGACACCAAAAAATGGAAAAACATTGCATGCTTATGGATTGGAAGAACAAATATTGTGAAATTATGCTACCTAAAGCAATCTACCCATTTAATGCAATCCCTCCCCATATGCCATCAATTTTTCTCAAAGAAATGGAACAAATAATCCTAAAATTTATATGGAACCAAAGAAGATCACGAATAGTCAGAGGAATGTTGAAAAAGAAAACCAAAGTCAGCAGCATCACATTTCCAGACTTCAAGCTCTACTACAAAGCTGTAATCATCAAGACAGTGTGGTACTGGTACAAAAACAGACAAATAGATCAATGGAACAGAATAGAGGGCCATGAAATGGGACCCTAACTCTATGGTCAACTAATCTTCGACAAGGCAGAAAAGAATATCCATTGGAAAAAAGACAGTCTCTTCAACAAATGGTGTTGGGAAAACTGGACAAGCACATGCAAAAGCATGAAAATGGACCATTTCATTTGGTCCACATACCAAATGGACCACATACAAAAACAGACTCAAAATGGATGAAAGACCTCAATGTGAGACAGGAATACAATAAAATCCTGGAGGAGAACACAGGCAGCAATCTCTTTGACCTTAGCCACAGCAATTTCTTCCTAGAAACATCACCAAAGGCAAGGGAAGAACAGCAAAAATGAACTATTGGCACTTCATCAAGATCAAAAGCTTTTGCACAGCAAAGGAAACAGTCAACAAAACCAAAAGACAACTGACAGAATGGGAGAAGATATTCGCAAATGACATATCAGATAAAGGGCTAGTATCCAAAATCTATAAAGAACTTCTCAAACTCAACACCCAAAGAACAAATAATCCGATAAAGAAATGGGCAGAAGATATGAACAGACATTTCTGCAAAGAGGACATCCAAATGGCTAATAGACATATGAAAAAGTGCTCCACATCACTCGGCATCAGAGAAATACAAATCAAAACCACAGTGAGATAACACCTCACACCAGTCAGAATGGCTAAAATTAGCAAGTCAGGAAACGACAGATGTTGGCGAGGATGCAGAGAAAGGGGAGCCCTCCTACACTGTTGCTGGGCATGC